>CM059429.1:10424061-11053069 GCA_030390025.1 Squalus acanthias
AAATTATCCTTTCTAACCTTCAAGTGGAAAACAGATGCCAAATTATTGTTGGTATTAAGTTACATAATATTAACAAAATGCTAATATATGAAATAAGTCAAATTATTAGTTTTGTTAAAAGCTTTTAAAGTTTTTAAAATTTATTAAATGTTTTTTTTAAAATGTAAATGTAATTTCAATGGAAGGGCCTGAAAGAAGTTTCTGTGGGCGCGGCTTAGTATTGACAGATTTTTGTGGGCGTGTATTCCCTTAGGCATAGGCTGGACGCTGCGCTCATGGCCTTCGTTAAGTAATACGGTGCACACAAGTCTGCAGCGCGGCGCAGCATGTCTACATGTGTGGCCTTACACAAGATCAATTTGTATTCTTTTCGGAGGCCGGCGGCGTAATCCGTAGCTAATCCGCCGACCGCAATTTTTGGGCCATTGTCTTTGCTAGGCAAACAGGGCAGCCAAGTAGATTGGAGCAAGATCCTCCAAAGAGCAACGAAGCACATGACCAGTAAATCTGATTTAATTCTATGCTTAACTCGTTGACACGACATAATACATTATGGAAACTAAATAATCGGGGTAGTTTTCAATTTAACCACGGGCTGGAGCACAGCCTGGATTAGAAAACGTCGGATTTACGTTGATTTGAATGAGGTTACAGTAACACTTGGTGGGGGCACAAAACAGGTGGCAGTGGATTGTCAGCCCGTTATACACCAGCCCGATTTATCTTTCTATTGAAAGGATCTTCCTACAGCTCAATTAGTTTTACAGTATCTGTTTGTAAAATTCTTTGGGGTGATTTTGACATCAAACGATGGTACAAAATGCGCAGTGTTGGCTGGACCGCACGGTAAACACCTCTGCTGCATTTTCAGTTCTATTGACGTGAAAAAAAATGAAAATCCGGAGAGTTGTTTAACGGGTGGTCGAGCCGATATTGTGTATTTTGCACTATCGTCAAAAGTCGAAATTACCCACCCTCATTCCATTCACCTTGTCTCTTGGACATGGCTTTTTATGTCAGTGAGTCGTTTGGTAACTCGCGGCGTGGATCATAATATCTGATTTGCTGTACTCATTCAAGATGTTTCATTGTCCATTCTAGTGTACATAATTATGCGCTTGCTCTTGCAAATGCCATCCAATCTGTTTTCTTTTGGTGAGGTAAGACCCTTTTAATATGAAAATTTCCTCACAGTGGATGGGTCAAGTAGTTGGTCAACCATGCAGCACCTACTGTGAGTTTTCAATCTCTGTGCAGCTGAAGTGATTGCTAACCAGCTCCTGAATGCTGAACGATAATAGTTAGGCTGCTATAGGACCTACTACTACAAGGGTCCACATAGTGGTAGCTCATTCCCGCAGCAGAAAACCCCTCTGAAGGAGCTTTGGCTAGGAAATTAAAATTATGTCGATGCGCTAATTCCCGCTTTGTACTCCTACCAAATGTAAATTTTACTACCAAATCTTTTGTAAACAAATGTAAAACAAAGTATTAAGATCAAAGGTGGTAAATGCTAATGTTTCCCTGAAGAAAAAACTCTGAAGCATTTCATAACATTGTCTGTCCGAGAATTCCCTCACGTCCATTGGGCAAAACATTCAACTTTGGTCGTGATGCAAAATGGGTGGCATCAGATCGGGTAAATTGAGGTCAATGGAAAAGAAAATCAGCCGGGACTTGTAAATCCGGCTGCGGATACACACACACGAGTTGACTCAAAATCGAATGGACGGACATATGTAACCAATTGTTTGCAAATCCAGAGCCAGAGTTTTGGTCTCCTTATCCGAGTAAGGACAGACAGCCCTTAGAGGCGGGGCAACGAAGGTTCACTGGATTGATTCCTGGGATGAGAGGGTTTTCCTTTGTGGAGAGATTGAGTAGAATGGCACTATACACTCTAGAGCTTAGAAGAATGAGAGGTGATCTCATTGAAACATATAACATTCTGAGCGAAATTGACAGGGTAGATGTTGAGAGGTTGTTTCCCACGGCTGGATAGTCTGGAACTAGGGGGCATAGCCTCAGGATAAGGGTTCGGCCATTTAAGATTGAGATGAGGATGTATTTATTTACACAGAGAATTATGAATCTTCGTAATTCTCTACCCCAAAGGGCTGTGGATGCTGATTCATTGTGTATATTCAAGGCTGAGATAGTTAGATTGTTGGACTATAGGGAAATCAAGGGATATGGGGATCGGGCAGGAAAATGGAGTTGAAGTCGAAGATCAGCCATGATATTATTGAATGTTGGAGCAGGCTCGATGGGCCGTATGGCCTACTCCTGTTCCTAATGCTCGTGCGTTGTTATGTGGGAACTCCCAGTATTTCAAGTGTCCGGGGTGATCATCTATGCAGGAAGTGCTGGCTGCTCGAGCTCCTGCTTAGAGTTTATGAGCCTGAGGTGTGGCTGCTATTACTACAGGACATACGGGAGGCTGAGAAATTCCAGGATCGTACTTTGCAAGATCTGTCAGAGCGCTCAGGACAGTAAGTGGCTGGCCATTCGGCATGGTCGGAAGAGGCAGGCATTGTACGAATCCTCTTGGAGTAGGGGCTCACTAACCAGTTTCCAGTATTAGATGCAGTTGGAACTAAAAAGAGTTTATTCCATGGCACCATGGCGAAAAGGAATGCATAGGGGGCCAGGGTGAAGTGTAGGAATGCAGTGGTTATAGAGGTTTAAATAATCAGAGGGACAGACAGACATTTCTGGAAACGCCAAGGTGATTCCCACATGGTGTGTAACCTCCCTGCTGCGGGTTGCATTTCAACAAAGCTCGGAGCAAAGTCCTCGCTGGGAATGTAAACTAGTGCATTGGGGGAGAGTCTGAACTAAATTTGGCAGGGGTGTGGGCACCAGGATGAAACTTTAGAGAGAAGCAACATGTTGCACAGTGATGGGGTGATTCAATTAGCACTAGAGGAAAGAATAGATCAGAAATAGAAGGGATCAGACAGTAAACAAATGCGAGGCTGTCTAAGATGGGATAGGAGCGCATGTCCATGAATGCACGTAGCGTGGTAAATACGGTTGTTGAGCTGCAGGCACAATTCGCCACAAGGGACTACGGTATAATGGCAATCACAGATCTGGCTCAAAGACGGGAAGTATTGGAAATTTAATATTCCTGGCTATAAGGTATTCAGGTAGGATGGGAAATGAAAAAAAAGTTAAGAGGTTGGCAGTAGAGATCAAATAAACTAGCATGGCACTGAAAAATGATGAAGTAGTTATGGGGTCAAAGAGACAATGGGGTAGAAATTAGGTCGCGCCCCATTTGGGGCGCAAATATCGTCCGGACGCAAATATTAGCGCCTGGCGCTAATTATCGGCACTGACAGGAAACTTCACTTTTACCGCCCCGGGAGGTGAGTGGAGCGCTAAAGCAGGCGCTGCAACCTCTCTTAAGGCGCAAAGGCCGAGCAGTGAGGCGCTAACTCGGAGCGCTGGCGAAGCTCATGTAATGTCAGTCAGCAATGGAACACACACACAATGGCACGGGCCAGTTCTTAAAGGGGATGGTTAATCTTGCTTTCCATCCACATCCTGTTCATTGCTGCCTTGAATCTCGGCCTGGAGAGACTTGCACATCAAATGTGCTGGAAAGAACAATGGAGCGTACCAGGCAAAGAGCTCAGAGTGCAGCTCCCACAGTCTCTGCTAAATCGATACAAGGAATGGCAAATCAAAATGAACCTGCAAAGTGCTGCTCAGTACCCAAAACTCCTTCACACAACGTTGAATCTCTCCAGAAGTCTCTCCTTCTCTCTCTCAGAATGCGTAGTTCAAAAATGCCACCAACAATAAAATACAGGAAGAGGCCCCCTTTAAATAGCGCCCCCCCCCCCCCCCCCCCAGCCCCACAGCGATTGATAGCGTTCCAGTCTTCTGGTCGTTGGAAGCGCCAGGCGGTAAGGCGGGGGCGCCACTCAATTTCCGCTACGGGGCGCCACAAGGGCATTGCACCATGGAATGACGTCACAATATGCGCGTGCAGGTGGTCGCAGCGGTAAGTTTTAGCGCCGCCGCACAATCTCAAGTTAAGTTCTCGAGCGGCGCAAACATCGCTGCGCCCGGGCGTTAGCGGCTTTGCGCCCCATTAGCGCCCTCTTAAGGCGCTAACGGGAGGCGCAACCAAGTGAATTTTTACCCCAATCTATTTGTTTAGAATTAAGGAACAATATATGAGCTATTACGCTACTGGGTGTATAATATATGCCAGCAAATACTGGGAAGGATTGAAGCAAAGTACTGAGAATGCTGGAAATCTGAAATAAAAGCATAAAATGCTGAAATGCTCAGCAGGTCAGGCAGCATCTGTGGAGAGAGAAACAGACCAACGGCCGGAATTTTCTGGGATAGTAGCGGGCGTGATCGGTGGTACGTCGGTGCGAATGTTTTTTATTTTTGACAGCGGGTCGGTAACCCACTGTCATCCCGCTCCCTCGTGCCTTTCCCCCAGGCACGTCTGTCATCGCGGAGCCAACCCGACCAGCAGTGGCGGGCGACCCAGTTGAAAATCATTATCAGATAGATTACAGCCACTTGAGAACCTATTTTCACTTAATTTTTAAATTTCCCTGCATGGTCACGGTATTCACACTGCTCGGGAAAAAAAATTTTCAACCTGAGGCGGGACTTGCTTGGCCATTGCTACAGCTGATTAATTGACAGCAGGAAATGTACAATAAAAGCTTCCACCTGACAGATGATTACGTTCCTCAGGCAGAAGCTGTTGCTCAATCCATTTCCAGCACAGCTTCAGCAGGCTGCAAGTGTTTCCAGCAAAGTCTCCATCCAGTCTCACCTCATTGGAAGAACTCTCTCATCATTGAAAGACTACTTCTGTCATCTGTACTTCACCTGCCATCTATTCCACCGAAAAGGGTGCCAGTTATGCTGTCTCACCTTGGTCCTCAGAATCGGACCACGCTGAGCCCCAACAACAGCAGCACCAGCCACACCAGCAGCTCCAACAACAGCACCAATGATCTCCATTGCTGCACAGGACAGAGGGCAACAACAGCCGAGCACATTGCTGCCCGGGGGCCAGGGATGGCCTCATCATGGCCAGATTTAGATAACTTTATGCTGTACATCCATATGGCTTCCACATCATGCGCCACGTTGACACCACACCACACCAACAACATAAAGCTTCTCTACAATGACCAAGCCATTCTTTCACACTCACTTCCATTGCGGGGGATACCGTTATGTCCCAGCATTCAATGCAACTCACTAATTCACTTTCATAGGTGCACATAAATTTGTCCAAGACCAGGAAGTGTTGAAAACAAAGATGTTTTGGTTTGACACCACCTTAATAGAAACTTTACATAAACATTGGATAAAACACTCAAGTGGCTACCTTTGTGTGTTGTTAGTTGGTATGATTGCACTAGGATGACGCTGAGTGTGAGGCGTGTCTAGTGAGATGGGGATGTGGTAATGTAGATAGAGAGATGGGTTGAGTTGCAAGGGTTGTTGGTGTGATTAATGATGAGCAGAAGTATGGTAGGGCAGGTAGAGTGTTGGGGTTGTGATGAGAGGTACAGCAGGATGAAGTTGAGTGTGGCTTCGTACTAATGTTTACTGACCTAATGAGATCATTGAAAAATTTGAAGAATGGCATCCAGGTCCTCCTGACCACCTCCCTGCTTATGACCACCTCTGCAATCTGCCACCAGGCAGTTTTGGTCTCAGAGTAGAAATCGAAGGATATTTCAGATGAATACGTGATTAGAGGAATGGTGCAAGGGAGAGGGATTCAAATTCCTGGGACATTGGAAACGGTTCTGGGGGAGGTGGGACCAATACAAACTGGACGGTTTCCACCTGGGCGGGACCGACACCGATGTCCTAGGTGGAGTGTTTGCTAGTCCTGTTGGGGAGGGTTTAAACTAAAATGGCAGGGGGTTGCAAACCTGTGCAGGGAGACAGAGGAAAGGGAAGCAAGGATAGAAACAAAAGACAGGAATGAGAAAAGTAAAAGTGGAAGGCAGAGAAATCAAGGGTGTAAATCAAACAGGGCCACTGTAAATAACAATTCTAAAAGGGCAAAGAGTGTTAAAAAATCAAGCCTGAAGGCTTTGTGTCTTAATGCGAGGAGCATTCATAATAAGGTGGATGAATTAGCTGCGCAAATAGATGTAAACGGAGATGATTACTTTGGGATTACGGAGTCATGGCTCCAGGATGCCCAAGTCTGGGAATTCAACATCCAGGGGTATTCAATATTCAGGAAGGACAGGAAAAAAGGAAAAGGAGGTGGGGCAGCATTGCTGGTTAAAGAGATTAACACAATAGTAAGGAAGGATATTAGCTCTGATGATGTGGAAGCTGTATGGGCAGAGCTGAGAAATACCAAGGGGCAGAAAACGTTAGTGGGAGTTGTATACAGACTCCCAAAAAGTAATGCTGAGGTTGGGGATGGCATTAACTGGGAAATTAGAGATGCGTGCAATAAGGGCACAGCAGTTAACATGGGTGACTTCAATCTACATATAGATTGGACTAAACAAATTAGTAACAATACTGTGGAGGAGGAATTCCTAGAGAGTATATAGGATGGTTTCCTGGACCAATATGTCGAGGAACCAACTAGAGATCAGGCCATCTTAGACTGGGTATTATGTAATGAGAAAGGATTAATTAGCAATCTTGTTGTGCGAGGCCCCTTGCGGAGGATCGATCAGAATATGATAGAATTCTTCATTAAAATGGAGAGTTAAGTGGTTGACTCAGAGACTAGAGTCCTGCATTTAAATAAAGGAAACTTCGATGGCATGAGGCACGAGTTAGCTACGATGGATTGGGGAACGGTGGATAGGCAATGCCAAACATTTAAAATCGCATGGATGAACTACAGTATTTGTTCAAATCAGTTTGGCATAAAAATAAAACAAAAAAGGTGACTCAACCGTGGCTAACAAGGGAAATTAGGGATAGCATACGATCCAACGAGAGGACATATAATTTGGCCAGTAAAAGCAGCAAACCTGAGGATTGGATGCAGTTTAGGATTCAGCAAAGGAGGACAAATGGATTAAATAAGAGGGGGGAAATAGATTATGAGAGTAAGCTTTCAGGGAACATAAAAACTGATTGTAAAAGCTTTTATAGATATGTGTAGAGAACAAGATTGGTGAAGTTAAGCGTAGGACCCTTGCAGTCAGAATCAGGGGAATTTATAATTGGGATCAAAGAAATGGCCGACTAATTAAATACATACATTGGTTCTGTCTTCATAAAGGAGGACACAAATAACCTCCCAGAGATGTCAGGGAACAAAGGATCTAATAAGAGGGAGGAATTGAATGAAATTAGTATTTGTAGGGAAATGGTGTTAGGGAAATTGACGGGATTGAAGGCCGATAAATACCCAGGGCCGGCCAATCTACATCGTAGGGGACTTAAGGAAGTGGACCTAGAAATAGTAGATGCATTGCTGGTCAAATTCCAAAATTCTATAGAGTCTGGAGCAGTTCCCATGGATTGGAGGATAGTTAATGTAACCCCAGTATTTAAAAAAGGTGGTAGAGAGAAAACGGGGAATTATAGACCGGTAAGTCTGACATTGGAAGCTGGGAAAATGTAGAGTCCATTATAAAAGATGTAATAGCAGAGCACTTGGAAAACAGTGACAGTATCGGACAAAGTCAACATGGATTTACAAAAGGTGAATCATGCTTGACTAATCTACTGGAAATTTGTGAGGATGTAACTGGTAGAATAGATCAGGGAGAACCAGTGGATGTGATGTTTTTGGACTTTCAGAAGGCGTTCGATAAGTTCCCACATAAGACATTATCGTCCAAAGTTAAAGCACACGGGATTGGGGGTAAGGTACTGTCTTGGATAGAGACCTGGTTGACAGAGAGGAAGCAAAGTGTTGGAATAAATGGGTCTTTTTCCGAGTGCAGGCAGTGACTAGTGGGGTACCGCAGGGATCGTTGCTAGGACCCCAGCTATTCACAATATATATTAATGATCTAGACAAGGGAACTAGATGTAATATCTCCAAGTTTGCAGACGACACAAAGCTGGGTGGTCGTGTGTGCTGTAAGGAGGATGCAGAGAAACTTCAGTATGATTTGGACAGGTTGGGTTATTGGGCAGATGCATGGCAAATGCAGTATAATGTGGATAAATTCGAGTTTATCCACTTCGGTGGCAAAAACAGGAAGACAGATTATTATCTGAACGGCAATAGATTTGGAAAAGGAGAAGTGCAACGAGACCTGGTTGTCCTTGTGCACCAGTCGCTGAAGGTAAGCATGCAGGTGCAGCAGGCAGTTAAGAAGGCAAATGGTATATTGGCCTTCATAGCGAGAGGATTCCAGTACAGGAGCAAAGATGTCTTGCTGCAGTTGTACAGGGCCTTGGTGAGATCACACCTTGAGTATTGTGTGCAGTTTTGGTCACCTTATCTGAGGAAGGATGTTCTTGCCTTGAAGGGAGTGCAGCGAAGATTCACCAGACTGATACCTGGGCTGGCAGGAATGACGTATGAGGAGAGATTGGGTCGATTAGGTTTGTATTCGCTAGAGTTTAGAAGAATGAGAGGGGATTTCATTGAAACTTATAAAATTCTAACAGGACTAGACAGACTAGATGCAGGAAGGATGTTCCCGATGGCGGGGGAGTCCAGAACCAGGGGTCACAGTCTAAGGATAAGGGGTAAGCCATTTAGGACTGAGATGAGGAGGAATTTCTTCACCCAGGGAGTGGTGAACCTATGGAATTCTCTACCACAGAAGGCAGTTGAGGCCAATTCATTAAATATATTCAAGAAGCAGTTAGATATATTTCTTAAGGCTAAAGGGATCAAGGGATATGGGGAGAAAGCAGGGAAAGGGTACTGAATTTGGATGATCAGCCATGATCTCATTAAATGGCGGAACAGGCTCGAAGGGCCGAATGGCCTACTCCTACTCCTATCTTCTATGTTTCTATGTTTCTATGTCTCCTGGGGAAGTCTGTTTTGCCCAACGGAAGGGAAAAGGACATCCCTGCATGCTCTGACTCCCGCCCTAAGCATATGGAGGAATTCATCAGAGAACCTGGATTCAGCCCTCTGCCTCTGTGCAGTCAATTTCAGTATTTGCAGCACTCCAATGCTGCAGTGCACTGACAGTACTATATTAGATTAAACTTCAAAACTAATGTGGCCAGGACCACTCCATTGATTGGGCCTGGTAACGTGCTGGGTAAGATAGACCCGATTAAGGTAAATTCATTTTCAAAAGCGGGATGGAGCCATCAACGGTGCCATGACCCCAGCATTGACACTGCCTGCACTGGACACGCCAAGGCAATCAACATTCCGGCCAATGTTTTACGTTGATGACCTTTCATCAGAAATAGAGGAATAAATTTGGAGGCAAATTACAGAAAAATGTAAGAACTATATGGTAGTGAAAAGAGGGGACTTCAATCTTAATATAGACGGGGATAGTAACATTGTTAAGGGCAAAAAGGGAGAGTAATTCCTGAAAATTGTTCAAAAGAATCTTCTTGGACAGTGTGATTGCAGCCCAACGACGAAGGGAGCAGTGCTGGATCTAGTTGTGGGGAATGAAGTGAGAGAAGTGAAGCATGCTTGATTGAGGGAATATTTGGGGAACAGAGATCATAATATCATCAGGTTCAGAGTAGTTAAGGAAAAGATCAAGGAACAATCAAGCCTAAAAATACTTATCTGGAAGAGGGTTAATTTCAGTGAGTTAAAAGCGAAACAGGCCCAGGTGAATTGGTATCAAAATTTGGTACACAAAACTCTAATTTTCCAATGTGAGGCCTTCAAAAAGGACTTGGATCAGTACAAAATAGTTTCAATCCCACGAGGGGGCAAGGAAAATCACCCAAATCTGGAGCTTCCAGTTTCCAGTTTCCAGGCCCCATCCGTATCCTCTTCACTATGGACGTGGAATCCCTCTACACCTCCATCCACACCAGGATGGCCTCAGGGCACCACCCCTTCTTCATTGAACAGAGTCCCAACCAATCCCCCTTAACCACCATTCTCCTCTGCCTAGCTGAACATGTTCTCACCTTGAACAACTTCTCCTTTGATTCCACTCACTTCCTCCAAATTAAAGGAGTTGCTATGGGAACCCGCATGGGCGCTAGCTATGCCTGCCTTTTAGTGGAATATGTGCAACGCTCCTTGTTCCAGTCCTACTCATGTTTCCTCCCTCACCTCTTTTTCCACTACATTGATGACTGTATTAGTGCCATTTCCTGCTCTCGCCCTGAATTAGAAAATTTCATTCACTTTGCTTCCAATTTCCAACCTTCCCTCACCTTCACATGGTACATCTCCGACTCTTCCCTTCCCTTCCTCGACTTCTATGTCTCCATTTCTGGCGATAGGCTATTGACCAACATCCACTATAAGCCCACTGACTCCCACCGATAAATGGACTGCACTTTCTCCTTCCTGTAAGGACTCTATTCCATTCTCCCAGTGTCACCATCTCCGCTGCATATGTTCTGATGATGCCACCTTCCATACTAGTGCTTCCGATACGTATCCCTTTTTCCTCAACCAAGGATTCCACTATACCATGGTTGACATGGCCCTCAACCATGCCCATTCCATTTCCTGCACTTCTGCTTCCACCCCTTCCCCTCCCTCCCAGAAACACGATAGGGATACCATAGTCCTCACCTGAAGGGATAATTACTAGTCTGAGCCCCTTTAGGGAAACCCCAGATCAGGCGTCTTCCTCAGATGCTCACTTTCAACTAAAGTTTCTGGTAGCCGAATCCTAAAGATGCTTAATTGGGTCTAAAGGTCTGGACTACCTCTCCCTAAAGGGCAACACGGTGGCATAGTGGTTAGCACTGGTGCCTCACAGCGCCAGAGACCCGGGTTCGAATCTGACCTCGGGTGACTGTCTGTGTGGAGTTTGCACATTCTCCCCGTGTCTGCGTGGGTTTCCTCCGGGTGCTCCGGTTTCCTCCCACAGTCCAAAAATGTGTGGGTTAGGTTGATTTGGCTATGATAAATTGACCCTTAGTGTTAGGGGGGATTAAATATGTGGGGTTATGGGGATAGGATGGGATATGTTAGGGGGAATTAAATACGTGGGGTTACGGGGGTAGGGTGGGATATGTGTACGGTGGGGATTAAAGCAGGGACAGGGTACTGGATTTGGATGATCAGCCATGATCGTATTGAATGACGGAGCAGGCTCGACGGGCCGAATGGCCTACTCCTGCTCCTAGATTCTATGTTTCTAAAGGAACAACCTGAAAATGTTACCGTCCTCCAGATAGCACTTTTAATAAGTTTAGCTAGACTGTAACATTCCGGATATTATGAGGGTCCGGAAACCTCTCCCAGAATTCTGCAACTCCTCACCAAAGAGTGTACAGAGATGGAGTTTGTGAGTTTTTGATAGAGAAGTCTTATGTGAGACAATTCTAAAAATATATAGATCTATTAAAGAACCTGACATGAATCTTGTCATTCATGTGGAAATGACTTATGAAATAATACTGGGCGGCCTGCTGGTGGCGCTGTCTAGGGAGAGTATAAATACTCGGGCATGGGTCCAGCTTGCTCAGGACATTCTTTAACAGGAACTAGGGAAGGACACAACTAGACCTCCATTTTGAAAAACAGTTGATTAAAGTTTGTTTAACGCCTAGACCAAGTGCATAGTAGTTTTCTTATTCCAGAACCGACATGAAATTTACAGTTGGTGAGTCAATCGCAACGTTAACATTTCCAAAAAGTGAAAGCTTACAATCCTATTATCAGAGAAACGTACTCTCAAATCTTAACTTCACAACATTTTTATAGTTCTTAAAGTTCTATTTAGGATATCCACAAAAATCAAATACCTTTGATCCCTGAGGTACAAAGATTTGGAGACATACAGAGCTGCCTCTGAAGCCGAGAATCGCTTTGCCCCTTTAAAGCGAGTCTAATATCCCATTTGAGAGTTCAATGTTTATACCCTTTTCCAGTGATATTTCCTTTAAGGTTTTCTGCTGATGTAAGCTAATTATCTCTAATGATTTTTCTGCTGACCCCTGCAATTCTTACAGTCACCTCAGCTGGTATAATTACAGAATTATGTCTCCTCACTAGGTGTTCTAAGTTTACCATAAAAAACGATGTTATGCCAGGTATGTTTTTTACTTGTCATCATTTTTACGAAGGCAGATGTTTCTTACTTTCATGTGCTTCTTTACGAAGTGTAAATTAGAACACCTTTTCCAGGATCAACCATTGTTTCATTCCGAAAGGTTCAGCCTGCCGGAGCCTTTAACCTTCTGTTTCAATAAGGTTATTGATTCAGTGTCAACAACTATCTTATCTCTATAGCCAGAATGCTTTAACAGCTTTTTCTTAGTTCGGTTTCTAGATTTCCAAACCCAGTTTGTCATGTTTTAATAAGGCCAGAATTCTTTCAAAAGATAGTGTATTTTTCTGAATAGGTTATTTCGCTTATTCCTTCACACATCATTCATCCACCAGCCTCCACATTCACTGGATCATCCTCCGCCATTTTTCCACCACCTCCAGCATGATCCCACCACGAAACATATCTTCCCCTCCCCCTCCCCTTCAGCATTCTGAAGGGTCCACTCCCTCCCTGACAACCTGTTCCACTCCTCTATCACCCCCAACACACCTTCCCCATGCCACGGCACCTTCCCATGCAGGAGCAGGAGATGCAATACCTGCCCTTTAACCTCCTCCCTTCCCACTGTCCAGGGCCCCAAACACTCTTTCCAGGTGAAACAGCGATTTACTTGTACTTCTTACAAATTAGTATTCTGTTTTCACTGGCACAAAACTTGGAAGTATAGTGAACATTGAGGAGGAGAATGATAGTCTTCAGGAAGTCATAAACAGGCTGGTGAAATGGGCGGACACTTGGCAGATGACATTTAACACATAAAAGTGCGAAGTGACACATTTTGGTAGAAAGAATAAGGAGAGGACTTATAAACAAAATGCTACAATCTTAAAGCAGATGAACGAACAGAGAGACCTGGGGGTATAAGTGCACAAATCGTTGAAGGTGCCAGGGCAGTTTGAGAAAGCAGTTATAAAGGCTTACGTGATCCTGGGCTTCATATAAAGATGTATAGAGTACAAAAGTGTGGAAACTATGATCAACCTGTATAAAACACTGGTTCGGCCCCAACATGGCAGCAAACTTTAGGAAGGATGTGAAGACCTGTGAGAAGGCGCAGAAATGATTTACGAGAATTATTCCAGGAATGACAGACTTCAGTTACGTTGATAGGCTGGAAAAGCTGGGGCTGTTCTCCTTGGAGCAGTGGGTATTGAGAAGAGAGTTGATAGATGTTTTCAAAATCATGAGGTGTCTGCACAGAGTAGATGGAAAGACAGTTAAACAGGGTCTTGGTGAGACCACCCCTGGAGTACTGTGTGCAGTTTTAGTCTCCTTACCTAAGAAAGGATATATTTGCCATAGAGGGAATGCAGCGAAGGTTCACCAGACTGATTCCTGGCATGGCAGGACTATCGTATGAGGAGAGAGTGGGTCACGTAGGCAAGTATTCAATAGAGTTGAGAAGAATTAGAGGGGATCTCATTGAAACATATAAAATTCTGACAGGGCTACACAGACTGGATGCAGGGAGTATGTTTCCCCTGGCTGGGGGGTTCTAGAACTAAGAGTCACAGTCTCAGGATACGGGGTAAGATAATTAGGACTGAGATGAGGAGAACTTCTTCACTCAGAGGGTGGTGATCCTGTGGAATTCTCTACCACAGAAGGCTGTGGAGGCCAATCACTGAACATATTTAAGAAGGAGAGAGGTAGATTTCTAGACGCAAAAGGTGTCAAGGGGTATGGGGAGAGAGCGGGAATATGGTATTGAGATAGAGGTTCAGCCATGAATGGCCTACGCCTGCTCCTATTTTTCTATGTTTCTAGTCTACCTTTCTAGAAACTGTTCCCATTGGCAGAAGGGTCGAGAACCAGGGGATACAGATTTAAGGTGATTGGCAAAAGAACACCTTTTCCAGGATCAACCATTGTTTCATTCCGAAAGGTTCAGCCTGCCGGAGCCTTTAACCTTCTGTTTCAATAAGGTTATTGATTCAGTGTCAACAACTATCTTATCTCTACAGCGAGTGGTTAAGATCTGGAATGCAATGCCTGAAAGTGTGGTGGAGGCAGACTCAATCACGGCCTTCAAAAAGGGAGTTGGAAAAGTATCTGAAGGAAAAAAAATTGCAGGGCTACGATGAAAGGGCAGGCGAGTGGAATTAGCTGAAAATCCGCATGGGCTCAACGGGCCCAATCAACCTTCTTCCGTGCTGTAACCATTCTCTGATTCTAGGATTCTATGATTCCCTTGGTCCAAAGTAGTGTCCATAGCTCAGGTAATGCAACTTGAATGCTAGGGCAGAATAACAGAAATTTAACCAAAAGCAGGCCACGATTGAAATATCCACACCAACAAATCTTAAAGTGAACAAAGATGCAATACAAAGAAAGCAAAATAAAAGATGCAAAATTAACTCCTCTATGTCAGTGGAAAATAGTATAGCATCACAGGTTCAGCGCTACTGCTGCTGTTTATACACATGCAGCAACGGGCTACTCTATAATTTTTAATGCCCTGGGACCGATGCAAAATACGCGTTAACAGTGTGCTTTGGGCCTAAAATTGAGGTTTGTAGCCATGAGAACCACATAAGAACATAAGAACATGAAGGATCGGCGATATATTTCTAAGTCAGGATGGGGAGTGACTTGGAGGGGAACTTGGACCTGGTGATGTTACCATGCGCCTGCTGCCCTTGTCCTACTAGGTGGAAGAGGTCGTTGGTTTGGGAGTTGAAGCCGAAGAAGCCTTGGCAAGTTGCTGCAGTACATTTTGTAGATGGTACACACTGCAGCCACGCTACTCCTGTGGTGGAGGGAGTGAATGTTTAATGTGATGGATGGGGTGCCAATTAAACGGGCTGCTTTGTCCTCGATGCTGTCGAGCTTCTTGAGTGCTGTTGGAGCTGCCCTCATCCAGGCAAGTGGAGAGTATTCCATCACACTCCTTACTTGTGACTTGTAGATGGTGGAAAGGCTTTGTCGAGTCAGGAGGTGAGACACTCGCCGCAGAATACCTAGCCTCTGACCTGCTCTTGTTGCCACAGTATTTATGTGGCTGGTCAATTTAAGTTTCTGGTCAATGGTGACCCCCAGGATGCTGATGATGCGGGATTCGGCGATGGTAATGCCATTGCATATCAAGGGGAGGTGGTTAGGCTCTCGCTTGTTGGAGATAGTCATTTTCTAGCACTTCTGTGGTGCGAATGTTACCTGTCACTTATCAGCCCAAGCCTGAACGTCGTGCAGCCTTGTTGCATGCGGGCATGGACTGCTTCATTATCTGATGAGTTGTGAATGGCACTGAACGCTGTGCAGTCATCAGCGAACATCCCCATTTCTGACCTTATGTTGGAGGAAGGGCATTGATGAAGCAGCTGAAGATGGTTGGGCATAGGACACTGCCCTGAGGAACTCCTGCAGCGATGTCCTGGGGCTGTGATGATTGACCTTGAAACACCAAAACCAACTTCCTTTGTGCTATGTATGATTCCAGCCAGTGGAGAGTTTTACCCCCGATTCGCATTGACTTCAGTTTTATGAGGGCTCCTTGATGCCACACTCGGTCAAATGCCGCCTTGATGTCGAGGGCAGACACTCTCACCTCACCTCTGGAATTCAGCTCCTTTGTCCATGTTTGGACCAAGGCTGTAATGAGGTCGGGAGCCGAGTGGTCATGACCGAACCCAAACTGGCTATCAGTGAGCAGGTTATTGGTGAGTAAGTGCCGCTTGATAGCTCTGTCGAAGTCACCTTCCATCACTTTGCTGTTGATTGAGAGTAGACTGTTGGAGGGCGTTAATTGGCTGGGTTAGATTGTCCTGCTTTTTGTGGACAGGTCATAACTGGGCAGTTTTGCACATTGTCTAATAGATGCCGGTGTTGCAGCTGTACTGGAACATCTTGGTTAGAGGAAACGGCTAGTTCTGGAGCACAAAACTTCAGCACGATAGCTGGGATGTTGTCAGGGCCCATAGCCTTTGCTGTATCTAGTGTACTCAGCCATTTCTTGATATCACGTGGAGTGAGCCGAATTGGCAGAATACTGGCTTCTGTGATGGTGGGGACCTCAGGAGTAGGCCAATATGAATCAACCACTCGGCACTTCTGGCTGACGATGGTTGCAAACACATCAGCCTTGGCTTTTGCACTCACGTGCTGGGCTCCACCAGCATTGAGGATGGGGATATTCATGGAGCCTCCTCCTCCCGTTAGTTGTTTAATGTGCCACCACCATTCACGACTGGATGTGGCAGAACTGCAGAGCTTTGATCTGATCCGTTGATTGTGGGATCGCTTAGCCCTGTTTAGAGCATGCAGCTTCCGCTTTTTAGCATGTATGTAGTCCTGTGTTGCAGCTTCCCCATTTTGGTACCTCATTTTTAGGCACGCCTGGTGCTGCTCCTGGCATGCTCTTCCACCCTTCTTATTGAACCAGGGTTGGTCCCCCGGCTGGATGGTAATGGTAAAGTGAGGGATATGCTGGACCATGAGGTTACAGATTGAGGTGGAATACAATTCTGCTGCTGCTGATGGCCCACAGTGCCACATGGATGTCCAGTTTTGAGCTGCTAGATCTGTTCTGAATCTACCCCATTTAGCACGATCGTAATGCCACACAACACGATGGAGGGTGTCCTCAGTGTGAAGTCGAGACTACCAATACTGCCATGGACAGATTCATCTGTGAGAGGTAGGTTGGTGTGGATGAGGTCAAGTAGGTTATTTCCATCGTATTGGTTATCTCACCACATGTCGCAGGCCCAGACTGGCACATATGTCCTTCAGGGCTCGGCCAGCATGGTCATTAATGGTGCTACCGAGCCACGCTTGGTGATGGATATTGAAGTCCCCCACCCAGAGTACATTCTGTTTCCTTGCTACTCTCAGTGCTTTTTTCCAAGTGGTGTTCAACATGGAGAAGTGTTGATTCATCAACTGAGGGTGGACAGTAGGAGGTAATCAGCAGGATTTTTCCTTGCCCATGCTTGACCTGGAGCCATGAGACTTCATGGGGTCTGGAGTCAATGTTGAAGAATCCCAGGGCCACTCGTTCCCGACTGTATACCACTGTGCCGCCACCCCTGGTGTGTGATGGTGATGGGGGAGTCTGGGACTTTGGCTGAATGGTATGATTCTTTGCGTATGACTATGTCAGGCTATTGCTTGTCTGGTCAGTGGGACAGCTCAATTTTGGCACAAGTCCCCAGATGTTGGTGAGGAGGACTTTGCAGGGTCGACTGGGATGGGTGTGCCATTGCCGTGTCAGTAGCCAGTGCGGAGTGGTCCGTCCAGTTTCATTCTTATTATTGGGTTTCGTAGTGGTTTGTTACAACTGAGTGGGTTGCTAGGCCATTTCAGAGGGCAGTTAAGTATCAACCACATTGCTGTGGTCTGGAGTCACATATAGGCCAGACCAGGTAAGGCCAGCAGATTTCCTTCCCTAAAGGACATTCGTGAACCAGATGGGTTTTTACGAAAATCCGATAGTTTCATGGTTACTATTTAATTAACTGAATTCAAATTCCACAGCTGCCCTGATGAGATTTGAACTCACGTCTCTGGATCATTAGTCCAGGCCTCTGGATTACTAGCACAGTGATATTACCACTATGCTCCCTTGCTGTAGTTTTCACTGAAACCCGCTACTGCTGTTGGGGTCCTAAATAATTGAGGCCCCGATTCCAATAGGGGCTGCGCTTGGGACAAGAGTGCTCTGCCCATATGCACTGGTATTCCGAATAGGAAGTGTCTTCAATGGGAATTAAAATAGGGCGCGTGTATAACAGGTGGAGTATCTGCTACCTCCCGCTTTGCGCCCATACTAAGTTGAATTTTAACCCCTATGGTTTTCCTGATTCTTTTAAGTTATTGGATAGTAATGTGAGTTTTAGAAACCCAAACTAACTGCACTGCTGCCAAACCTACCATGCTAGACAATAGTTTTCCGCCAGTGCGCACTTCAATGCCTGTTATAAGCCCAACGACAGCTGAAAATGTACCCCATGCACTCAGAAACGTTAACATCAATGCAGAAGAATTAGAAAGCCAGTGGACTCATTGGGGGTAAATTTCGACTTCCACGTGCATGTATAGCTGACGGTTTTGGACAGGCCTGCCTAAACCAGGCTCGATATTGCTTTCCATTGAAGTCAATGGAAATTTCAGTCGGGCGGAGTGCATAACGAGCGTTACGATCCTGTTCCGCCAGTTTACGTACGCCAAGCTGACAGTTACCCATCGCCTGATATTACCATTAAAACAATGAACGGAGGTTAACCTATTATGGCATCCACCGGTGACAGTGTCATTAAAATGTGTTCCCTACGCGTTGTGCTTTTTTTGCCCTGGGCTGAGTCAAGTCATAACTTGTTTCCTTTTGGGATTTCTCTATAATTTGTTTGAAGTCTGAACATTTCCATCAATTTCTGATGAACAATAGTAGTTATAAATGGCACTTGCAGTATCTAAAGTGTATTTGCAGTACTTTAGAATCAGTGCTGTTACTTTAGCTTTTAAGGATGGATCACGGTTTTCTGTGCTGTTTATTATTAGTTGGATTTGTTCCTGTGCGGTTGACGGACGGGCCAACTTGCACACGCTGGGGGATGGATGATTTGGCCGGGATGTCTAAGGATGGGGACATCGTTCTCGGCGGAGTTTTCAGTGTTCATTCCAATGTTGAACATCGGGATCTTCCGTTTAATATTCAACCAACAGCGGTCAAATGCACAATGTAACTGTTAGACTGAACCTCGATAATTAGATATTTGTTGCAGCTTCACGCATTTGTGATGATATAGTCAAATAATTAGACGGTGTGCTAGTTCTGGACCAAATTTACGACCAAGAACCGGAACCAATAATTGATCATCAATTATTCTTACGCGAGAGAAAATCCTTCCGTGCATTGTTTTCAAAGGGAAATGTTCTGCAATCCCTAGCATTCCTTTCATTGTTTAACCTAACAGTGCTCTGTCTTGGTATGGCGAATGCAGAACTTTCGAATACCTATTTACATTTAATAAAATAACCCAGGAATGCCAATGTCGTATTTCAAAAAGAAGACAAATGAAACAGTCATTATATTTCTTTTAGCAAACTCCAAAATAATCCGCATTTTTCATTTAACACCTCTGAAGATGTGTTTGAGAGCAAGCACCAAAATAACGGTTGAAATCCCGTTATTTAAACGTGAAATGAAAATATAATCTTTTCGTTTTAAGCTTTACGAACAAATGATAAACGAAATTGATGTTACTTTACATTAGTTTGAATTTTAAGAAGACATTCAAGGTTAACGATTAATAAGGCAATTCAGTGTTCGATATGTAATCTCATCCACAAACACCTGCTCGTCTCAATTAGTTATAACACTAGTTCAGAATATAGAGATTTCAGCTACGATAGCCAAAACAATTTCCGCTAGGTATCTATGTTTTCTAACCCACCAATGTGTCTTCCACAGATTTTGGTTCCGAGCTTTTCGCTTTGTACTGGCGATGATTTTTGCTATCAAAGAGATAAACAAGGACCCAAAGCTACTTTCCAACATTACACTGGGCTATCGGATTTATGATGCGTGCACCATGCCGCCGCTCTCTCTCAAAGCCGCCTTTGAATTCATGAACAGACGGGAAGGATCATCTTCAGATTTAAACTGCAAAAGACCCTCCACGGTATCCGCGATTGTTGGTGACTCTGGATCGTCACAGTCTATGGCGATAGCGAGTTTAATAGGTTCTTTCAGGATTCCCATGGTGAGTTACTGAATTGATAAATAATAACTCGAGCAATGTAACAGAAGAATTAAAGGAATTTCTGCTTACAATTAGTTCCAGCTAATGGTAACACTCCAAGAGAAATCTTTATTTATTTTTTATCAACTCTTTGATGCAAACTAATTAATACGTAATTTTAGTAATATTCGGAAAACCAAATGCTTTTCTTATCTGTAACATAACCGTTCACTTTAATGATGGGCAATGAACCTGTCACAGTTTGATAGGTTATGCAATTTATTTTGTTCTTTCCTTACAGTCTTGGCAAAATTGCAGTTAAAGTTGATGCAATTATTACAGAGAAAAATGTAAATTGTTACTTTTAATGATGAATTGAACAAATGGCTGTATAATGTAAAAAGCAAAATACTGCGGATGCTGTAAGTCTGAAATAAAAACAGAAAATGCTGTACATACCCAGCTGGTCAGACAGCAACTGTGGCGAGAGAACCATCGTTAACATTTCAAGACGATGAACTTTCGTCAGAACTGGAAAAAGTCAGTGATTTAGATTTTAAGCAAGTGCAAGGACTGGAGAGATAAAATGACAAAAGGGATGATGATGCAAGGCAACAGGAGATGATAATGGGGTGATTCATTTTGCCTTGCAGCATCATCCATTTTATCTTTTAATCTCTCCTGCCTTCCACCCTATCACAGACCTTCGTTTTTGCTCTTTCCTCCCCTCTCCCGTTTCCCTGCCCCAGTACTTGCTAAAAACTGTTACATCTCTAACTTTTTCCTATCTGACGAAAGGTATTGAGGTGAAAAGTTAACTCTGTTTCTCTGTCCACATATGCTGCCTGATCGGCTGAGTATTTCCAGCATTTTCTGTTTATATCCATGGCTGGACTATGTTATCAACATTCAGAAAGGATAGAATAAAAGGAAAAGGGGGTGGGGTAGCATTGCTGGTTAAAGAGGAGATTAATGCAATAGCTAGGAAGGACATCAGCTTGGAGGATGTGGAATCAATATGGGTTGAGCTGCAGAACACCAAAGGGCAGAAAACGTTAGTGGGAGTTGTGTACAGACCTCCAAACAGCAGTAGTGAGGTGGGGGAGGGTATGAAACAGGAAATCAGAGGTGCGTGCAAAAAAGGCACGGCAGTTATCATGGGTGACTTTAATATGCATATAGATTGGGCTACTCAAACTGGAAGCAATACGGTGGAGGAGGATTTCCTGGAGTGTTTAAGGGATGGTTTCCTAAACCAATATGTTGAGGAACCAACTCGAGGGGAGGCCATCCTGGACTGGGTGTTGTGTAATGAGGAGGGACTAATCAGCAATCTTGTGGTACGAGGCCCCCTGGGGAAGAGTGACCATAGTATGGTGGAGTTCTACATTAGGATGGAGAAGGAAACAGTTAAGTCAGAGACCATGATCCAGAACTTAAATAAGGGCAACTTTGAGGGTATGAGGCGTGAATTGGCGAGGTTAAATTGGCAAGCGATATTTAAGGGGCTATCAGTGGAAGGGCAATGGCAGACATTTAGAGATCGCATGGATGAACTACAACAATTGTACATCCCGGTCTGGCGTAAAAATAAAAAAGGGAAGGTGGCTCAACCATGGCTAACAAGGGAAATCAGGGATAGTATTAAAACCAAGGAAGTTGCATACAAATTGGCCAGAAGTAGCAGCAAACCCGGGGACTGGGAGAACTTCAAAACTCAGCAGAGGAGGACGAAGGGTTTGATTAGGGCAGGGAAAATAAAATATGAAAGAAAGCTTGCAGAGAACATTAAAATGGACTGCAAAAGCTTCTATAAATATGTAAAAAGAAAGAGGTTAGTAAAAACAAACGTAGGTCCCCTGCAGTCGGAAACAGGGGAAGTCGTTTTGGGGAACAAGGAAATGGCTGATCAATTGAACAAGTACTTTGGTTCGGTGTTTACTGTGGAGGACACACACAACCTGCCGGAAATAAAAGGGGTCAGAGGATCTGGTAAGAGGGAGGAGCTGAGGGAAATCCTTATTAGTCGGGAAAAGGTATTGGGGAAATTGATGGGACTGAAGGCTGAAAAATCCCCGGGGCCTGATGGTCTGCATCCCAGAGTACTTAAGGAGGTGGCCTTGGAAATAGTGGATGCATTGACGATCATTTTCCAACATTCCTTAGACTTTGGATCAGTTCCGATGGAGTGGAGGGTGGCCAATGTAACCCCTCTTTTTAAAAAAGGAGGGAGGGAGAAAGCAGGGAATTATAGACCGGTCAGCCTGACATCGGTCGTGGGTAAAATGATGGAAGCAATTATTAAAGATGTCATAACAGACCATTTGGAAAGTGGCGACATGATAGGTCCAAGTCAGCATGGATTTGTGAAAGGGAAATCATGCTTGACAAATCTTCTGGAATTTTTTGAGGATGTTTCCAATAGGGTGGACAGGGGGGAACCAGTAGATGTGGTGTATTTGGACTTTCAGAAGGCCTTCGACAAGGTCCCACACAAGAGATTGGTGAGCAAAGTTAAAGCACATGGGATTGGGGGTAATGTGTTGACGTGGATTGAGAACTGGTTGGCACACAGGAAACAAAGAGTAGGAGTAAATGGGTACTTTTCAGAATGGCAGGCAGTGACCAGCGGGGTACCGCAGGGTTCGGTGCTGGGACCCCAGCTGTTTACATTATATATTAATGATTTGGACGAAGGGATTAAATGTAATATCTCCAAATTTGCGGATGACACTAAATTGGGAGGCAGTGTGAACAATGAGGAGGATGCTAGGAGGCTACAGAGTGACTTGGACAGGTTGGGTGAATGGGCAAATGTATGGCAGATGAAGTACAATGTGGATAAATGTGAGGTTATCCACTTTGGTGGTAAAAATAGAGAGGCGGACTATTACCTGAATGGTGGCAGATTAGGGAAAGGGGACGTGCAACGAGACCTGGGCGTCATGGTACATCAGTCACTGAAGGTGGGAATGCAAGTGCAGCAGGCAGTCAAGAAAGCAAACGGAATGATGGCCTTCATAGCAAGGGGATTTGAGTACAGGAGTAGGGAGGTGATGCTACAGTTGTACAGGGCCTTGGTGAGGCCACACCTGGAGTATTGTGCGCAGTTTTGGTCTCCTAACTTAAGGAAGGACATTCTTGCTATTGAGGGAGTGCAGCGAAGGTTAACTAGATTGATTCCTGGGATGGCCGGACTGACATATCAAGAAAGATTGGGTCAACTGAACTTGTATCCTCTGGAGTTCAGAAGAATGAGGGGGGATCTTATAGAGACATTTAAAATCCTGACTGGTTTAGACAAATTAGATGCAGGCAGAATGTTCCCAAAGGTAGGGAAAACTAGAACCAGGGGTCACAGTCTAAGGATTAAGGGGAAGCCATTTAGGACTGAGCTGAGGAGGAACTTCTTCACCCAGAGAGTGGTGTATCTATGGAATTCTCTTCCACAGAAGGTTGTTGAGGCCAGTTCGCTAAATATATTCAAAAGGGAGTTAGATATAACACTCACAACTAAGGGGATCAAGGGGTATGGCGAGAAAGCAGGAATGGGGTACTGAGGTAGCATGTTCAGCCATGAACGCATTGAATGGCGGTGCAGGCTCGAAGGACCGAATGGTCTACTCCTGTACCTATTTTCTATGTTTCTATGTTTCTATGTTTCTATCAGCTGTTTTGATTCATTCATAATGGGAAGTATACACATCGTTTTATCAACATAGTTTATTATTTGCCATATCTGCGCGAACATTAAAGATGCTCTAAATTTTAATGAGCTTGATTTTGGAAAAAAATCAAATGAGGTATATACTTTCTGTGTCAAATTGTTCAGGCTTGTTGGCACTTTTATGGGTAATACCACGGCCCGTTGTTACCAGAAATTGGCTGTGTAAGCGGACAGGTGAATCGCTAGTCCACAGCGTCTGATTTCCGGTCTGACGTTCCTTGACGGGAGCCTTTGCTAACAGTAGCATTGAAACAGCGAAATCAGCCCTGCTGGCGGATACAATTTGCATTGAAAAATAGGGAAAATTAAAATAGTTAAGAAATTAAAAGTAATTGAATGATGAACAAAGCTGGAATTGGGTAAAGCGCGATTTAATATTAATAGATTCTCTAACGTTGGAAATTGCCAGTGAAACATGATTTTCTCATCTTTTCAATTTTACTATTCCACAGATCAGCTACTTTTCCACCTGTGCGTGTTTGAGTAACAGAATTCAATACCCGTCATTTTTCAGAACAATACCGAGCGACTACTTTCAGGCGAGGGCTTTAGCCCAGCTAGTAAAACATTTTGGTTGGAAATGGATCGGGACAATTAAAAGCGACGGCGACTATGGCAACTCTGGAATGCAAGCTTTCACAGAAGCGGTAGAAGAACTGGGTGTTTGCATTGCTTTCTCTGAGAGTTTTCATAAAACATACTCGGAAGAGAAGGCACTTCAAACTTTGGCGACTATAAAGGCATCTTCTACTAAAGTTGTCATGGCCTTTCTCGCGCAATCGGATATGGATATTTTAGTGAAAGGAATCGTTCGACAGAACCTCACTGGCATTCAATGGATAGCAAGCGAGGCCTGGGCAGCAACGTCACTGCTCACGGCTGAAGAAAGTAACCGATTCCTTGCTGGTACAATTGGGATTGCAATTCGTAAAGTAGATATACCAGGGCTGAAAGATTTTTTAATGCAGATCCACCCTTCTCAATATCCGGGAAACATTTTAATGAAAGAGTTTTGGGAGGCAACCTTTGGTTGCACCCTAAGAAAAACCGACAACAGAACAGATGAAGTGAACATTTATTCGCAGTTTAACGAGTGTACAGGAAGAGAGAATCTGCAGTCAGTACGCAATGCGTTTAATGATGTCACACAGTTCAGGGTTACTTACAATGTATATAAAGCAACTTATGCTATAGCCCATGCAATTCACAATATGATTTCATGTGAAAATGGCAAGGGACCATTTTTCAATAACAGCTGTGCAAATATTTCAAATTTCCAACCGTGGCAGGTAAGAGCATATTTCATTCAAAAGCTATTGCGAAATTAAGAAGTATTACCATTCACATTAATACTTGATAGATTTCATGCTAATTTTGGGGCTTTTATCGGAGTGAAGGTTTATGTTGAATTATAATAACATGATTTATGTAATTCTTACATATTTTCTCTTTTTGGCAGCTGCTACATTATATACAATTGGTAAATTTCGTTACCAAGATTGGCGAAACGGTGCATTTTGACAAAAATGGGGATCCGGTCGCAACATATGACATTGTAAATTGGCAACCAAATGCATTTGGTGGTGTCGATGTTGTCAATGTTGGATATTATAATGGAGCTGGTCCATCAGGAAAAGAATTTGTGATCAACGAAGAGGGAATTATCTGGAGTGGAGGCCAAGTTAAGGTAAGGCTTTTATGTATAGAACAGTTCAGCAATGTTTGCTTCCTTTTGAACAAATAGGATTCGCCGATGAATCTCGCCTTAACCAAACTTGCTTCTTTATCGAATATCGGATGACTTTGTAATTAATAGAAAGGAAGTTTGTGACAAAATATAGGAAGACATGGATAAAGTTGCTGAATGGGCGATTAATAGGCAAATTAATTTCAATATTGATCAGTGTGAGATAATAAATATTGGTATTAAGAATAAGGAGGCACATAGTGATTGGATAATAGTTTAAATCGGGTAGAGCAAAAAGGGATTTAGAGGTACACATACACAAATCACTATAAGTAGTGACGCAGGTTAATAATGCTTTAAAAAGGAAACAAAGCACTGGGGTTCATCTATAGAGAGATAGATTTGAAAAGCAGGGAAGAGTTGATGAACTTGCATAGAACCCTGGTTAGTGCACATTTGTCATATGTTGCACCGTTCTGGTCTCCATATTGTAAAAAGGGCATTGAAGCATTGGACAAGGTGCAAAAAGGATTCCCAAGTATAATAGCAGAACTGAGAGGCTATAACTGTAATGAAATATTGAATAGTTTATGGCTCTTTTCTCGAGAAAAAGAAGGCTGAGGCGTAACCTGGTAGAAGTCATTAAGATAATGGGTTTGATAGGATCGACATGGAGAAAACGTTTCTGCTGGTGTGGAGACCAAACCTTGAGGCTATAAATATAAGGTAGTCACTAATAAACCCAATAGGTATTTCAGGAGAAAATCCTTTACCGAAAGAGTCGTGAGAATGTGAAACTTGCTACCACCAAGAGTAGTTGAGGAAATAGCATAGATGCATTTAAGAGGAGTCCAGATATGCATATGAGGTTGAACGGAATAGAAGGGAAAGCTGATAGGGTTAGATAAAGAGGGGTGGGAGGAGGCATGTATGGAGCATAAACACCGGCCGATGCCCTCTTGGGCCGACTGGCCTGTTTCTGTGCTGTAGACTCGATGTAACTTGATATAAACCCGAAGACAATAGTTATATTTTGGGATGTAATACACAAGTTTGTTTACTGGTACTCCTGAGTTCTATATAGATAATAATTTTCTAACATGGTCCATTGGTAAGTTTCATTGACTTACTAGGAAGGAGCATCTAACGGATTTTATTTAATTGGCAAATGTACCAGAGGAATTTTTACGCATTGAATTATTATGGGGATAGTACTGCTTGAATGAACGGTGGAAGCTGATTCAATAGTAACTTTCAAAAGCAATTCGATATAAACTCAAGACGGAAATATATGCAGGGCTATGGGGAAAGAGCAGCTTTGCCCTGACTCCCTTGAGTACTAATAATTGATATATCTTGTTGGAAACCGGCAACAAAATCAACTATAATAAAAATAGATTTTGCACAGTTATCATTATCTGAGATCGCTTGTATCTATTCCTAGATTTTAAAATTATCATCCTTGTTTTCAAATCCCTCCATGGCCTCGCCCATCTCCCTAACTCTGTAAATTCCTCCAGGCCTATAACCCTACGAGATATCTGCACTTCTCGATTCTGGCCTCTTGAGCATCCACGATTTTAATCGCTCCAGCATTGGCGGCCGTTGCCTTCAACTGCCAACGCCCTAAACTCTGGAGTTCACTCCCTAGACGTCCCCACACCTCGACCTATCTTTCCTCTATTAAGACGCTCCTTAAAACCTGCTTCTTTCACCAAGCTTTTGGTCATCTGCCAATATATCTCCTTATGTGTTGTAGTGTCGATTTTTTTCTGATAATACTCCTGTGAAGCGCCTTGTGACGTTTTACTATATGAACTGCGCTATATAAATGCAAGGTTTAGTTGTTGTTGTCCTACCCAGGTTCCAAAAGCAGTCTGCTCTGAAAGTTGTCTACATGGAACACGAAAAGCCGCAAGGAAAGGACGACCGATTTGTTGTTTTGATTGTATACAATGTCCTTACGGTGAAATTAGTAACTCCACTGGTAAGAGTAAACTCTTGAATAAAATGTTTCGTGCATATTTTTTGTCAGATTAACTTTTTCTAATAATTTAAACTTACCTCCTCTTAGATTCAATAGATTGCATTAAATGTCCCAACGAATATCGATCCAATGAAAAACAAGACCGATGCGTACTGAAGGAAATTGAATTTCTTTCCTTTGGAGAAATTATGGGAATCATTCTAATGGCACTGGCATTGCTTGGAGCCTGCTTAACGACAAGTGTATTTGCTTTATTCTATGTTTATAGAGATACTCCCATTGTTAAAGCTAACAATTCTGAATTAAGCTTCCTTCTTCTTTTTGCATTAATCTGTGTTTTGTGTGCTCAGTAACATTCATTGGAGAACCCTCAGTCTGGTCTTGCACATTACGTCACACATCATTTGGTATTATTTTTGTTCTTTGTATTTCTTGTGTTTTGGGAAAAACCATTGTTGTAGTGATGGTATTTAATGCAACCCTTCCAAATAATAACATGCTGAAGTGGTTTGGACCAACACAACAACGCTTAACTGTTTTTCTTCTTACACTTGTACAATGTTTAACATGTATTGTATGGCTTATTATATCGCCACCTTATCCTCTGAAAAACACTGATTATTTTAAGGATATAATCATTTTTGAATGCGACGTAGGGTCATCAACAGCCTTTTACTGTGTACTTGGTTACATTGGATTTCTGTCTTGTGTTTGTTTTGTGGTTGCGTTTCTAGCTCGACACCTTCCAGATAACTTCAATGAAGCCAAGCATATAACGTTTAGCATGCTTATCTTTTGTGCAGTTTGGATAACTTTCATTCCAGCTTATATAAGCTCTCCTGGAAAATATACAGTGGCTGTAGAAATATTCGCAATTTTGGCCTCCAGTTTTGCCCTGCTTATCTGTATTTTCGCTCCTAAATGCTACATTATCTTGCTGAGAAGGAAAAAAATACAAAGAAACATATCATGGGCAAAGTTGTTTCGAAGAATATCTGAACAGTCGTGTAATTATAAAATCCAGTGTTAATAACTCTTCCATTGGAAAATAAAATACACTTTCAAATAATTAAGGCCATTCGTGATGTCTATAACTGCATTATGGAATATTTGTTGCAAAGAAAGCACTTAAGAGAGGCTGATTAAATTTCAAATACTTAAAACGGTTGTTAGTTTATCTTTAGGCTTCATTTTGTATTTAATAAAGGAATTGGGAAGAAAGGAAAAATAACTTGGTGCCTTTCATGTCCCTTTGACATCGCTAAGCGCTTCACAGCCAATGAATTGCTTGTCTTAGGATCTTACAGAAAAGAAGGAGCCCATTTGAGCCATTTTGCCCGTGGAGGCTCTTTGAAAGAGTTATCCAATTAGGCTCACTCCCCTGTTCTTGCCCAAAGACTTGTAAATCCGCCCCTACACGCCACCTTCATGTATGTATGAAATTCAATTTTGAAGGTTACTATTGAAATTGCATCCACCAACCTTTCAGGCAGTGCATTCCAGATCATAACAACTTCCTGTGTAAATAATACTGTCCTAATCTTCCCATTGTTTTTTTTGCCAATTACCTTAAATTTGTCCTCAGGTTACCGACCCACCCATTGTTGGAAACAATTTCTGATTACTTACTCAAGCAAAACAACTCATGCTTTTGAACAAATCTATTAAATCTCCCCCTAACTTTCTCTACTGTAAACAAAACAATCTCATCATCACTAGTCTCTCACATAACTGAAGTCACTCATCCTTGGTACAATTCTTATAATTCTCCTCTGCACCCTCTCCAAGGCCTTGCCATCATTCCTAATGCAGGGTGGCCATACTTGGGCACAATACACCAGCTGAGGCCCAAGCAATGATTTATAAAGGTTGCATATAACCTTCTCGCTTTGAAGTGTAGTTCCCAGGGGCAGATTTTGTGGTAGGTATGACTGTGTACTCTGAGAGTACACCATCATACAGCCTTTGAAATTGACCGCAGTTTCAGGATTTCCGCATGCGCATGCACTAAATCCCTAACTTGCGATCCAAACGATCCAAACTGGCGGGGCAAATAGTCATTCCTGGCGCAGAGGTGGTCTAATTGCCCATCAACTGCCCAGCAATTACCTCCGAAAATGTTACGGTTAGTGAAAGTAGGCGCAGGAGCCTGTATCACTGTGAAAGGAAGCCATTTGTATTGAAATTTGACAGCATGCATCAGATAACATTGTAATTCATACAACTTTTACCCTAAAACGTGCAAAATCTGCAAATTATTCAGTAAGTTTAATTAAAATTGAAATGATGCTGTTACCAGAAAACCACCCACAGAAACAAACTACTTGTACTGAACACATACTGCTTGACATATCCTAAGATAAAAAGGGTTTACATAGAAACATAGAAGATAGGTGATATATGGCATAATAGCTCATATATTGTTCCTTAATTCTAAACAAGTAGACTTCACCTGACGAAGGAGCAGCGCTCCGAAAGCTTGTGATTTGAAATAAAGCTGTTGGACTATAACCTGGTGTTGTGCGACTTCTCACATCTCTCATCTCTGAAAGACTACTTCTGTCATCTGTACTTCACCTACCATCTATTCCATCGAAATGGGTGCCAGTTATGCTGTCTCACCTTGGTCCTCAGAATCGAACCAATCTGAGCCACAACACCAGCAGAACCAGGCACACCAGGAACGCTAACAACAGCACCAACGATCTCCATTGCTGCACAGGACAGAGGGCAGAAGCAGCCGAGCAGATTGCTGCCCGGGAGGCCAGGGAAGGCCTCACCATGGCCAGATTTAGTTCACTTTACGCTCTACATCCAAACGGCTTCCACATCTTGCACCAGGTTGATACCACACCACACCAACAGCATAAAGCATCTCTACAATGACCAAGCCATTCTTTTCCACACTCAATTCCATTGCGGGGGATACTGTTATGTTTCACCATTCGCTGCAACTCACAAAGCCACTTCCAAAGGTGCACACAAATCTGTCCAAGACCGGTAAGTGTTGAAAACAAAGATTTTTATGTTTACCATTCAAATTAATAGAAACCTTACATAAACATTGGATAAAACTCCCAAGTGGATACCGTTGTGTGTTTTTTGTTGGTATGATTGCACTAGGTTGAGGGTGAATCTGAGGCGTGTCTAGTGAGATGGGGATGTGATAATGAAGATAGAGAGAGAGGGATGGGTTGAGGTGCAAGGGATGCTGGTGTGAGTAAGGATGTGCAAGAGTAGGGTAGGGAAGTCAGAATGATGGGGATGTGATGAGAGGCACAGCAGGATAAAGTTAAGTGTAGCTTGGTACTAACGTTTTCTGATCAAATATGATCATTTAAACGTTTGCAGAACGGCACCCAGGTCCTCCTGACCACATCACTGCTTGTGAACTCCTCTGCAATCTGCAACCAGGATGTTTTCGTCTCCTGGGGAAGTCTCTTTCGCCCATCAGAAGGGAAAAGGACCTCGCTGCATGCTCTGACTCCCTCCATAAACATATGGAGGGAGTCATCAGAGAAACTGGGTGCTGCCCTCTGCCGCTGTGCAGTCAATGTCAGTCTTTGCAGCACTCCAATGCTACAGTGTACTGACAGCACTATATTAGATTAAACTTCAAATCTAATGTGGTCAGGGCGGCTCCATCTAATTTGGCTGGGTAACGTGTTGGGCAGGTTTGATAGGCCCAATTACGGTAAGTTCATTTTCCACAGCGGGATGGAGCCAGCAATGGGAATGAAGTGAGAGAAGTGGAGCATGTTTGAGTGGGGGAGTATTTGGGGAACACTGATCATAATATCATCAGTTTCAGAGTAGTTAAGGAAAAGATCAAGGAACAATTAAACCTAAAAATACTTAACTGGAAGAGAGTTAATTTCAGTGAGTTAAAAGGGAAACAGGCCCAGGTGAATTGGTATCAAACTTTGTTAGTCTAAACGGTAATTGAACAATGAGAGGGCTTCAAAAAGGACATGGTTCAGTACAAAATAGGTACATTCCCATGAAGTGGCAAGAAAGATCACCCAAATCTAGAACTTCCAGTTTCCAGTTTCCTGGTTCGAACTGCATCCTCTTCACTATGGACGTCGAATCCCTCTACACCTCCATCCTGCACCAGGATGGCCTCAGAGCACTCCGCATCTTCCTTGAACATAGGCCCAACCAATCCCCATCCACCACCAGCACCTTCCGCCTAGCTGAATATGTTCTCACCTTGAACAACTTCTCCTTTGACTCCACTCACTTCCTCCAAATTAAAGGAGTTGCTATGGGAACCTGCATGGGCCCTAGCTATGACTGCCTTTTTGTGGAGTATGTGTAACATTCTTTGTTTCTGTCCAACTCCTGTTCCCTCCCTCAGCTCTTTTTCCGGTACATTGTTAAATGTATTAGTGACATTTCCTGCTCTCGCCCTGAACTAGAACATGTAATTCGCTTTGCTTCCAATTTCCACCCTTCCCTCACCTTCACATGCTCCATCTCGGACTCTTCCCTTCCTTTCCTCGACTTCCCTGTCTCCATTTCTGGGGATAGGCTATTGACCAACATCCAGTATATGTCCACTGACTCCCACAGATAGTTGGACTACACTTCCTCCTTCCTGTAAGGAATCTCTTCCATTCTCCCAGTTTCACCATCTCCGCTGCATCTGATCTGATGATGCCACCATCCATACTAGTGCTTCCGATATGTCTTCCTTTTTCCTCAACCGAGGATTCCCCTCTACCATGGTTGACATGGCCCTCGACCGTGTCCGTTCCATTTCCCGTACTTCTGCTCTCACCCATTCCCCTCCCTCCCAGAACCACGATAGGGATCCCCTCAACTCACCGTTCACACCAGCAGCCTCCACATTCAATGGATCAACCTCCGCCATTTCTGCCACCTTCAGCATGATCTCACCACGAAACACATCTTCCCCTCCCCCTCCCTTTCAGCATTCCGAAGGGACCACTCCCTCCGTGACACACTGGTCCACTCCTCTATCACCCCCAACACACCTTCCCCATCACATGGCAACTGCCCATGCACGCGAAGGAGATGCAACACCTGTAGTTTTACCTCCTCCCTTCCCACTGTCCAGGGCCCAAAACAATCTTTCCAGGTGAAACAGCGATTTACTTATATTCTTACAATTTAGTATTCTGTATTCGCTGCAACAAAACTTGAAAGTATAGTGAAAAGTGAGGAGGAGAGTGATAGACTTCAGGAAGACACAAAACAGGCTGGTGAAATGGGCGGACACGTGGCAGATGAAATTTAACACAGAAAAGTATGAAGTGATACATGTTAGTAGAAAGAATGAGAAGAGGACATATAAAAAAAATGCTACAATCCTAAAGGGGGGGCACGATCAGAGAGACCTGGTGGTATATGTGCACAAATCGTTGAAGGTGGTAGGGCAGGTTGAGAAAGCAGTTAAAAAGGCTTACGGGATCCTGGGCTTCATAAATAGATGTATAGAGTACAAAAGTGTGGAAATTATGATGAACCTGTATAAAACAATTGTTCGGCCCCAACTGGAGTACTATGTCCAAATCATGGCAGCACTCTTTAGGAAGAATGTGAAGACCTTAGAGAAGGCGCAGAAAAGATTTACCAGAATGATTCCAGGAATGAGGGACCTCAGGTATGCTGATATACTGTAGAAGCTGGGGTTGTTCTCCATGGAGCAGAGGAGATTGAGAGGAGAGTTGATAGAGGTGTTCAAAATCAGAAGGGGTTTGGACAGATTAGAGAGAGAGAAACTGTTCCCATTGGCAGATTGATCGAGAACCAGGGTAAACAGATTTAAGGTGATTGGCAAAAGAACCAAAGGTGAGGTAAGAAAATCTTTTTTATGCAGCGAGTGGTTAAGATCTGGAATGTAATGCCTGAAAGTCTGGTGGAGACAGACTCAATCACGGCCTTCAAAAGGGAGTTGAATAAGTATCTGAAGGGAAAAAAATTGCATGGCTACGGGGAAAGGGCAGGGGAGTGGGAGTAGCTGAGAGGCCGCTTGGGCTCGACAGGCCCAATCGCCTTCTTCTGTGCGGTAACCATTCTATGATTCTATGATTCCCTAGGTGCAAAGTAGTGTCCATAGCTCAGATAATTTATCTTGAATGCTAGGGCAGAATAACAGAAATTTAACCAAAAGCAGGCCCCGATTGAAAGATCCAAACCAACGAATCCCAAAGAGAGCAAAGGAGCTATGCAAAGAAAGCGAAATAAAAGATGCAAAATTAACTCCTCTATGTTACTGGAAAATAATCTAGATCACAGCTTCAGCGCTACTGCTGCTGATACACATGCAGGAACGGGCTACTCTATCATTTTGAATGCCCAGGGCCCGATGAAAAATACGAGATAACAGGGTGGTGGTGGCCTAAAATTGAGGCTCGTAGTCTTGAGAAAAACAACCATCAGACTTTTTTTTTATATTGGTTTATGGGATATGGGCGTCGCTGGCAAGGCCAGAATTTATTGTCCATCCCTAGTTGCCCTTGAGAAGTTGATGGTGAGCCGCCTTCTTGAACCACTGCCGTCCATGTGGTGAAGTTACTTCACAATACTGTTAGGTAGGGAGTTCCAGGATGTTGGCACAGCGGCGATGAATGGATCAGCGTATTATTGCTAAGTCAAGATGGTGTGGGACTTGAACGAGAACTTGGAGGTCATGGTGTTCCCATGCGCCTGCTGCCCTTGTCCTTCTAGGTGGAAGAGGTCGCGGGATTGGGAGGTACTGCCGAAGAAAGCTTGGCGAGTTGCTATAGTGCATCTTGTAGATGGTACACACTGCAGCGATGGAGTGCCGGTGGTGGAGGGAGTGAATGTTTAAGGTCGGCAATCAAGCGGGCTGCTTTGTCCTGGATGATGTCGAGCTTCTTGAGCGTTGTTGGAGCTGCACTCATCCAGGCAAGTGCAGAGTATTCAATCACACTCCTTACTTGTGACTTGTCGATGGTGGAAGCATAGAAGCATAGAAGATAAGAGCAGGAGTAGGCTATTCGGCCCCTCGAGCCTGTTCCGCCATTTAATGAGATCATGGCTGATCATCCAAATTCAGTACCCTGTCCGTGCTTTCTCCCCATATCCCTTGATCCCTTTAGCCTTAAGAAATATATATATCTCCTTCTTGAATATATTTAATGAATTGGCCTCTACTGCCTTCTGTGGTAGAGAATTCCACAGGTTCACCACTCTCTGGGTGAAGAAATTTCTCCTCAGCTCAGTCCTAAATGGCTTACCCCTTATCCTTAGACTGTGACCTCTGGTTCTGGACTCCCCGCCATCGGGAACATCCTTCCTGCATCTAGTCTGTCTAGTCCTGTTAGAATTTTATAAGTTTCAATGAGAGCCCCTCTCATTCTTCGAAACTCTAGCGAATATATGCCTAATCGACCGAATCTTTCTTCATACATCATTCCTGCCATCCCAGGTATTAGTCTGGTAAATCTTCGCCGCACTCCCTCCATGGCAAGAACATCCTTCCTCAGATAAGGCGATCAAAACTGCACGCAATACTCAAGGTGTGGTCTCACCAAGGCCTTGTACATCTGCAGCAAGACATCCTTGCTCCTATACTCGAATCCTCTCGCTATGAAGACCAACATACCATTTGCCTTCTAAACCGCCTGCTGCACCTGCATGATTACGTTCAGCGACTGGTGCATACGGACTCCCAGAACTCGTTGCAGTTCCCCTTTTCCCAATCTATTGCCGTTCAGATAATAATCTGTCTTCCTGTTTTTGCCAGCAAAGTGGATAACCTCGCATTTATCCACATTATACTGCATCTGCCCAATCACCTAACCTGTCCAAATCATACTGGAGTTTCTCTGCATCCTCCTCACAGCACACACGCCCACCCAGCTTTGTGTTGTCTGCAAACTTAGAGATATTACATCTAGTTTCCTCGTCTATATCATTAATATATATTGTGAATAGCTGGGGTCCTAGCAACGATCCCTGCGGTACCCCACTAGTCATTGCCTGCCACTCGTAAAAAGACCCATTTATTCCAACTCTTTGCTTCCTGTCTTCCAACCAGTTCTCTATCCAAATCAGTACCTAACCCCCAATCGCATGTAATTTAACTTTGCACACTAATCTCTAATGCGGGACCTTATCGAAAGCCTTCTGAAAGTCCAAATACACCACATCCACTGTTTCTCCCTTATCTATTCTACCAGTTACATCCTCAAAAAATTCCAGTAGATTAGTCAGGAATGATTTCCCTTTTGTAAATCCATGTTGACTTTGTCCGATCCTGTCGCTGTTTTCCAAGTGCTCTGCTATTACATCTTTTATAATGGACTCCAACATTTTGCCCACTACCGATGTCAGGCTTACCGGTCTATAATTCCCCGTTTTTTCTCTACCACCTTTTTAAAATAGTGGGGTTACATTAGCTGCCCTCCAATCCATGGGAACTGTTCCAGAATCTATAGAATTTTGAAAGATGACCATCAATGCATTTACTATTTCTAGTGAGAAGTCGCACAATACCAGGTTATAGTCCAACAGTTTTATTTGAAATCACAAGCTTTCAGAGCGCTGCTCCTTCATCAGGTGAAGTCAGACTTCAGTTGACAAAGGCGCAACGCTCCGAAAGCTTGTGATTTCAAATAAAACTGTTGGACTATAACCTGGTGTTGTGCGACTTCTCACATTTGTCCAGCCCAGTCCAACACCGGCATCTCCACATCATGGCTACTATTACTAGGGCCACTTCCTTAGGTACCCTAGGATGTAGATTATCAGGCCCTGTGGATTTATCGGCCTACAATCCCGTCAATTTCCCTAACACCATTTCCCTTCAAATAGTGATTTCATTCAATTCCTCCCTCTCATTAGACCCTATTTTCCCCGACATCTCTGGGAGTTTATTTGGGTCCTCCTTTTTGAAGGCAGAACCAAAGTATGTATTTAATTCGTCAGCCGTTTATTTGTTCCACATTAGAAATTCCCCTGATCCTGACTGCAAGATACCTACGCTTGACTTCACCTATCTTTTTCTCTTCACATATCTATAGAAGCTTTTACAGTCAGTTTTTATGTTCCCTGCAAGCTTAATCTCATATACTATTTTCCCTCTCTTAATTAATCCCTTTGTCCTCATTTGCTGAATCCTAAACTGCTCCTAATCCTCAGGTTTGCTGCTTTTTCTGGCCAATTTATATGTCCTCTCCTTGGATCTTATGCTATCCCTACTTTCCCTTGTTAGCCATGGTTGAGTAACCTTTTTTGTTTTATTTTTATGCCAATCAGGCATGAACAAATTCTGTAGATCATCCATGCAATCTTTAAATGTTTGCTATTGCCTATCCACCCTCAACCCTTTAAGTAATGCTCCCCAATCCACCCTAGCCAACTCGCACCTCATACCATCGTAATTTCCTTTATTTAAATGCAGGACCTAGTTTCTGAGTCAACTACTTCACTCTCCATCTTAATGAAGAATTCTATCATATTATGATCGCTCCTCCCCAAGGAGCCTCGCACAACAAGATTGATAATTAATCCTTTCTCATTACATAATACCCAGTCTAAGATGGCCTGATCTCTAGTTGGTTCCTCGACATATTTGTCCAGGAAACCATCCGTTATACACTCTAGGAATTCCTCCTCCACAGTATTGTTACTAATTTGGTTAGCCCAATCTATATGTTGATTAAAGTCACCCATGATAACTGCTGTGCCCTTATTGCATGCGTCTCTAATTTCCCATTTAATGCCATCCCCAACCTCAGCATTACTGTATCGGGGTCTGTATACAACTCCCACTAACGTTTTCTGCCCCTTGGTTGTCTCAGCTTTACCCATACAGATTCCACATCATGAGAGCTAATATCCTTCCTTACTGTTGTGTTAATCTCTTCTTTAACCAGCAATGCTACCCCACCTCCTTTTCCTTTTGTCTGTCCTTCCTGAATATTGAATACCCCTGGATGTTGAATTCCCACACTTGGTCACCCTGGAGCCATGTCTCCGTAATCCCAATTATATCATATCCGTTTACATCTATTTGCACAGCTAATTCATCTACCTTATTATGAATGCTCCACGCATTAAGACACAAAGCCTTCAGGCTTGTTTTTTTAACACTCTTAGTCCTTTTAGAATTATTATTTACTGTAGCCCTGTTTGATTTACACCCTTGATTTCTCTGCCATCCACTTTTGGTTTTCTCCTTCCTATCTTTTGCTTCTATCCTTGCTTCCCTTTCCTCTGTTTCCCTGCACAGGTTCACAACCCCCTGCCATTTTAGTTTAAACCCTCCCCAACAGCACCAGCAAACACTCCCCCTAGGACATCAGTCCCGGTCCTGCCCAGTTGCAAACCGTCCAGTTTGAACTGGTCCCACCTCCCCCAGAACCGGTTCCAATGTCCCAGGAACTTGAATCCCTCCCCCTTGTACCATTCCTCTAGCCACGTATTCATCTGAAATATCCTTCTATTTCTACACTGACTAGCACGTGGCACCGGTAGCAATCCTGAGATTACTACCTTTGAGGTTCTATTTTTTAATATACCTCCTAACTCGCTATGTTCAGCTTTTAGAACCTCATCCTGTTTTTTACCTATATCGTTGGTACCTATATGCACCACGACAACTGGCTGTTCACCCTCCCCCTCCAGAATGCCCTGCAGCCGCTTCGAGACATTCTTGACCATTGCACCAGGGAGGCAACATACCATCCTGTAGTCTCGTTTGCGGCCGCAGAAATGCCTATCTATTCCCCTTACAATAGAATCCCCTATCACTATAGCTCTCCCACTCTTTTTCCACCAGTCCTGTGCAGCACAACCACCCATGGTGCCATGAAGTTGGTTGCTGCTGCCTTCCCTCGATAAGCCATCTCCCTCAACAACATCCAAAGTGGTATATCTGTTTGAGAGAGGGGTGTCCACAGGGGACCTCTGCACTACCTGCCTGCGCCTCCTACTCTACCTGGCGTTCACCCATTCCCTTCCTGCCTGTGCAGCCTTTACCTGCGGTGTGACCAACTCCCTAAACATGCTATCCACGATGTCCTCAGCATCACAAACGGTCCAGTATGCATCCATTCGCAGTTCCAGCACCGCAATGTGGTCTGCCAGTAGCTGAAGCTGGATACACTTCCTGCACACATGGTCAACAGGGACACAGGAAGTGTTCCTGATTTCCCACATAGTGCAGGAGGAGCATGCCACGGGGCTGAGCTGTGCTGCCATGACATATCCTTTAATTAATTTAAATTAACTCAAATCAATACCACAAATTACACTACAATTAAATGAGATACTCAAGGGCCATTGTATACTAGCACTCCCTGCTACACAACAGAGATCTTAGAAACTATAACCACAAAAATTAGGACCTGCTAAACTTTATAAACTATTAACATTAACTGTCAATCTACAGAGTAGTATAAATACGCACCTTGCCGTACTCACCCAATCAGCTGCTTCCTCTTGTCCGCTTCACTTTTTGAATTGTGACGTGGCTCTGGAACACCACCGCTGGTCTGTGAGATTGGTAAGCCTCTGAAAAAAAGCCCGCGAAAGTGAGTTTAACTACTCACTGTGCTGCAGCTCTATCCGCTCCCGACACTGGCCTCTGAAAAAAAGCCCCCGAAAGTGAGTTTAAATACTCACTGTGCAGCTGCTCTCTCTGCTCCCGACACTGGCCTCTGCAAATAAAAACGCGAAAGCGTTGGGGAGTCAGAGTACCTAGCCTCTGACCTGCTCTTGTTGGCACAGTATTTATGTGGCTGGTCCAGTTAAGTTTCTGGTCCAGACCTCTGAGATTACTAACTCAGTGACATTACCACTATGCTACGATTTCCTTTTTGTAAATTTCACTGAAGCCGGCTGCTGCTGTAAATCGGCGTCCTAATGTATTGGAGCCCCGATTCCAATTTTGGGCTGCGCTTGGGAAAAGAATGCACCGCCCATGTGCACTGGTATTCTGAACAGCAAATGGCTTCAATGGGAATTAAAATAGGGCGCCTGTATAACCGGCGGAGGATCCGCTTCCTCCCGCTTTGCGCCCATACTAAGTTGAATTTTAACCCCTATGGTTTTCCTGAGTCCTTTAAGTAATTCGATAGTAATGTGAGTTTCAGAAACCCAAATAACTGCACTGCTGTTAAACCTTCCATGCTAGACATAGCTTTCCGCCAGTGCGCATTTCAATGCCAGTTTTAAGCCCAACGGCAAGCTGAAAATTTACCTCACCACTCAAAATGTTCACATCCCTGCAGAAGACTTAGGGGTAAAAATTAGGTCGCGCCCCATTTGGGGCACAAATATCGTCTTGTCGCAAATATTAGCGCCTGGCGCTAATTATCGGCACTGACTGGAAACTTCACTTTTACCGCCCCGGGAGGTGAGTGGAGCGCTAAATCAGGCGCTGCACACCTGTCTTAAGGCGCAAAGGCCAAGGAGTGAGGTGCTACCTTAGAGCGCTGGCGAAGCTCATGTAATGTCAGTCAGTAATGGAACACACACACAATGGCACGGGCCAGTTCTTAAAGGGGATGGTTAATCTTGCTTTCCATCCACATCCTGTTCATTGCAGCCTTGAATCTCGGCCTGGAGAGACTTGCACATCAAATGTGCTGGAAAGAACAATGGAGAGTACCAGGCAAAGAGCTCAGAGTGCAGCTCCCACAGTCTCTGCTAAATCGATACAAGGAATGGCAAATCAAAATGAACCTGCAAAGTGCTGCTCAGTACCCAAAACTCCTTCACACAACGTTGAATCTCTCCAGAAGTCTCTCCCTCTCTCTCTCAGAATGCGTAGTTCAAAAATGCCACCAACAATAAAAGACAGGAAGAGGCCCCCTTTAAATAGCGCCCCCCCCCCAGCCCCACAGCGATTGATAGCGTTCCAGTCTTCCGGTCGTTGGATGCGCCAGGCGGTAAGGCAGGGGGCACCACTCAATTTCCGCTCCGGGGCGCCACAAGGGCGTTGCACCATGGAATGACGTCATAATCTGCGCGCGCAGGTGGTCGCGGCGGTAAGTTTTAGCGCCGCCGCACATTCTCTAGTTAAGTTCCCGAGCGGCGCAAACATCGCTGCGCCCGGGCGTTAGCGGCTTTGCGCCCCATTAGCGCCCTCTTAAGGCGCTAACGGGAGGCGCAACCAACTGAATTTTTACCCCTTAGAATGCCAGTGGAGGCACTGGGGGTAAATTTCGACTTCCACGTGGATGTAAAGCTGACGGTTTGGGAGAGGCCTGTCTTCACTAGGCTCGATATACCTTTCCATTGAAGTCAATGGAAATGTTAGTCGGGCAGAGTGCATAACCGGCGTATCGATCCTGTTCCACCAGTTTTACGTACGCCAAGCTCAAAGTTACCCCATTGCCTGATATTACCATTAAAACAATGAAAGGAGGTTAACCTATGATGGCATCCACCGGTGATAGTGTCATTAAAATGTGTTCCCTTCGCATTGTGCTTTTTTTTGCCCTGGGCTGAGTCAAGTCACAACTTGTTTTCTTTTGGGATTTCTCATTAATTTCTTTGATCTCTGAACATTTCCATCAATTTCTGATGAACAATAGCAGTTATAAATGGCACTTGCAGTATCTAAAGTGAATTTGCAGTACTTTAGAATCACTGCTGTTACTTTAGCTTTTAAGGATGGATCACGGTTTTCTATGCTGTTTATTATTCGTTGGATTTGTTCCTGTGCGGTTGACGGACGGGCCAACTTGCACACGCTGGGGGATGGATGATTTGGCCGGGATGTCTAAGGATGGAGACATCGTTCTCGGCGGAGTTTTCAATGTTCATTCCAATGTTGAACATCGGGATCTTCTATTTAATACCGAACCAACAGCGGCCAAGTGCACAATGTAAGTGATAGACTGAACATCTATAATTAGATATTTGTTGCAGCTTCACTCATTTGTGATGATATAATCAAATATTTTGACTGTGTGCTGCTTCTGGACCAAACTTACGACCAAGAGCCAGATCCAATAATTGATCATCAATTATTCTTGCGCGAGAGAAAATCCTTCCGTGCATTGTTTTCAAATGGAAATTTTCTGCAATCGCTAACATTCCTTTCATTGTTTAATCTAACAGTGCTCTGTCTTGGTACATCGAATGCAGAACTTTCGAATACCTATTTTTATTTATTAAAATAACCCAGGAATGCCAATGTCGTATTTCAAATTGAAGAAAAATGAAACAGTCTCTATATTTGTTTAAGCAACTTCCAAAATAATTTCGGCATCTTTCATTTAACACCTCTGAAGACGTGTTTGGAAAGCAAATTACAAAATTATGGTTGAAATCCTCTTGTTTAAACGTGAAATTTAAAAATAACCTATTCGTTCTAATCTTTACGAACAAATGATAAACCAAATTGATGTTACATTGCATTAGTTTGAATTGCAAGATGACATTCAAGATTAACGATTAATAATGCAATTCAGATTTCGATATGTAATCTCATCCACAAACTAAGAAGTTTTAACACTAGTTCAGAATATAGAGATTTCAATATCACAGCTACGAAAGCCAAAACAATTTCCGCTGGATATCTATGATTTCTAACCCAGCAATGTGCCTTCCACAGATTTTTTTTCCGAGCTTTTCGCTTTGTACTGACGATGATTTTTGCTATCAAAGAGATAAACAAGGACCCGAAACTACTTCCCAACGTTACACTGGGCTATCGGATTTATGATGCGTGCACCACGCCGCCGCTCTCTCTCAAAGCCGCCTTTGAATTCATGAACAGACGGGAAGGATCATCTTCAGAGTTAAACTGCAAAAGACCCTCCACGGTATCCGCGATTGTTGGTGACTCTGGATCGTCACAGTCTATGGCGATAGCAAGTTTAATCGGGTCTTTCAGGATTCCCATGGTGAGTTAATATATTGATATATCATAACTCGAGCAATGTAACAGAAGAATTAAAGGAATTTCAGCTTACAATTAGTTCCACATAATCGTAATACTTCAACAGAAATCTTTAATTATTTTTTTACTAAACTTTTTGATGCAAATTAAATGATACCTAATATAATAATATTAGGTAAACCGAATGCAATTCTTAACTGTAACATAACCGTTCACTTTAATGATGGGTAATGAACCTGTCACAGTTTGATAGGTTATGCAATTTATTTTGCTCTTTCTTATAATCTTCTTAAAATTGCAGTTAAAGTTGATGCAATTATTAAAGAGGAAAATGTAAATTGTTACTTTAAATGATGAATTGAACAAATGGCTATATAATATAAAAAAGCAAAATACTGCGGATGCTGTAAGTCTGCAATAAAAACAAAAATTGCTGGACATACTCAGCAGGTCAGGCAGCATCTGTGGATAGAGAAACAGAGTTAACATTTCAAGTCGATGACCTTCCGTCAGAACTGGAAAAATTCAGAGATCTAATAGATTTTAAGCCATTGCAGGGGCTGTAGAGATTAAATTAAAAAAGGGCTGATGATGCATGGCAAACGGAGATGATAATAGAGTGATTCCTTTTGCCTTGCACCATCATCCATTTTATCTTTTAACCTCTCCTGGCTTCCACCCTATCACAGACCTTCCCTTTTGTCCTTTGCTACCCTCCCCCGTTTCCCTGCCACAGTACCTGCTTAAAACTGTTACATCTCTAACTTTTTCCAGTTCTGACGAAAGATCATCGACTTAAAATGTTAACTCTGTTTCTCTATCCACAGATGCTGCCTGAACGGCTGAGTAGTTCCAGCATTTTATCTTTATATTCATGGCGAGACTATGTTATGAGCTGTTTTGATAAACTCATAATGGGAAGTATAAATATCGTTTTATCTACATAGTTTATTATTTGCCATATCTGCCCTAAATTTTATTGAACTTGATTTTGGAAAAAATCAAATTGGGTATATACTTTCTGTGTCACATTTTTCAGACTGGTTGGCACTTTTAATGGTGATTCCACTGCCCGTTGTTCCCAGAAGTTGGCTGTGGAAGCGGACCGGAGAATCGCTGGTCCACAGCGTCTGATTTCCGGACTGACGTCCCTTGAAGGGAGCATTTGCTACCAGTAGCATTGAACCAGCGGAATGAGCCCTGTTGTCGGAAAATTAAAATAGTTAAGAAATTAAATGTAATTGAATGCTGAACAAAGCTGGAATTGGGTAATGCGCGATTTAATATTAATTGTTTCTCAAACGATGGAAATTGCCAGTGAAACATGATTTTCTCATCTTTTCAATTTTACTATTCCACAGGTCAGCTACTTTTCCACCTGTGCGTGTTTGAGTAACAGAATTCAATACCCGTCATTTTTCAGAACAATACCGAGCGACTACTTTCAGGCGAGGGCTTTAGCTCAACTGGTGAAACATTTTGGATGGAAATGGATCGGGACAATTAAAAGCGACGGTGACTATGGCAACTTTGGAATGCAAGCTTTCACAGAAGCGGTAGAAGAACTGGGTGTTTGCATCGCTTTCTCTGAGAGTTTTCATAAAACATATTCGGAAGAGAAAGCACTTCAAACTTTGGCGACTATAAAGGCCTCTTCTACTAAAGTTGTCATGGCCTTTCTCGCGCAATCGGATATGGATATTTTAGTGAAAGAAATCGTTCGACAGAACCTCACTGGCATTCAATGGATAGCAAGCGAGGCCTGGGCAGCTACGTCACTTCTCACGGCTGAAGAAAGTAACCGATTCCTTGCTGGTACAATTGGGATTGCAATTCGTAAAGTAGATATACCAGGGCTGAAAGATTTTTTAATGCAGATCCACCCTTCTCAATATCCGGGAAACATTTTAATGAAAGAGTTTTGGGAGACAACCTTTGGTTGCACCCTAAGAAAATCGGAAAACAAAACAGATGAAGTGAACATTTATTCGCAGTTTAATGAGTGTACAGGAAGAGAGAATCTGCAGTCAGTACGCAATTCGTTTAATGATGTTACACAGTACAGGGTTACTTACAATGTATATAAAGCAACGTATGCTATAGCCCATGCAATTCACAATATGATTTCATGTGAAAATGGCAAGGGACCATTTTTCAATAACAGCTGTGCAAATATTTCAAATTTCCAACCGTGGCAGGTAAGAACATATGTCATTTAAAAACTATTACGAAATTAAGAAGTATAAACATTCACATTAATATTTGATAGATTTCTCGCTCATTTTTAGGGCTTCTATCGGAGTGAAAGCCTATGTTGAATTAATAATAACATGTTTTATATTCATTTTACCATCTTTTCTCTTATTTGCAGCTGCTACATTATATAAAATTGGTAAATTTCCTTACCAAGATTGGCGAAACGGTGCATTTTGACAAAAATGGGGATCCGGTCGCAACATATGACATTGTAAATTGGCAACCAAATGCATTTGGTGGTGTCGATGTTGTCAATGTTGGGTATTATAATGGAGCTGGTCCATCAGGAAAAGAATTTGTGATCAATGAAGAGGGAATTATCTGGAGTGGCGGCCAAGTTAAGGTAAGGCTTTTATGTGTAGAACAGTTCAGCAATGTTTGCTTCCTTTTGAAAAATGAGGATTCGCCGATGAATCTCGCCTTAGGCAAACTTGCTTCTTTATCGAATATCCGACGAGTGTGTAATTAATATAATGAAAGAATGTGACAAAATATAGGAAGACATGGATAAAGTTGCTGAATGGGCGTTTAATAGGCAAATTCATTTCAATATTGATCAATGTGAAATGATACGTTTTGGTATTAAGAATAAGGAGGCACATACTGCTTGGATAATAGTATAAATTGGTTAGAGAACAAAGAGATTTAGGAGTACCCATACACAAATCACTGAAATTAGTGATGCAGGTTAATAACGCCTTAAAAAGGAAACCAAGCAATGGGGTTCATTTATAGAGAGATAGATTTGAAAAACAGGGAAGTCATGTTGAACTTGTATAGAACCCTGGTTAGTGCACACTTGCCATATGGTGCACCGTTCTGGTCTCCATATTGTAAAAAGGACATTGAGAATTTGGACAAGTTGACAAAAAGATTCCCAAGTATGATAGAACTGAGAAGCTATAACTATCAGGAAATACTGAATACTTTATGGCTCTTTTCACTAGAAAAAAGAAGGCTGAGGAGTGACCTGGTAGAGGTCATTAAGATAATGAATGGGTTTGATAAGATAGACATGGAGAAAACGTTTCATCTGGTGGGGAGACCAAAACTTGAGGCCATAAATATAACATAGTCACTAATAAATCCAATAGGAATTTCAGGAGAAAATCCTTTACCGAAAGAGTCGTGAGAATGTGGAATGCGCTGCCACCAAAAGTAGTTGAGGAAAATAGCATAGAAGCATTCAAGAGGAGGCTAGATATGCACATGAGATGGAACGGAATAGAAGGGAATGCTGAAAAGATTAGATAAAGGGGGGTGGGAGGAGGCATGTATGGAGCATAAACGCAGGCCGATGCCCTGTTCGGCCTACAGGCCTCTTTCCGTGCTGTAGACTCGATGTAACTTGATATAAACCAGAAGACCCTAGTTTTATTGTTGTATGTAATACACAAGTTTATTTACTGGTACTCCTGAGTTCTATTCAGATAACAATTTTCTAACAGGGACCATTGGTAAGTTTCAATGAATTCCTAGCATGGAGCACCTAACGGATTTTATTTAATTGACAAATGCACCAGATAAATTATTTTTACGCATTGAATTATTATTCGGAAAGTACTGCTTGAATGAGTGGTGGAAGCAGAGTCAATAGTAACATTCAAAAGCAATTCGATATAAACTCAAGTCGGAAAAATATGCAGGGCTATGGGAAAAGAGAAGCTTTGCTCGGACTCCGTCAAAAGCCTACGTAATTTATTGTTGAGTAATAAGAATTAATATATCTTGTTGGAAACCGTCAACAAAATCAATTATATTAACATAGGTTTTGCACAGTTATCATTATCTGAGATCCCTTGTTTCTATTCCTCGATTTTAAAATTATCATCCTTGTTTTCAAATCTCTCCATGGCCTCGCCCATCTCCCTAACTCTGTAACTTCCTCCAGGCCTACAAACCTCCGAGATATCTGAAATTAGATAAATCTGGCCTCTTGCACATCCCCGATTTTAATTGCTCCACGATTGGCGGCGGTTGCCTTCAACTGCCGACGCCCTAACCTCTGGAGGTCACTCCCTAGACTTCTCCACCTGTCCACCTATCTTTCCTCCATTAAGACGCTCCTTAAAACCTACTTCTTTCACGGAGCATTTGGTCATCTGCCCATATATCGCCTTATGTGTTTCAGTGTCGATTTATTTTTTGATAATACTCCTGTGAAACAACTTGTGACGGTTTTACTGTAATAACGGGGCTATATAAATGCACGTTTTTGTTGCTGTTGTTTTCCTGCCCAGGTTCCAAAAGCAGTCTGCTCTGAAAGTTGTCTACATGGGACACGAAAAGCCGCAAGGAAAGGACGACCGATTTGTTGTTTCGATTGTATACAATGTCCTTACGGTGAAATTAGTAACTCCACTGGTAAGAGTAAACTGTTGCATAAAATGTTTCGTGCATATTTTTTTTCTGATTTACTTTTTCTAATAATGTAAACTTACCTCTTCTTAGATTCAATAGATTGCATTAAATGTCCCAAGGAATATCGATCCAATGAGAAACAAGACCGATGCGTAATAAAGGAAATTGAATTTCTTTCCTTTGGAGAAATTATGGGAATCATTCTAATGGCACTGGCATTGCTTGGAGCCTGCTTAACGACAAGTGTATTTGCTTTATTCTATGTTTATAGAGATACTCCCATTGTTAAAGCTAACAATTCTGAATTAAGCTTCCTTCTTCTTTTTGCATTAATCCTGTGTTTTGTGTGCTCAATAACATTCATTGGAGAACCCTCAGTCTGGTCTTGCACATTACGTCACACATCGTTTGGTATTGTTTTTGTTCTTTGTATTTCTTGTGTTTTGGGAAAAACAATTGTTGTAGTGATGGTATTTAATGCAACCCTTCCCAATAATAACATGCTGAAGTGGTTTGGACCAACACAACAACGCTTAACTGTTTTTCTTCTTACACTTGTACAATGTTTAATATGTATTGTGTGGCTAATTACATCGCCACCTTATCCTTTGAAAAACACTGATTATTTTAAGGATATAATCATTTTTGAATGCGACGTAGGGTCAGCAATAGCCTTTTACTGTGTACTTTGTTACATTGGATTTTTGTCTTGTGTGTGCTTTGTGGTTGCGTTTCTAGCTCGACACCTTCCAGATAACTTCAATGAAGCCAAGCATATAACTTTTAGCATGCTTATCTTTTGTGCAGTTTGGATAAGTTTCATTCCAGCTTATATAAGCTCTCCTGGAAAATATACTGTGGCTGTAGAAATATTCGCAATTTTGGCCTCCAGTTTTGCCCTCCTTATCTGTATTTTCGCTCCTAAATGTTACATTATCTTGCTGAAGAAAGAAAAAAATACAAAGAAACATATCATGGGCAAAGTTGTTTCGAAGAATAGCTGAACAGTCGTGTAATTATAAAAGCAGGTGTTAATAACTCTTCCATTGGAACATAAAATGCACTTTCAAATAATTAAGGCCATTCGTGATGTCTATAACTGCATTATGCAATATTTGTCGCAAAGAAAGCACTTAAGAGAGTCTGATTAAATTTCAAATACATAATAACATTGTTAGTTAAACTTTAGGCTTCATTTTGTATTTAATGAAGAAATTGGGATGGAAGGACAAACAAATTGGCGCCTTTCATGTCCCTACGGCATCGTGAAATGCTTCACAGACAATGAGTTGCTTGTCTTAGGATCTTACAGAAAAGAAGGAGGCCGTTTGAGCCATTTTGCCCGTGGAGACACTTTGAAAGAGTTATCCAATTAGGCTCACTCCCCTGTTCTTTCCCATAGACTTGAAAATCCCTCCCTACACGCCACCTTCATGTATGTATCAATGTCACTTTTGCAGGTTACTATTGAAATTGCATCCACCAACCTTTCAGGCAGTGCATTCCAGATCATAACAACTTCCTGTGTAAATAATATTGTCCTAATGTCCCCAATGGTTCTTTTGCCAATTACCTTAAATTTATCCTCAGGTTACCGACCCAGCCATTACTGGAAACAATTTCTGATTATTTATTCTAGCAAAACCCCTCATGTTTTTGAAGAAATCTATTAAATCTCCCCCTTACTTTTTCTACTGTAAACAAAACAATCTCATCATCACTAGTCTCTCGCATAACTGAAGTCACTCATCCTTGGTACCATTCTGATAAATCTCCTCTGCACTCTCTCCAGGGCCTTGCCATCATTGCTAAAGTAGGGTGGCCATACTTGGACACAATACTCCAGCTGAGGCCCAAGCAGTGATTTATAAAGGTTACGTATAACCTCTTCACTTTGAAGTGTAGTTCCTCGGGGCAGATTTTGTGGTAGGTATGACCGTGTACTCTTAGAGTACGCCTTCATACCGCCTTTGAAATTGACCGCAAGTTCAGGATTTCCACATGCGCATGCACTAAATCTCTAACTTGCGATCTGTCAAGGTATGGCTGACGGGGCAAATACGCATTCCTTGTGCAGAGGTGGTCTAATTGCCCACCAACTGCCCAGCAATTACTTCCGAAAATTTTACGGTTAATGAAAGCAGGTGCAAGAGCCTGTTTCACCGTGAAAGGAAGCCATTTTTATTGAAATTTGAGAGCAAGCAGCAGTTATAATTGTCATTCATACAACTTTTACTCTAAAACGTGCAAAATCTGCAAATTATTCAGTAAGTTTAAGTAAAATTGAAATGATACTGTTACCAGAAAACCACCACAGAAACAAACTACTTGTACTAAACACATACCGCTTGACGTATCCTAAGATTTAATGGTTTTTTTTCCAACAGAGGGGATAGGCTCATGTGGACTCTCCACTGATTTCACAGTGCGTCTCAAAGGATTGTTTACCCGTCTAGTATCAATTCACAATAAAATACGTGTACCTAGTAGCAAAATTTTGAAATATTAAAAATATAAAATATGACAATAAAACCATTTTGCTATTTAATTATTTTATATAATACATTTAAAGCTGCACAACAGCTGGTGTGCTATGTTCATGGTTTATAGTAATTCAAAATGATCATTGCCAATACCGGTAAGTGCTGTTGAATCGCAATCTATCATAAAGTTAATCGACCTTTGACAGGATATTAAATGCTAGCCTTCAAAGAATTAAAAAACTTATTTGATTTACATAAAATACACTCAACGCATCCTTAATTTAAAATGCTGGGATGTTTGACGTACAGAACAGGTTATTTTTAGGTCTAGCAAAACATTCTACAACGCTCTGCAATGCTCCTTAGTGCAAATAAGAAAAGTACATGTTTCTTAGCATGAAATATAAATAATGTACAGTTTAATATACTTCCCAAGTGATAGAAACGGTTTGAATCTCAATGAAAAGTTCAACAGTTAAACAATTTATTTCATGTTAGTAAACAATCAAAGAACGAGAATCTTTTCATTTTGCTCAAATTATCTTCTCTAACCTACAAGTGGAAAACTAATGCAAAATTATTGTTGGTATTTAGTTAAATAATATTAACAAAATGCTAATATATTCATTAAGTCCAAGTACTAGTTCAGTTAAAAGTTTTTAAAATTTGTTAAAAGTTTTTTAAAGTTTTTAAAATGTAATTTCAATGGAAGAGCCTGAAAGAAGTTTCTGTGGGCGTGGCTTCATTTTGACAGATTTTTATGGGTGCGTCTTACGCATGGGCTGTATGCTGCGCTCCTGTCCTGCGTAATGTAAAATGGTGCACACAACTCTGCAGCGCGGAACAGCATGTCTACGTGTGTGGCCTTACACAAGGGGCCGTATATTCCGATCCCTACGGGTATGTACGCGCTGTGTACACACCCGCAGGGACATCGGAAAGGCCGGTTTCAGGCATGCAAAGCGCATGCGCTGAAAACCGGCATTTCCGATCTGTCAAGAATGCTCTTGACAGATTGGATGCCTGCCCGAGAGAAGGACCTCTGCGGGGGGTGAGTTCCGCTTTCTGGAGAACCTCAGCCAGCAGAAAACCCTTAGAAATCTTACACCTGCTAAAAGCAGGCATAAGGCCTGCTTTTACCAGCAGAAGATTTGAAAAAAGTTTTTTTTTAATCTTTTTCACTCATTTATCATTTAAAAATACTTTAAAGAAAGGTAAGTTTATTTTTAGCCCCGTAATAAACTTTAATGATATTTTTCAAAAAATTAAATTTTTGTTTAAAAAATGTGATTTATTGTAATTTCAACTAATTTTAAAAATGTGATTTAAAAATAACTTATTTAATGTTTTCCGTCTTTTGGGGGTCATCTCCATTTATATGTTTGACAGGTCTATCTGTCAAGTGTATGAAGGGAGATTCCCTTCTTGGATTGGCTCCACATGGCCCACCTGATCCCAGGATGCTTGCGAACCGCATGCGCCTCTGGGATACCTGGGCCCTGCACATTTCGATTTGGAGAGGCCCAGGAGCGGAAGTGTCCGGACCTCGGGAGCCCTCAGGTAAGTCAGTAGCTTTTTTCCAGATCGGAGGCCTCCGCACGCGGGAAGCATCCGATCGGAAAATACGGCCCAAGTTCAGTTTATATTCATTTCAGAGGCCGGCGGCGGAATCCATAGCTACTCCGCCGACCGCAATTTTTGGCCAATACATTCCCAATACTCCCCTTATTTGAGCCAGATCTGTGATTGCCATTATACCATAGTCCCTTGTGGCGAATTGTGCCTGCAGCTCAACAACCGTATTTACCACGCTACGTGCATTCATGGACATGCGCTTCTATCCCATCTTAGACAGCCTCGCATTTGGTCACTGTCTGATCCTTCCTATTCCTGATCTATTCTTTACTTTAGTGCTAATTGAATCACCCCATCACTGTGCATCACGTTGCTCCTCTCTAAAGTTTCATCCTGGTGCCCACACCCCTAGCAAATTTAGTTTAGACTCTCCCCCAATGCACTAGTTTACCTTCCCAGCGAAGACTTTGTTACGAGTTTCATTGAAATGCAACCCGCAGCAGGGAGGCTGGAGGCACATTGGCGTTTCCAGAAATGACTGTCTGTCCCTCTGATTATTTAAACCTCTATAACCACTGCATTCCTACACTTCACCGTGGCTCCCTATGCATTCATTTCCCCCATGGTGCCATGGAGTAGTCTTTTTCGTTGCACCTGCAAATAATACTGGAAACTGGTTAGTGAGCACCGCGTTCCAACAGGATTCCTGCAATGCCTGCCTCTTCCTACCATGTCGAATGGTCAGCCATTTACTGTGCTGAACGCTCTGTAGCTGTAGGTTTACAGATCTAGGAATGTACGATCCTGGAAGTTCTCAGCCTCCCGTATGTCCTGCAGTAACAGCAGCCACACCTCAGGTTCAGAAACTCTGAGCAAGAGCTCGAGCAGCTGGAGGCACTTCCTGCACAGATGGTCACCCAGGACACCTGAAGTTCCTGGAGTTCCAAATAAGAACATAAGAACACTAAGAGCAGGAGCAGGTCATACGGCCCTTCAAGCCTGCTTCAACATTCAATAAGATCATGGCTGATGCTCGACTGCAACTCCACTTTCCAGCCCGATCCCCATATCCCTTGATTCCTCTAGAGTTCAAAAAAGTATCTATCTCAGCCTTGAATATGCACAACGAATCAGCCTTTTGGGGTAGAGAATTACCAAGATTCACAACCCCATGTGTAAAGATATTCCTCCTCATCTCAATCTTAAATGGCCGATGATTTATCCTGAGACTATGCTTCCTAGTTCTAGAAACCCAAGCTAGGGGAAACAACCTCTCAGCATCTACCCTGTCAATACCGCTCCGAATCTTATATGTTTCAATTAGATAACCTCTCATTCTTCTAAGCTCTAGAGAGTATAGGCCCATTCTACTCAATTTCTCCACAAAGGAAAACATTCTCATCCCAGGAATCAATCGAGTGAAACCTCGTTGCGCCGCCTCGAAGGACTGTATGTCCTTACTCAGATAAGGAGACCAAAACTCTGGTTCTGGATTTGCAAGCAATGCGTTACAGATGTATTTCCATTCTATTTTGAGTCAACTCTTGTTTATATATATTGCCATAACTAATCGGCAGACCGTTTTACAAGCCTCGGATGATTTTCTTTTCCATTGAAGTCAATTTACCTGATCTGATACAATCCATTTTGCGTCACGACCAAAGTTGAAAGATCTGCCCAATGGACGTGAGGCATTTCTCGTTGAGACAATGTAATATCATGCTACAGATTTGTTTTCGTCAGGGAAACATTAGCATTTAACCACCTTTGGTCTTAATGCTTTATTTACATTTGTTTAAATAAGATTTGGGGGTAAAATTCACCTTTGGCAGGAGTACAAATTAGGATTTAATGCATCGACATTATTTTAATTTCCTAGCCATTATTCCTGGCTACAAGGACCCGTATATTCCGATGCCTACGGGTGTGTACGGGCTGTATACACACCTGTAGGGACATCGGAAATGCCAGTTTCAGACAGGTCGGACGCCTGACTTACAGAAGGGCCTCTGCGGGGGTGAGAGTTCTGCTTTCTGCAGAACTTCCGCCCACTGAAAACCCTTAGCAATCGTACGCCTGGAGTAAGGCCTGCTTTTACCACCAAAAGAGTTGAAAAAAAAGTTTTTAAAATGTTTTTTCACTCATTTATAATTTTAAAATACTTTTAAAAAAGGTAAGTTTATTTTTAGCCCCGTATAAAACTTTAATTATTTTTTCAAAAAATTAAATCTTGTTTAAAATATTTAATTTAATGTAATTTTAACTCATTTTAAAAACGTGTTTTTTTTATTTATTTAATGTTTTAGTGTGTTTTGGGGGTGCTCGCCATTCATATATTTGACAGGTCTATCTGTCAAAAATATGAAGGGAGTTTCCCTTCGTTCATTGGCTGGCCTGGCCCAAGTGATCCCAGTGATGCTTGCAAACTGCATACGCACCTGGGATACGTGGGCCCTGCGCATTTCGACTTTAGGGAGGCCCAGGAGCGGAAGTGTTCGGATCTCGGGATTCCTCAGGTAAGTACGTAGATTTTTTTACGATAGGAGGCATCCGCATGCAGGAAGTCTCCAATTGGAAATTACGGTACTCAGGCTGGATAGGAAAGGGAAAAAAAAGTTAAGAGGTTGGCAGTAGAAATCAAATCAACTATCATAGCACTGGAAAGTGATGATGTAGTTGAGGGGTCAAAGACAGAATCTGTTTGTTTAGAAGTAAGGAACAATTTGTGAGCTATTACGCTACTGGGTGTATACTATAGGCCACCAAATACTGGGAAGGATTGAAGCAAAGTACTGAGAATGTTGGAAATCAGAAATAATAACAGAAAATGGTGACATGCTCTGCAGGTAAGGCAGCATCTGTGCAGAGAGAAACATAATTTTCTGGTATGGTAGCGGGCGCGATCAGTGGTGGGTCGCGTGAGAAAGTTATTATTTTTGACAGCAGGTCGGGAACTCACTGTCATCCCGCCCCCACGCGCCTTTCCCCCAGGTACGTCTGTCATCGCAGAGCCGACCCGAACAGCAGCGGCAGGTGACCCAATTGAAAATCATTATCAGGTAGTTTACAGGCAGTTAAGACACTATTTCACTTACTTTTTATATTTTCCTGCATGGACACGGGATTCAAACAGCACGGGAACAACATCTGTCAACCTGAGGCGGGAGTTCCATCGCCATTGCTCCAGCTGATTACTTGACAGCATGAAATGTACAGTAAAAGCTCCCACCTGACAGATGATCACGTTCCTCGGGCAGAAGCTGTTGCTCAGTCCATTTCCAGCACAGATTCAGCATGCTGTAAGTGTTTCCAGCAAATCTCCATCCAGTCTCACCTCATTGGAAGAACTCTCTGACCATTGACAGACTACTTTTGTCATCTCTACTTCACCTGCCATCTATTCCATCGAATTGGGTGGCAGTTGTACTGTCTCACCTTGGTCCTCAGAATCGAACCAAGCTGAGCCCCAACACCAGCAGAACCAGGAACACCAGGAGCACCAACAACAGCACCAACGATCTCCATTGCTGCACAGGACAGAGGGCAGAAGCACCCGAGCTGATTGCTGCCCGGGAGGCCAGGGAAGGCCCCACCATGGCCAGATTTAGTTCACTTTACGCTCTACATCCAAACGGCTTCCACATCATGCACCAGGTTGATACCACACCACACCAACAGCATAAAGCATCTCTACAATGACCAAGCCATTCTTTTCCACTCAATTCCATTGCGGGGGTTACCGTTATGTTTCACCATTCGTTGCAACTCACTAAGCCACTTCCAAAGGTGCACAGAAATCTGTCCAAGACCGGAAAGTGTTGAAAACAAAGATTTTTATGTTTACCATCACGTTAATAGAAACATTACATAAACATTGGATAAAACACCCAAGTAGCTACCGTTGTGTGTTTTTAGTTGGTATGATTGCACGAGGATGAGGGTGAGTCTGAGGCGTGTCTAGTGAGATGGGGATGTGATAATGAAGATAGAGAGAGAGGGATGGGTTGAGGTGCAAGGGATGCTGGTGTGAGTAAGGATGTGCAGGAGTAGGGTAGGGAAGGCAGTGTGATGGGGATGTGATGAGAGGCACAACAGGATGAAGTTGAGTGTGGCTTCAAACTAACGTTTTCTGATCTAATGAGTTCATTGAAACGTTTGTGGAACAGCACCCAGGTCCTCCTGACCAAATCCCTGCTTGTGAGCTCTCTGCAATCTGCAACCAGGCTGTTTTGGTCTCCGATCAGCAGGGAATACGACCACCCTGCATGCTCTGAATCCCTCCATAAGCATATGGAGGGAGTCATGGGGGGACCTGGGTGCAACCCTCTGCCTCTGTGCAGTCATTGTCAGTGTTTGCAGCACTCCAATGCTATGTTAGATTAAACTTCAAATCTAAAGTGGCCAGTTCCACTCCATCTAATTAGGCCGGGTAATGTGCTGCGCAGGCCCAATTAAGGTAAGTTCATTTTCAACAGTGGGATGGAGCCAACAGCAATCTCGCGACCCCGCATGGACACCGCCCGCACTGAACCTGCTGAGGTAATCAAAATTCCAGCCAATATTTGAGGTCGATGATATTTCGTCAGAAATAGAGGAACAAATTCGGAGGCAATTCACAGAAAAATGCAAGATCTATACAGAAGTGAAAGTAGGGGACTTGAAGTATTTTAATATAGACTGGGATTATAACAATGTTAAGGGCAAAGAGGGAGAGTAATTCTGAAAAGTGTTCAAAAGAATATTCTTGATCAGTGTGATTGCAGACCATTGAGGAAGGAAGCAGTGCTGGATCTACTTGTGGGGAATAAAGTGGGCGAAGTGGAGCATATTTGAGTGGTAGCATATTTGGGGAACATTGATCATAATATCATCAGATTTAGAGTAGTTAAGGAAAATATCAAGGAACAAGCAAGCCTAAAAATACTTAACTGGAAGAAGATTAATTTCAGTGAGTTAAAAGGGATACAGTCCCAGGAGAAATGGTATCAACATGTGTTAGTCAAAACGGAAATTGACTAATGGGAGGCCTTCAAAAAGTTAATGGTTCAGTACAAAATAGGTACATTCCCACGAGGGTGAAAGGAAGAGGACCCAAATCTAGAGCTCACTAGATTACTAAAGATATAGAGATTAAAATGAAAAAGAAAAAGAAGGTTATGACAAATGTAAGATGCATAATACAGTAGAGAACCAAACTGTTCAGAATGTACAGAGGAGTTCTAAAAAAATGATTAAGAGGAGCAAAGACAGAGTTTCAGTTTGGATTAGTGGCTAAAATAAAAGTGAAACAAAAGTATCGAATAAATATATAAATATAAAAGGATGGGGCTGATAGGGACCAAAAAGGAGATCTTATTGTGGAAGCAGAGGACAAGGCTTTTTTTTTTAATTCGTTTTATGGGATGTGGGCGTCGCTGCCAAGGCCAGCATTTATTGCCCATCCCTAATTGCCCTTGAAAAGGTGGTGTGAGCCACCTTCTTGAACTGCTGCAGTCCTTGTGGTGAAGGTACTGCCGCAGTGCTGTTAGGTAGGGAGTTCCAGGATTTTGAATCAGCGATGATGAAGGATTGGCGGTATACCTCTAAGTCAGGATGGTGTGTGACTGGGAGGGGAACTTGGAGATGGTGGTGTTCCCATGCGCCTGCTGCCCTTGTCATTCTAGATGGAAGAGGTCGCGGGTTTGGGAGGTGCTGCCGAAGAAACCTTGCCTAATTGCTGCAGTGCATCTTGTAGATGGTACACAATGCAGCCACGTAAGCCAGTAGTGGAGGGAGTGAATGTTTAAGGTGGTGGATGGTGTGCCAATCAAGCAGGCTGCTTTTCCTGGATGCTGTCAAGCTTCTTGAGTGTAGTTGGAGCTGCACTCATCCAGGCAAGTGGAGAGTATTCCATTACACTCCTTACTTTTGCCTTGTAGATGGAGAAAGGCTTTGGGGAGCAGGAGGTGAGACACTCGCCGCAGAAAACCTAGCCTCTGACCTGCTCTTGTTGCCAAAGTATTTATGTGGCTGGTCCAGTTAAGTTTCTGGTCAATGGTAACCCCCAGGATGTTGATGGCAGGGGATTCGGCGATGTTATTGCCAATGAATGTCAATGGGCGTTGGTTAAACTCTCGCTTATTGGAGATAGTCTGTGGTGCGAATGTTACCTGCCACTTATCAACCCAAGCCTGAACATCGTCCAGGTCTTGTTGCATGCGGGCGTGGAATGCTTCATTATCTGAGGAGTTGCGAATGGCACTGAACATTGTGCAGTCAACAGCGAACATCTCCATTTCTGACCTTATGTTAGAGACAAGGTCATTGATGCAGCAGCTGAAGATGGTTAACCCTAGGACACTGTCCTGGGGAACTCCTGCAGCGATGTCCTGGGGCTGTGATGATTGACCTTCAACCAGCACAACCATCTTCCTTTGTTCTAGTTATGACTCCAGCCAGTGGAGAGTTCCCCCCACCCACCGATTTTCATTGACTTCAGTTTTACTATGGTTCCCTAATGCCACACTCGGTCAAATGCTGCCTTGATGTCAAGGGCAGTCACTCTCACATCATGTGGAATTCAGCTCCTTTGTCCATGTTTGGACCAAGACTGTAATGAGTTTGGGAGCTGAGTGATCTTGTCGGAATACAAACTGGGCATCAGTGAGCAGGTTATTGGTTATTAAGTGCCACTTGATAGCACTGTTGCTGACACCTTCCAGCACTTTGCTGATGATTGAGAGTAGACTGATGGGGCAGTAATTTGCCGGATTGGATTTGTCCTGCTTTTGGTGGACAGCACATGCCTGGGCAGTTGAGGTACTAAATGTGTACTTTGCAGCTGTCTTCCGTAGAGAAGAGAATGTTGCCAATGTGGCCATAAAGGAGGAGGTCGTGGCGCTATTGGATAGGATAAAATAGATAAAAAGGAGGTACCTAAAAGGTTGGCAGTCCTGAAAGTAGAAAAGTCACCCTGTCTGGATGGGATGCATCCTAGGTGACTGCGGGAAGTAAGGGTGGAAATTGTGCATGCTCTTGGCACAATCTTGCAATACTCCTTAGATATGGGGGTGGTGCAACGGGACTGTCGAATTGCAAAGTTACACCCCTGTTCAAAAAGGAGGAAGAGGGATAAACCCGGAAAAAACAGGCCAGTCATCTTAACGTTGTTGTTGGGAAATAATTCAGTTCAAAATTAATTAACGCTTAGAAAATGAAGGGCTAATCAATGAAAGTCAGCACAGATTTATTAAATGTTAATTGTGCTTGACTAACTTGATTGAGTTCTTTGATAATGTAACAGAGGGGGTTGATGAGTGTCGTGTGGTTGATGTTGTTGTTTCATATGAACTTTCAAAATGCGTTTGAAAAATTACCACATAATAGACTTGTTAGCAAAATTAAAGACTCTGAGATGAAAGGGGCAGAGGCACAACCATCCTACGAGTAACATCGACTTCCTTTGCAGCTAAAACGAAAGATTTGCATTTCTGTAGCGACTTTCACGACCAGCGGACGTCCCAACGCGCTTTATGGCCAATTAAGCACTTTTATTTTGAAGTGGAGTCATTGGCTCAGAAATTTGACTCGGAGGCTTGCCGCGGGGGTAAGGATCTTGTGCGATATCACACTCCATGCCGGCCGTTGTGTTTCGGGCCCACACGAACTTCTGGTCCTGTGCCTCTCCCTGGTGCCGGCGTGCAGTGTGTGCATGTCACAGATGCGCAGTAGTGCGATGCGACCTCTGGGATCACGTGGGTCATGGAGAGCCAATGGCAGCACACCATCTTTCATTCATAGATTTGACAGGAGAACTGTCAAATCTATGAATCCACTTGCCCCCAAAAGAACAGCTGAACCTCAAATAAATTTTTTAAAAACCATCACATTAATAAAATAACTATAGTTAAATAAATTAACCACTTTAAACAAAAGTTTAAATTTTTGAAAATGTTTAATTCTTTTTAAATGTTATAAAAATAAACTTACCTTTTTTTAAAGTCTCTAAAAAAGATAAACCTGTTGAAAAAAAATTAAAATAATACTTAATTAACTACTTACCTTGATAAAAGGGGGTCTTACGCCTCTTTTTTCATGTGTAAAATCTTCCATACTTAGCCTCGCGTTCCAACCTAAAAAAAAACCTAAGTGTGCTGCGTGCGCACAGCCTGTAGTGCGCACGCGGTTCACTTAGGAACCACCCCCTTCACCATATTTGAAGTGCCGGTTTCCCGCGCATGCGCAGTGCATGCAGGAAACCGGCACTTCGGGACCGAATACGGGTGAGTACACAGTGCGTACTCTCCCGAATTTCTGGGCCATTGCTGTAACGTGGGAAATGCGGAGCCAATTTGCACACAGCAAGGTCGCACAAACAGCAATGTAATAACGACTAGATAATCTGTTATGCTGGTTGAGGGATAGATATAGGTCAGGACACCGGGGAGAACACCCCTGCTCTTCTTTGAAATAGTGCCATGAGATCTTTTATGTCCACCTGAGAGAGCAGACGTGGCTTCGGTTTTAACCTCTCATCTGAAAGACAGCACCTCCAACTATGCTGCACTCCTGCAGCTCTGCACTGGAGTGTCAGTCTAACTTTAATGTAATGCAAGTCCCTGGAGTAGGACTTGAACCCACAACCTTCTAACACCAAGAATTAGAGTGTGCTACCAACTTCTGACACCTAGGGAGGAAGAGGAGGAAATTTACAGCCAACTACAAAGATACGTGCACCGCTTGCTTGGATCTGTCCTATGGGAACCTAGTACTGACAGACCATTATGTACGTGGCATGTTCTTCAGGAATGCCAACATCTTGGTGTGCCTCTCCAATTTTCAAATGCTCATTTCTGTTGGCGTTTCCTTCATTTGAAATAATATAAACTATTGATCAAATGGTGAGTTACCAGAGGCTGTTAAATATAAGCAACTGGCCACTAGGTTTCCAACAAGACGATTAGGAGGCCTGTTTAGTGCAAGTAAGTAACCACTTCCAACCCTTGTCCAATTTGTGCAATAGCCATTGACTCTAACTCTGCGTTATCTGTCTGTGACCCATTCTCTGCCCATTTCCGCATACACCGTATGCCAAATGTTTTCGAGGAAGTTTCTTGTTAGAAAATGTTGAGCATATGTTGCAAGAGGGAATGTTGTAGCATGGCCACAATATTGGTTTCAGCCTTAGCTCAGTAGTAGTACGGTCACCTCTGAGTGAGACAATTGTCCTTACAAGCCACATTACAGAGATTTGATCATGTAATCCATACTGATGCTTTAGTGCAGTACTGAAGGAGCACTGCATTCTCAAGTGGACGTATATGATCCCATGTCTCCGTTCAAAGATGAGCAGGGAGCTCTCCTGGTGTCCCGGCCAACATTTATCCCCCAACCTGTACTACTGGAAATAGTGCATTTGGTTATTTATCTTATTGCTGTTTGTGCGACCTTACATTGCATGCTACATTTCCCTACATTACAATTTAAAAAAATGCTTGTTTACAGAATGTGGGCGTCACTGGCAAGGCCAGCATTTATTGTCCATCCCAAATTGCCCTTCTTGAACTACTTCTGTCCCTGTGGTGACGCTGTTGTCGCAGTTGAGTACAACTAAATGGCTTGCTAGGCCATTTCATAGGGCAGTTAAGAGTCAACCACATTGCTGTGGGTCTGGAGTCACATATAGGCCAGAACAGATAATGACAGCAGATTTTCCTACCCAAGTTAGTGAACCAGATCCAGTAGTTTCATGGTCACCATTACTGATACTAGCTTTTCAATCCGTATTTATTTACTTAACTATTTAGAGCCGGAAGATGTAGGTGATGTTTTAAATGAATATTTTGCATTTGTGTTCACTATGGAGAAGGACGATATAGGCATATAAATCAGGCAGAGGGATTGTGATATACTTGAACAAATTAATATTGAGAGGGAGGAGGTACTAGCGGTTTTAGCGGACTTAAAAGTGGATAAATCCCCAGGCCCAGACGAGATGTATCCCAGGCTGCTATGTGAGGCAAGGGAGGAGATTGCAGGGGCTCTGACACAAATTTTCAGAACCTCTCTGGCTACAGGGGAGGTGCCAGAGGACTGGAGAACAGCTAATGTAGTACCATTATTCTAGAAGGGTAGTAGGGATAAACCAGGGAATTACAGGCCAGTGAGCCTAACATCGGTGGTAGGGAAATTATTGGAAAAAATTCTGAGGGACAGAATTAGTCTCCACTTGGAGAGGCATGGATTAATCAAAGATAGTCAGCATGGCTTTGTCAGGGGGAGATCATGTCTAACCAATTTGATTGAATTTTTCGAGGGGGTGACTAGGTGTGAGGATGAGGGTAGTACAGTTGGTGTAGTCTACATTGACTTCAGTAAGGCTTTTGACCAGGTCCCGCATGGGAGACTGGTCAAGAAGTTAAGAGCCCATGGGATCCAGGGCAATTTGGCACATTGGATCCAAAATTGGCTTAGTGGCAGGAGGCAGAGGGTGATGATCGAAGATTGCTTTTGTGACTGGAAAGTCCAGTGGTGCACCGCAGGGATCGGTGCTGGGTCCTTTGCTGTTTGTAGTGTACATTCATGATTTAGATATGAATGTAGGAGGTATGATCAGTAAGTTCGCAGATGACACACAAATTGGTGGAGTGGTAAATAGCGAGGAGGGAAGCCTCAGGCTATAGGACGATATAGATGGGTGGGTTACATGGGCAGAACAGTGGCAAATGGAATTTAACCCTGAAAAGTGTGAGGTGATGCATTTTGGGAAGACTAACAAGCAAGGGAATACACAGTGAATCGTAGGACCCTAGGAAGGACAGGGGATCAGAGGGACCTTGGTGTGCATGTACATATATCCTAGAAGGCAGCAGGACAGGTAGATAAGGTGGTTAAAAAGGCATATGGGATACTTGCCTTCATTAGCCGAGGCACAGAATATATGAGCAGGGAGGTTATGATGGAGCTGTACAAAACGCTAGTTGGGCCACAGCTGGAATACTGTGTGCAGTTCTGGTCGCCACACTATAGGAAGGATGTGATTGCATTGGAGAGGGTGCAGAGCAGATTCACTAGGATGTTACCTGGGCTGGAGAGCTTCAGCTATCAAGAGAGACTGGACAGGCTGAGGTTGTTTTCCTTCGAGCAGAGAAGGCTGAGGGGGGACCTGATTGAGGTGTACAAAATTATGAGGGGCATAGATAGGATAGATAGAAAGGAACTGTTCCTCTTAGTAGAGGGGTCAATAACCAGGTAGCAGAGTTTCAAGGGCAGGAGGTTTAGAGGGGATTTGAGGAGAAACTTTTTCACCCAGAGGGTGGTTGGAATCTGGAACTCACTGCCTGAAAGGGTGGTAGAGGCAGGAACACTCACAACATTCAAGAAGCATTTAGATGAGCACTTGCAACACCACAGCATACAAGGCTACAGACCAAGTGCTGGAAAATGGGATTAGAATAGATAGAGCTTGATGGCTGGCGTGGACACGATGGACCGAAGGGCCTCTTCCTGTGCTGTATATCTCTATGGGGGAGACATTCAGTATCACCCCATTTGGGGCGCAATTATCGGCCGGGCGCAAACATTAGTGCCTGGCGCTAATTATCACCTCCGACTGCAAACTTGACTTTTATCGCCCCTGGAGGTGATTGGAGCGCTAAATCAAGTGCTTCACACCTGTCTTAAGGCGCAAAGGCCGAGTACAGAGGCACTAACTCAGAGCGCTGGTAAAGCTCATGTGATGTCAGTCAGCAATGGAACACACACACAATGGCGCCAGCCAGTTCTTAAAGGGAAGGGTTGATCTTGCTTTCCATCCACATCCTGCTCATTGCAGCTTTGAATCTCGGCCTGGAGAGACCTGTACATCAAATCTGCTGGAAAGAAGAATGGAGAGACCGAGGGAAAGAGCTCAGAGTGCAGTCCCAACAGTCTCTTCTAAATCGATACAAGGAAGGGCAAATCAAACTGAACCTGCAAAGTGCTGCTCAGTACCCTAAACTCCTTCACACAGCGTTGAATCTCTCCAAAGGTCTCTCTCTATCTCTCTCAGAATGCGTGGTTCAAAAATGTCACCAACAATAAAAGGCAGGAAGCAGTCGCCTTTAATTAGCACTCCCCCAGTCCCTTCCTGACTGCAAAACGCTCCCCTCAACCTGTCGTTGCTAGCGGCAGGCGGTAAGGCAGGGGGCACCACTCAATATCCGCTCCGGGGCGCTACCGGGGTCTTGCACACTCAACTGATGTCATGATCTGCCGGTGCAGGAGATCATGGCGGTAGTGTTTAGCGCCTTCGCAAAATGTCTAGTTAATTTCGCGAGCGGCGCAAACATCGCCGCGCCCGGGCACTAGTTGCTTTGGGCCCCATTAGCGCCCTCTCAAGGTGCTAACGGGAGGCACAACCAACTGAATTTTTCCCCCAATGAATCTAACTGAATTTAAATTCCCCAGCTGCCATGGTAGGATTATGAACTACATGTCGCCAGATCATTAGTCCAGGCCTCTGGATTACAAGTCCAATAACATTATCACTATGCTACCGTACCTTGGGACAAGATTCAAAAGTACATCATTTGGCTGTGAACCACTTTAGAACGTCCTGATGTCATGAAAGACGCTTTATAAATGCAAGGTCTTTCTTTGTGATACACCTATTTATTGCCTTCTGAAAATCTATAAACAGTGCAACTGAGTAATTCCGTGGGGGCTCTCTCCATTGACTGCGATAGATTCGATTGATGGTGGGTGGATGCCCAATTTATACTGTTTATTTTCGTTTTTTCCCAAGCTTCTGTCAAAGTTGGTGCAGCTGATCAGGACAACCCCCAAGAAAATTCCCGGTGCACGTCTACTGCCTTCCTTTTATCTAACCAGTCAGTCGCTGCTTCAAAAAATTCTATTAAAGTTGTCAAACTTGACCTGAATTTACGTGATGGCTGTTCCTGATTAATGCACGCATTTCTAAATGTTGGCTCATTTACCTCAAATTAAGGATCTTACAGGGTGAAATGTAACTTTGTTGCGGTGCAAAGCGGCCGATTATCCTTTCCTTGGAAGTGAATGGCAAGGACAATCGTTCAGGATGTATAACGGGATTTCAATCAAATACCTCCCGTTTTGCACATCCGCCAAATTTGAATTTCACTCCTTCAGAGTTGATTCACAACTGACGATAGACTAACTCTGCTAAAGTTGCTCAGTTTCTCCTCTCTCTCCTTCAGCAAAAGTGCTACATAGTTCTTTCCAGTCCGACGGGTCCATTTGCATTGTTAAGGAGTATTGAACTAATGTTGCACAGAGCGTCTGCTAGATCCTCTCTGACTGAGTTGAACAGACTATGGTGCATTCCATCAGGGCTTGGTGACTTGTTAATCTGCTGGTGAGTGGTCCACCACAGAACTGGCCGTGATGGAGCCAATTAGTTCTTCAGCACAGGGAACCTTTATTGGAAATGCTAGACAAAAAAATATCAAGGTCATTCTACTTCATCTTCTACCATCTTGGTACTTGCATGATACTACAGTAATGGAGTTGTTGACTAATCATTACAATCAATCCTTATCAGTTAGTCTACAACAGACTCAGACATGAGGCGAGGGAATCCCCCAGTGGTGGAGAAATTGGGGAACAATAGGTCCAAAATCACCTGTTTCTCCAAAGCATGCTATACTTACCACATGTCATGTGTCAAATTATTCATATACATATCCCAAAAAGCTATTTTCTAAAATAAATCTATCTACTTTTCATTTGAATGAATCAATACTAACTGCTTCCACCGTCCCTCTAGTTGAAATAGCTTGCCATGGTCTGCATTATCTAGTCCCTTTAGAATCCAAAAACAGCAATCATATTGGCCCAGAAATTTGATTCGGAGTTTTGCTGCGGGGGTAAGGATCCCCCGCAATATCACACTCCGCGCGGGCCATTGTGTTTCGGGCCCACACGAACTTCAGCTCCTGGGCCTCTCCCTGGTGCCGGCGCGCAGTGTGTGCGTGTCCCAGAGGCGCAGTTAGTTCGATGCGACCTCTGGGATCACGTGGGACATGGAGAGCCAATGGCAGCACACCATCTTTCATTCATAGATTTGACAGGAGAACTGTCAAAACTATGAATACAAATTGCCCCCAAAAGAACAGCTAAACCTCAAATAAATTTTAAAAACCGATGACATTAATAAAATAACTATAGTTAAATAAATTAACCACTTTAAACAAAAATTTAAATTTTTGAAAAAATTTAAATTTTTGTTTAAAAGTTATAAAAATAAACTTACCTTTCTTTAAAGTCTCTAAAAAAGATAAACCTGTTGAACAAAATTTAAAATAATACTTCATTAACTACTTACCTTGTTAAAAGGGGGTCTTATGCCTCCTTTTTCATGTGTAAACTCTTCCATACTTACCTTCGCGTTGAAACCTGAAAAAAACCTAAGTGTGCTGCGTGCGCACAGCCTGAAGTGCGCACGCGGTTCACTTAGGAACCGCCCCCTACGCCACACCGGAAGTGCCGGTTTCCTGCGCATGCGCAGTGCATGCAGGAAACCGGCACTTCGGGACTGAATCCGCGAGAGTACACAGTTTGTACTCTCCCGTATTCAGCCGATTTTTTGGGCCATTACCTCTCAGCCTTCTCTCTTCCGATAAAAACTTGCCCAATGTATAACATTGTTCCTCATAATTTCATCCCTCTATCCCCTCAAACATTGTGGTTGCTCTCTTCTGTATCATTTCAATAGCTGCAATGTCATTTTCATACCGTGGCATCCAGGAATGTGCAAAGCAGTCTAAATTTAATCCCACCAGTGATTTATTGGGGAAAATTACGACTTCCACATGGGTGCAAAGCAAACGGTTTTTAGATAAGTCTTTCCAAACCACACTCGAAATTCCAGCGGAATGCATAACGGGTGTACCGATCCCATTCCGCCACTTTTAGGCCATCCAAGCGGAAATTGACCCGATTGCCTGATTTTATCATTAAAAAACAATATTGGGGGAGAAATTGGGTGCCTTTGCGCCTCCCGTTAACGCCTCCGGAGGGCGAGAACGGGGCGCTACCACTGACCGCCCAGGCGCCTCCCACTAATTTTGGCGGGAGGTTTGCGGCGGCGGTATGGCGTTGCGTCCCGATCTTCTTCGCCTGAAGTTTATTCAGTCGCCCTGCGCATCGCCCCGGTTGCGTCCCGGGCCTGAACTTCAGTTTCGCCCCCTGCAGCATCGCCAGGCGACAAAACTGGCAGCTGCAGGATGCGTTCTTCCGAAGGCCGGGCTCTTCGAGGGCGAAAGTTAAAGGGGAGGTTGCCGAGGTAAGTGCCAACGTTTTTTTAATTGTTTGGGTCAATTTTTTTTCTTTCTCCTGGGCCGCAATCGATCAGCCCAGGACACTGCTGGAGTGCATGGGGCTGATCGTGCCGATTCGCGGCCTCCGTCGGGTACCAGCTGACTGGTCCCGATGCAAAGCCTGCAGCATGGCTCTTCCCTTTAAGGGAGGGAAGGAGCCTCGGAACGCGCCTGTGCCCTGGAGCGCTAAACACAATTTCGTGAAAGCTGGGAATCATTAGTTACTGGCGCTAAGTTTCAAGCTTTCAAAGGTTACCGCCCCCAAACAGGGCGATAATGAATTTCTCCCCCATTAATGAAACAACGTTAACCTATTACTGTGTCCACCGGTGACAGTTTCGTTAAACTTTGTTGTCTTCGCGTTGTACTTTTTCGCCCAGGGCTGATTCAAGTCATGACTTGTTTCCTTTTGGGATTCCTCACTATCGTGTTTAAACTTTATGAACGTTTCCATCAATTTCAGATAAACAACAGCAGTTATAAATGGCACTTGCAGTATCTAAAGTGAATTTGCAGTACTTTAGAATCACTGCTGTTACTTTAGCTTTTAAGGATGGATCACGGTTTTCTATGCTGTTTATTATTAGCTGGATTTGTTCCTGTGCGGTTGACGGACGGGCCAACTTGCACACGCTGGGCGATGGATGATTTGGCCGGGATGTCTAAGGATGGAGACATCGTTCTCGGCGGAGTCTTCAGTGTTCATTCCAAAATTGAACATCGAGATCTTTTGTTTAATACCCAACCAACAGCGGTCAAATGCACCATGTAAGTGATAGACTGAACATCGATAATTAGCTAATAGTTGGAGCTTCACTCATTTGTTGTGTGATGTTCAGCGATAAAATAAAAAATTACCTAGAATGTGAGTTCTGGACCAAATTTACGACCAGCAAATGGATCTAATATTCGATCATAAATAATTCATCGGGATATTAAACTATTTTAATGCTTGCGCGAAAGAAAACGCTTCGGTGCATTGTTTTCAAAGGGAATCGTTGTGTAATCCCTAACACTCCTTACATTGCTTAATCTAACTGCGTTCTCTCTTTTCTCAGCCAATGTAGACATGTCGAATAGCTATTTTCGTTTGTTAAGATAACACAGGAATGCCAATATTATACTTCAAAAAGGAGAAAAATATGGAACAGTCTCTATATTTGTCTTAGCAACCTACAAATTGATTTCCGCAGCTTTCACCTGAGACTCTTGATAACGTGTTGGAGAGTAAACACCAAAATAAAGTTTGAAATCATATTATTTAAACGTGAAATGAAAACATAACTCATTTCGTACTATTGCAAAGAAATTATAAACCATATTGATGTTACACTGTAATAGTATGAATGAAAAAATGACATTCAAGATTAACGAATAATATTTCAATTCCGTGTTTCCAAATGTAATCTCATCCCTAAACACCGCCTCGTCTCGTCAAAGAAGTTATATCACGAGGTCAGAATATAGAGATATCAATATAACATCTACGAAAGCCAAAACAATCTCCTTCAGATATCCAGGCTTTTCTAACCCAGCAATGTGTCGTCCACAGATTTTGGTTCCGATCTTTTCGCTTTGTACTGACGATGATTTTTGCTATCAATGAAATAAACAAGGACCCAAAGCTACTTTCCAACGTTACACTGGGCTATCGGATTTATGATGCGTGCACCATGCCGCCGCTCTCTCTCAAAGCCGCCTTTGAATTCATGAACAGACGGGAAGGATCATCTTCAGATTTAAACTGCAAAAGATCCTCCACGGTATCCGCGATTGTTGGTGACTCGGGATCTTCACAATCTATGGCGATAGCGAGTTTAATCGGGTCTTTCCGCATTCCCATAGTGAGTTACTGAATTGATATATCATAACTAAACCAAGGAACAAAATCTTTCTTCCAGTTAGTTACACATAATTATAATCCTCCGGGAGAAACCCTTATCGATTGTAAATTTTAATAAACTATTTGATGCAACCTGAATAATGTCTAGTTTTAGTAATATTCGGAAAACCGAATGCATTTCTTATCTGTAACATAACCGTTCACTTTAATGATGAGTAATGAACGTGTTGCAGTTTGATAGGTTAAGCAATTTATGTTGTTCTTTTGCTTTCATGATAGTCTTGGTAAAATTGAAGTTAAAGTCCATGTAACTATTATGGAGAAAATTATAAATTGTTACTTGTATTGATGAATTGAGGTAATGGCTGTACAATGCTATCAGCTATTTTGATAAACTGATAAGGAAAATGATGCCCAGCATTTTATCTGTGTTATTAATTATTTGCTATACCTTTGCCAACAATAAAAAATGCTCTCAAGATACAATTCGCGCCGCTTTGTTATTTCAGGAAATGAATATACTTCAGAATTTGATTGAGCTTTTTTGGTGTAAACATCATATTAAGTATATCCTGTCTCGATTGTAAAGAAAAACAGAAAATGCCAGAGACACTCAGCAGGTCAGGCAGCATCCGTGAAGAGAGAAACATTGGTCGGAATTGTTGGTACTTTTAAAGTTGAACCCGCGGCCCGGTGTTCCCGCCGTGAGACGATATTGGCTGGGGAAGCTGGCCGGGGAAAGGCTGGCACTTAATATCTGACTAGGCACTTTACAGCCTTCCAGACTCAATATCGAGGTCAACAATTTCAGATCATAACCTCGGCCCCTACCACATATATACATTTTATCCCCCCTTTTGGTTTGTGCCTTTTCCCTTTTTTTTCTCTCTCTCCCCCACAGCAGCTGTCTCTCATTCTGCCAGCATTTCACACTTCACACTTCTGAGCCACCTTTTGTTTCTTAACCTGTCCTATTACCATCTCGTCTTGCCTTGAGCATCTCTTAATGTCTCTACTTACCATAGACCACCCCTTTTGTTCTTTTATTCCTCCCCCCAGCCTCCAACTTGCTTTTTCATCTGTTTCATTTCCTGCTTTTTTCTCAGTTCTAACGAAGGGTTTCGACCTGAAACGTTAACTCTGTTTCTCTCTCCACTGGTGCTGCCTGGCCTGCTGAGTTTTTCCAACGTTTTCTGTTGTTGTTTCTTAATATCTGATTACCGGGCTTACGTTCCATGGGAAGAGCCCTTCGGTACCAGGAGTGTTCAACCAGCAGAATCAGCCCTGTTATCTGATAAAACTTTCGCTGAAGAATAGGAACAAAATCAAATAGTGAAGAAGTTGCAATTGCGTAAAACGCGATTGAACAAACAGTTCGAATTTGGTAATGAAACATGATTTTCTCATCTTTTCAATGTTAATATTCCACAGGTCAGCTACTCTTCCACCTGTGTGTGTTTGAGTAACAGAATTCAATACCCGTCATTTTTCAGAACAATACCGAGCGATTACTTTCAGGCGAGGGCTTTAGCCCAGCTGGTGAAACATTTCGGATGGAAATGGATCGGGACGATAAAAAGCGACGATGACTATGGCAAATTTGGAATGCAAGCTTTCACAGAAGTAGTAGAAGAACTGGGTGTTTGCATCGCTTTCTCTGAGACTGTTCACGCAACATACTCGGAGGAGAAGATACTTCAAACTTTGGCGACTATAAAGGCATCTTCTACTAAAGTTGTCCTGGCCTTTCTCGCGCAATCGGATATGGATATTTTAGTGAAAGAAGTCGTTCGACAAAACCTCACTGGAATTCAATGGATAGCAAGCGAAACATGGGCCGCTACGACTCTGCTCAAGGCTGAAGATAGTAACCGATTCCTTGCTGGTACAATTGGGATTGCAATTCGAAAAGTAGATATACCAGGGCTGAAAGATTTTTTAATGCAGATCCACCCTTCTCAATATCCGGGAAACATTTTAATGAAAGAGTTTTGGGAGACAACCTTTGGTTGCACCCTAAGAAAATCGGAAAACAAAACAGATGAAGTGAACATTTATTCACAGTTTAATGAGTGTACAGGAAGAGAGACTCTGCAGTCAGTACGCAATGCGTTTAATGATGTTACACAGTTCAGGGTTACATACAATGTATATAAAGCAACTTATGCTATAGCCCATGCAATTCACAATATGATTTCATGTGAAAATGGCAAGGGACCATTTTTCAATAACAGCTGTGCCAATATTTCAAATTTCAAACCATGGCAGGTAAGAGCATATGCTATTTAATAGCAATTAAGGCATTAAAACTAATAAACTATTCACATAAATAATTAGCTAGACTTTGGGCTTTCTGAAGACCCATGTTGAATCAATAAAAATATGTTTTATGTTCACTTTTCCATCTTTTCTGTTTTTGGAAGCTTCTACATTATATGGAAACTGTAAATTTCGTTACCACAATTGGAGAAAGAATATATTTTGACAGCAACGGCGACCAGGTCGCACCATATGACATTGTAAATTGGCAACCAAATGCCTTTGGTGGTGTCGATGTTGTCGATGTTGGGTATTATGATGGAGCTGGCCCATCAGGAAAAGAATTTGTGGTCAAGGAAGAGAGAATTATCTGGAGTGGAGGTCAAGTTACGGTAAGGTTTCTAAGTGTAAGACAGTTCAGCAAGTTTGGTTTCCTTTTGAACATGAGGAGTCGCAGATGGATCTCGCCTTCAATAAATGTGTTTCTTTATCCGAATAACCGTTGATTCAGAAGAACCCTGCTACCAGGGGCAGATTAGAAAACGTGAGCGCGACTTCCGGTCAAGAATAGAAATTTATTGAAATGCACAGTTGTTTATTTGGGGTGAGGGGCGTGTCTGACACACATGGCAATCCACTAAATTCTCCAAAGCAAACTGTAAAACAAACATATTTAAGGTTTCAGTTTTCTCGATATTCAAAAGTAAAGAAAAGTCAGGATAGGGATAGGACCACTAAGGGTTGCACAAGTTAAACTCACCGGTAATGACTGTGAAATGGCAGAATCATTGAATAGTTACTTTTCCTCAGTATTTGCCAGGGTGACTATTAAGGTGGGAATTACTTTAGAAGTAGAGATCAAAAAATATATAAAGATATTTAAGCTAGAAAGGGGGAGATAATTGATAAACTAATCAAACTCAGAAAGGATAAAACCCCTGGTCTGGCTGGATTGCATCCACGCATATTTTAAAAAGTTAGGGAAGAGATAGCAGAGGCACTATTACACACATATATATATATATATATATACATAGAACAATTCATGAGAAAAGGAAATAGTTCCAGAGGACCGGTGGACAGCTAATGTTTTTCAAAAGGCCTTCGCTAAGTTACCGCAGAGTAGACTCATGACTAAGGTCAGAGCATGTGGAGTCAGGGGACAGGGAGCAGAAAGGATAGCAATCTGGCCACAAAACAGGAAACAGATAGTAGGGGTTAAGGGCAGCTATGCAGACTGGCAAATGGTGGGAAGTAGTGTTCCACTGGGATCGGTGCTCGATCCACTGTTATTCACAATTTATATTAACGATTTGGACTCAGGAATCGGAATTGCAATTTCTAAATGTGCGGATGACATCAATTTAAATAGTGTAGTTAATACAAAGGAAAATGCGACAAAATACAAGAAGACATTAACAAACTTGCAGAATGGGCGTTTAATTGACAAATGAATTCCAACATAGGTAAGTTTGAGGTAATGCACTTTGGCAGGAAGAATAAGGATCCCACATACTGCTTAGATAACAATCTAAATTTGATAGAGGAGCAAAGGGATCTAGGGGTACAGATACATAAATCACTAAATGTAGCGACGCAGGTTAATAAGGCCATTAAAAAAGCAAACGAAGCACTCACATTCATTTGCAGAGGGATATAATTGAAAAACAGGGAAGTCATGTTAAACTTGTATTGATTGTTGGTTAGACCACACTTAGAATATTGTGCACAGTTCTGGTGTCCATATGATAAAAAGGATATAGAGTAACTGGAGAAGGTGCAAAAAGATTCACCAGAATGACACCAGAACTGCGAGGTTATAACTATTAGGAAAGACTGAAAAGGTTGCGGCTCTTTTCCCTAGAAAAGAGAATGCTGAGGGGTGACATGATAGAGGTTTTTAAGATAATGGCCCGTAATTTCCGATAGGCGGCTTCCTCCGTGCGGATGCCTGCTATCGTAAAAAAATCTACGCACTTACCTGAGGGCTCCCGAGGCATGGACACTTTCGCTCCTGGGCGTCTCCACAGTCGAAATGCGCAGGGCCCACGTATCCCATGGGCGCATGTGATTCGCAAGCGTCCCTGGGATCACGTGGGCCAGGCGAGCCAATGAGAGAAGGGAATCACCCTTCATACTTTCGACAGATAGACCTGTCAAAAATATGAATGGAGATCACCCCAAAAAGGCACTAAAACCTTAAATATTTTTTTAGAAAACCATCACGTTTTTAAAATGAGTTACAATTACATTAAATTAAATATTTTAAACAAAATTTAATTTTTTAAAAATATAATTAAAGTTTTTTACGGGGCTAAAAATAAACGTACCTTTTTTAAAAGCACTTTAAAATTATAAATGAGTGAAAAAAAATATTTGTTTTACTTTTTTAAACTGTTATGCTGGTAAAAGCAGGCCTTACGCCTGCTTTTACCAGGCATAAGACTTTTAAGTGATTTCAGCGGGCGGAGGTTCTGCAGCAAGCGGAACACTCCACCCACATTGGCCCTTCTCCAGGGCAGGTGTCCGATCTGTCAAGAGCATTATTAACAGATCAGAAATGCCAGTTTTCAGCGCATGCACTTCGCATGCCTGAAACCGGCATTTCCGATGTCCCTACGGGTGTGTTCTCACACAGGCATCGAAAAATATTGATAGGGTAGAAGTGGAGAAAATGTATCCACTTATGGGGGAGACCAAAATTGAAGGCCATATATATAAGATAACCACTAATAAATCCAATAGGGAATTCAGGAGAAACTTCTTTACCCAAAGAGTGGTGAGAATGTGGAGCGCGCTAGCACAAGAGCTAGTTAAGGCAAATAGCATAGATGCCTTTAAGGCGATGCCAAATAAGCACATGAGGGTGAAATAAATAGAAGTGTATGCTGAAGGGTGAGATGAAGAGGGGTGGAAGGAGGCTCGTATGGAGCATAAATGCCGCATAGACCTGTTGGGTCGAATGGGCTGTTTCTTTGTTGTAGATTTGAAGGAACTCAATGTAATAGTCGATATAAACCGGACGATACTCGTTGCATGCTGGTGTGTCAGCCACAAGTCTGATTGCTGGTGCTCTTTAAGTCTACGTGGATAACTATTTTCTAACAGGGAACTTCGGGAAGTTTCATTGAATTCCCAGCAAAAATCACCTGACACATTATGACACTTTAAAGATAATTTGTAAAAACACCAGGGGAATTCATTTTTACACAGTGAGTTATTATTATCTGGAATGCACTGCCTGAAAGAATGGTGGAAGCAGATTCAACAGTAACTTTCAGAATGCAGTTGGATATATACGCAAGAATGAAAAATTCAGGGCTATGAGGAAAGAGCAGTTTTGTCGTGAATCTGTCAGAAGCCCACATATTTTTTGTTAAGTAATAATTATTGATATGGCTTGTTGGAAATCATCAACAAACTCAACTATAATAAAAGTATTGATTGCACAGTTATGATTATCCAAGTACCGTTCTTTCTATTCCTTAAATTAGGTTCCAAAAGCAGTCTGCTCTGAAAGTTGTCGACATGGAACAAGAAAAGCTTCGAGGAAAGGACAACCGATTTGTTGTTTTGATTGTATTCTATGTCCTTACGGTGAAATTAGCAACTCGACTGGTAAGTGTAAACTGTTGCATAAATGGTTCATGCATATTTAATTTTTTTCCAGCTTTACTTTTTCTAATAATTTAAACTTATCTCTTCTTAGATTCAATTGATTGCATTAAATGTCCCAAGGAATATCGATCCAATGAAAAACAAGACCGATGCGTACTAAAGGATATTGAATTTCTTTCCTTTGGAGAAATTATGGGAATCAATCTAATGGCATTGGCATTGTTTGGAGCCAGCTTAACGACAAGTGTATTTGTTTTATTCTATGTTTATAGAGATACTCCCATTGTTAAAGCTAACAATTCTGAATTAAGCTTCCTTCTTCTTTTTGCATTAATTCTGTGTTTTGTGTGCTCAGTAACATTCATTGGAGAACCCTCAGTCTGGTCTTGCACATTACGTCACACATCGTTTGGTATTATTTTTGTTCTTTGTATTTCTTGTGTTTTGGGAAAAACCATTGTTGTGGTGATGGCATTTAATGCAACCCTTCCCAATAACAACATGATGAAGTGGTTTGGACCAGCACAACAACGCTTAACCGTGTTTCTTCTTACACTTGTACAATGTTTAATATGTATTGTATGGCTAATTATATCGCCACCTTATCCTCTGAAAAACACTGATTATTTTAAGGATATAATCATTTTTGAATGCGACGTAGGGTCAGCAATAGCCTTTTACTGTGTACTTGGTTACATTGGATTTCTGTCTTGTGTTTGCTTTGTGGTTGCGTTTCTAGCTCGACACCTTCCAGATAACTTCAATGAAGCCAAGCATATTACTTTTAGCATGCTTATCTTTTGTGCAGTTTGGATAAGTTTCATTCCAGCTTATATAAGCTCTCCTGGAAAATATACTGTGGCTGTAGAAATATTCGCAATTTTGGCCTCCAGTTTTGCCCTGCTTATCTGTATCTTTGCTCCTAAATGTTACATTATCTTGCTGAAGAAAGAACAAAATACAAAGAAACATATCATGGGTAAAATAGTTCCAAAACAAATCTGAACCGTCTTCTAATTATAAAATCCAGTGGTAATAAGACTTTTTGAAACACAATGCACACTTAAACAAATGAAATCTATGCTGTGATATCTATAACTGCATTATGGAAGACTTTTCGAGCTGAAAGAATGCAAGAGGGGCTGATATAAAATCAAAAATGTAAATGCATTGTTACTTCGTCGTTATGCTATATTTTGTATTTAATAAATGAACACATTGGAAAGGAAGGAAGAGCGTGTGTTTTTTCTGGCGCCTTTCATTTCACCTGGACATCTGTAATAGACTGATGAACAAGGTCAGAGAATGCGGATTCAGGTGACAAGTAGCAGAATGGATTGCTGGCTGGCTTCAGGACAGAAAGCAGAGAGCAGGAGTAAAGGGTAGCTATTCACAGTGGCAGAAGATGAGTAGTGGTGTTCCACAAGGATCAGTGCTGGGACCACTACTGTTCACAATTTACATTAACTACATAGACATAGGAATAAAAAACACAATTTCTAAATTTGCAGATGACACCAAATTGTGGGGGATAGTCAATACTGATCAGAACTGCAACAAGTTATAGGAGGACATTAATAAACTTGCAGAATGGGCATATAATTGGCAAATGAAGTTCAACACAGATAAATGTGAGGTATTACATTTTGGTAGGAAGAATAGGGAGGTCACTTATCACTTGGAGGGTGTGAGTCTAGGAGGGGTAGAGGGACGAAGGGATCTAGGAGTACGAATATACAAATCACTAAAAGTAGCGACACAGGTTAGCAGAGGCCATAAAAATGCAAACCAAGCACTAGGGTTTATTTCCAGAGGGATAGAAGTGAAAAGTAGGGAAGTTATGCTAAACCTGTATCGAATCTTGGTTGGACCACACTTAGAGTACTGAGTACAGTTCTCGTCGCCATATTATAAAAAGATATGGAGGCACTGGAGAGGGTGCAGAGAATATTTACAAGGATGACACCAGAAATGCGAGGGGATACATATCAGGAAAGGATGAACAGGCTGGGTCTCGTTTCTCTTGTAAAAAGAATGCTGAGGGATGAACTAATAGAGGTCTTTAAAATGATGAAAAACGTTGATCGAGTGGATACAGAGAGAATGCTTCTACATGTAGGGAAGAGCTTAACTAGAGGCCATCAATAGAAACATAGAAACATAGAAAGTAGGTGCAGGAGTAGACCATTCGGTCCTTCGATCCTGCACCGCCATTTAATGCGTTCATGGCTGAACATGCTACCTCAGTACCCCATTCCTGCTTTCTCGCCATACCCCTTGATCCCCCTAGTTGTGAGTATTATATCTAACTCCCTTTTGAATATATTTAGCGAACTGGCCTCAACAACCTTCTGTGGTAGAGAATTCCATAGATTCACCACTCTCTGGGTGAAGAAGTTCCTCCTCATCTCAGTCTTAAATGGCTTCCCCTTTGTCCTTAGACTGTGACCCCTGGTTTTAGTTTTCCATAACATTGGAAACATTCTGCCCGCATCTAATTTGTTTAAACCAGTCAGGATTTTAAACGTCTCTATAAGATCCCCCCTCATTCTTCTGAACTCCAGAGGATAAAAGTTCAGTTGATCCAGTCTTTCTTGATATGTCAGTCTGGCCATCCCAGGAATCAATCTAGTGAACCTTCGTTGCACTCCCTCAATAGCAAGAATGTCCTTCCTCAAGTTAGGAGACCAAAACTGCACACAATACTCCAGGTGTGGCCTCACCAAGGCCCTGTACAACTGTAGCATCACCTCCCTACTCCTGTACTCAAATCCCCTTGCTATGAAGGCCATCATGCCATTTGCTTTCTTGACTGCCTGCTGCACTTGCCTTCCCACCTTCAGTGACTGATATACCATGACGCCCAGGTCTCGTTGCACCTCCCCTTTCGCTAATCTGCCACCATTCAGGTAATAGTCTGCCTCCCTATTTTTACCACCAAAGTGGATAACCTCACATTTATCCACATTGTACTTCATCTGCCATACATTTGTCCATTCACCCAACCTGTCCAAGTCACTCTGTAGCCTCCTAGCATCCTCCTCATTGTTCACACTGCCTCCCAATTTAGTGTCATCCGCAAATTTGGAGATATTACAATTAATCCCTTCGTCCAAATCATTAATATATAATGTAAACAGCTGGGGCCCCAGCACCGAACCCTGCGGTACCCCGCTGGTCACTGCCTGCCATTCTGAAAAGTACCCATTTACTCCTACTCTTTGTTTCCTGTGTGCCAACCAGTTCTCAATCCACGTCAACACATTACCCCCAATCCCATGTGCTTTAACTTTGCACACCAATCTCTTGTGTGGGACCTTGTCGAAGGCCTTCTGAAAGTCCAAATACACCACATCTACTGGTTCCCCCCCGCCCACCCTATTGGAAACATCCTCAAAAAATTCCAGAAGTTTTGTCAAGCAGTATTTCCCTTTCACAAATCCATGCTGACTTGGACCTATCATGTCGCCACTTTCCAAATGGTCTGTTATGACATATTTAATAATTGATTCCATCATTTTACCCACCACCGATGTCAGGCTGACCGGTCTATAATTCCCTGCTTTCTCCCTCCCTCCTTTTTTAAAAAGAGGGGTTACATTAGCCACCCTCCACTCCTTCGGAACTGATCCAGAGTCTAAGGAATGTTGGAAAATGATCGTCAATGCATCCACTATTTCCAAGGCCACCTCCTTAAGTACTCTGCGATGCAGACCATCAGGCCCTGGGGATTTATCACCCTTCAGTCCCATCAATTTCCCCAACACCTATTCCCGACTGATAAGGATTTCCCTCAGCTCCTCCCTCTTACCAGATCCTTTGATCTCTTTTATTTCTGGAAGGTTGTTTGTGTCCTCCACAGTAAACACTGAACCAAAGTACTTGTTCAACTGATCTGCCATTTCTTTGTTCCCCATTATGACTTCCCCTGTTTCTGACTGCAGGGGACCTACGTTTGTTTTTACTAACCTCTTTCTTTTTACATATTTATAGGAGCTTTTGCAGTCCGTTTTAATGTTCTCCACAAGCTTCCTTTCATATTTTATTTTCCCTGCTCTAATCAAACCCTTCGTCCTCCTCTGCTGAGTTTTAAAGTTCTCCCAGTCCCCGGGTTTGCTGCTACTTCTGGCCAATTCGTATGCCACTTCCTTGCTTTTAATACTATCCCTGATTTCCCTTGTTAGCCATGGTTGAGCCACCTTCCTTTTTTTATTTTTATGCCAGACAGAGATGTACAATTGCTGTAGTTCATCCATGCGATCTCTAAATGTCTGCCATTGCCCTTCCACTGATAACCCCTTAAATATCGCTTGCCAATCTAACCTCGCCAATTCACGCCTCATACCCTCAAAGTTGCCCTTATTTAAGTTCTGGATCATGGTCTCTGAATTAACTGTTTCCTTCTCCATCCTAATGTAGAACTCCACCATATTATGGTCACTCTTCCCCAAGGGGCCTCGCACCACAAGATTGCTGATTAGTCCTTCCTCATAACACAACACCCAGTCCAGGATGGCCTCCCCTCTAGTTGGTTCCTCAACATATTGGTTTAGGAAACCATCCCTTAAACACTCCAGGAAATCCTCCTCCACCGTATTGCTTCCAGTTTGAGTAGCCCAATCTATATGCATATTAAAGTCACCCATGATAACTGCTGCGCCTTTTTTGCATGCACCTCTGATTTACTGTTTCATACCCTCCCCCACCTCACTACTACTGTTTGGAGGTCTGTACACAAACCCCACTAACGTTTTCTGCCCTTTGATGTTCTGCAGCTCAACCCATATTGATTCCACATCCTCCAAGCTAATGTCCTTCCTAGCTATTGCATTAATCTCCCTTTTAACCAGCAATGCTACCTTACCCCCTTTTCCTTTTATTCTATCCTTCCTGAATGTTGAATACCCCTGGATGTTCAGTTCCCAGCCTTGATTGTTCTGGAGCCACGTCTCTGTAATCCCAATCACATCATATCCGTTAACATCAATTTGCACAGTCAATTCATCCACCTTATTACGGAAACTCCTTGCATTAAGACACAGAGCCTTTACGCTTGTTTTATTAACACCCTTTGTCCTTTTAGACTTATGATTTAGTATGGCCATTTGTGTTTCTTGCCTTTGTTTACTCGGATTTCCCTTATTGTTTCTCACCCTTCTAACATTTGTTTCTGACTGCATATTACTTCCCCCTGTTTCGCTACATAGGTTCCCATTCCCCTGCCATATTAGTTTAAATCCTCCCGAACTGCCTTAGCAAATATTACCCCGAGGACATCGGTTCCAGTCCTGCCCAAGTGCAGACCGTCCCTTTTGTACAGGTCCCACTTCCCCCAGAACTTGTTCCAATGCCTCAGGTATTTGAATCCCTCCCTCCTGCACCACTGCTCAAGCCACGTATTTAATCTCGCTATCCTGTTCATGCTACTCTGATTAGCACGTGGCACTGGTAGCAACCCAGAGATTACTACCTTTGAGGTCCTACTTTTCAAGTTAGCTCCTAGCTCCCTAAATTCTGCTTGTAGGACCTCTTCCCGCTTTTTACCTATATCGTTGCTACCTACATGCACCACGACAGCTGGCTCTTCACCCTCCCTTTTCAGAATGTTCTGCAGCCGCTCCGAGACATCCTTGACCCTTGCACCAGGGAGGCAACATAACATCCTGGAATTTCGGTTGCGGCCACAGAATCTCCTGTCTATTCCCCTTACAATTGAGTCCCCTATCACTATAGCTCCACCACTCTTTTTCCCGCCCTGCTGTGCAGCAGAGCCAGCCATGGTGCCATGAACCTGGCTGCTGGTGCCTTCCCCTGGTAGGTCATTTCCCCCAACAGTATCCAAAACGGTATATCTGTTTTGGAGGGAGACGACTGCAGGGGACTCCTGCACTACCTTCCTGATATTGCCCTGCCTCTTGGTCACCCATTTACTGTCTGACCTAGCCTTTACCCGCGGTGTGTTCAACTCACTAAATGAGTAATCCACAAAGTTCTCGGCATTGTGGATGCTCCAGAGTGAGTCCATCCGCAGCTCCAGTGCCGCCATGCGGTCCGTCAGGAGCTGCAGCTGGACGCACGTCCTGCACACATAGTTGTCAGGGACACTGGAAGTGTCCCTGATTTCCCACATAGCACAGGACGAGCACGACACAGCCCCGAGATTTCCCGCCATGATTAACCCTTATATTACTTTATTAAGTTAAGTCCCTGAAAACAAAATATAAATCGAACCTACCTTTTAAATTCCCTGTACCCCTAAAGGTTAGAGGAGGTGGGAGGGTGGGAGACACTACTAGTGTAGTGTCTCGGGCTTAGCAACAGCTCCACCTATATACGGGTACCAATGAATTGGCCCCGCCCTCTGACTTTGAAAAAGCCCGCGAAGCTCCTTCCCCGCTGCTGACTGCTCTGTGGAAGAAAGAAAGGCTCCTCCTCCGCCGTTGTCGACGCTGGTGTTAGGCCTACCTGAGCCTCGGGGCTCCCTTTATCGACTCGCCGCCGCTCCCGCCGCTCCAACCAGGTCCGCTCCTCCTTCCCCGCTGCCGACCGCTCTGTGGAAGAAAGAAAGGCTCCTCCTCCGCCGCTGTCGACACTGGTGTGAGGCCTACCTGAGCCTCGGGGCTCCCTTTATCGACTCGCCGCCGCTCCCGCCGCTCCAACCAGGTCCGCTCCTCCTTCCCCGCTGCCGACCGCTCTGTGGAAGAAAGAAAGGCTCCTCCTCCGCCGTTGTCGACGCTGGTGTTAGGCCTACCTGAGCCTCGGGGCTCCCTTTATCGACTCGCCGCCGCTCCCGCCGCTCCAACCAGGTCCGCTCCTCCTTCCCCGCTGCCGACCGCTCTGTGGAAGAAAGAAAGGCTCCTCCTCCGCCGCTGTCGACGCTGGTGTGAGGCCTACCTGAGCCTCGGGGCTCCCTTTATTGACTCGCCGCTGCTCCCGCCGCTCCAACCAGGTCCGCTCCTCCTTCCCCGCTGCCGACCGCTCTGTGGAAGAAAGAAAGGCTCCTCCTCCGCCGCTGTCGACGCTGGTGTGGGGCCTACCTGAGCCTCGGTTCTCCCTTTATCGACTTGCCGCCACTCCCGCCGCTCCAACCAGGTCCGCTCCTCCTTCCCCGCTGCCGACCGCTCTGTGGAAGAAAAAAAGGCTCCTCCTCCGCCGCTGTCGACGCTGGTGTGAGGCCTACCTGAGCCTCGGGTCTCCCTTTATCGACTCGCCGCCGCTCCCGCCGCTCCAACCAGGTCCGCTCCTCCTTCCCCACTGCCGACCGCTCTGTGGAAGAAAGAAAGGCTCCTCCTCCGCCGCTGTCGACGCTGGTCAATATAAGATAGTCACCAAGAAATCCAACAGGGAATTCAGAAGAAACTTTTTTACCCAAAGAGTGGTGAGAATGTGGAACTCCCTACCACAGGGAGTGGTTGAAGCAAATAGTATAGATGCATTTAAGGGAAGGCTAGACAAGCATATGAGGGAAAAGGGAATAGAGGGTTATGCTGATAGATTTAGATGAGGAAAGACGGGGGAGGCTCGTTTGGAGCATAAACGCCAGCATGGACTGGTTGGGCTGAATGGCCTACTTCTGTGCCATATCTCCCATGCAATCCTATGTAATCCATAATCGGTTCACAGCCAACATATTGCTTTTCGTAGAATCATAGAATCTTGCAGCACAGAAGGTGACCATCGACCAATTGTCCCTGTGCCGTCTCTTTGAAAGAGCTATCCAATTCGTCGCACTCCTCTGCTCTTTCCCCATAGCCCTGCAATTTTTCGCCTTCATTTATGTATCTAATTCCTTTTTGAAGGTTACTATTGAAACTTCTTCCATTACTTTTTCAGGCGTTGCATTCCAGATCATAACAACTTCCTGTATACATAAAATTGTCCTCTTCTCCCCTCTGGTTCTTTTGCCAATTATCTTAAATCTGTCCTCGGGATACTAACCCACCCAACAGTGGAAAGAGTTTCTCCTTATTTACTCTGTCAAAACCCCTCATGATTTTGAACAAATCTAATTAATATCCCCTTAACCTTCCCTGCTCTAAGGAGAACAAGCCCACATTATCTAGCATCTCCACATAACTAAAATCCCTGGTATCATTCTGATAAATCTCCACGGCACCCTCTCCAATATCTTGACCTCCTTCCTAAAGTGTGATTGCCACACTTTAACCCAATACTCTAACTGACCCCTAACGAGCAAGTTATAAAGGTTTAGCATAAGTTCCATGCTTTGAAGTGTAGTTTCTGTATTTTTTTAGGCAAACATCACAGCGAAGTTGGGTCCAATAATATCCTACAAAGAGTAATGAAGCAAATGGTCAGTTAATCTGATTTGATTCTACATTTATTTGTTGGCGCTGTATAATACTTTATCAAAAGGAAATAATGGCGTAATTAACAGGCCAGAATTTGCGGTCAGAGGCGTACCTCCGGAGTACACCTCCGACCCCCAAAAAATCCTAACCTATCTGCTGGCTCCTGGGCTTCAGAGACTTCGGGTCCTGGGCCTGCAGGCGTATGCCTGCGTAAAGGCCCACGGATCCCAGGGATGCCGGTGGTTTGAAAGCATCCCTGGGATCACGTGGGCCAGGTCCTTCTATCAGGTAGGAGGGTTCCATTGCAGCCATTTACGAACGGAATCCCCTGATGACAAGCAGTGGAATCCCCAAATAATTCAAAAATGAACACAATTCTATTAAAAATAAATGCTCCCAATTTGACATTTAAATAAAAGTCCCTTTAATGAAGTATTTACAATAAAAAAAAAATTGAAAAATTATTTGAAATATTTTAATCCAGACCATATTTACATAAACTATTTTTAAATGTTTGTGGATGATTTTATATTGTTAATTTTTTATTTAACTTTTATATTAACCCTTATGCTGGTAAAAGCAGGCCCTATGCCTGCTTTTACCAGGTGTAATGTTTCGTGGGCATGTGCTGGGCTGTAGTTGGGCAAACTCTGCACCAGTGAAAGCGATTTTTGGGCCGGTTCATATGATCTGTCAAGGCAAATCTTGACAGATCGTAAGTTCTGGGTTTTCACGCACAAGCGGAAACCCGGGACTTGCGGGGCCTTTTACAAGGCTTACGACGGCGTATCCTGTGCATACACCGTCATCAGCCCCTCAAAATCCGGCCGCTAGCATCTTCACCACTTAGGCGGTAACCCGTGTGTTGCATCGTCTGTTATAGAAAACACCTGATTTTAATTTCCATTGATTTGAATGGGGGCACGAATTAATTTGGTGGTGACACAGAACAGGTGATACTGGACAGTCCGCTGTTTATCCACCAGCACGATTTTATTTTCCATTGAACGATTCTCCCCATAGCTCAAAGACTTGTACAGTCCCTTTCTGTAAACTTATTAGGGTTAATTTTGACTTCAGACGATAGGGCAAAATGTGCAAAATCGGCCTGGCCACCCATTGAACATGACTCCCGATTCTCAGTTTTGGATAGAATCGAAATCAGGAGGCTTTTAACGGGCGGTCGAGCCTATACTGCACGTTTTACCCTGTCGTCTAAATTAAAAATTACCCCCCACTCCCCCAGACCATTCCCCTTACCTCTTGGACATGACTTTTTATGTCAGTGAGTCTTTTGGTATCTAGTGATGGGGGTCATCATACCTGAGTTGTTCTACTCGTTCAAGATGCTTCACTTTCTATTCTGGTGTAGATAATTAAGAACTTGCTCTTGCAAATGCCGTACAAGCTGTTTTTGTGAGACAGGGATCTTCTCACATGGTGATTTCTTCACAGTGGATGGGGCAGGCAGTAAGCCAATCATGCTGCACCTACCATCATTAGGATTCAATGTCTGTCCAGGTGAAGTGATCAATTTCCCGCTGGTGAATGCCGAAAAATAATAGTTAGGTTACTATAGGAGGTACTACTACAGGGGTCCTCGCAGTAGTGGCGGCACATTCTCGTAGCAAAAAAACCCTCTGACGGAGCTTTGGTTGGGAAATTAAAATAACGTCGATCCTCTGAAGCCCGCTTTGCACCCTTGCCAAAGTTAAATTTTACCCCAAAAGCCTATTTATACAAATGTAAAATAAGGCACTTCGATCAAAGGTGGTTAAATGCTAATTTTTCCCTGAAAAAAAACTTAAGCAATTCATTACATTGCCTGCTTGAAAAATGCCTCACATCCATTGGGCAGAATGTTCAACTTCGGTCATGGCGCAAAATGTGTGGTATCAGATTGGCCATGATATAACCAGCTTGATTTTATTTTCCTTTGAAGTTGAATAATACAATTGACTTCAGTGGAGAAGAAAATCAGATGAGGTGTGCAAAATGGGCTGCCGATTCGGTATCGCCTTTTTCGCACTATGACCGAAGAGCAATATCACCTCCATCGAGTTGGGAAGCCCCTGAGGTAAATTTCGAACTTGCGCGTCGTAGAAATGGCCTGATATTAATTTTGATTGATTTCAAATCTAGTGGGTAAAATTCAACAGTTCTGCGAGCATAAAATAGGCATTATCAGATTGGCCACCTCTTATACAGCAGCTTTATTCTCCTTTGCATTGACTTCATTGTATTGGGAAAGTGGGCGGGGTGTACAACAGGCGGCCGTTCCACTCAGACCCATTTTACACCCTCACCACAATTGCATTGTACGTCTGTGTCTATAACATATGGCTGATCCACAATGTACGCGAGGCAAGTTGAAAATCTATTTTGGGACATGAGGCGGAAACGTTCTGCTTTAGGCCATCTCCTTTGGTTGTGAACACAAATAAGTGTAAATAGGAACAGAAATAGAACTTAACAGGCTTGATTTGAATATGAACATTTCTAGGGCAGGCTCCTACCAAGACTCAGAAGATTAGGATTCAGCAGGGCAGTTGGAATGGTTTTAAGTCAAGAGAGACAACCCACCGATGTGAGGAAGAATGTTCATAATTTAGTATTATCCATGAAAACAAGTTGTACTAATTGAAGTAATAAGCATAATTGTAGCTGCTGCTCAGTAGTACTTGCTGGCCGGGTAATAAAACATGCACTTAATGTCCTCATCTCACTAAATTTTAAGCAGTTTGCCTTCTGAAACATTGGAGAAACGCACGAGATGGCACATGGAGAAGACAGGACATTCAGTTTACGTGTCAATGGTAATGCATTGTTACAGCCCATGAGCAATGCTGTTAGATATATTTTGTATCTGTCTTCAAGGTCGAAGGCACTAACAACATCCCAATAATGGTTAATCAAGGGGCCACAGGGAGGGGGTAACTAAAGACAATCACTATCACTAAGGAAAAAGTACTTGGTAAAATAATGGGAGTAAAAGATGACAAGTCCCCTGGACCAGGTGGCCTGCATCCCAGGGTCTTAAAAGAAGTGGCTGCAGAGATAGTGGATGCATTGGTTGCAATATACCAAAATTCCCTGGACTCTGGAGAGGTCCCAGCGGATTGGAAAACCGGAAATGTAACACTCCTATTTAAGAAAGGAGGGAGACAGAAAGCAGGAAATTATAGACCAGTTAGCCTAACAGCTGTCGTTGGGAAAATGCTGGAGTCCTTCATTAAGGAAGCAGTAGCAGGGCATTTGGAAAATCATAATGCAGTCAAGCAGAGTCAGCATGGTTTTATGAAAGGGAGATCATGTTTAACAAATTTGCTGGAGTTCTTTGAGGATGTAACGAGCAGGGTGGACAAAGGTGAGCCAGTGGATGTGGTGTATTTGGATTTCCAGAAGGCATTCGATAAGGTGCCACATAAAAGGTTACTGCATAAGTTAAGAGCTCACGGAGCTGGCATGGATAGAGATTTGGCAAACTAACAGAAAGCAGAGAGTTGGCATAAATGGATCATTTTCCGGTTGGCAAACGGTAACTTGTGGGGTGCCACATGGTTCGGTGCTGGGGCCTCAACTATTCACAATCTACATTAATGACTTGAAGGTGGGACCGAGTGTAATGTAGCCAAGTCTGCAGATGATACAAAGATGGGTGGGGAAGCAAGTTGTGCAGAGGACACAAATAATCTGCAAAGGGATATAGAGAGGCTAAGTGAGTGTGCAAACATTTGGCAGATGGAGTATAATATGGGAAAGTGCGAGGTTATCCACTTTTGCAGGAAAACTAAAAAAGCAAATTATTATTTAAATGGTGAGAGATTACACAATGCTACAGTTCAGAGGGACCTGGGGGTCCTTGTGCATGAAACACAAAAAGTTAGCATGCAGGTACAGCAAGTAATCAATAATGCAATGGAATGTTGGCCTTTATTGCAAGGGGGTTGGAGTATAAAAGCAGGGAAGCCCTGCTACAACTTTACACGGTATTGGTGAGACCACACCTTGAGTACTGCGGACAGTTTTGGTCTCCTTATTTAAGGAAGGATATACTTGCATTGGAGGCAGTTCAGAGACGATTCACTAGGTCAATTCCAGAGATGAGAGGGTTGACTTATGAAGAAAGATTTGGCAGATTGTGCCTATACTCATTGGAATTTAGAAGAATGAGAGGTGATCTTATTGAAACATATAAGATACTGAGGGGGCTCACCAGGGTAGGTGCAGAGAGGATGTTTCCCCTCATGTATCAGAATAAAGGGTCGCCCTTTTAGAACTGAGATGAGGAGGAATTTCTTCTCTCAGAGGGTCATAAATCTGTGGAATTCTCTGCCCCCGAGAGCCGTGGAGGCTGGGTGCTTAAATGCATTCAAGGTGGAGATAGACAGATTTTTGCAAGGTAAGGGAGTGATGAGTTATGGGGAGCGGGCTGGGAACTGGCTTTGAGCCCAAGATCAGCCATGATCTTATTGAATGGCGGAGCAGGCTCGAGGGGCCAAGTGGCCTATTCCTGCTCCTATTTCTTATGTTCTTATATAAGGAGATGCTGGTCTAGCATGAATCAACTCTGGAAGGAAAGAGAAGTGCGATATTCTTACAGAAGTGGTTGATGCTACGGAACTCTAGAAAGTATTTAAAGCAGACACTTACCTTGTAACAATGGGGGTAACTCTAACACTGGTGCAGAATGGGTGATAGTGAATTAGTCACCCGTTATACACCAAGCCCGACTTTCCTTTCCCTTGAAGTCAATGGTAGCGAAAATCGGGCGGGGTGTAAACTGGGCGGTCAATTCGATATTGGTCATTTTACACAAAAGTTAGAAATTATATGACATTTAGGAAGGACAGGGAGGTGGGAAAAGGTGGAGGAGTGGCACTGTTCATTTTGGATGGTATTAGCACTATAGAGAGGGATGACCTAAGTTCAGGAAACCAGGATGTAAAAGCGGTTTGGGTAGAGATGAGAAATGATAAAGGCAAGAAGTCACTTGTGGGAGTGGTTTACAGGCCCCCCAACAGTAACCACATGGTAGGATGGAGTATAAAGGAAGAAATAATGGGAGCTTGTCAGAAGGGTATGGCAATAATCATGGGGGATTTTAATCTGCATATAGAATGGAAAAATCAGATGGGCAAAGGTAGCATAGATGAGGAGTTCATGGAATGTTTTCGGGATAGTTTCTTACAACAGCACGTTCTGGAGTCAACCAAGAGCAAGCTATACTAGACCTGGTATTGTGCAATGAGATAGGATTAATTAATGACCTCATAGTGAAGGTGCCCTTGCAGCAGCGATCATAATATGATTGAATTTTACATTCAGTTTGAGAGAGAGAAGAGTGGGTCCAAGACTAGTATTTTAAACTTAAATAAGGGCAATTATGAGGGCATGAAAGCAGAGCTAGCTAAAGTGAACTGGCAAATTAGGTTAAGGGATAGGCCAATAGAGTTGCAGTGGCAGACATTTAAGGGGATATTTCAAAATACACAGAATATATACATTCCAACAAGAAAGAAACATTCCAAGGGGAGGACCCACCATCCGTGGTTAACTAAAAAAGTTAAAGATAGTATTAAACTTAAAGAAAAACATATAATTGCACAAAGATGGGTAGCAGGTCAGAAGATTGGACAGAATATAAAAAAGCAAAGAATGACTAAAAGATTAATAAGGAGAGAAAAATTAGTGTACGAGAGAAAGCAAGCTAGAAATATAAAAACAGATAGTAGGAGTTTCTATAGATATTTGAAAAAGAAAAGAGTTAACAACGTGAGCGTTGGTACTATAAAAGGTGAGTCTGAGGAATTAATAATGGAAAATAAGGAGATGGCAGTTGAACTGAACAGGTATTTTGCATCGGTCTTCACTATAGAGGATACAAGTAACATCCCAGAAATAGCTGTAAATCAGGAAATGGAAGGGAGGGAGGAACTCAAGAAAATTATAATCACCAGGGAAGTGGTACTGAGCAAATTGTTGGAGCTGCGGGCTGACAAGTCCCCGGGTCCTGATGGACTTCATCCTAGGGTGTTAAAAGAAGTGGCTAGTGAGATAGTTGATGCGTTGGTTTTAATTTTCCAAAATTCCCTAGATTCGGGGAAGGTTCCATTAGATTGGAAAATAGCGAATGCAACTCCGTTATTCAAAAAGGGAGGGAGACAGAAAGCAGGAAACTACAGGCCAGTTAGCTTAACATCTGACATATGGAAGATGTTAGAAGCTATTATTAAAGACGTTATAGCAGGGCATTTAGAAAAGTTCAAAGTAATCAGACAGAGTCAACATGGTTTTGTGCAAGGGAAATCATGTTTAACCAATTTATTGAAGTTCTTTGAGAAAGTAACATGTGCTGTGGATAAAGGGGAACCGGTGGATGCACTGTACTTAGATTTCCAGAAGGCATTTGATAAGGTGTCACATCAAAGGTTATTGCAGAAAATAAAAGCTCATGTTGTAGGGGGTAACATATTGGCATGGATAGAAGATTGGCTAGTGTGGAAGTGCAGTTTTTGTCTCGGACAAAATGGTGTCCTTGAATTTAAACTAATAAAATGGCCGACTCTGACTTGTGTGGAAAAGGGAAAAAATCCATTCTTATGTTCTTTTCTGAAGATAACTTATAATTCCTAGACTATGCTGTCAGCAAAAGACTGCCTGCACAAAAGAAAACAGGCTTAATATTGAGATAACCAAGGGCTAGTAAAGTAAACAAACCAGTCGCCTTGGCCTTGGGGCGAGAAGTAAAATAGATAGACTCCATTTTATAGAGATTAGCTAGTCTCATTGTAAGGCATTTCTAATGTGTTTTTTCTAATTGTTAACTTAGCTTACCTTAAACAACATGTCATGTGATATTATACTGTATAAGAATACTCCATTTTCTGTGATTCGGCAGTCTGTCATCATAGCTAATTGGGCTATGGTTGCAGTCTCCTTGCAAGTAAAATATAATAAAAAGCCTTCTTTGACGATATTGTTTACAAGAGTCTTTAATCGGAAGTCAAACTTCGACAGCTAGCTAACAGGAAACAGAGAGTAGGCATAAATGGGTCATTTTCGGATTGGCAAGATGTAACGAGTGGTGTGCCACAGGGATCAGCGCTGGGCCCTCAACTTTTTACAATTTATATAAATGACTTGGATGAAGGGACCGAAGGTATGGTTGCTTAATTTGCTGATGACACAAAGATAGGTAAGAAAGTAAATTGTGAAGAGGACATAAGGAGGCTAAAAAGGGATATAGATAAGTTAAGTGAGTGGGCAAAGATCTGGCAAATGAAGTATAAGGTGGCAAAATGTGAATTTGTCCAGTTTGGCAGGAAGAATAAAAAAGAAGCATATCATCTAAATGGTGAGAGATTGCATAGCTCTGAGATGCAGAGGGATCTGGTGCATGAATCACAAAAGGTTACTATGCAGATACAGCAAGTAATTAGGAAAGCTAATAGAATGTTATTGTTTATTGCAAGGGGAATTGAATACAAAAGTAGGGAGGTTATGCTTTAGTTATACAGGGCATTTGTAAGACCACATCTGGAGTACTGTGTACAGTATTGGTCTCCTTGTTTAAGGAAGGATGTAAATGCGATGGAAGCAGTTCAGAGAAGGTTTACTAGACTGATACCTGGAATGGGCGGGTTGTCTTCTGAGGAAAGGTTGGGCAGGCTAGGCTTGTATCCGTTGGAGTTTAGAAGAATAAGAGGTGACTTGATTGAAACTTATAAGATCCTGAGGGGTCTGGACAGGGTGGATGTGGAGAGGATGTTTCCTCTTGTGGGAGAATCTAGAACTAGGGGTCACTTATTAAAAATAAGGGGTCGCCCATTTAAGACAGAGATGAGGAGAATTTTTTTCTCACAGAGGGTCATGAGTCTTTGGAACTCTTTTCCTCAGGGGGCGGTGGAAGCAGAGTCTTTGAATATTTTTAAGGCAGAGGTAGATAGATTCTTGGTAAGCAAGGGGGTGAAAAGTTATCGGGGGTAGGCGGGAATGTGGAGTAATCGGATCAGCCATGATCTCATTGAATGGCGGAGCAGGCTCGAAGGGCCGAGTGGCCTACTCCTGCTCCTAATTCATATGTTCGTATTACTACCAATTGCCTTCTGTTGCCTAAGTCCTAAGCTCTGGAATTCCCGGCCTAAACCTTACTGCCTCTCTACCTCTCTTTCCTCCTTTAAGATGCCCCTTAAAACCTACCTATCTGAGAAACAGGCTAAATATAGAAAGTTCAGAGAAGAAGTCAAAAAGAAAATAAGAGGGGCAAAGAGAGGGTATGAGAATAGATTAGCAGCTAACATAAAAAGGTAATCCAAAAGACTTCTATAAGCATATAAATAGTAAACGGGTAGTAAGAGGAGGGGTGGGGCTGATTAGGGACCAAAAAGGAGACCTACGCATGGAGGCTGTGGTGCTAAATGAATACTTTGCATCTGTCTTCACCAAGGAAGAAGATGCTGCCATAGACATATTGAAGGAGTAGGTAGATGAGATACTGGATGGGATAAACATTGCTAAAGAGGAGGTACTAGAAAGGCTGGCTGTGTTAAAGTAGACAAGTCACCAGGCCCAAATAGGATGCATCCTCGGACACTGAGGGAAGTGAAGGAAGGAATCGTGGTGGTACTAGCCATAATCTTCCAATCCTCCTTAGAAACGGGGGTGGTGCCAGAGGACTGGAGAATTGCAAATGTTACAACCTGGGTCAAAAAAGGGTGTAAAGATAAACCCAACAACTACAGGCCAGTCAATTTAACCTCAGTAGTGGGGAAGCTTTTAGAAATGATAATCAGGGACAAAATTAACAGTCGCTTGGACAAGTGTGGAATAATTAAGAAAAGCCAGCACGGATTTCTTAAAGACAAATCGTGTTTAACCAACTTGATCGAGTTTTTTGATAAGGTAACAGAAAGGGTTTATGAGGGCAATGCAGTTGACGTGGTGTACATGGATTTCCAAAAGGCGTTCAAGAAAGTGCCATTATTTAGGCTTACCAGCAAAGTTGAAGCCCATGGAATAAAAGGGACAGTGGCAGCATTGATACGAAATTGGCTAGGTGAGAGGCAACAGAGAGTAGTGGTGAACGGTTGTTTTTAGGTCTAGAGGAAAGTATACAGTGGTGGTCCCCAGCAGTCTGTTCTAGGACCACTGCTTTTCTTGATATATATTAATGACTTGGATGTGGGTGTACAGGGCACAATTTCAAAATTTGCAGATGATGGAAAACTTGGAAGTATAGTGAACAGTGAGGAGGATAGTGATAGACTTCAAGAGGACATAGACAGCCTGGTGGAATTGGCGGACACATGGCAGATGAAATTTAACACAGAAAAAATGCGAAGTGATACAGTTTGGTAGAAAGAATGAAGAGAGGAAATATAAACTTAAGGGTACAATAGTAAAGGGGGTGCATGAACAGAGAGACCTAGGGGTATGTGTGCACAAACCTTTGAAGGTGGTAGGGCAGGTTGAGAAAGCAGTTTATAAAAGATTACGGGATCCTGGGCTTCATGAATAGAGGTCATGGGCTCCATTTTGCCAGGCCCAAGGAGGCGGGATTGGAGGCGTGTGAGTTGTTAAAATCGCCAAAAGTGGTGGGCGGGCCCGATTCCTTCTTCATCCCTCCTCCGAGCAATTTTCCCAAAAGCGTGTTTTCTGACCCTCTTTCCATCCCGCCTCCAAGAGGCGGGTTAGGCCCTTAAGGCCCTTAACAACAACTTACTAGCCTCTATACTCCCATTTTGACAGCCCTTTCCGATTTTTAGTCATTCCCCCCATCCCTCACGCCTCCTCTGGAACACGCCAGGTAATGCTGGCGGCCTTACAAGTGGATTGCTTACGGACAGCTTCAGCTCCACCATTACAGAGGAGGTTTCACCAATGATCATTTGCAGATGGCAGAACTTTGTTGTTTCAGGTCTGGGGGAACTTTTAGCAGGCATACTCAGTGTTGTGGAAGTTAGGAGCCTGACACCCATCTCCAGTGTGGCCTCCTGGGAAACCTCTCTCCCCACCTTGACTAAGCGCTTCCTCAACTGAGGCATATACCAGAAGCATGGCGACCATTTAATTCCTTTCTTCCTGGACATCAGATACGGATGAATACCAGCCGCGGCAGCAGCAGAACCATGAGCAACAGCAGCACCAACAGCAGGAGCATCAACAGGAGCGCCAAGCTGCTAGTCACCCACCTGAAGATGCACAGGCCAGAAGTCGCCAGAACGCGACCATATTGCTGCCCGGGATGCAAGGGATGCACTCATCTTGGTCACATTTACTTAGCCTGTACAATCAAACACTTTTGCCTCGCATCTTCTTACCAGAGCATCGACAATGGACAAGAACCTGCGGATTCCTAACACTCTGACCACCATACTGACAATTGCAAGTCGCTCTAAGCCCTCAATGTGGAAGTCCCATTTGCGAAATGACACAGGCCACAACTTCAACAGTTTGCCATCAGAATTTTTTTATCACAACAAGCAACTGGTGGCATTTCAAAAATAAACACAACGTAACACCCAAGTGACTACCCTTGCGAATAGTTGTGCATTATCTTCCTCTTATGCATGCTCCTACGTGGTGCTTCCCCTGTGGCTTCAGCAGATGTGGAGGCCCCTTGCTCACTTTATTGCTGATCCTGTCTTGACACCTTTGGCGGCCGTCCTCCGGGGTTGCAAACCTGTGAGGGCTCGGCAACAGTCTGCTGCTCTTGCGGCTGTGCAGGGGATGAGACGCCCATCTCAGTTGGGTGAGGACTCTGGTGGGCCTCTGACCGAGGGCTTTGCAGTGGCATGGTTGTTTGAGCGCTTGGAGAGGAGCCCCAACTTCCTTGTTGTCTGCCACCAAAATCCCTCTCATGGGTCAGCCCCACTTCAGAGCTAGCAAGTGGCTTGACAGCACCTTGCTGCACTTCAGGGGGACCATGAGGACCCGTTTCTGCACTGGAAGTCCTACTCCAGAGGACTTCCATGACGGTCTGGTTTCTATGCTCAATTGCTGACCATCGCTCTCAAGAGATGCCGTCTATTCTGAACAATGACCATGTTTTCTACACACTGCCGACTTAGCTCCTCCATGGCCGTAGCCATCCTCTCCTCTACTGTAGCCATCCTTTTCACGGAGGTTGCCATCCTTTCCATGGTGATGCGTTCATGCGCCAATGCCTCCACAAAGGCTCTGCTCATGTTAGCGCTGGACTCCTCCATTCGCTCGATACTAACAGTGACCCTGGAGACAAAGCCTGACAGAGACTCCTGCACCTGTTCCCGGAGTTCCAGCACCACTCTCCTTCTGCATGGACCCAGAGGCACAGGTTCGACATGCAGCTGAGCCAAGCTGGCAGAGTCCTGCGCCCACCTACGAGGACTCTCCACTGCTGTCACTGTCTCCACCATCTGCTGATGCTCACTTGTGAGCTGTGATACAACAGGTGACAACTCTACTCTATGTCCCGAAGGTCCCACCGAGGTGTGAGTGTCTGTGCTGGTGATGTGTGCACTTAATTCTGGTGACGGAGTGCCCTCAGAGGTTGGAGCTTCCTCTGAGGAGTCTGGAAGCTCAGGCTCTTCCTCATGGATAGTGGGGATGGGGGCTCTCGATGGTCCTGTGGGGGAGTAAAGGAAAGAGTTAGAGCTGTGAGGTCAAGGTTACATGCACATTGAATAGTGCAGATGATCATTAGTCAATGTGTTAGAGCATCAGACTCATTATCAGTGACTCAGGCAATGTCAATGAGAGAGATGCCAAACTATTCTGTCACCAGCTTGCTGTGATGCGCCTGCCTGTCCGTCCCCCACTTGGGAATCCTCCTCGATCCCGGCGAATTCCAGGGCCGCCTCCTCCAAAATGGTGAGCTGGGCTACTGAGGATGGTCCTCCTCCTGTCCTCGCTCTTTCCCTCTTTCCCTCTTATTGTGGGCTCTCTTTTCCTGCAATGAGGGACAGAAGTGGAGTTTGAGTGCGAATGAATGAGTGAGTGAAGAGAATCCATAGCATAGATGCTTAGAAGGATACCAAGGGCCCTCCCTGTGTGTTGTAAGTTGTTGTCATTGCATCACAGTGATAGAGAGTGTGAGGGCTGCATGGTCGAATAGTTAAGTGAATGTGACCATAGAGAGAGAGGGAATGGGTAAGGGTGCAGGGATGTCAGTGTCAAGTGGGATGTGGAGGAAGAGGTTGTGAAAGCAGAGTGCTGGTGAGGAGAGGCGATGGGGATGAGATTGAGGGTGATGAGAAAGTCATACTCACTTTTCCTGTGCGGAGAAGGTCATGAAACCTCTTCCTGCACTGCAGCCAGGTTCTGCGGAACATAGAGATGGCATTGACCTCCCGGGGCACTTGCAGCCACACAGCTTTAGTTTGTTGTGGTGGTTTTTTTCTCCCTGAGGAAGGGAAGAGCACCTCCATATTCGTTGTTGCTCCCTCCACCAGAGCTTGGAGGGAGGTCTCATCAAATAGTGGAGCACATTTTTGCCTGCTGGTGGACATATTCGTACAATAAATTCCTCAGTACAATCAGTATAAAGACTGCAGTCTCCAGAAGATGCAGGCCTTAAAAGCAGCAGCACTGATGACGTCATCGGAGGCGACTTTCTGGATGGAAAGACTAATTGGGCCAGGCGTTCCCACACGCAGGAATTCAATTGCCCAATTAGGGGAAAATCCCACTTTTTCTGCACTTCACTTAGGAATCGGGGTCCTGACACGATTTCCACCTGACATGCCCCAGCCCGCCCACACTGACAAAATCCAACTCCTTGAGTACAAAAGCGTGGAAATTATGATGAATGTTTATAAAGTATGGGTTTGGCCTCAGTTGGAGTATTCTGCCCAATTCTGGGAACCACACTTTAGGAAGGATGTGAAGGCCTTAGAGAGGGTGCAGAAAAGATTTGCCAGAATGATTCCAGGGATGAGGGACTTCAGTTACGTGGATAGACTGGAGGAGCTGGGGTTGTTCTCCTTTGAGCAGAGAAGAGTGAGAGGAGATTTGATAGAGGTGTTCAAAATCATGAGGGGTCTGGGCAGAGTAGAGAGAGAAACTGTTCCCATTGGCAGAAGGGTTGAGAACCGGAGGACACAGATTTAAGGTGATTGGCAGAAGAACCAAAGGCGACATGAGGAAAAAGCATTTTTACTCAGCGAGTGGTTAGGACCTGGAATGCAATGCCTGAAAGGGTGGTGGAGGTAGACTCAATCGCGGCTTTCAAAAGGGAATTGGATAAATACCTGAAGGGAAAAAAATTGGAGGGCTACGGGGTAAGGATGGGGGAGTGGGACTAGCTGAAGTGATGTTTTAGAGAGCCGGCACGGGCTCGCTGGGCCACATGGTCTTCTTCCTTGCTGTAACAATTCTATGATTCTGTGATTCTAATCTGGAGTGTTGCTTGCGAGCCATATAGTGCCCCTTCCCTGACTTGCTGAGCCATTTGTGTTAGTGCTGAAGCGTTTTACAATTTTTTTAAGTGCCGAAGGGAATTCTGCTTTAAGAGCTGAAGCCTCCCATTTGGCAATTCTTTTTATTGTTAATTTATTTTTCTGGAGGCAGTTGAGCTGTAAATGCTAAAAACTGCCTATTTTTACGTAATTTTTATTCATTTCAGAAGGCCGTTTGCCTTCAAGAAACCAACGCTGCTTTCTGAAATGATGTGGAGATGCCGGCGTTGGACTGGGGTGGACAAAAATGAGAAGTCGCACAACACCAGGTTATAGTCCAACAGATTTATTTAATTTTACAAGCTTTCGGAGCTGTCGCTCCTTCGTGACAGCCTTGCTTTCGAAGCAGGCTTTTCTTGCTGCAATGACGCTACAGTCATGCTACATTGGGCCTCCTGCCGGGAGGAACGCCACTAGGAAGGTGTTGCACTGTGAGTTTTGCGCTGGGCTAATGTTAAATAGCCCCCAGCACCAATTTTTCGGTCCTGCCAGCGGCACCATTTTCGGCGGCCGTTAACAATGGCCCGCGGTGGCTCCAGCAGCTTTTGTGCCTTGACGAATTTCTAGGCCCATGGCTGTGGTCTTCCCAATATTTAGTTAGAGGAAATTTCTGCTCATCCAGTACTGAATGTATGACAAGAAGTCTGACAGATTAGAGACAGTGCCGGGGTCGTGAGAGAGGTGTTGGTGAGGGAGAGCTCGGTGTCTTCAGCGAACATGTGGAAACTGATGCGATGGTTTTGGATGATGTTGCCGAGGGGAAGCATTTAAATGAGAAATAAGAGGGAGTCAAGGATAAATCCTTAGGGGACACCAGAGATAATGGTGCAGGAACAAGAAGAGAAGCCATTGCAGGTGACTCTCTGGCTATGACTGGATAGATAAGAATGGAACCAGGGGAGTGCAGTCCCACCCAGCTGGATAATGGTGGCGAGGCGTTGGAGGAGGATGGTGTGGTCAACTGTGTCAAAGGCTGCAAGCAGGTCGAGGAGGACAAGCAGGGATAGTTTACCTTTGTCACATTCACAAAGGATTTTATTTGTGACTTTTATAAGAGCTGTTTTGGTACTGTGGCAGGTGCAGAAACCTGATTGGAGGGATTCAAACATGGAGTTGAGGGAAAGATAGGCACGTATTTGGGAGGCAACAGCACATTCAAGGACTTTGGAGAGGAAAGGGTGGTTGGAGATGGGGGCGGTTGTTTGCATGGATGGGGAGGTTGTTTGTTTTTTAGGGGTGATGACAGCAGATTTGAAGAGGAGGGGACAGTACCTGAGACGAGAGAACCATTAGCAATATCAGCTAACATGGGGACCATGAAGGGAGGTTGGGTGGTGAGCAGTTTAGTGGGAATAGGGTCGAGGGAGCGGGAGGTGGGTCTCGTGGACAGGATGAGATAGAGCGAGCATGAAGGGATATAGAAGAGAAACTAGAAAAAGATGCGAGTTCAGGGCTAGGGCAGGGGGGAACTTAGAGGAAGTTTGGCCCGGTCTGACGAGCTCATCGTCCTGAAATGTAAACTCAGTTTCTCTCTCCACAGATGGTGTCTGTCCTGCCAAGTATTTCCAGCATTTTCTCACTTCAGTTTGGTAGTTGTTACAGAGATGACTATGTCATTAAAATTATTCCATTCACGTTTTTTAATCCTCATGTTGGTTAGAGTGGTGATGTCTTTCCTTGAGGGATTCGTCAAGTAATTTGTTGATGCTCAAAGGAGTTTGAAATCCATTTGACGCAAATTACCGCAGTTTTCAGTGACATGGCAGCAGTGTATAAAAACGGTCAAATTAGTGCCAACTGAGGACAGTTACTTTCGTAGTCAACAATGTATTGTTGGTTCCTTTTGGTGTTATTTTGTGCTCTTGCCCTGGCACGGTTGAGTAATGAGCAAACCTGCAAACGTTGGGGAATGTTTGATTTACTCGGCTTGTCGAAGGATGGAGACGTCATCTTGGGTGGAATTTTTGGGGTGCATTACCATGTTGAGCATCCAGAGCTTTCTTTTAGCAATCAACCAGAGCCAGTAAAATGCAGAAGGTTAGTGGAAGCCATTACCTGAACTACATGTACCATTTTCGAGACTAAATTGGCAAATAGCTGAGCTCATGCCGTATCACATTGTTTTCCATTCTATCATATTATATAAAAGAAAAACATTATTACATTTATATAGATGTTCATGGTCTCATGACGTCCCAGAGCGCTTTACAACCAATGATGTGCTTTTGAACTGTAGTTTCTCTTGTAATATAGGAAAAGCTGCAGTCAATTTATGTGCAGCATGCTCCCACAAACAGCAATGTTGTAATGACCCGATAATATGTTTTAGTATTGTTGGATGAGTATTGCATTGAATGTCAGCTTAGACTTTATGCTCAAGTCTCTGGAGTGGGACATGAATCCAAGATCTTGTGACTCGGATAATACCCAAAAGTCGTGTACATGTACTTCCCAGCGATATGACTGTACTTGGTGGATTCTTGGCCATTTTACTAAAAATAAGTATGCGTTTCCTGCAGCTTTCGGTTCAGACCTTTCCGTTTCGCACTGGCGATGATCTTTGCAATAGAAGAAATAAATAAGGACACGACGCTACTTCCCGATGTTACCCTGGGCTACCGGATATACGATTCTTGCAATTTACCTCTTTTATCGTTAAAAGCAGCCTTTGAGTTTCTAAACAAGCCTGATGAAACCTCGTCCTCTTTTACCTGCAAAAGCTCCTCTATGGTTTCGGCTATTGTTGCTGATTCTGGGTCCACACAGTCTTTAGCAATAGCACCTTCAATCGGTTCGTTCAGAATTCCTATGGTAAGATACGGCGTTTAATAAAATATCGTACCATGCATAGTAATCGAAGTTCCGTCAAAACAATGAGATTTTTATTTCTCGTTTAATTCATTCCCAATACAATATTCGCAGCGTTATTCACTATTTCAAAAGAGATTAACTTTTTCAGTTATGTTCCCATTGGAATGCTAATTTCACTAAAATAGTCAGTGTCTCGAATACGTTTATTGTTGATTCACTACTCGTTGGTTCAGTATGTCTTTGTAGCTTCATAAGTGGGCTACTGCGTCTCTGTCTTATTTTCTCAGATCGTGCTTCGAAATTCCGATTTAAGAAACTTGCGATGCTTGTAAGAAAAATATGGTAAAAAGTAAATATTTCAAAATGTTTCTCAGTTGGCAAATTTAGATTAATGCCGTGGAATTGCACTAAGGATCTCGCTATATGCAGAATGAGCAGAATGCGAAATAATTAAATCAACTAATTTATCATAGTTTCCGTTTTGTGCACCTCTTCGCCAATATTTTGATGGGTTCTTACCGTAAACTCTTAGTTTACTTCATTTAAGGGTAATCAAACCAGCCATTACTAACCTCAGATAAGCCTAAAACCACACGCCTACCAAAGCTTAATGCGATCCGGCAATCGTCTGTCTTCCGTTTTAACTGAGACCTTAACCCATTTAGTTGAATCTGCTAAAATCGCCACCTAGAGAAACCTCGAGAAACGTTGGGGCTGATTTCCCGTTGGGGTGCTCTCGACACAGAAACGCCATTTAAAATAAAAACAGAAAATGCTGGAAACACTCAGCAGCTCAGGCAGCATCTGTGGAGAGAAACAGAGTTTACGTTTCAGGTCGATAATCTTTCACAGTTTAAAGACCATTTAAAGTAAGGGATCCAATAGCAATATTCGAAAAAAGGATCCCACCTCGGAATTAGTCCATTTATAGCCACGCGTTAAGCCTCGGTACGCTAATACTGCGAACAGTAATCTTCAGACTTGTATTGTCTTCGAAGAATGTTGATTATTTTTTCTCCACCAGCTTCAAAAGTAAGCTATCTTAGCAGCGTGAAGCGCACTACACGAGATATCATTTTCACCTGGGAAAGAATGCTTAAACTACACAACCAAAGCTGTATACCACAGGTGGAAAGAAGTCTAACTTAAACCGTATAATGCTTTGGCAAGACCACACTTAGAACACAGGGTCCAACTCTGCTCACTGGGGCACAAGTAATTCATGCCCCCGGGGTGGTGCGGCTTTATTTAGGTGTCAGAGGACTGAGGAAATATTGCAAAATCGTGTGTTATAGTCTTGAAAGGGGTCCGACTAAGAAACAAGAGAGGTGGTTGGAGGTCATTTTAAGCTTGGGCGATGGCATAAAACAGGCGATATAGAATTAGCCAATCTATGACACACCACGTCTGATTTCCCTTTCCATTGGAAAGGAACACCAGGCTAGGTGGGTATTGCGTAGCTAATTCGATACCGCCCGAAGTTACAATTATCCACAAGTAATCTGTGCAGAAAAAATGGTTTATTGACACTATTCAAATTAAGTTATGACAACTGGACATTGTGAAATGGTTCCAGTCGGACATAGGCAAATCAGGAAAGATGAAAGGATGGAACTGACTTTGGGAGTGGGCAGTCGAGTCAAAAGTTTTGAAGTATTTAATAAATAGTTGGTGCTGTGATTAGGACCGGCTCCTGTGCTCTCTCGGAGGCTGAAAAGATTTGGAACCTCTGCTCACCCTCGCCGGTATCTAAATGGTTACGTCGTGTACAACGACACACAACAGAAATTAAAATCGAAACGTTGTTTTAATTATTTTCCGTTTTAATTCCAACAGGTTAGTTACTTTTCTACCTGTGCGTGCCTGAGCAACAGAAAGGAATATCCATCGTTTTTTCGAACAATACCGAGTGATTACTATCAGGCCAGAGCATTAGCCCAACTCGTGAAACGTTTTGGATGGACGTGGATCGGGACAGTTAAAAGCGACGATGACTATGGAAACTTTGGAATGCAAGCATTCGCAGAAGTCGTCCAACGGTTAGGCGTCTGTATTGCTTTCTCCGAGTCCTTTCATAAAACATACCCCAGGGACAAGTTATTGAAAACGATTGACACGATAAAGACTTCTTCGACAAAAGTTGTCGTTGCCTTTGTCGGAGAATCAAACATGGGCATTATACTAAAGGAAATGCTCAGACAAAATGTCACCGGCATACAATGGATTGGAAGCGAATCGTGGGTTTCAACGTTGCTTCTTCCGCCGGAGCAAGTAAAAAGATTGCTTCTGGTACAATCGGAGTTGCAATTCGTAAAGTTGATATACCAGAGTTGAGAGAATTCCTAATGAAAGTTCACCCATCCTTATATCCAGGGAACCTTTTAATGAAAAAGTTTTGGGAAACATGTTTCGGCTGTACCCTACGAAATACAGAAAACAAAACAAGTGCTCTAAAAACTGACTCCCAACTTAAGGAATGCACAGGGCGAGAAAATTTACAAAATGTACATAATGAATTTACCGATTTATCTCAATACAGAGTTACTTACAATGTGTACAAAGCGATTTATGCTATAGCTCATGCACTTCACAATATGGTGTCATGTGAAACTGGCAAAGGACCTTTTTCCAATAGGAGTTGTGCAAATATATCCAATTTTCAACCATGGCAGGTGAGGAATATTCAATAAGGTTTAATAACAATATATTTTTAAATATATATCCAAGGATGTAGAATCTGAAGCTGAATGCTGAATAAATATCATTGATTTATGCTTTGATCTTCTTTGTTTAAAGCTACTGCATTACATGAACACCGTAAGTTTCGTAACCAAAATCGGCGAAAAGGTCTATTTTGACGAAAATGGAGACTCTGTCGCAACATACGACATTGTAAACTGGCAGCCAAATGCCCTGGGTGCCATTGACATTGTAAATGTTGGGCACTATGATGGATCTGCTCCAGCAGGAGAAGAATTTACGATAACAGAAGAGGCAATTGTTTGGAGTGGAGGTCCGATGACGGTAAGGTGTTGGCGGTACCAGGCAGTAGCGAATCAGCCGCCCCTTTTTACACATTGCCTGTTTTCCATTGGCTGCAATGGAAAAGAAAATCGGTCGGGGTGTAAAACAGGCGGCCCATCCTCTACAGTCCATTTTCTGGTGAAAGTTCACTCTAGTGGGCGCGTTAACCGGGAAGAGTTCAATTCCCCAGGACTGAGCTCGCTCAGCTTGATGAGCACAGAATGATTAATGTGATAATTTTGCGAATTGTATTTGCTGACACTTCAACAGCAGAGATTATATGGGTCGATACATAACTGATGCAGTTTAATATGGAAAAATGCAAGGTAATGCATTTTTGGAACAAGTGTGAAGAAGAAAAATATATCTGAAATGGCGCTTTACTGAATGCATGGGGTCCACGTGTGCCGAAATAAAAATACTGAAAAGTGGGTAAACATGTTGAAAAAAGTTGTTCAGAATTCAAATGGGCAATTTGGATTTATACTGAGAGACATTGGCCTGTAAATTTGTCTTAGACACGAACGCAATGGCCCAGAATTTGTGGTCCGGATGATGCAAACTGCCAGCGTTCGCCGTCATTCCGACTTTGAAATCACTCAAATCAGTGAAACTGATGAAAACTTCACCTCTTCTGCAGTAATATCGCTGTTAATTTCCACACTAACAGTTAGACCAAAGGGATTAGATGTAACTAGGGTTTTAACAGCTTATTGACTGCTAAACAAAGGTTATGGAAATTAATTTTTTTACGAAACTTTAATTTATTTATAAGTTTTTTCATCTTTATTTCAGGTTTACCTTTTCCCCCTGTGAGAGCCCCAATCTTTCTTTTGCTATCTCTAACTATTTTAATAATTTATCATTAAAAGTGCTTACTCACTTGATTGTTTGCTGCCTGTGTGAATTCTGCCTTTGATTGGCTGCTTCGACAGATTGTTGCTATCACAGCAGCTTGCACCAGGGGATTCCCACTACACTCCATTGATTTGAATTACACGTCAGAAAACCCGAACTTCTTGACACAGAGATCGCAAGACCTTTGTGCGAAGCGTACTTTGGGGCCAGCGACGAATGCTTTTGCTTCGCCGCTGGCCACAAATTCGGGTCAATATTTTTTCCGGAAACTGGTTTCCATTTTAGCCATTAAAGAGTATTACTACCCAGCAAGTTTGCTTTTAGTTACTTTTTTCTCCTTCTTTTGTATTTCATTAACAAAGGGAATGAAATCAGCGACACACCATGAATGTTTCAATAAGAATTGTGAATTGACTGAGCAATGTTATGCTTTGTAACTGCAATTCTGCCTCAGACATCTCAAAGTGCCTTTAAATTGGGACATGACTACGTCACAGGGCATCACATTATTTAAAAGGCAGAATCTTATTAAAATTTATAAAATTTATACAAATAGCTTTAGCCACATGCAACGGGTTTGAATTTTGTAAATTTGTCATATAGAAATTCTAGCATTGCTGCAATGTCATATTATTTTCATAATCAGGTTCCTAAAGCTGTTTGCTCTGAAAGCTGTCTCCAAGGAACAAGGAAAGCAGGAAGAAAAGGACAACCCATTTGCTGTTTTGATTGCATACAATGTGCACAAGGTGAAATTAGTAACACAACTGGTAAGAAAGACACCAGTATCAGTGATATTGTCATGTTGTCTAAACTTGATTTCTGTATTGCTGTAGTGGATTTACTATTCTTCCAATAATGATCAAGTTTTTTGTTACTCTTTAGATTCCGTCCATTGCATAAAATGTCCATTGGAATACAAGTCTAATGAACGACGGGATCAGTGCATCCGGAAGGAAATTGAATTTCTTTCCTTTGCGGAGATCTTGGGAATCATTTTGGTGACACTGGCATTGCTTGGAGCCTGCACCACGATTAGTGTATTCGCAATATTCTATGTGTACAGACACACTCCAATTGTTAAAGCTAACAACTCTGAGTTAAGCTTTCTTCTTCTTTTTGCATTGACCCTTTGTTTTCTGTGTTCAATTACATTCATTGGTGAACCCTCAGCCTGGTCCTGTATGTTATGCCACACAGCATTTGGAATTAGTTTTGTTCTTTGCATATCTTGTGTGTTGGGCAAAACAATTGTAGTGGTGATGGCCTTTAAAGCAACCTTTCCAGGTAATAACATGATGAAGTGGTTTGGGCCTACACAACAACGCCTGACTGTTTATATCCTTACACTGGTACAATGTGTAATATGCACAGTCTGGTTAATTATATTCCCACCTTATCCTTTGAAAAACACATATTATTTTAATGAGATAATAGTGTTTGAATGCAATGTGGGATCTTCCGTGGCATTTTATTGTGTACTTGGTTATATTGGATTTCTTTCCGGTGTTTGTTTTGTGGTCGCCTTTCTAGCTAGACAACTTCCAGATAACTTCAATGAAGCTAAGCATATAACTTTTAGCATGCTTATTTTTTGCGCCGTTTGGATAACCTTCATTCCAGCCTATATAAGCTCTCCAGGGAAATATGCTGTGGCAGTCGAAGTATTTGCTATTTTAGCCTCTAGCTTTGGTCTACTTGTCTGCATTTTTGCTCCGAAATGTTATATCATCCTATTGAAAAAAGAAAGAAATACAAAGAAGCACATGATGAGTGCAGTGGCTTCCAAAGGGCTGTAAGAACCTTTGTAAATGAGATGATAACGTTTTAATAGGACTTTAAGATTTGTTATAAAGGCAGTGAATGGAAATAAAAATTGGGAGAGATGTAAAATGGGTTGCTGATTCGCTAACACCCGTTTTACACTATTGCACAAAGTCAAAATTAACAGCAGTAAGGATAATTTTGAGCTTGGGTCGATAGTGAAAAATGGGCAATATTGAATCAGCCCCATATATCTCTCTCTCGATTTTCATCTAGTAGAAACGAAAATCGTGAAAGATCTATAGCCCGTTTTACACTATGGACCAAAGTCACAATTAGTTCCCCACCCCACCCCTTAAATGTTGTTTTATTTCTTCATTGCGAGGATTTTCAAATTGAAACTTGTTTTATAATATGTATTATTACATTTTGAAACTTGTGATACTGAGATGTGCAAGATAGAGTATTCACATTGGTTTCATTAAATAAACCACTATCAATATGCTATCATATTGGTAGTTTAACAATGAGGGGAGGGGTCATTTTTAGCTTCACCACTCGAGCGGTAATATGGCAGCGTGAGATTTTCGGCCTGTTATAGAATTTGCGCGATTTTCATCACCTGAGGGAGTGCAGAAATAATTTGCTTATTTACTTGTTAATAATAACATCTCCGTTATTTGCATTCATTAAATGCCAAGCCTTTACATGTTCCTGCAATGAATATAAATAGTATGCATTACTGTTATGTAACATATGTTTGTGTGCATCATATTACTCAGACGCTATGATAATTCATTGCTTTATTATAGATTTAGCACAGATATATATATCGAATATTTATTCTATCAAGTCATTTCCTAAAATTTATGTTATTTAACCCAGATTATTATATTATGCACCCATGGTAATCTATATTGAATAAAACCAATAAAATATGCAAACTAAGGTTTCAACTCATTTAACAATCATTCATGCACATTCAGCACAACATGTTTAAGAACCTGCAATTTAAGGATATAACAACATAAGAAATAAGAGCAGGAGTAGGCCATTTGGCCCCTAGAGCCTGCTCCGACATTCAATAAGATCATGGCTGATCTTCTACTTCAACTCCACTTTCCTTCACTATCCCCATGTCCTTTGATTCCCTTAATATCCAAAAATCTATCGATCTCTGGCTGGAATATACTAAACGAGTGAGCCTCCATAGCCCTCTGGGGTAGAGAGTTCCAAAGATTTACCACCCTCTGAGTGACGAAATTTCTCCTCATTTCAGTCCTAAATGGCCGACCCCTTATTCTGAGACTATGACCCCTGGTTCTAGACTCCCCAGCCACGGGACACATCCTCCCTGCATCTACCCTGTCAAGCCCTGTAAGAATTTTATATGTTTCAATGAGATCACCTCTCATTCTTCTAAACTCTAGAGAATATAGGCCTAGTCTACTCAATCTCTCCCCATCCTATCCCAGGAATCAGTCTGGTAAATCAATGTTGCACTCCCTCTATGGCAAGTAAACCATTCCCAAGGTAAGCAGACCAAAACTGTACACAATACTCCAGGTGTGGTCTCACCAGGGCCCTATATAATTGCAGTAAGACGTCTTTACTCTTATACTCAAATTCTCTTATAATAAAGGCCAAAATACCATTTCATTTCTTAATTGCTTGCTGTACCTGCATGTTAACTTTCAGTGATTCGTGTACAAGGACACCCAGGTCCCTCTGAACACCAACATTTCCCAATTTCTCATCATTTAAAAAATACTCTGCTTTTCTATTTTTCCTACCAAAGTGGATACCTTCACATTTCTACACATTATATTCCATTTGCCATGTTCTTGCCCACTCACTTAGCCTGTCTACATCCCATTGAAGCCTATTTACATCCTCCTCACAACTTACATTCCCACCTAGCTTTGTATCATCAGTAAACTTGGATATATTACATTTGATCCCCTCATCCAAATCATTGATATCGATTGTGAATAGTTGAGGACAGCACTGATCCTTGCAGCACCCCACTAGTTACAGCCTGCCCACCTGAAAATGACCCGTTTATTCCAACACTCTGTTTTCTGCCCGTTAACCAATTCTCAATCCATGCTAGCATATTACTCCCAATCCAATGAACCCTAATTTTGATTAGTAACCTCTTGTGTGGCACCTTATCGAATGCCTTCTGAAAATCCAAATACACCACATCCACTGGTTCCCCCTTATCTATTCTGCTAGTTACAACCTCAAAAATAACTAACCGATTTGTCAAACATGATTTCCCTTTCATAAATCCTTGTTGACTCAGCCCAAACAAAGAATCATAGAATCATAGAAAGTTACAACACGGAAGGAGGCCATTTCGGCCCATCGTGTCCACGCCGGCCAACAAAGAGCTATCCAGCCTAATCCCATTTCCCAGCTCTTGGTCCGTAGCCCTGCAAGTTAGAGCATCCCAAGTGCACATCCAAGTACTTTTTAAATGTGGTTAGGGTTCCTGCCTTTACCACCCTTTCAGGCAGTGAGTTCTAGACCCCCACATACCTCTGGGTGAAGAGATTTCCCCTCAAATCCCCTCTAAACCTTCCACCAATTACTTTAAATCTGTGCCCCCTGGTTTTTGACCCCTCTGCTAAGGGATATAGGTCCTTTCTATCCACTTTATCTATGCCCCTCATAATTTTATACACCTCAATAAGGTCTCCCTCAGCCTCCTCTGTTCCAAGGAAAACAGACCCAGCCTATCCAGTCTTTCCTCTTTGCTAAGATTCTCTACTCCCGGCAACATCCTTGTAAATCTCCTCTGTACCCACTCTAGTGCAATCACATCTTTCCTGTAATGTGGTGACCAGAACTGCACGCAGTACTCCAGCTGAGGCCTAACTAGTGTTTTATACAGTTGAAGCATAACCCCCCTGCTCTTGTACTCTATGCCACGGCTAATAAATACAAGCATTCCGTATGCCTTCTTAAACACCTTATCTACCTGGCCTGTTACCTTCATGGATCTGTGGACATGCACTCCAAGGTCCCTTTGTTCCGCTACACTACTCAGTGTCCTCCCATTTAATGTGTATTCCCTTTCCTTGTTAGCCCTCCCCAAATGCATTACCTCACACTTCTCCGGATTGAATTCCATTTGCCACTGTTCTGCCCAATTTATTGATATCTTCCTGCAGTCTACAGCTTCCTTCTTCAGTATCAACAACACAGCCGATTTTAGTATCATCTGCAAACTTCTTAATCATAGCCCCCATATTCAAGTCTAGATCATTGATATATACCACAAAAAGCGAGGGACCTAGTACTGAGCCCTGTGGAACCCCACTGGAAACAGCCTTCCAGTCTTTAACTTCGTGACCAGTCTGCCATGTGGAACCTTATCAAGCCTTGCTAAAGTCCATATAAACTACATCAAACTCACTACACTCATCTACCCTCCTTGTTACCTCCTCAAGGAATTCAATCAAGTTTGCCAGACACGGCCTTCCCTTAACAAATCTGTGCTGACTATCCTTGATTAATCCGTGTCTTTCTAAATGAAGATTTATCCTGTCCTTCAGAATTCTTTCCAATACTTTTCCCACCACCGAAGTTAGGCTGATTGGCCTGTAATTACTCTGTCTATCCTTTTGTCCCTTTTTAAACAAGGGTACCACATTAGCAGTCCTCCAGTCCTGCGGCACCACACCTGAAGCCCGAGAGGATTGAAAAATGATGGTCAGGGCCTCTGCTATTTCCTTTTTTGCTTCACTTAACAGCCTGGGATACATTTCATCCGGGCCTGGGGATTTATCCACTTTTAAAGCTGCTAAACCCCTTAATACTTCCTCTCTCACTATGTTTATTTCATCTAAAATTTCACACTCCTCCCCCCTGATAGCAATATCTGCTTTGTCCCTCTTTTTTGTGAAAACTGACGCAAAGTATTCATTAAGAACCCTACCGACATCTCCCGCCTCCACACACAGATTACCCTCATGATCTCTAATAGGCCCTACTCTTTCTTTAGTTATTCTCTTACTCTTAATATATTTATAAAATTATAAAACATCTTTGGGATTTTCTTGATTTTTCTTGCCAAGAATTTGTCATGCTCTCTCTTTGCTTTCCTAATATCCTTTTTAATTGCACCCCTGCACTTTCAGTACTCCTCTAACGATTCTGGAGTATTTAGCCCTCGGTATCTGTCATACGGCTCCCTTTTTTTCTTTATCCTACCCTGTATGTCTCTAGACATCCAGGGGGCTCTAGATTTGTTAATCCCACCTTTTTTTCTTTAAGGGCACATATTTGGTCTGAAGCCTCCGGATCTCCTCCTTGAATGCTTTCCACTGCTCTGACGCTGATTTACCTTCAAGTATCTGTTTACAGTCCACTGTGGCTAAATCCCCTCTGAGCATGGCAAAATTTGTTTTTCCCCAATTTAGAATTTTTATTCCTGGTCTATCCTTGTCCTTTTCCATAACTACCTTAAATCTATTATAATTTTCTACATGTCCTGTTACCACGTCCTTAATAATAGATTCCAGCATTTTTCCTACTATTGATGTCAGGCTAACTGGTCTGTAGTTTGCTGTTTTTGCTCTCCCTCCTTTCTTAAATAGTGAGGTTACATTTGCTACCTTCCAATCCGTGGGAACCATTCTAGAATCAATTGAATTTTGGAAGGTGACAACCAATGCATTCACTATCTGTATAGGCCCCTCTTTCAAAACCCTAGGATGTAAGCCATTCAGGTCCAGGGGATTTATTGGCTTTCAGTCCCATTAATTTCACCAGTGCTGTTTTTTTACTAATATTAATTTCTTTCAGTTCCACATTCTCGCTAGAGCCTTGGTTCTCCACTGTTTCCGAGAGTTTTTTTTGTGTTTTCTTCCCTGAAGACAGACACCAGGGGCTGGATTTTGATTAACCCATGGAGTCGAGTTTGGAGGCGTGTGGGGGGTTAAATTTGCGGGGTCGGGGTTTCCGACCCCATCCCAACTCCATCCCGCCTCCACGCAATTTTGACATAATCAGTCGCGGGGTTCCCGACTCCGTCCCACCTTCAAGAGGCGGGAGAGGCCATTAAAGCCCTTAACAAGCTCTAAATTGGCTCTGTAATGCCATTTTGAAATGCTGTAGCTAGTTTAACCCTCTTCTGACGTGAAGCATGCCTTGTGTGAAACACTCCAGTGAAACCTGGCGGGAGCACAAGTGGACAGCTGACTATCGGCTGCAGGTCCACTATTACAACGGAGATGTGATGAAGGTAGTAGTAGTATTAGGTCTGAATGCCGCCCCTGATGGTGCATTGAATGTCTTCAGAGACTGCTGGGGAGGACTTGCTTGGCAAAAAAATTCTCTCTCTCTCTCTCTCTCTCTCCTTCTCCTCTACACCACCCATTTTTGCATCCAGGTCCACCCACATCAAAAGCCAGGCAGGTCCTCTCTCACCAACAGTCTCTGAGACTAGCCAGTCAGCAATGACGACATCATCAGAGGCGGCTTTCAGACTGAAAACACTAATTAGTTCATGGGTTCCCACATGCTCCAACTCAATTGCCCAATTAAGTGAAAATTGCATCAGGCATCCACATTAATCTGGAGTCGGGGGGGAAACACGAAATGCGGATTACACGACCCCAACCCGACCCCAAGACAAAATCCAGCCCAAAGGGCTGGATTTTCAATGACCCGTGGAGTCGGGTTTGGAGGCGTGTGGGGGGCTAAAGTTGCAGATTCCGGTGTCCCGACCCCATCCCGACTCCATCCCGCCTCCACGCAATTTTGATAAAATCATGTGCGGTGTTCCCGACTCCGTCCCGCCTCCAAGAGGCGGGAGTTGCCATTAAAGCCCTTAACAAGCCATAAATTAGCTCTGTAATGCCATTTTGAAATGTTTTAGCTAGTTTAACCCTTTTCTGACGTGAAGCACGCCTCATGTGAAACACGCCAGTGAAATCTGGCGGGAGCACAAGTGGATAGCTGACTTGCAGCTGCAGGTCCACTATTACAACGGAGATGTGATGAAGGTAGTAGTAGTATTAGGTCTGAAAGTCGCCTCTGATGCTGCTGCATTGAATGTCTTCAGAGACTGCCAGGGCCTTTGGAGGACCTGGATGGAAAAATAAATTATCTCTCTCTCTCTCTCCTCTGAGATGCTGCATTTTGCATCCAGGTCCTCTCACAGCAAAGGCCAGGCAATCTCTGAGACCAGACCAGGCAGTCTCTGTCCAACAATGATTACATCATCAGAGGCGACTTTCAGACTGAAACCACTAATTGGTTCATGGGTTCCCACATGCTGGAACTCAATTGCCCAATTAAGTGAAAATTGCATCAATCTCCCACATCCAATTTCAGGCGGGTGGATAACACGAAATGAGGTTGACACGACCCCAACCCGACCCCAACCCGACCCCAAGACAAAATCCAGCCCAAAGTGCTGGATTTTCATTGACCCGTGGAGGCGGGTTTGGAGGCATGTGGGGGGTTAAAATTGCGAAAACTGGCGGGCGGGCACAAATCCGCCTCCATCCCGCCTCCAAGCAATTTTCATTAAATCGTGTCTGCTGGTCCCGACTCCGTCCCGCCTTTAAGAGGTGGGATAGGCTGTTAAGGCCCTTAACAAGCACTAAATTGGCTCTATAATGCCATTTTGAAAGGCCTTTGTGATTTTAACCTTGTTCTACGTGAAGCACGCCTGTTCTGAACCACGATTGTGAAACCTGGCGGGAGAACAGCCGGCCGGTCGGCTGGCTGGCTGGCTATGGGGATGCATATATGGATGGCTATGTGGATGGATGTATATATGAATGAATAGAGAGGAGACATATCTGGGAGTGGTGGTGTAAAAATATCTGGGAGCAGACTTATGGCTGCTGCTTATTTTGCACGTCCTCTCACAGCAAAGGTCAGGCAGTCTTTGAAGACCTTCAATGCAGCAGCAATGATGACATCATCAAAGGCGACTTTCAGACTGAAACCACTAATTGGTTCATGGGTTCCCACATGCTGGAACTCAATTGCCCAATTAGGTGAAAATTGCATCAATCTCCCACATCCAATTGCAGTCGGGTGGATAACGCGAAAAGTGGATGACACGACCCCAACTCGCCCTAGTATCAAAATCCAGCCCAAAGGGTTCGATTTTGCCAGGCCCGAGGAGGTGGGATTGGAGGCGTGTGAGGTGTTAAAATCACAAAAATGGTGGGCGGGCACAATCCCGCTTCCATCCCGCCTCCGAGCAATTTTCCCACATGCTTGATTTATGCCCCGTTTACAACCCACCTCCAAGAGTCGGGCTAGGCCCTTAAGGCCCTTAACATGCATTTAATTGCCGCTATAATCCCATTTTGAGAGGCCTTTCTGATTTTACCACTTTTCCCACGTTCTGCACGTCTCCTCTGGAACACGCCAGTGAATCCTGGCGGCCTCACAAGTGGATGGCTTACTAACAGCTGCAGCTCCACCATTAAAAAGGAGTTTTCAGCAATCATCATTTGCAGGTGGCAGAACTTTGTTGTCTCAGGTCTGGGGGAACTTTTAGCAGGCATACCCATTATTGTGGTAGTTTGGAGCCTGACACCCATCTCCAGTGTGAGCTCCTGGGAAAACTCTCCTGCCACCTTGACTGAGCGCTTCCTCAAATAAGGCATATACCAGAAGCATGGGAACCATTTATTTCCTTTCCTCCTGGACATCAGATTCGGATGAAGACCAGCCTTGGCAGCAGCAGAACCATGAACAACAGCAGCACCAACCTGCCAGAGACTCCTGCACATGTTCCTGGAGGTCCAGCACCGCTCTCCTTCTGGATGGACCTGGAGGCACAGGGTCGACAAGCAGCGGAGCCGAGTTTGGAGCATCCTGCGCCCTCCGATGAGGACTCTCCACTGCTATCCCTGTCTCCACCATCTGCTGATGCTCACTTGTAAGCTGTGATACACCAGGTGACAACTCTACTCTATGACCTGAAGGTTCCACCGAGGTGTGAGTGTCTGCGCAGGTGATGTGTGCGCTAATTCTGCTGACGCAGTGCGCTCAGAGCTTGCAGCTTCCTCTGAGGTGTCTGGAAGCTCAGGCTCTTCATCCTGGACAGTGGGGATAGGGTCTCTCGATGGTCCTGTGGGGGAGTAAAGGAAAGAGTTAGAGATGTGAGGTCAAGGTTACATGTACATTGAATAGTGCAGATGATCATAAGTCAATCTGTTAGAGCATCAGATTCATTATCAGTGACTCATGCAATGTCAATGAGAGAGATGCCAAACTATTCTGTCACCAGCTTGCTGTGATGCGCCCGCCTGTCCGTCCCCCACTTGGGAATCCTCCTCGATCCCGGCAATTTCCAGGGCCGCCTCCTCCGAGGTGGTGAGCTGGGCTACTGAGGGTGGCCCTCCTCCTGTCCTCGCTCTTTCCCTCTTATTGTGGGCTATCTTTTCCTGCAATGAGGGACAAAGCTGGAGTTTGAGTGAGAATGAAGGAGTGAGTGTAGAGAATGCATAGCATAGATGCGTAGAAGGAGACAAAGGGCCCTCCTTGTGTGCTGTAAGTTGTTGTTGTTGCATCTCAGTGATAGGGAGTGTGAGGGCTGCATGGTCGAATAGTTAAGTGAATGTGACCATAGAGAGTGAGGCAATGGGTAAGGGTGCAGGGATGTCAGTGTAAAGTGGGATGTGGAGGAAGAGGTTGGCAAAGCAGAGTGCTGGTGAGAAGAGGCGATGGGGATCAGATTGAGGGTGATGGGAAAGTCATACTCACTTTTCCTGTGCGGAGAAGATCATGAAACCTCTTCCTGCAATGCAGCCAGGTTCTGTGCCTCATTGATATGGAGTTGACCTCCTCGGCCACTTGCAGCCACACAGCTTTAGTCTGCTGGGGTGGCTTTTTTCTCCCTGAGAAAAGGAAGAGCACCTCCTTATTAGATCTTGCTCCCTGCACCAGTGCTTGGAGGGAGGGCTCATCGAAGCGAGGCACACACTTTTGCTTGCTGGTGGACATGTTCGGTAAATGAAGTCCTTCATACAATTTCCAAATCGTTTCCAGTCTCCAGAAGAAGCAAGGCTGCTTGCAGGTCTTAAATCCAGCAGCACTGTTGACGTCATCGGAGGCGAATGTCTGCATGAAAAGACTAATTGGGCCAGGGGTTCCCACACGCTGGAAATCAATTGCCTAAAATGGGGAAAATCGCAATTTTTCAACACTTCACGTCGGAGTCGGGGTCCTGACACAAATCCCATCTGTCACGCTTCAGTCCGCCCATGCTGGCAAAATCGAGCCCAAAGTATTTGTTTACTTTCTCTGCCATTTCCTTATTCCCCATTATAATTTTTCCTTTCTCAGCCTGTAAGGGACCCAAATTTATTTTTGCTAGTCTTTCCTTTTTTACATACCTATAGAAGCTTTTACAATCTGTTTTTATGTCTCTCGCTAGTTTGCTCTCATATTCTATTTTCCCTTTCTTTATCAATTTCTTGGTCTTCCTTTGCTGAATTCTAAAATCCTCTCAATCCCCAGGCTTACTGCTCTTCTAGCAACATTATCAGCTTCTTCCTTTGATCTAATACAATCTTTTTTTATTGAAACGTTACAGATTTCCTCATGTTACTCATTGGAACTTTGCCCGGTAATAGGAGCTGCGGGGTGGCTGTAATGATGTGCTTGTTGATCCCAAAAGCCATTGTCATAAATCGCAAGTAACAACTCAGGAAGTAGTACTGGGCGGCCAGCTGGGGCGCCGTCCAGGGAGTATAAATACTCAGGCATGGGCCCACCTTGGGCAGAGACAATCTGGAAACAGGAAGCTAGTGACTGCTAACTAGACCTCCATGTTTTGTTACAAGTTGATTAAAGCCTTGCTTTATGTTCAAGTGCGTAGTGAGTCTTTATTACGTCAATTTAATCAACTTGATATCGTCTCCACGCTTTGGGTGATTCGGAACAACCAGCTGCAACTCGAACCACAGAAGGGAACTTGGGCAAGAAACTGATCCATCATGGAAAAACTCCTTAGACCCGCTCGTCTCGACCTGGACCCGAATGCACCTGCGGCAGCAAAGGTATGGAAGCATTGGTTTCGTACTTTTAGCAACTTTCTTGAAGAATGTGGGGCGGATGTCCCTAATAAGTTACGAATGCTTATCAACTACGTGTCTCCTCATGTGTATGATTATATTGAGGACTGTATAGACTATGACACTGCTATCGAAATCTTACAGCAGCTATATGTCAAGTCCCCAAATGAAATCTTTGCTCGACACCTACTGGCCACAACTCGGCAGCAGCCTGGGGAATCACTCGATGAATTTCTCCAGAAACTTCGCAGGCTCAGCAAGGATTGTAACCTTAAAGCAGTTTCAGCTGAACAGTATCAAGAGGAACTAATCCGCGATTCCTTTATCAATGGAATCGCGTCCCCTTTTATACGTCAGCGCCTCCTGGAAAATAAAACCCTCAATTTACGGGCTGCTTATGACCAGGCGTGTTCCTTGGACTTGGCCAAGAAAAATGCAGACACTTATCTCCCACCACGTGCACGGGCGGCGGCTATCTCCTTTAATGAGTCTTTCGGTAGGTCTCGGGCGGATGCCCCCACTGATGTTGACTCTACTCTAACAGACGACGACCCTACCCTAGAGGCCTTCGCTGATGACGACCCCGCCCTAGCAGCATCCTGGCAATCAGGAAGAAAGTGTTTCTTTTGTGGAGGGGCGTGCCATCACAGAAAATTTTGCCCGGCTCGTAATGTGATCTGCAATCATTGCAGCAAGAAAGGACACTTTTCCAAGGTATGCCAGTCACGGGCCTTTGCTAACAAGAAAGGCCGCTCCTCTAAAGTATACCGGTCGAGAGCTCCTGTTAGCTTCACAGCTGCTATCTATGGAGCTGCTCCTCCCCCAAGAACTACTGTTAAGGCTACAGTTGCCGAAGGGAAAATTGCCCCTCCTCCCATCACGGCTGTTTTTCCCCAAAGTTTGTCCCATGCAGCCACGAAGGTTTCAGTAAATGGGCACACTCTAAGGGGGAAAAATTCAGCTGCTTGCGCCTCCCGTTAGCGCCTTCAGAGGGCGCTAATGGGGCGTAAAGCAGATAACGCCCGGGCGCAGCGCCGCCCACGCCTCCCGAAAAATTTAGTGGGAGGTTAGCGGCGGCGGCAGCCGGTAGCGCCCTGTGGCGCTGCGCCGCCGGCGATGACGTCATCGCCGTGCGCAGCACCCCGCTCGCGCCCCGGCCGTGATCTTCAGTCGCGCCCCCTGATTTACCGCCAGACGCTATGTCCGACGGGTTCAGGGAGGCGTACGTGCGGCCGGAGCGGCGATATTTAAAGGGGAGGTGGCAGGCGGCCATTTTTGTTGCTGGCCGCCTGCCAGCACCTGCCCCCATTGCTGTCCCCGGCCCCCGTGAAGCCCCCCCACCGTGAAGTGCCGGCTACGCTCCAAGAGCCCGGCACTTCTCTTGAGTGCCGGGCTCTTTTGCCGGCACTCCCGATCCCTGGGGGCCCAGCTGGGCCCCGGTTCGCGCTGCGCAGGGTCCCTCCCCTTTAAGAAGGGGAGGAAGGCCTGCAATACCGCGGCACGTAGCGCCAGGATATTCACTCGCAGCGCCCCAAGAGGGATGCGGGGTGCTTCCAGTGGCGCCCCGCTTCCCTCTTGGAGCGCAACCACTGAAGTTCCGGCGCGGGGCCGCTAATTTTTTCGGGGCGCTAAAAGTCGCGCCCCGGCGAGGTTAGCGCCCCAAATGGGGCGCGACTCAATTTTTACCCCTAAGCGCGCTAATCGACTCCTGCAGCTCTGACAGCTTCATTAGTAAGCGGGCTGTCAACAGGTTAAAACTGCACATTTATCCCTCGGACAGGGAGATTGCAATGGCTCTGACGAGTCTGACCACCAATTCTTCTGGCTTCTGTCTGGTCAACCTCATCCTCAACGGCCGCACGTATCTCTCCACCCGACTTGGAGTACTTGCAAACTTATGCAGCGATGTGCTTCTGGGACAGGACTTCCAGAAGCAGCACAAGAAGATCACTTTTGAGTTTGGAGGGTCAAGGCCGGAGCTTACCATTTCTAAGGTGCCGTTTTGTGCACTCTCGGCGGCCTTACTCGGTGAACCCTCCCTGTTTGCCAATCTTCCCCCCCGCTGTAAACCCATAGCCACCAAATCGCGGCGCTTTAGCCAAGATGATCGAGCATTTATTGAGGCGGAAATCTCTCGCCTTTCAGTCGACGGTATTATCGAGCCATGTTCATCTCCCTGGCGGGCTCAGGTCGTCATCGTGAGGAATCCCTTAAAACAACATAAAAAACGTCTGTGTATCGATTATTCGCACAGACTATTAATCTATATACCGATCTGGATGCCTACCCGCTGCCACGCATAGATGACATGGTCAACAACCTTGCCAAATACAAGGTATTCTCGACCTTCGATTTAAAAAGCGCGTACCATCAGGTGCCACTGCAAGACTCCGACAAGAAGTATACGGCCTTTGAGGCCAATGGTCGGCTTTTCCAGTTTCACCGCCTTCCATTCGGGGTCACCAATGGGGTGGCCGTCTTCCAACGGGCCATGGATGGCCTAGTCCGGCAAGAGAACTTGACGGATACCTTTCCGTATTTAGACAATATCACTATTGCCGGCCATGATCAAAAGGAGCATGACGCCAATCTTCAGAGATTTTTTGACGTACTCTGCCGTCGCCACTTAACGTTAAACGAATCCAAATCGGTGAAGTCGGTGCCATCGGTGAACATTCTTGGCTACTGGGTGGGCAACGGTGTTATTAAACCGGACCCAGAGCGACTTCGTCCACTTCAGGAGCTCCCTCCCCCGACGAACCTCGGCTCTCTTCGTCGGGCACTTGGCATGTTTGCTTATTACGCAAAATGGATACCACACTTCTCCGATAAAATACAGCCCCTGCTCCATGCGAAGTCTTTTCCATTGGAAGCTACGGCTATTTCTGCCTTCAACCTCCTCAAACGACAGCTGGAGAAAGCCACGCTTCGCTCCATTGACAAAATCTTCCTTTTGTGGTCGAATGCGACGCATCGGAGGTGGCGATCTCTGCTACCTTGAATCAAGGTGGCCGACCCGTGGCATTCCTATCCAGAACCTTGCAGGGTAGCGAGCTCCATTACCACCCCCCGTCGAGAAGGAGGCTACGGCCTTCATCGAGGCTGTACGCCAATGGGGTCATTTTCTTGCTCGGCGTCATTTTACGCTTATAACTGACCAGCGCTCTGTGGCCTTCATGTTGGATAACCGGAGGCGCACGAAAATCAAAAATAATAAAATTCAACTCTGGAGGATGGAGCTGGCTGCCTTTGGATATACTATCTGTTACCGACCCGGCAAACAGAACGTGGCCCCAGATACCTTCACACGGGTATTTTGCTCCTCAATGTCAACGTCGACTCTGGCGGATTTGCATATGGACTTATGCCATCCTGGTGTGACCCGCATGTTGCACTTTGTGCGCTCCAAAAATCTACCATTTTCAACCGAGGACGTAAAGAAAACATGCTCCTCCTGTAGGATTTGTGCAGAATTGAAACCACAATTCTTTCGCCCATCAGATGGCTTACTCATACATGCAATGCAGCCTATGCAGAGGCTCAGCATAGACTTTAAAGGGCCATTGCCTTCGTCGACAAGGAACACCTACCTACTTACGATGGTGGACGAGTATTCATGCTTTCCCTTCGCCTTCCCCTGCCCTAATATGCTTACCTCTACGGTAATTAAATGCCTCGATCAGGTCTTTTCCCTTTGCGGGACGGCCAATTTTATCCACACTGATCGGGGTCCCTCCTTTATGGCGAGTGAACTTAAAAGTTATCTCTCCCAACGGGGAATCGCCTCAAGTAGGACGACACCATATCACCCAATCGGTAACGGACAGGTTGAACGATACAATGCCATCATCTGGAACGCTGTCCGTCTGGCACTAAGGTCACGCAACCTGCCGGACCAGCAGTGGGAAACGGTGCTCCCCGACGCGTTACACTCTATCAGGTCTCTTCTCTCCACATCTACTAATGTCACGCCTCATGAGCGATTCTTCAAATTCCGGCGTCGCTCTACACATGGGACGTCACTACCGTCATGGTTGGTGGCTCCAGGCCCGGTGCTACTCCGGAGGTTCGTCCGGTCTGCCAAAAACGACCATCTCGTTGACGAGGTGGAGTTAATGGAGGTAAACCCCACGTATGCGCACGTACGGTACCCTGATGGCCGGGAGACCACCGTCTCGCTCCGAGATCTGGCTCCCTGCCCAACCGGTCACACGGGCCCGAATGATGAAGGATCCCCCGACAATGATATCAACACTCCGCACCCCTATGAAAATGACGCCCCACCTGGGACATCGGGGGATCTGCCGGCAACGCTACCGGATCAACTCAGGGAGCTGGACGCTCCCCGTAGGATGGCCACCCGAAACCAGGACGCCGGACAATCTCCAGCCACGACCCGGGATGAGGCCAGCTCAGCACCTGTGGGGACCCGCACCCGGAGTCATGATATTCCCAGTACTCCACAGGATGATCAAGATGACGCGGACTCTACTGACTTACCGGTACGGGCCAAGCGACCCAGGGACCAGGACACGGTCCGGGGAGACGTGCCTTCCAGTCACAAGCAGAGAGCTAAACGTCTGCGGCTATTTCTGGTCCGCCTAGTCCGTTAAAGGAAGACTGGACTTCCAAACCTTTTAGGGAGGAAGAATGTCATAAATCGCAAGTAACAACTCAGGAAGTACGACTGGGCGGCCAGCTGGGGCGCCGTCCAGGGAGTATAAATACTCAGGCATGGGCCCACCTTGGGCAGAGACAATCTGGAAACAGGAAGCTAGTGACTGCTAACTAGACCTCCATGTTTTGTTACAAGTTGATTAAAGCCTTGCTTTATGTTCAAGTGCGTAGTGAGTCTTTATTACGTCAGCCATCTTCTCTGTCATTCATCAGTAGCGCTATCTTATGAGGCATTCAGGAACGGCCCTTGCAGAAGCAACATTGAGCGCCTCCCTCCCAAAATGTTGCTGCTCATCCTCCTCTTCATCCTCCTCCTCTGCCTCCTCCTCCTCGTCTCCCTCTTCCTCCACCTGAGGTAGACCACCAATCTCTGGTGGCAATGGCTGGGTCCTCAGAATTGCGAGGTTGTGATGCATGCAGCACTCAACAATGAAAACCGATACTCGATTGGGGGAGTACTACCGGGATCCTCCAGAGTGGTCAAGACACTGGAAACGTTGCTTCAGCACACCAATTGTCTGTTCAATGAGGTTCATAAGAACATAAGAACATAAGAAATAGGAGCAGGAGTAGGCCAATCGGCCCTTCGAGCCTGCTCCGCCATTCAATAAGATCATGGCTGATCTGATCCTCACCTCAAATCTAAAGAACACAAGAAGTAGGAGCAGGACCCGGCCACTCAGCCCCTGGGCCCGCTATGCCACCCACAGGGCCTCGACCGATCCGAACTCAGCCTCATGTCCAATTTCCTGCCCGCTCCCCGTAACCCCTAATTCCCTTTACTTCTAGGAAACTGTCTATTTCTGTTTTAAATTTATTTAATGATGTAGCTTCCACAGCTTCCTGGGGCAGCAAATTCCACAGACCTACTACCCTCTGAGTGAAGAAGTTTCTCCTCATCTCAGTTTTGAAAGAGCAGCCCCTTATTCTAAGATTATGTCCCCTAGTTCTAGTTTCACGCATCCTTGGGAACATCCTTACCGCATCCACCCGATCAAGCCCCTTCACAATCTTATATGTTTCAATAAGATCGCCTCTCATTCTTCTGAACTCCAATGAGTAGAGTCCCAATCTACTCAACCTCTAGTGGTTCCTAGTGGTGCTATGGCTCTCATTGTAGGCGAGCTCGGCAGGAGCGTTGGGATTACGGAGCGGTGTCATCAGCCAGGTGCAGAGTGGATAATCCTTGTCCCTTAGGAGCCAGCCATGACGTTGATGTGGTGGTTGGAATAGGTCTGGGACACCAGTCTGGTGCAGGATGAATGCTTCGTGGCTGCTGCCAGGATAGCGGGCACTGACGGCGAGGATGCACTGTCTGTGGTCGCACACCAACTGGACATTCAGAGAGTGGAAGCTATTGCGGTTGCGGAAAACCATTGCATTTGCATGAGGTGCCTGCAATGCCATGTGCATGCAATCAATGGCACCCTGAACCATGGGGAAGCCCGCTATCCTAGCGAAGCAACATGCATATTCACACTGTTTGTCTTGGGTCATGGGGAATGAGATGTACTCCCTTCTCCTTTTGTAGAGAGCATTTGTGTCCTCCCAAATGCAACAATGGACAGCGAACTGGGAGATGTTCGCAATATCCCCTGTTGAAGCCTGGAAGGAGCCACTGGCGTAGAAATTGAGAGTCACTGTCACCTTCACTGCCAACGACAGAGACATCCTGGTCCTGAGCTGAGGCTGGAGCTCTGGTTGCAGGAGATGGGAGAGCTCAGTGACCACCTCCTTGCTGAAGTGAAGCCTTCTAAAACATTGCTCCTCGGACAGATGAATGTATGAGAATTGCTCCCAGAATACCCTGGGAGGGTAAGGTCACCTATGCAGAGCCCTGTTGGCCCTCCTTCCTCTTTCCACAGTTTCCACTCTCTCTCTCCGCCTCCATTGCGTCTGATGGTGAAGCTGGAGGACGAGGCCCCATGCCAGTAAAGCCCCCATTAAATCTTCTAAATATGGTAGTAATAAAGCTTACAGAAATGTGAACCTGAAAAGTCTTGCTGACGAACAAAACTTCTTCAAGTAGGATAGCATTAAATGTCTCTAGATACCTCTCTCCCTCTCTAAATTTGCGTATGCAAAATTGATTGCTGACAGGATAAAGCAGGAAACGTATGCCTTTAAATAGCACTCCCCCAGCTCCCAGCCAACTGCAAACTGTTACCTTCTACCTGTCATTCCTAGCGCCAGGTGCTGAGGCAGTGAGTGAGAATGAATTTCCGGTCCGGGGTGCTTCTGGGGCGATCCGCGCTTGAATGATGTCATGAACTCCGGGCGCAGTAGATCGTGGTGGTAGTGTTTAGCGCCATCGCAAACTACCAGGTCAACTTCGCGGGCGGCAGTTAAATTGCTGCGCTCGGGCGGTAAGTTGTTAGCGCCTTTTTAGCATCCCTTGGAGGTGCTAACGGGAGGCACTAACCAACCGAACTTTTCCCCCTTGATTTAAGACTCCAATCATTTTCTTGAGCAGTGAGGACGAATTTTGAATGCAGTCCAGAGCATTTTCACTTGGCGCTAATTCACCATCTTTTGTCCTAGCACCGTCTATTCCTTGGCTATAACGAATTTCTAGCCCTAAGAGCCTTAAAAATGGCGCCTACCTTTATCTCAGTCCGCTTCTCTCACTCTCTTAGTTAAAATCTTTATTCACACAATTATTTATAGGTATATTAATAAGTTTATCTAGTTAAGTTCGAGAAAAAAATTAATACTTACTGCCAATCACCTCCCAGGAGGCAGGTTGGTCATTTAAATATTTAAAGGAGGCTGCGGGCCTCAGATTTTATCTGTCTCTCTGGTATAGCCCTGGCTGGCAGGGTTTCCCGGGTCTCGGGAAACACGGTAGCTGAAGGAAAACAAGGACTGCAGCGTGGAAGAGCTAAGTGCGTAACCAGCACTGCTTATGGGCCAGGAGTAGCAGAAGTTCTTCCCCACAACCCTAGACACTAACCTGCTACCACCACCACCACCCCAACCCAGGATCAGACTGCACAGCCCCTACAATTGGACACCCCCACAAGATCGCCAAACTCCGAATCTATGATTACCGACCTCCCCTCCTCAAGTTCACTGACCTCCCCTGCAGCAACACCAACCTTCCCTCCCCAGGATCACCTGCCTTCGCTCCAGGATCGCCGACCTCCCCCATCCAAGACTGCTGAACCCTCCTGCTGCATGATTGCCAACCTCCACACCTCCCGGATCCCCAACCTTCCCTCCCACAGTATGGGACCGCCCCCCACTCACCCGCCCCCACCCCCAGGATTGATCCCCCAGGAGTTCCTCAGGGCAGCATCCTAGGCCCAACCATCTTCCACTGCTTGATCAATGACCTTCCCTCCAACTTACGGTCATAAATGTGGTGTCTGCTGATGACTGCACAGTGTTCAGTGCCATTCACAACTCCTCACCTAATGAAGAAGTCCTCGCCTGCATGCACCAACATGTGGATGACATTCAGGCTTGGGCTGATCAGTGGCAGGTAACATTCACACCACACAAGTGCCAGGCAATGACTATCTCCAACAAGCGAGAGTCTAACCACCACCCCTTGACATTCAACAGCATTACCATCGCTGAATCCCCCACCATCAATATCCTGAGGGTCACCATTGACTAGAAACTTAACTGGACCAGCCACATAAATAATGTGGCAACAAGAGCAGGTCAGAGGCTGGGCAGTCTGTGGTGAGTTTCTCACCTCCTGACTCCCCAAAGCCTTTCCACCAGCTACAAGGCACAAGTAACGAGTGTGATGGAATACTTTCCGCTTGCCTGGATGAGTGCAGCTCCAGCAACACTCAAGAAGCTCTACACCATCCAGGACAAAGCAGCCCACTTGATTGGCACCCAATCCACCACCTTAAACATTCACTCCCTCCACTACAAGATGCACTCTTCGGCAGCACCTCCCAAACACGTGACCTCTTCCACCTAGAAGGACAAGGGCAGCAGGCGCATGGGAACACCACCACCTCCAAGTTCCCCTCCAAGTCACACAGCATCCTGACTTGGAAATATATCGCCATTCCTTCATCGTCGCTGGGTCAAAATCCTGGAACTCCCTCCCTAACAGCACTGTGGGAGCACCTTCAACACACGGACTGCAGCGGTTCAAGAAGGTGGCTCACCACCATGTTCTCAAGGGCAGTTAGGGATTGGCAATAAATGTTGGCCTTGCCAGTGAAGCCCACATCCCAGGAACGAATAAAAAAAATGTTATGACACCCCCCCCCCCCCCATTACGGCAACACGGTGGCATAGTGGTTAGCACTGGTGCCTCACAGCACCAGGGACCCGGGTTCGAATCTGACCTCGGGTGACTGTCTGTGTGGAGTTTGCACATTCTCCCCGTGTCTGCGTGGGTTTCCTCCGGGTGCTCCGGTTTCCTCCCACAGTCCAAAAATGTGCGGGTTAGGTTGATTTGGCTATGATAAATTGACCCTTAGTGTTAGGGGGGGATTAAATATGTGGGGTTATGGGGATAGGATGGGATATGTTAGGGGGAATTAAATACGTGGGGTTACGGGGGTAGGGTGGGATATGTGTACTGTGGGGATTAAAGCAGGGACAGGGTACTGGATTTGGATGATCAGCCATGATCGTATTGAATGGTGGAGCAGGCTCGACGGGCCGAATGGCCTACTCCTGCTCCTAGATTCTATGTTTCTATGTTTCTATTATCATCCCGGACCCAACCCCACGCTATCACTAGACCAGCAGTAGCCTCCCTACCTGCACCTGGGCTGCAGTCTCCTCCCGAGTGTTCCGCGCCTGACAGGGAGCCAAGCCCTACAATCAGGCTGGCTTCTGCTCAGGAAACTTGCTGGAAAAATAGATACACACTGAGGAGTCAAAAATCAACAACGTGTAGGGAAGCCCAGACTTCCGAGTTTCCGACCACAGAGGCTCCATGAATATTCCCATCCTCAATGATGGTGAAGCCCAGCAAGTAAGTGCAAAAGACAAGGCTGAAGCGTTTGCAACCATCTTCAGCCAGAAGTCCTGAGTGGATGATAAACCTTCTCAAGGGCAATTAGGGATGGGCAATAAATGCTGGCCTTGCCAGCGATGCCCACATTCCATAGAACGAATTAAAAAAAACCTCCTATTCCCACTCATAAAACCCACTCCAGTCAAGATCGGGGCCATTGGGCTGAATTTTGTCTGTGCTCAGAGCGTGGGTTTGGAGGCGGGTCCGCTGTCAAAATAGCAAAGATTGACAATGGGTCTCCCACATGTCAGGTCTGTCTGTGTAGAACTGGCCCGAAACCAAGCGGCGGGGAAGACAATTTAGATCATTAAAAAGTTTGTTAACAGGCAATGTATGCTAATTTGAGCCTACCTTGTAATTTTACGTCCTCCCCAGGGGACCAAAACAGCCTGGTTGCACATTTCACAGAAGGGCAAAAGCCGTAATGTGGCCCCAGTGGCTGCAGCAAGGCTGGCGGAAGGCTGCTGAATCTCAGATCCAGAGACTGCAGATGGCCTTGAAGCATGCCGTCGACCAACTCTGGGTCTGGCGGGCGCGGCTGCAGACTGCACCAACTCTGCATGGGCGGCAGCAGTCTGGGCTGTTTGGGTTACAGGCTGTGGCAAGTGCAATGGCGGAGTGGCAATTGTGGCAGCAGGAATGCTGTCATCCTAGAGATGACAGCAACTTCCTGCTCGACCGACACACTGCCACTGCCCCGGGGCAGAACCTCAGCATCAGGGGCAATCTGCTTGCGCATAGATTGCTGGCCTGCAGCGGCACCGTGAGATCCCCGGTGGAACGTGGGTGACCCAGCGACAATGGCAGCAGTCAGCGCTTGCGTGGCATCAACCTGAGACTGCATGAGAGCAGTCTGACATTGGATGGCACCAAACAATGACTCGATTCCAAAACTAAGCATGTGCTGCAGTAGATACTGCCACCGCATCCATTACACGCAGCTTGTGGTCTGGGTCCCCACGGTCTCCCTGCAGTCAACCATCCTCTGCAACGAGGCAAGGATGGGCTCGAGGGTTTGCACACAGATGACAGCTGTGCTGGCGGTGAATCCTCCATGCTCCTAGCCAGTGCATCCACGCTCTCGGGCACCCTTGCCATTGCACCCATGAGCTCAGTATGCATGCTCATCGCCTGAATACTCATCGACGTGATATCAAAGTCCTCATCTGAGTCCTGTGCAGCAGAACTTGTGCGTGCACTCACCCTCTGGGGAGATGGCCACTGAGCTTCCCTTCCCCCATGACGTTGCTGCAGTCTGCTGGGTCCTGGAGCTTCACCCACATTAGAGCCATTTCCTCTGCTCCCCTCCAGTGACCACGTGGCCCCAGTATCAGATGTCTTGCCCACGGGTGACGCAGGCGATGAGGCTCTTGCTTGGTGTTCCTCCTACTCTCCCACGTTGCTGCCAGTGGGAGGCTGAGGGACAGGCTGGTGAGATGGTGGCTCACTATCTGAAAGCAGGAAGGTACAAAAGTGGCTTTAACTTGAGGGCAGGGGGGCAGGAAGGGAGCAAAACTGGAGACTGTATAGTCAGATGGAAAGTGGGAAAGGCTGGTGTTGTGAGGGGGAAGTGTTATGAGAGAGGAGAGAGAGATGAATAACAGACCATTGCTGTCCCGAAGGGGGTCAACAACTCCAACTGCCACAGCGCCCATGACATGGCTCGTGATTAGTCTGTGAACTCGCTCCTCCAGCTGTGTGAGGGGGTGCAGCTCCATGTGTTGTTGCTCCCTCCTGTTATGAGAAAGCTTGACCTGTAAGAAAAAGTACTGATTGTGAGTGAGTGTGTAGCCATGTGTTTGGCAGATGTGCCTACCATAGTTGAATAGCCGTTGATGTCTGCAAGGTGTGAGATGTGGATGTGACTTTTAGTAAAAGGGCATAGCTGTTGGGTGTGTGTTGGAGATTTGGCAATTTATACCATCCGTACACAGAGTGAACTTGAGATGGTGGGATGTAAAGGTATTTCAAGCATCTACTCACCCTGACCGCCCGAGTGAGGTTGTTGAATCTCTTGTGGCACTCGGTGTGAGTCCTTTGGAACAGGCTCCTGGACGATACATAACGGGCAACCTCCCTCCACACCCTTGTGAACTCCCGGGGCAATGGCCTCCTGCCAGTATATGGAAACAGCACTGCCCATCGGCATTCCACAGCCACAACCAGAGCAACCAATGCCTGGTCGCTAAACCAAAGAGCTCTCTCCCTGGGCCTCTGAGCAGCCATGATAATCATTGTTGAAGATTTGCACCTCCTTGCAGTCCCAGGTCAAATGCAGCAATGATAAGGGTGAGGCTGTGCAGCAAATGGACCCTCCCCTTTAAGAACTGGAAGGTGCCAGTTTGTCTGAGTATAAAGTAATTGACATCGCCTGAGCTTGAGTAGCGCTCTAAGGTAGCACCCCATTCCCCGATGTTAGCGCCCTAAGAGAAGTGTGCAGCATTTGATTTAGCGCTACAATCACCTCCAGGAGTGCTGGAGACGAATTTCCTAGTCGCCGGTGATAATTTGCGCCGGGCGTTAAATTATGCACCCAGCCGATATTAGCGCCCCAAAATGGTCGACACCAAATTTTTCCCCAAGTATAAAAACCCAAGCTCATTGGCATTACACTTAAAGGTTGGACCAATATCAGGTGTAGTCTAATTGCAACTCATGATTGCCACAGGCTTTGTTCACTAATTAAAGGGGAGGTTCATGATGCTGCAGCACCTCATTCTCAGCATTGTTGGCAGACATAAGAAGAGGAACAAGGAGAAGGCGCACTTATTTACAAATCTCATGGCAGATTGCCGCCCCAGGGAGAAAGCCCACGGGTTTTCTCATGGAACTTTGGAGACATTGGTTTTAGCACTGGAGAGAAGGTGAGCAGTCCTTTACCAACTGGCAGGAAGCCCTCGCCCCAAGTCTGCCGCACTATGTGGATGGAGTTTGCACACCACATCACAGACCGCATGTCTGGAAGCCCAATTATCTGGCTGCCTCCACCCTCCGTGCTGTTCCTCGTCTTCTTCCTCCTCGTACTCATCCTCCTCCATCTGCGTACATGTTCCCATCTTTCTCACTACCTGTGCTTCCTCCACTGTAGATCCTGGAGGGCAAGGTGGCATACCAGTAAAGCCCCCATTAATCTTACCAAGTGTTGCAGTTTGAATCTTTGACGAATAAAGGTAGCTACTTTGTACTTGCTACAAGACTCCTGATACAAAAGAACCTTGAAATTACTCAATGAATCTGTTGCAGTAGCTGAAACTAACAAAAAGCCACTGAAACTGCACTAACCTGACAGGTGTGAGTGATTACTGATGATCCCTTTAAATAACAACCTGCAGCCGTCTTCCTGGTGCTGCATGCCAGCTCTTGCTATTGGTGTTTAGTCCAGGCGGTGAAGTAAGTGGCTAAAAGCAATTTGGGAAATTGGGCGTTCAGTGAACATTGCACACTCACTGATGTCACGAACTCCCGGGCATTGAGGTCCCTGGCAACAGCTGTTATGGGCAGCACTACGGGGGCCTCGAATTGGCGTGAGGCACTGGATTCACCTCGTCCTGTCGGTACTGATCTCAACACTGCATTAGTGCCATCTGCTGGCACTAACGGGCAGCACTAAGACGACGATTTTTTTCCCCCTCAGTCTTAAGTTTATTTCTGTAAGTTAGTTAATAGTTAAATAAATAGAGGCATGGCAGGGCACCTCAGTCCTGTGGAATGCACATCCTGCCCCATGTGGGAAATCCAGGATGCTTCCCATGTCCTGGACAACCATCGGCTGGAGGAGCTCGAGCTCCAGGTTTTGGAGCTTGAGCAGCAGCTGGCATCACTGTGGTGCATCCGTGAGGATGAGAGCTGCGTGGATAACATGTTTCAGGAGGTGGTCACCCCACAGCATAAGTGTGTGCAGGCAGAGAGGGAATGGGTGAACATCAGACAGACAAGGAGGACCAGGCATGTAGTGCAGGAGTCCCCTGAATGCAATTCGCTCTCCAACTAGTATTCAGTATACTGTTGAGTGCGATGGTTCCTCTGGGGACTGCAGCCAGAGCCAAGTCCACAGCACCACGGGAGGCTCATCTGTATGGTGGGGGAGGGGGGCGGTGGGGGGGGGGTGGGGGAGAAGGAAGATCAGGAAGGCAATAGTGGTAGGGGATTCGATAGTTTTGGGAACAGAGAGGCATTTCTGCTGCCACAGATGTGATTCCAGGATGGTATGTTGCCTCCCTAGTGCCAGGGTTAAGGATGTCACTAAGCGGCTGCAGAATATTCTGAGGGGGGAAGGTGAACAGCCAAAGGTCATGGTCCATATCAGTACCCAAAGCATAGGTAGCAAAACGGGTGAGGTCCTGCAGGCAGATTTTAGGGAGCTAGGAAAGAGATTAAAAAGCAGGACCTCAAAGGTAGTAATCTCTGGATTACTCTCTGTGCCGTGAGTTAGAGAGTATAGAAATAAAAGGATAGAGCAGATGAGTGTGTCGCTGGCGAGATGGTGCAGTAGGGAGGGCTTCAGATTCCTGGGACACTGGGACTGGTTCTGGGGGAGGTGGGACCTGTACAGGCCGGACGGGTTGCACTTCAACAGAGCCGCAACCAATATCCTTGCAATGGGGTATGCTAGTGCTGTTGGGGAGGGTTTACACTAATTTAGCAAGGGGATGGGCACCAGGTCGTTGCATTAGAAAGGAGAAACAAAGGGTGCAAAGGATGGGGAAAGACAAATAGCACTAGCGTAAGAAATAGTGAGGTATTAGGTGGGGTCAGACTAAAAGAGAATACAAGAAGGTCTAAAAGACAGGTTTACAGTGCATGTGTGTTAATGCACAAAGCATGGTAAATAAGGTTGGTGAGCTGCACGCACAAATTGACATATGGGAGTATGATGTTGTGGCGATAACAGAGACCTGGCTCAAAAAAGTGCAGGATTGGGTTTTAAATATTCCTGGATATAAGGGGTTAGTAATTGCGTAGAGCCCCATTTGGGACGATAACTTTTGCAGGAGCGCAAAAATATCACCGGGCGCTACACAATTGATTCTGATGGGAACTTCTGGTTTAACACTCCAAGAGGGAAGTGGAGTACTAAACAAAGCACTACCACTTTCCTTAGAGCACTAAAGGGAGGAAGATGGGTGGTAGCGGCAGAGCGCTGCACAATGTTCCGTACAGCGCTATCAGTTTTACAGGCTCCTTCCCTCCCTTAAAGGGAAGGGCCAATGCTATGGTCCTTGAAGGCTAAGGCTGGGAATGTTCACGGACGGCACCTGCGATACGCACATAGCAGCCTGAAGCATGCTAAGAGAGTGCAGTGCTGATCAAGCGCAGGCTGGAATAAAATCAAAATACTGGGGGTGTTATTCAATTTTGGCCTACCTGACGGCCACTGCCTTTAATTAGCGCTTCCCAAGCAGCCAGCCTGGGTACCAACGCCTCCTGCAGCTACTGTTGTTGATGCCCAGCAATGCTGCAGGGGGCAGAAGCAAATTTTACATCTGGGGTGATAACGGGGCGCTGCGCACCAGATGTCGTCACACTCTCCGGGGCACAGGAGATCGAGGCAGTAATTTTAGCGCCAGCGCTACCCGCCATGGAAGTTCGCGGGCATCAGAAATTTTGCTGTGCTCGGTCAGTAAGCCCTTAGCGCCCTGTTATCGCCCCCTGGAGGCACTAATTTGAGGAACAAAGGAGGCCAATTTCTCCCTTTAGATGAAGGAAAGAAAGGAGGTGGGGTGGCAGCATTGGTTAAGGAGAATGTTACAGTGCTGGAGAGAGAGGATGCTCTGAAGGGGTCAAGGGCAGAATCTATTTGGTTAGAGTTAAGAAATAATAAAGTTCCCATTAAACTACTAGATGTATTCGATAGGCCACCAACTAGTTGAAAGATATAAATGAGCAAATTTGCAGGGAAATTACAGAGAGTTGCAAGAACTATAGAGTAGTCATAATAGGGGACTTCAGTTATCCTAATATAAACTGGGATAGCGATACTGTAAATGACAGAGAAGGAGAAGAATTTCTGAAGTGTGTTCAGGAAAACTTTCTTCATCAGTATGTTTCCAGCTGAATGAGGAAGGAGGCATAGATGAATCTGGTTCTGGGGAATAAGGTGGGTCAAGTGGAGCAAGTGCCAGTAGGGGAACATTTAGGGAACAGTGATCATAGTATCACAAGCTCTAGGTTAGCTATGGAAAAGGACAGGGAACAATCTAGAGTAAAAATACTTAATTGGAGGAAGGGAAATTTCAGTGGGTTGAGAACGGATCTGGCCTGGGTAAATTGGAATCAACGATTGGCAGGCAAAACTGTAATCAAACAATGGGCTACCTTTAAAGAGGCGATGGTTTGGGTACAGTCGAGGTACATTCCCACGAGGGGGAAAGGTAGGGCAACTAAATCCAGAGCTCCCTGGATGATGAAAGAGATAGAGAGTAAGATAAAGCAGAAAAAGAGCACGTTGAGAATACAAGTGAGAATCAGGCTGAATATAGAAAGTTCAGAGGGGAAGTGAAAAAGAAAATAAGCGAGGCAAAAAGAGAGTATGAGAATAGATTGTCAGCTAACATAAAATGGAATTCAAAAGTCTTCTATGGGCATATAAATAATAAATGGGAAGTAAGAGGAGGGGTGGGGCCGACTAGGGACCAAAAAGGAGACCCACACATGGAGGCAGAGGTACAAAATGAGTACTTTACATTTGTCTTCACCAAGGAAAAGAATGCTGCCAAAGTCGTAGTGAAAGAGGAGGTAGTGGAGATACTGGATGAGATAAAAAATTGTAAAGAGTAAGGACTAGAAAGGCTGTCTGTACTTAAATTTGATAAGTCACTAGGACTGGATGGAATGCATCCTAGGATGCTGAGGGAGGTTAAAGAGTAAATCGCAGAGGTACTGGTCATAATCTCCAATCCTCCTTAGATACTGGAATGGTGCCAGAGGACTGGAGAATTGCAAATGTTACACCCTTGTTCAAAACAGGGAGTAAGGATAAACCCAGCAATTACAGGCTAGTCAGTTTAACCTCTGTAGTGGGGAAGCATTTAGAAATGATAAGCAGGGACAAAATTAACAGTCACTTGGACAAGTGTGGCTTAATTAAGGAAAACCAGCATGGATGTGTTAAAGGCAAATCGTGTTTAACTAACTTGATTGGGTTTTGATAAGGTAGAGAGGGATGATGAGGGCAATGCAGTTGACGTAGTGTATATGGATTTCCAAAAGGCGTTTGATGAAGAGCCACATAATAGGCTTGCCAAGAAAGTTGAAGCCCATGCAATAAAAGGGACAGTGGCAGCATGGATACAAAATTGGCGAGGTGACAGGAAACAGAGTAGTGGTGAACGGTTGTTTTTCAGACTAGAGGAAGGTATACAGTGTTGTTCCCCAGGGGTCAGTACTAGGACCACTGCTTTTCTTGATATATATTAATGATGTGGACTTGGGAGTACAAGGTACAATTTCAAAATGTTCAGATGAAACAAAACTTGGAAGTATAGTGAACAGTGAGGAGGATAGTGATAGTCTTCAAGAAGACATAGACAGGCTGGTGAAATGGATGGACATGTGGCAGATGAAATTTAATGCAGAAAAGTGCGAAGTGATAGATTTTGGTAGGAAGAATGAGGAGAGGCAAAATAAAAAAAGAGTACAATCCTAAAGGGGGAGCATGAACAGAGAGACCTGGGGGTATATATGCACAAATCGTTGAAGGCGGCAGGGCAAGTTGAGAAAGCGCTTTAAAAAGCATATGGGATCCTGGGCGTCATAAATAGAGGCATAGAGTACAAAAGCAAGGAAGTTATGATGAACCTTTATAAAACACTGGTTCAGGCTCAACTGGAGTATTGTGTCGAATTCTGGACACCGCACATTAGGAAGGACGTGAAGGCTTTAGAGAGGGTACAGAAAAGATTTACGAGAATGATTCCCAGGTTGAGGGACTTTAGTTACGTGGATAGACTGGAGAAGCTGGGGTTGTTCTCCATAGAGCAGAGAAGACTGAGAGGAGGTTTGATAGAGGTATTCAAAATCATGAGGGGTCATGACAGAGTAGATAGAGAGGAACTGTTCCTATTGGCGGAAAGGTCGAGAACCAGAGGACACAGATTTAAGGTGATTGACAAAAGAACCAAAGGCGAGATGAGGAAAAAAAAATTACGCAGCGAGTGATTAGGATCTGGAATGCACTGCCTGAAAGGGTGGTGGAGGTAGACTCAATCGTGGCTTTCGAAAGGGAATTGGATAAGTACCTGAAGGAAAATAATTTACAGGGCTACTGGAGAAAGGGCGGGGGAGTGGGACTGGCTGAAGTGCTCTTGCAGAGAGCTGGCACGGGCTCGACGGACCAAATGGTCTCCTTCTGTGCTGTAACCATTCGATGATTATATGATTCTATATCACGCCTTTCACCACCTCAAAATGTTGCAAAGCGCTTTACAGCCAATTAAGTGCTTTTGTAGTGTAGTCACTGTTGTAATGAATTTAATCAATTTTCTATTGAATCCCAAGCAAGGGACCATAAACTGTTTTCCTCTTTTCCTGCAAAAATCATTGAATAATCCACTACAGTGGGAGTATTTCAGCCCATCGTGCCTGTGCCGGGTCTTTGAAAGAGCTATCCAATTATGCCCACTCCCCTGCAATTAGACCCATGCACCGCAACCCTGTATTTTTTTTCTTTTGAAGTGTGTATCCAATTCCCCTTTGACAAGGCCCCAATGAGAACCTGCTTAATGCGCCCTTTCCCTCTTCTCTCCCTAGACTATGGGATGTGACACGACATGCCCGTGACCTGTTTTCTTTGGGGATTTTGAGCAGGTTGCTGAAAATGTCATTTAGATTTAAACCGAAAGTAACCGGAAGACAATAAGATACAACGGTATATAAAGGCATTTGCCAGTAAGTTCCTATGGTAGTTACTTTCGCTGATAAACTATGAATTGCCTCTTGCTTTGGGGATCATTAATTATTTTAATACCTGGCTGGGCGGTCTATGCGCCAGTCTGTAAACGCAGGGAGAAATTCAATTTACTCGGTTTATCCAAGGATGGAGACATCATTCTGGGCGGAATTTTCAGCCTGCACTCCAGTGTAGAGGATCGGGAGCGTTCCTTTCAAACCCAACCAAAGGCGGTAAAATGCAAAATGTTAGTTGGATTTTGCAGCTAAACAATTTCCCTTAAGTGTATGTGTGTTATATTATGTTCCGTACGGTGGTATATCATTGAGCCTAGTTGCATGTGTAATTCTATTGTAAATGTACAAATGCAGCAATAATAGACGGAAGTTTGCACTGGAGCTTTTGTTAATGCACCAGATGCTCCGTATTTATAAAATGCTACAATTTATATTACCTTTTTATTATTTTCACAGTCGGTCGTGGAACTGCCACATGTCTACCAAACTTTGGGCAATTCTGACTTTCCATAGCAACTTGATTTAACAAAAATGGCAAAGTAAAAGTGACGAAAGACATGACGTAGCGTGTGTCTATGAAATTATTAAAAACTAAAACAAACAGCTTATATATGTAACTGTTAAATTACCTTATTTTATAAATTCCAAGAGCAGTATCTACGTTCGGGAATGTAACTTTTGTAATAATTTGTACATCAAATATAAACGATTTGTAAAATACGCTGGTGCATTTATTGCTTGATCCCCTCAAACACAATCAGATCTATAGCATGTTCACCCTACACGTGATGCAATGACAGCGACCAGTGTTTGGACCATGTCAAACATAAGGGTACAGCAGAGATTTACGACGATGTTGCCAGGACTAGAGAATTTTAGCTACGAGGAAAGATTGGATAGGCTAGGGTTGTTTGCTTTTGAACAGAGGAGGCCGGGTGGAGATTTAATTGAGGTGTATAAAATTCTTGATGGTCCTAGATAGAGTGGATAGGAAGAACCTTTATCCCTTAGCAGAGAGGTCAATAACCAGGCGGCATAGATTTAAAGTAATTGGGAAAAGGATTAGGGGGGAGTTGAGGAGATTTTAATTCACACAGAGGATGGTGGGTGTCTGGAACACATTGCTTGAAAGGGTGGTAGAGGCAGAAACCCTCATGGCATTTAAAAAGTACATGGATATGCACTTGATGTGCCGTAACCTGCAAGGCTATGGACCAAGAGCTGGAAAGTGGGATTAGGCTGGATAGCTCTCCTTTGGCCGGCCCGGACACGATGGGCCGAATGGTCTCTTTTGTGCCTAAATTTCTATGATTCTATGAAACAAGACCACCAAAAAAGATTACTGAAGGGTCACAGACCTAAAACGTTAACTCTGTTTCTCTCTCCACGGATGCTGCCTGACCTGCTGAGTGTTTCCAGCATTTTCTGTTGTTATTTCAGATTTCCCGCATGCGCAGTATTTTGCTATTGAAAAAAGATTAATGGGTCACTTATGCAAGGTGCTTTCCATTGGAACCAGCCTTTATACCACCTAGGTTGTTTATACTATATATAGGTATGAACCACATTTTCCCGAAATAGTGTTGATAGAGGTATATTTTTTTCTGATTCCGGTTCAAGTTTAATTGTGTATGAGTTGAAAGAGCGTAAGTAACATGTATATATTCACTGAACAAGTACCGGACCAGAGTTTGTTGCTGTTGCTTTCTTTCGCTTTTATATAGATGATTATGGTATGGTAGCATAGTGGTTATGTTACTGGACTAGTAATCTAGAGGTCTGGCAATCTCGAGGCCTGGCCTAATGATCCGAAGACGTGAGCTCAAATCCCACCATGGCAGCTAGGTAGTTTAAATTCAGTTAATTAAACAAACCTGGAATAAATAGCTAGTGTCAGTAATGGTGACCATGAAACTACTGGATTTTAGCAAAAAACCATCTGGTTCACTAATGTCCTTTAGGGAAGGAAATCTGCCGTCCTTACCTGGTCTGGCCTGTATGTGACTCCAGATCCACAGCAATGCATGGACTCTTAACTGCCCTATGAAATGGCTTAGCAAGCCACTCAGTTGTACCAAACCGCTACTGCAGCAGTTCAAGAAGGCGGCTCACCACCACCTTCTCAAGGGCAGTTAGGGATGGGCAATAAATGCTGGTCCTGTGAACGAATAATTTGGAATTACTTAATAAACGTATCTCAGTTACTATGACGCTCTACTAATAATTCACTCCCACAGGTAGAAATCGTACACTTGGACAAATATCACTGTGAATGTTACTGGTTTGCTGCTGTTTGTGTTTTTGTAGATTTGATTTCAGAGAATTTCGCTTTGTGCGGGCAATGATGTTCGCCATTGAAGAAATAAACGGAAACCCTACACTGCTCCCCAATACTACACTGGGTTACCAGATTTACGATTCCTGCGGCATGCCATCCTTGTCTATAAAAGCAGCCTTTGAGATTTTGGATGGGCAAAAGGAAGTTCAGTCAGAGGATAACTGCAGAAATAACTCCGATGTCTACGCTATTGTTGCTGATTCTGGGTCCTCCCAATCTGCAGCTGTCGCAAGGTTAATCAGTCCTTTCAGAATCCCCATGGTAAGCTACTTTGCAGGAATTTACGACAATACAATGTTCATTGGGAAATCCCGAGAGCCATTTTCAGAAAGAAGTATAAAGGTTGATTAATATGACACAACTTTACATCTCTTTCCAACGTTATATTAAAATCAAACGGTATAAACGTTTAAACGAAGATATGCAACATTGTAATATGTGCGGAACAGCATGGATCTCAAACTACCATTTCATTAATTGTTCTGTCACCATTGTGGGTACAGAAAAACAAACGTTAAACAGAGTATATAATGTAATAATTATTCCTCTTCTGCCGCCCAATCTTTTGAATTCGAGGTGATCAAATATTTATTTGCAATTCATAATTTTCCTAGTAAGTAAAAAAAATCAAATATTGTTGAACTAGCGGTATGTTATTGTACAAACTTGTCGTTGAGTGAGTGCTGCACAGGGAAGTTGTACAACTGTTCCCAGGGCTATCCTTACAATCCAACATTCACCAGCAATTGCCTTCCAATTGGTTTCAACTTTTATGTCCCCGGTTCCCATTTTATATTGTGAACGGCTTCAGGTTATATTTGTAGTTCATTATTGATAGCACATTTTATTCTGTGCGTCTATTGGATGCTTTACATCTCTTTCGTAAATCTTCATTGTTTGTGTACCCATTGTGCCCCGCGTCATTTTGTAAGAGCTCTGCTCCGAGAAGATGTCAAATACCCACAGTTTTAGGTACACGTTTTGGGATTACAGCATATGGAGACCACCCCTCACCCCCAACCCCCATCTGATTTTCTGGAGGATACAATATGTAGTGAAATTGTTGTGAAATTGTACCGCTTGTCATCAAGCATAATTATTTATCCCTTTGTCTCAACCTTTAACATGTTGAAAAGATATAAATTATAATCTTGGTTATATTCCAAACTACTTCCTTGACTGAGTGTTTTGAATGCAAAATGTAATATTCCTTGGCAATCGTTTACCATCAAGCCGGAGGCATTTTAAGAATTACTCGACACAGCTTCCCACATTATAGCAGTGACTATAATTCAAAAGTAGTTCATTGGCTGGGAAGCGCTTTGGGACGTCCTGAGGTTGTGAAAGGCGCTATAGAAATGCAAGTCTTTCTTTCTAACGGAATGAACATTAAAAATGGCTATTTTTCTTCAGACACAAATGCACATTCTAAACATTTGCGTCTTGACAGTGAGTGTCTGGCAGTCTTTTAAAATGGGACTATAACAGACAAACCCAATTCTGTTCTCATCCGACGTTCGCATGCACTCACTTTCCAGCATGTGTCACTGGATGGTGATTGGGATCCAGCTACGGTGTCCCTGCTGCCATACCGGCTGGATTCCGCCAACGAAGAACAGTACAGGGATAAAGGCCCGTACCTCCCTGCTCTGTATAGCTTATTACTGTATGAACAGGGCAGCGGATTTGACTGCTGACTCATTGGGGATCTGTAGTAAGTCTTCCAAATGATGAATATACTGATTATTTTAAAATTTTGATTTCCCCACAGGTAAGTTATTTTTCAACCTGTGCATGTTTAAGCAACAGAAAGGAATATCCGTCATTTTTCAGAACAATACCGAGTGATTACTTTCAGGCAAGGGCATTGGCCCAACTCGTGAAACGTTTTGGATGGAAATGGATTGGGACAATCAAGAGTGACAATGACTATGGTAACTTTGGAATGCAAGCGTTCACAGAAGCCGTGCAACAGTTAGGGGTCTGCATTGCCTTTTCCGAGTCGTTTTATAGAACGTACCCCAGGGAAAAGCTACTTAAATCTGTGAGTGTTGTAAAGAAATCAAGCACAAAAGTCATTGTGGCCTTTGTTGCTGAAGGAGATATGGTCATTTTACTAAAGGAGATCGCAAGGCAAAATATCACAGGCATACAATGGGTAGGAAGCGAAGCGTGGATTTCCACACCTATCCTTCCCTCGGAAGAAAGCAGGAGATTCCTTACTGGAGCGATAGGAATCGCAATACCGAAAGTAAATATACCTGGTTTTAAGGAATTTCTAATTCAGATTCACCCATCGGCATACCCAGGAAACATATTACTGAAAGAATTTTGGGAAACAACTTTTAGTTGTCGTCTAAGTTTATCAGAAAATAAGACAACTGAAACGGAGCGAACTTCTGAATGTACAGGCAAAGAGAGCTTGCAAACAATTAAGAATACGTACACCGATGTGTCTCACTTGAGAGTTACGTACAACGTGTACAAAGCAACATACGCTATAGCCCATGCTCTGCACAATATGCTCTCATGCGGAAGTGTTAAAGGAGCATTCACGAATAACACTTGTAAAAATATTCCCAATTTCCAATCACAACAGGTACGGAAAATACATGACAGTTAAAAATGTCTGGTATATTATGTTCTAATAATAAGGGAACGGTAGAATAGGGTCGTGTTACTGGACTAGTAATCCAGAGACCTGGACTAATGATCCAGAGACATGAGTTCAAATCCCACCACAACAACTGTGGAATTTTTTTTTCATTCAATAAATCTGGAATAAAAAGCTAGTATCAGTAATGGTGACCATAAAGCTATTGGATTGTCGTAAAAAAAATACATCTGGTTCACTAAGATCCTTTAGGGAAGGAAATCTGCTGCCCTTACCCGGTCTAGCCTATATGTGACTCCAGACCCACAGCAATATGATTGACTCGTAACTGCCCTCTGAAATGGCCTAGCAAACCACTCAGTTGTATCAAACCGCTAGCACTGTGTGAGTATCTTCACCTCATGGACGGCAGTGATTCAAGAAGGCGGCTCACCACCATCTTCTTAAGGGCGATTAGAGATGGGCAATAAATGCTGGCCTTGCCAGCGACGCTCACATCCCATGAATGAATTAAAAAAATATAGTCATGGCAAGAAACAAAACAAAATTGCAAGGCCTCTGCACAGCAAGATATTTTTTATACCTCATGCTCTTTGATTTGTTTCTTTAAAGCTTTTGCAGTACTTAAAAACGGTCACTTTCACAACTAAGACTGGTGAAACTGTGTACTTCAACGAAAATGGGGATCCAGTTGCAACCTATGACATTGTAAACTGGCAAAGCACTATGGGTGGTGCTGATGTAGTAACTGTCGGATATTATGATGGATCTGCAACCCCAGGCCAAGAATTCATCATAAACGAAGAAGCAGTTGTTTGGAGTGAAGGCCAGAGAAAGGTAATCGAAGATAGCTTCAAACGTGAAAACAAATTGTAATCCTTGACATTGTTCCGAAATATCTAATACTATCTTCATTGCAAAATAAGGAATTTATAAACAAAAGAACCTTTAGGAACAGGAAAAGGCTGAAAGGCCCAAGAAACGTGTACAATTTTTGATAACTAGCTCTCACCTATCCATCTTCTGATCATATTGGTAACTCCCCTCCTGCGCTATCTCCAGAAACGCATCTAACTGTCCCATCATACTTTGAATGGGAACATTCTGGTTGACTTCACATGCTATTCCTAATTTTAAAAGTGACCACTGGCATTTGAACCTTTTTGTCTCCATGAACAATTTGTCTGAATCAACTTTCTCAATCTCTTTATAAGCATGAAAGCATTACCATAATCACATCAAAGTCTCATTTCTTGCAAGGAAAATAAGTCTGACTTCCCTAACATTTCCTGCTAAGCTATATTGCTAGCATTGCTCCCCTCTAGCTTGTTTCATCTTTCCCAGAATCCATTGCAATTAATGCTGTACGGATATGAATATTTTTCTTTATTGATAGGTTGGACTGATCTCCAGCAGATCAGTTCTAAATGATCTAATGTTGATGAGCTAGGGAAGGCTTTGCAAATTCTGATCCCTATCCAATTAATCTTCCTGGAATTCCTGTTTGTGTGGATATAGGGTGAGTGTAGACCTGGATGGGGTTTAGCTGTGGTTGAACAACCCGATAGCAATCATTGTCCAGATTTACACATCACACTTTCCAACGCAGGTCACCTCATGTTGCCCCTCACATAACCATGGGTATTTCATCCAATTTTAGGATCCCTGCCATTCTTTGGCAAATTCACCACAGACCAGAAATCAAACGTGGATCCTGCAGGCCTTTGCGACTTTTGCTACACTAGACTGTGCGTCTGATCACTAGACCACGTTCAGTATCTTGCAAAGCTCCAAACATATTTTTCTCTTCTTTACATAAGGTACCACAGGCAGTTTGCTCTGAAAGTTGTACCTCTGGAACAAGGAAAGCTGCCCGAAAAGGACAGCCCATTTGCTGCTTTGATTGTATAGAATGTGCTGAAGGTGAGATCAGTAATGTTACAGGTATGTAAACATATATATTTGCTGTTCTACACTTTCGAACCTATTTGTATCGATGTATTTTCTAAAAAGAGGATTTATTTAATTTACTTTTACTTTTTATAGATTCAATAATGTGCCTAAGATGCCCTTGGGATTATTGGTCTAATCAACATCGAGACCAATGCATACCAAAGATAACCGAATTTCTTTCCTTTGAGGAGATCATGGGGATTGTGTTAATGACACTGGCATTAACTGGAACCAGCTTCACAGTAACTGTAGCCATAATTTTTTATATTCACAGGAACACTCCCATTATTAAAGCGAACAACTCTGAATTAAGCTTTCTTCTTCTTTTTGCTCTAACCCTGTGCTTTCTATGCTCAATTACATTCATTGGGGAACCTTCACGCTGGTCTTGCATGCTCCGTCACACAGCATTTGGTATTGCTTTTGTTCTCTGTATTTCATGTGTTTTGGGCAAAACATTTGTTGTGATGATGGCCTTTAATGCAACCCTTCCCAACAATAACATGATGAAGTGGTTTGGACCTACACAACAACGCCTGGCTGTTTTCATCCTTACACTTGTACAATGCCTAATATGCACTGTCTGGCTAATTACATCACCACCTTATCCATGGAAAAACGTTGATTATTTTAAAGACGTAATTATTCTAGAATGTGATGTTGGGTCTGTGACAGCCTTTTACTGGGTACTTGGTTACATTGGATTTCTGTCTTGTGTTTGCTTTGTAGTTGCCTTTCTAGCCCGTAAACTGCCAGATAATTTCAACGAGGCTAAATTTATTACTTTTAGCATGCTTATCTTCTGTGCTGTTTGGATAACCTTCATTCCAGTTTATGTAAGCTCCCCTGGAAAATACACCGTAGCTGTAGAAGTGTTTGCTATTCTGGCATCCAGCTTCGGCCTGCTTGTCTGCATTTTTGCTCCTAAATGTTACATTATCCTACTAAAACCAGAGAAGAATACGAAGAAGCATTTGATAGGTAAAGTAGCTTGAAAAAAAATTAATACTTTTCATGTATCCTGTAATAGACCTTTGTAGCAATTTCTTCGTTTTATCAGAATGATACCAGGGCTAAAAGGGGTACATTATTCCAATTAATATAGCAGATTAGGGGGTGATCTAATCAAGATGTTTCAGGTGATTAAAAGAGTTGATAGAGTAGATAGAGATAAACTATTTCCTCCAGTGGGGGAATCCAGAACAAGGCAGCAGTACCTTAAAATTAGTGTTAGGTCATTCAGGGGAAAAGTCAGGAAGCACTCGTTCACACAAAGATTGGCCGAAATCTGGAACTCTCTCACCCAAAAAACGTTGAGACAAGGTCAATTGAAAATGTCAAAACTGCGATTGATTGATTTTTGTTGGGTAAGGGATATGGAACCAAGGCGGGTAGATGGAGTTAAGATACTTATCAGCCATCAGCAATTGAATGGCAGAGCAGGCTCGAGAGGTTGAATGGCCTCCTCCGGTTCCTGTATTCCTATATGCAAGTTAGTTCAATATTAAACTTGCGTTTGAAATTAATAAAGTTTCGGATTGGCGTTCCATGAAAGTTATGTGGGTAGATTATATAAATGGCAAACATTCAATAATAGTCTAATATTTGTGGTCTTTTCAAATATACTAATAATGTATCTGTTACCTTATTTGAATAATGCACACCATTGTTTCAGCATTGTATTAATCATCTTTCCTGCTGCATGTTTGTGATTATACAAACTAAACATTCACTCCGTAAGAAGACCTTTCTAATAAATCAAGCTGCAACCCATAGTTTGGCTGGAAATTATTCTGCAGGATATTCTTTCAGAAATGTTTAATTTGCTTATATCAAATCTCTTTATTTGTTACTGTGACATTATCTTGTTTGTACTTGGGATCGCACCTGTACTTTGACTTGCACAATTACCTCTGGTCTTAGCATGTCTGTGGAAAAGTGTGAATAGTTTGATGTGCTGTAACAAGCTACTGATGGGTCAAGTGAATGCACCCATGCTCTACATCTTACACCTCTTTGATTTCAATTAACCTCTTGTACTTTTTAAATTATAGCCTAAAGTCTCTTTCTTGACTCCAGTGTCTGTTTCCATCACAGCTGTAAATACATAAGGGAAAATAGACAGAAAAAAATGAGAACATTTGAAAATTAGCAACGTTAAAGATAAAATCATATGAAATGACAAAGGGGAATTAAAACACTTACAAGTAAGGGGAAAGTAATATAGAATAGCATGAATAGTAAAATAATAAGATGGGCCAAAAGAATTAATGGGAATTGGAAATAAAAAGAGAAAATGCAATTTGTGGCTCTGGTTAAACAGGATGCTTCAATACTTTTTGGACATCATGCAGCACCTTTTGTTAATAAAGCGTGATATATGGGGACAACCAAAAATGTGATGGACTGTATCTTCACTGCTATCTGAATCTCCACGTAGTAACGTCACAGACCCCAACATAAGCAAGTTTTTGATTTTAGCTTTTTTCTAATTCTAATCTATTGATACATGTCTCTCGTATGGTGATCGGAGCCATCTAACCACCACCACCACCTAAGTGGATTGATGTGCTAGGGAAGATAATCCAATTAAGAAAAGTGTGCATTCCCTATGGAAGAAGCAAGAGAAATTCTTCAAGATTCATTTTAGCTCATTCGTAGCTCACTGTCAGTGGTTTGTCAGCATGTCAAGAACAGCCTCTATGCAAATTGAACAACAAGCTCATGAGGGTCACGCCACCCATCCAAATATGGTCATTGCCAAAGCTTTGGTGGCACAGCAAAACAATGACATACAGGTGAACATAGCAGCACAAGTAATGCCACTGTCATGCCACCGCATAGTGAATCCCCAGCGTCGTTCACAACTCAGCAACTTATTGAATTGCAGCAGGTGTGTTGTATGCAATGATGCAATGTATATCAATGTGTGGTAACCAAAGGACAATTGCATGAAAACATTGTTAGTACCAAATACATGGATGGGGAACACATCAGCGTAAAATAAAGTCATAGCATAAAATTATACAAATGCACAGTAGATTACTGAGCATATGAAAGAGAATGCCAGGCTGTCACATCAAGTATAAACTTTATCACACCTCAGTTCTGAGCTCTAGTGATTGGTCCTATTAGAAATATTAGCTAATATTTCCAGAACTTCCTGCTTTTATTAGGGGTAAATAATAAAATTTGGGAAAAACAGATTGACTCATTTATTAGTTGATTCATCTAGTACCTCAGAAGGAATTTAAGATGAGTGTATAATTGTTTATATCTACCAAGGCATCATCTCCAAGGCTTGTTTAGGAAGACATCTATTATCGACTTTCAGTTCATGACCATAGAATTGGCATTGATGGAGCCTCGTCTTTCTCACTTCAGGTTGTCAGTTTCCTCTTCAGTCTGAAAGAAAACTGGTGGGGAAACTGTTCTTGAGAGTTTCTTGTTATATTTTGGCTGCCTTCTCAGAGTCACCAATGTCCCATTTTTCTGTTATTTGCAAATTTAATTACTTGCATTTACAGTATTATTACAGGTCATGTATGTATATAAAAAATAGAAGGGAACCCCTAGGGCCCTCCACTCAATACCTCTTTCCATTTTGACCTAATTCCCATTAAAATGATCTTATGCTTCCATTCTTTCACCCAACTACTAATCAAATTCCATGGGGCATAAATTAATCTTGTGCGATAGCACGAAACAGGCAAAACACTATCACCTGTTTTTGCACTGCCGCCCAAGATGAATGTATACTCCCATACCTCACACTTACTTTGTAAAGGAGTCTCACATGGTATATTTATTAAAAGCATTTTGGTTGTCATGGTCCTCTATATCATGTGGTTTCCCCACATCCATTTTGAAGTTATCGTCTTAATAAAGTTCATGAGCTTAGCTAAGTAAGCGCTATCACTTACTGCCTACGAAAACTATGGCGCAGAATTTGCTGTCAGTGGCAAAGTGACGAGCGATCGCTGTTGACCTTGAAGAAAGCTCCCCACAAAGATTTAGCAATCTTTGTGGCATCAATACAGCTCTCCCAACCTTTGTTTGAATCTAGGGCCAAATCAAGCGAATCACCAGCAACAGTAATGTCATCAAGCTGGCTAAGCAGAAAATCACATTGAAGAATTCTCACAGACAGCAAATCAGGAAGTAAGATACACAGATTATAATCCTTTTTAATAAATTTTACAGACAGCAAAATAAAGTTTGGGACATACACATAGGATTAAGGTAAAAGCTGAAATATCATAAACAAACTTAAAAATATATATGTTAATAATTTATATTAATGAAAAAAATTGAAATTCCACAAAGAAAAAATGAGTTTTTCAGGGCCAGAATGGTTGTTCAGCAGTCAGTACGCCGTTAGAAACACAGTTACATAGAAACATAGAAACATAGAAGATAGGAGCAGGAGTAGGCCATTCAGCCCCTCGAGCCTGCTCCGCCATTCGATGAGATCATGGCTGATCATCCCAACTCAGTACCCTGTACCTGCCTTCTCCCCATTTCCCTTGATGCCTTTAGCTTTAAGAAATATATCTAACTCATTCTTCAATATATTTAATGACTTGGCCTCAACTACTTTCTGTGGTAGAGAATTCTACAGGTTCACCACTCTCTGGGTGAAGAAATTCTTCCTCATTTCTGTCCTAAATGGCTTACCCCTTATCCTTAGATCCCTGGTTCTGGACTCTCCGACCATCGGGAACATTCTTCCTGCATCTAGTTTGTCCAGACCTGTCAGAATTTTATATGTTTCGATGAGAACCCCTCTCATTCTTCTATACTCCAGCGAGTATAAGCCCAATCGACCCAATCTCTCCTCATATGTCATTCCTGCCATCCCAGGTATCAGCCTTGTGAATCTTTGCTGAACTCCTTCCATGGCAAGAACATCCATCCTCAGATAAGGCGACCAAAACTGCACACAATACTCAAGGTGTGGTCTCACCAAGGCCCTGTATAACTGCAGCAGGACATCCCTGTTCCTATACTCAAACCCTTTCGCTATGAAGGCCAACATACCATTTGCCTTCTTCACCGCCTGCTGCACCTGCATGCTTACCTTCAGCGACTGGTGCACAACGACACCCAGGTCTTGTTGCACTTCCCCTTCTCCCAATCTATTGCCATTCAGATAATAGGCTGCCTTTCTGTTTTTGACACCAAAGTGGATAACCTCGCATTTATCCACGTTATATTGCATCTGCCACACTTCTGCCCACTCACCCAACCTGTACAAATCATCCTGGAGTTTCTCGGTATCCTCCTCACAGCACACACGCCCACCCAGCTTTGTGTCATCTGCAAACTTGGAGATATTACATTTAGTTCCCTTATCTAGATCATTAATGTATATTGTGAATAGCTGGGGTCCAAGGACCGATCCCTGCGGTACCCCACTAGTCACTGCCTGCCACTCAGAAAAAGACCCATTAATTCCTACTCTCTGCTTTCTGTCCGCCAACCAGTTCTCAATCCAAGTCAATATCTTGCCCCCAATCCCATGTGCCTTAACTTTACATGCTAATCTCTTATGCTGGACCTTATCGAAAGCCTTTTGAAAGTCCAAATACAAAACATCTACTGGTTCTCCCTTATCTATTTTCCCAGTTACATCCTCAAAAAATTCCAGTAGATTAGTCAAGCACGATTTACCTTTTGTAAATCCATGTTGACTTTGTCCGATTCTGTCACTGTTTTTCAAGTGCTCAGTTATTACATCCTTTATAATGGACTCTAGCATTTTCCCCATTATCGATGTCAGGCTTACTGGTCTGTAATTCCCCGTTTTCTCTCTACCACCCTTTTTGAATAGTGGGGTAACATTAGCTACCCTCCAATCCATGGGTACAGTTCCAGATTCCATCGAATGTTGGAAGATGATCAGCAATGCATCTACTATTTCTAGGGCCACTTCCTTAAGTACCCTAGGATGTAGATTATCAGGCCTGGGGATTTATCGGCCTTCAATCCCGTCAATTTCCCTAACACCATTTCCCTGCAAATACTGATTTCTTTCAGTTCCTCCCTTTCATCAGACCCTATGTTCTCCAACATCTCTGGGAGGTTATTTGTGTCCTCCTTTGTGAAGACAGAACCAAAATATGCATTTACACCTCTTTCAAAAGGCTTAACATTTTAGGGGGTTTTAACAGCGCTATTCCATCGTAAAAGTTGAAGTTTAAGTCAGTTCAACTGATTTGAATTGATTGCCGGCTCTGGGGAGTTCCACAGCACCACCTGTGGCGGAGCAGTGAATGACTGACCACAACGTCTGGATTTTCATGTTTATCTGCGCATGCGCTAAATCCTGAAATTGCTGTCCGTTTCAGAGGGCTGATGACAGCGAACACTGACAGTATTGCCGTCATTACCATCGTAAAATACAGGCCATTATTGGTTGTTATGTTTTAGGCTATTTTTTTTGCAGAAACCCCTCTATGTTTTCTGATTATTGATTCTATTATTTTTTTATAATTATTGAGGTCAGAGTTATAGGTCTGTCATTTCCAGGCATGATTCTGTCACCTCTTTTTAAAATCATGATCCACTTTCTCCACTTTCCATCTATTGGAACCTCCTCTGTGTGCATTGGCACTCTAAAAATGGAATTCAGTGCTTCGCAAATGTTGTACTTTCCCTCTCTAAGTGACCTGGGTTATAGTTCAGCTGTGTCACATTTCAGGATTTTGGACTATGCCACCACAGGGAACCCTCTGGGAAATGTTACCATTTTTTTACGACTGAGCTAAACTCAGCTCTCGAAGGGTTAAATTCACAGATCTCAGAGCTAGTATAGGACGTATGAGCCAGTTTGCTTGTGACGGTGGAAGATAGTATAACATTCTAGTGATGGTTCACACTCATTGCTGCTGTGAGAAATCTGTTTGAACTCAGCAGGATGTGGGATTAATTGCCAAGTGAGCTGATGGATTTCATTCTCGGGTGGTTAAGCAGAAAGCTGTAAGAACCTTTACTGAGGCAACGAGGTTAGAAGTGCTGGAAGATAGTTAGAAGATTAAGTCAAGTAAGGTGCCCCACTAATTTGGTGAATGTGTTCATTATTTGGTATAGTTATTCAAAGATAAGCTGCACTGATTGAATTAGGTGAATCTGATCATAACTTTTGCCCTGTCTGTTCACTTACTTTGAAATAAGGAAGCTTAACAATTTGTATAAACCGTTGCCTCAGCAAGTGTTTGTTTGGACCACCTTTGGAGAGACTGAAGAGGTGCACATGAAAAGCATGAATATCTGGTTCAGATCACAAGTGAGTATTATTGGCTCAGAATTTGCAGGAGCGGGATATCTCACAGCCTGCCCTGTTAGTTAGATTTGTTCCTGCACCATTCAGCTCAAAAATGTTTTGCCCACAACATTGCTGGAAGTGCGAGCTGATAACAGCGAGGGCAACAGGATATCTGGGACCATGGTGAACAACGGGACAAGCAGTGTATCCAATGAGATTAAAGGTTTGAGAACTAAACAGAGGAAGGACTGAGAAGGAGGGTGAATTAGAGTGGGTGAATTCAATATCAAATGAGGTACAAAAGATTGGATTAAGAGAGAGAAATAAAATTCAGAAAGGAAAAGTAAGCCATTTAAAAGAAAATAATAATTTGACGTTTTTAAAATCTCCAACAACAATTCACAACCTGAAGGAATGTGATTCCACATTTTTAATTGTTCAGTTCTAGGCCAGCGAAGTTGATTGGCAGCCGTTAACAATTATCACATCATTATTAATTAATATACTTAACTTTCTGTGGCGAGTTTAATTGGTGATTAATGTAAAAATGCAGCAACTTCATGAAACTCACGAGAAAGTTGAGAATGAGCTGCCATTTTCGCAAAGCTAATGGGGGAATTGTGCAAATCACCCAGCAACTTGTGGCGATTTGCAATTCATGGGGTATCACTTCCTCGCCACAAGTGGCTGGTCGATTTGTACATTAACAATGGCGTGCATCGTTCAAACGCCATTATTTTTTTTCAGCAAATTCTAGGCCATTGTTACACCCCAGGTTATGCGACTGCAAAAGCAGATATTAAGCACTATGACTCAATCCCATAAAAATAGGGTACTAACCATTTACAGGAGTAACCAACGTCACCAAACCTAAGAAGATATCCATGGCGGACCAGAATTTGTTGCTACCTGCCTCATGAGATTAATTGGTTTTAGCTCTGGAAGCCTATTCTGGACGTGGCTTTATTAATATCAGTACCAGTACATAAATGGTGCTTTTTTGGTGTTGGGTGGAGTATTTTTGGTGCCCTCCCTGGTATAAATGTCCAATAAATAATTATTTAGCATGTTATATATTTCCTGTTCATCCTCATGTTCAATTTCATTTGAGTCCGTAGGATTTAAATTCCATTCCTTCCTACAATCTTGCTGTTATAGTATTGGAAGAATATTTTGTGATTATATTTTGCATCTGCTCTAATGTCTTTTGCACCTTGGGGTGTTGATATTACTCAACAAGGCTAGAATGGTCAATGGCAGGATTGCCACTGAAAGTATGGTAATGGAGATCTTTGAACTACTGTGACCCTATCACATTTGCCAGGGTTGAAAGCAATTACATGCTCACGTCAGATTTCCAATTCTGCTAATGCTCTTCATGGATGTCCACCTCTGTGTGGCAGGGGCGTGTTGCGCTGGTGCAGCAAGGCATCGTCCATCAGTGCCTCTTACTGCCCGGGACAAATGAATGAACATTAACCTTGGGAAACTTTCTTCCAGGGGAGGGGTGTTTAGTCATCACTGTAATGCAGCAAACTTACTGAAGCAATAGATCAAACGAAGAACATGTGGCAAAAATATTACAGATCATTCAAACACTGACAGTTTCCCACATCTATAAGTAGAAGGTCAGGAAAAGAAACTTTAAATAACTAGGCTAGTGCTGGAGGAAGGCAACCATTAACTGTAAAGGGGAAAGCTCCAACGTGCTATAGAATTGCACAATCTGATATTAGAGAGGGGAAAAGGAAACAACACAAAACGGAAGTTGAACAAATGACAAGGAACAACTGCATGAACATCCATTGGCAACACAGGGTGTGGCTCCATTAGTCTAGTGAGCGCCAGGCCCTGTAGATTCCAGTCATAATTCATTATATAATTCCCAACAAAAACTTGCAATTATATAGCACCTTTAAAAGAAAGACTTGCATTTATATAGCACCTTTAAAAGAAAGACTTGCATTTATATAGCACCTTTCATGACCACCGGATGCCTCAAAGTGCTTTACAACCAATGAAGTACTATTTGAAGTGGAGTCACTGTTGTAATGTGGGAAACGCAGCAGCCAATTTGCACACAGCAAGGTCCCACAAATAGCAATGTGATAAGGATCAGATAATCTGTTTTTGTTATGTTGGTTGAGGGATAAATATTGGACAAGACACCGGGGATAACTCCCCTGCTCTTCTTTGAAATAGTGCCATGAGATCTTTTACACCCAAATGAGAGAGCAGACGGGGCCTTGGTTTAACATCTCATCTGAAAGACGGCACCTCCAACAATGCAGCACTCCCTCAGTACTGCCATGGAGTGTCAGCCTAGCTTTATGTGCTCAAGTCCCTGGAGTGGGACTATGAACACACAACCTTCTGACTCAAAGGGCTGGATTTTGATACTGGGGCGGGTTGGGGTCGTGTCATCCGCATTCCGTGTTATCCACCCGCCTGCAATTGGATGTGGGAGATTGATGCAATTTTCACTTAATTGGGCAATTGAGTTCCAGCATGTGGGAACCCATGAACCAATTAGTAGTTTCAGTCTGAAAGTCGCCTCTGATGATGTCATCATTGCAGGTCAGAGACTGCCTGGTCTCAGAGATTGCCTGGCCTTTGCTGTGAGAGGACCTGGATGCAAAATGAGCAGCATCTGAGAGCGAGAGAGAGAGAGAGAGAGAGAGAACTTTTTTTGCAACCAAGTCCTCCCAGGCAGTCTCTGAAGACATTCAATGTAGTAGCATCAGAGGCGACTTTCAGACCTAATACTACTACTACCTTCATCACAATACTATACGACCTTCATCACATCTCCGTTGTAATAGTGGACCTGCAACTGATAGTCAGCTATCCACTTGTGCTCCCGCCAGATTTCACTGGCGTGTTTCACATCAGGTGTACTTCATGTCGGAAAAGGGTTAAACTAGCTAAAACATTTCAAAATGGCATTACAGAGCCAATTTAGGGCATGTTAAGGGCTTTAATGGCCTCTGCCGCCTCTTGGAGGCAGGATGGAGTCGGGAACCCCGCGACCGATTTTGTCAAAATTGCGTGGAGGCGGAATGGAGTCGGTATGGGGTCGGGACCCTCGAATCTGCAACTTTAACCCCCCACACGCCTCCAAACCCGACTCCATGGGTCATTGAAAATCCAGCCCAAAGGCAAGTGTGCTACCAACTGAGCTAAAGCTGACCCTTAATGGACTTATAGAATCATAGGGGGGAATTTTAACCAAGGAAAACGGTTGGGTTGGGGGCATGGGGCAGTTAAATTCTTAAACATGGGATTCCCGACCTGAACCCGTCTCCAACACACCCACTTCCGATTTTAACAGAGACGGGACGGGGGCGGAGAGCCCACCCGCTCCCAGGAGACAGGACGTCAATTTAAATATTATAATGAGTCTTGAAGCCTCTTTTTTAACCTCCATTTTGTTTTTAACTGCTTGTGGACGGATTTTACACAATTCATAAAACCCAAGATTTACAGTGCTGTGGGGACTGCTGGATCTACGAGGTAAGTGCATTTACACCTCTCTCCTGGATCTAGGGTCCCCACCTAACCCACCTCCTGCGATCGGAGACCCCCCTCCCTGAGGCCTCCAATCATCTCCCCCTCCCCAGGATAACCCCCTCCAACCCCACCACGCCCCCACCGATGATGCTGAGGCTGGCCACGATCTTCCCTTCACCACCCCGATCATCCGCCCCTGATCCTCTTTCTCCCCCTCCCCCCCCCCCCTCCTATCGTCTGCCCAAACCCCTCCCGATCCTTTTAATGGCCTGGCCCGATATATCCTTCCTTCCCTCCCACCTCTGTGCAGCCTAGTGCCACAGGCCTACTCGCCCGCAGCCAGCCAGCCAGCCTCTCAATCTGGCTGTCTGTGGGTGAGAAACTGAGGCTTCGCATACAAATGAGGCCCTGCCATTAATGTTAGCAGGGCCTCTGGAAAACCCAGCCTCACGGGTTTCCCGACCGCCTCGGAACACCCACGCCCCCAACCCGCCTTCCTCCTTAAAATACATCCCATAGACGCTTACATTTCAGAAGGAGGCCAGTCGGCCAATCGTGACTGTGGCAATGAATGAGTTAACCAATTAGTGGTACTCCCCGTTCTTTCCTCAAAGCCCTGCAATTGTCTCCCCTTAAAGTATTTGTCCAATTCTCTTTTGAAAGTTACTATTGAACCTGCTTCCACCGGCCTTTCAAGCAACGCATTCCAGATCACAACTACTCACTGCTCAAAAAAAATATTCCTCTCATCTCACTCTGACTCTTTTGCCAATTACCTAAAATCTGTGTCCACTGGTTACCCACCCTTCTGTGAGTGGAAACTACTTCTCCTTATTTACTCTATTAAAACCCTTCATGATTTTGAATGGCTCTATTCAATCTCCTGTTAACCTTCTCTGCTCTAAGAAGAACAATCCCAGCTTCTCCAGTCTCTCCGCGTAACTGAAGTCCCTCATCCCTGGTATCATTCTAGTAAAGCTCCTCTGTGCCCTCTCCAAGGCCGTGACATCCTTCCTAAAGTTAAATCAAAGAGAAAGTTGGGCAATTTGCTATCGCCCATTTTGTGCTACTGTCCAAGTTTAATTTAACCTCCAGGGCCTTTACCGCCAAAGCACTCCTCAGTATTACATTCAAGTGTCAGCCTAGATTGTGTGTTCAAGTCTTTGGAGTGAGGTTCAACCCTGCCTACCACCGTCTGATTTAAAGGCCAGTGTGCTACCACTGAGCAAAGGCTGACACACACACCATATAAAATCCAGACGCTAAAAGTTGATATAGTAAATAATAGAAAAGGTCTGCAGAACATTGTTGATTACTTAATTAGATATATTCCAACATTATTAATCATATATAACATCAAATAAGTTTATTTCATAGAATCATAGAATGGTTACAGCACAGAAGGAGGCCATTTCGCCCGTCGAGCCCATGCCGGCTCTCTGCAAGAGCACTTCAGCTAGTCCCACTCCCCCGCCCTTTCCCCATAGCCCTGCAATTTTTTTCCCTTCAGGTAATTATCCAATTCCTTTTAGAAAGTCACGAATGAATCTGCCGCCACCACCCTTTCAGGCAGTGCATTCCAGATCCTAACCACTCGCTGCATAAACACGTTTTCCTCATGTTGCCTTTGATTCTTCTGCCAATCACCTTAAATCTGTGTCCTCTGGTTCTCGACCCTTCCACCAATGGGAACAGTTTATCTCTATCTGCTCTGTCTTGACCCCTCATGATTTTGAACACCTCTATCAAATCTCCTCTCAACCTTCTCCGCTCTAAGGAAAACAACCCCAGCTTCTTCAGTCTATCCACGTAACTGAAGTCCCTCATCCCTGGAACCATTCTTATAAATCTTTTCCGCACCCTCTCTAAGGCCTTCACATCCTTCCTAAAGTGCAGTGCCCAGAATTGGACACAATACCCCAGTTGAGGCCAAACCATTGTTTTATAAAGGTTCAGCATAACTTCTTTGCTTTTGTACTCTATGCCTCTATTTATAAATTCAGGATCCCGTATGCTTTTTTAACCACTTTCTCAACCTGCCCTGCCACCTTCAATGATTTGTGCACATATACCCCCAGGTCTCTCTGTTCATGCACCCCCTTTACAATTGTACCCATTAGTTTATATTGCCTCACCTCGTTCTTCCCACCAAAATGTATCACTTCGCACTTTTCTGCATTAAATTTCATCTGCCACGTGTCCACCCATTCCACCAGCCTGCCTATGTCCTCTTGAAGTCTATCACTAACCTCCTCACTGTTTGCTATACTTCCAAGTTTTGAGTCATCTGCAAATTTTGAAATTGTGCCCTGTACACCCAAGTCCAAGTCATTAATATATATCAAGAAAACCAGTGGTCATAGTACCGACCCCTGGGGAACACCATTGTATACTTTCGCCAGTCTGGAAAAACAACCGTTCACTCGCTGTTTCCTGTCACTTCGCCAATTTCATATCCATGAGGCCACCTTCCCTTTTATTCCACGGGCTTCAACTTTGCTGTCAAGCCTATTAAGTGGCACTTTATCAAATGCCTTTTTGTAGTCCATGTACACCACATCAACCACATTGCCCTCATCAGCCCTTTCTGTTAACTCATCAAAAAGCTCAATCAAATTACTTAAGCACGATTTGCCTTTAACAAATGCTGGCTTTCTTTAATTAATCCTCATTTGTCCAAGTGACTGTTAATTTTGTCCCAGATTATTATTTCCAAAAGCTTCTTCGCTACCGATGTTAAACTGACTGGTCTGTAGTTGCTGGGTTTATCCTTACACCCTTTTTTGAACAAGGGTGTAATATTTGCAATTCTCCAGTCCACTGGCACCACCCCTGTATACAAGGAGGATTGGAAGATTATGGCCAGTAGCACCACTCACACCATTCAGAGGTTAATGTAAAGTAACAATTACATTTCTTTGGGAATTTGAATTAAGTATGTATATTTTAATCTGTTACTCGGGTGGGTGCCCGAAGTGCGAAAATTGCTTTAGGCACCAGACGTAACTTGGATGATATTTTGATGTACTCTCCACTCACACCTTTCATGGATTAATGTAAAGTAACAATGAAATTTCTTTGGGGATTTGGAGAGATTAGTCCAGTTTAATTAACTTGCTGTAATCGAGCGTGTGGACTACATCAAACTCTATAAAAGGCGCATCAATATTTTTGCATGCAATAACGAACAACGCGTGGTGCCTCATTGCGCACTGTGATGTATCACCTGTTCCGATGGGTGGTTTGTGTTGCTATCCCGTTACTCGGAGCAAGTGACTCGATGTGTAAACTTTTTGGAGAGTTTAATTTGCCAGGTCTGTATGCGGATGGGGACATCGTTATTGGCGGAGTATTCCCCGTCTATAACAAGGCATTGGAAGGAAAGCATTCTTTTAAAACTAGACCAATATCTTCAGAATGTGTCAGGTGAGCCTATACACCGACAAACTAAGATACAATGTGGGATATTAACCTGGCTCTTTGTTAACTTGTGTAATTCCGTGTGGTTATTTTAGAAGTTCAGAGCTCAGGCAACGAGGAACATTTGATAAGAGAAATGTCTTCATGTCTTGTCCACGTTGAGTATTCCTGGCTTCGGTCTTCTGTCTCCTTGCCTTGTAATCTCAAATTTACCTGGAGTCTCCAGACCGCAGGATCCAAATTATGAGCCATAAATTCTTCACCTCTTCCTTTACAATTCAAGAAAGTCTTAATTTTATCAGGTTGACTTGCGTGTAGACATTTATGTTCCAAACCAATACAACCGTGTAGGCGCTGTTTCTAACCTGTAAGTTCGATTGTGTTTGATTTGAAGTGCGACAATCTTAAGTATCACTTTGAACATTTTTTTCAGTTTTGTACGGAATAGGTTGCGTATCAAGTACTCTAAAAGTCCTTTGTTTTCTGTCTCTGCCTTTTCATTCCATCCTTTCCTTCTGTGAAACTGTTGCCAATGCAAATAATTTAAAATTTGTAATAAAAGTATGTGTATTATTTCGTGCACACACTACCGCTGCATGTCCTGTAGTTTTGATCTCAGAGCATTTCGCTGGACACAGATAATGATCTTTGCGATAAAGGAGATAAACCAGGATCCAACGCTACTTCCAAACGTCACGCTAGGCTACAGGATCCACGATTCGTGTGCTTCGCCGTCCCAGGCTCTCAAAGCCGCCCTGACGCTGGTTAATGGACAAGAAGAAATTGTTCCAGAATTTAAATGCAAGGGAGATTCTCCCATTCCAGTCATCATTGGAGAATCTGGATCATCACAGTCAATAATCATAGCAAGGGCAGTCGCATCCTTTGGAATTTCATTGGTAAGGCAATTTAATAAAAGCATTTTTCACAAATAGTTTGATGGATTAATATAATATTAACCAGTAGTAAACTCTATTACCACCAATGATGACAGCATAGGAACATAATAAAAGGGTAGAGATAAAAGATCTTGGCTTGGCAGATCGTGATATAGAACTGGAATCAGTTTGGGTGGAGCGAAGAAACAGCAAAGGGCGGAAAACATTGGTGGGAGTTGTGTATAGGCCACCAAACAGTAATGGTAATGTAGGGCACAGTATCAATCAAGAGATTAGAAGTGCATGTAACAAGGGCAATACGGTAATCATGGGGGACTTTAATCTACATATTGACTGGGCAAATCAAATTGCCACTAATGGTGTGGAGGACGAATTCTTGAAATGCATGCGAGATGGTTTCCTGGATCAGTATGTGGAGGAACCAACCAGGGAACAGGCTATTCTGGATCTGGTACTGTGTAATGAGAAAGGGCTAATCAATAATCTTGTGGTAAAGGGGCCTTTAGGGACAAGTGACCATAATATGATTGAATTTTACATTAAGTTTGAGAGTGATGCAGTCCAATCTGAAACTAAGGTCTTCAATCTAAACATAGGAAACTACAAGGGTATGAGGGACACGTTGGCTATGGTAGATTGGGAGACTACACTAAAAGGTATGAAGGTGGACATACAATGGCTAACATTCAAGGAAATAATGCATAATTTGCAACAAACATATATTCCTCTAGGGCATAAAAACCCAAAAGGAAAAGTGATCCAACCATGGCAAACAAAAGAAATTAAAGCTAGTATTAAGTCAAAGGAGGAAGCTTATAAAGTTGCCAGAAAAAGCAGTCAGCCTGAGGATTGGGATCTTTTTAGAAATCAGCAAAGGGGGACCAAGAAATTGATTAAAAAAAAGGGAAAATGGAATATGAGCACAAACTAGCAAAAAATATAAAAACGGATTGTAAAAGCTTCTATAGGTATGTGAAAAGGAAAAGACTGGTGAAGGTAAATGAAGGTCCTTTACAGTCAGAGACGGGAGAATTTATAATGGGGAACGATGAAATGGCTGAGAAATTAAATAAATACTTTGTTTCTGTCTTCACGGAGGAAGAAACAAAAAATCTCCCAGAAATACGTGAAAACCAAGGGTGTGACGAGAATGAGGAACTTAAAGAAATTATTATTAGTAAAAAAACAGTACTAGCAAAATTAATGGGACTAAAAGTCGATAAATCCCAAGGACCGGATCACCTACATCCTAGGGTTTTGAAAGAGGTGGCCATTGAATAGTGGACGCTTTGGTTGTCATCTTCCAAAATTCTATAGATTCTGGAATGGTTCCTGCAGATTGGTGGATAGCAAATGTAACCCTGCTATTTAAGAAAGGAGGGAGAGTGAAAATGGGGAACTACAGACCTGTTAGCCTCACATCAGTAGTTGTGAAAATGCTGGAATCTATTATAAAGGATGCAATAACTGGGCACTTAGAAATTAATAGTAAGCTTGGGCAGAGTCAACATGGATTTATGAAAGGGAAATCCTGTTTGACAAAACTATTGGAGTTCTTTGAGGATGTAACTAGTGGCGTAGACAAAGGGGAACTGGTAGATGTGGTGTATCTGGATTTTCAGAAGGCCTTCGATAAGGTCCCACACAAGAGGTTGGTGAACAAAATTAGGGAACATGGAATTGGGGGAAATATACTAGCATGGATTGAAAATTGGTTAACAGACAGAAAACAGAGAGTAGGGATAAACGGGTCTTTTTCAGGATGGCAGGCTGTGACTAGTGGGGTACCGCAAGGATCGGTGCTTGGGGCCCAGCTATTCACAATCTATATCAATGATTTGGATGAGGGAACTAAATGTAAGATTTCCAAATTTGCTGATGATACAAAGCTAGGTGGCAGTGTCAGTTGCGAAGAGGATGTGAAGAGGCTTCAAGGGGATCTTGACAGGCTCAGTGAGTGGGTGAGAACATGGCAGATGGAATATAATGTGGATAAATGTGAAGTTATCCAGTTTGGTAGCTGAAACAGAAAGGTAGAGTATTTTCTAAATGGTGAAAGATTGGGGAATGCAGATGCTCAAAGGTGTCCTTGTACATGAGTCACAGAAAGTGAATGTGCAGGTGCAGCAAGCCATTAGGAAGGCAAATGGTATGTTGGCCTTCATTGCAAGAGGATTTGAGTACAGGAGTAAAGAAGTCTTACTCCAATTATATAGGGCCTTGGTGAGACCACACCTGGAGTACTGTGTACAATTTTGGTCTCCTTACCTAAGGAAGGATATACTTGCCATAGAGGGAGTGCAACAAAGGTTCACGAGATTGATGCTTGGGATGGCGGGACTGTCGTATGAGAAGAGATTGAGTAAACTAGGCCTGTATTCTCTTGAATTCAGAAGAATGAGAGGGGATCTCATTGAAGCATACAAAATTATTACAGGGCTTGATAGGATGGATGCTGGGAGAATGTTTCCCTTGGCTGGGGAGTCTAGAACCAGGGGCCACATCCTCAAGATAAAGGGTAGGCCATTCAGGACTGAGATGAGAAGAAATTTCTTCACGCACAGGGTGGTGAATCTTTGGAATTCTCTACTCCAGCGGGCTGTGGAGGCTCAGTCATTGGGTATATTCAAAACAGAAGTCGATAAATTTCTGACTAGTAAGGGCATCAAGGGTTATGGCAATAGGGCCAGTGAATGGAGTTGAGGCAGAAGATCAGCCATGATCTCAATGAATGGCGGAGCAGGCTCGAAGGGCCGAATGGCCTACTCCTGCTCCTATTTCTTATGTTCTTATGTTCTAACAGGAGGTGGCCACTCAGCCCCTCGAGCCTGTTCCGCCATTCAATTAGATCATGGCTGATGCGTATCTTAACGCTATCTACTCACTTTGGTTCCAGCCATGCCTAACAATCTAACAATCTCCGTTTTAACATTTTCTGTTGACCGCTAGCGTCAACAGCTTTTTGGGGAGAGGATTCCAGATTTCCATTACTGTTTGTGTGAAAAAATGCTTCCTCACATCACCCCTGAACAGCCTGGCTCTAATTTTAAGATTATGTCCCTTTGTTCTGGACTCCCCCACCAGAGGAAAGAGTTTCTCTCTATCTACCCTATCAAATCATTTAATCATCTAAAACACCTCAATTAGATCACCCCTTAATATTCTATAGGCAAAAAAAAAAGAATATCTGAATGGGTATTTCACAGAATATGCAGATTGTTTTACATTATAAATGTTTCGATAGAGTGAATAGCGAGAAATTGTTTTCACTGTCAATATAGTCGATAACCAGTGGACACAGATTTAAGATAATTGGCAAAAGAACCAGAGGGAGATGAGGATATTGTTGTACCCAGTGAGATGTTATGATCTGGAATGCACTGCCTGATAGGGAGGTGGAGCAAATGCAGTAGTGACTCTCCAAAGTAAATTGGATATATACTTGAAAAGGAAAAACTTGCAGGTCTATGGGGGAAGAGCAGGGGAGTGGGACTAACTGGATAGCAATTTCAATGAGCCCGCAAATCTTCAATTGGCCAAATAGCCTCCTACTGTGCTGTAAGTGTCTATGATTTACACTGCAAGTTTACTGTGGTTGCCAAGTAACTTCAAACTTGACTCCAGAGCCATGAAAAGTAAAATGGCACACAGCAGGGAATCAACAACAACAACTTGCATTTATATAGCACTCTGACGGGGGAGGATGAACAGCCAGAGGTCATTGTCCATATTGGTACCAACAACATAGGCAGAAAGAGGGATGAGGTCCTGCAGGCAGACTATAGGGAGCTCGGAAAGAGATTAAAAAGCAGGACCTCAAAGGTAGTAATCTCCGATTACTCCCGGTGCCACGTGCTTGTGAGTACAGGAATAGGAGGATAGAACAGATGGGTGCGTGGCTGGAGAGATGGTGCAGAGTATGAGAGTAGAATGGCGGTTAACATAAAAGGGAACCCAAAAATCTTCTACCGGCATGTAAACAGCAAGCGGGTAGTAAGACGCAGGGTGGGGCCTATTAGGGACAAAGAAGGTGATATATGCTTAGAGGCGCAGGGCAAGGCTAGAATACTCAATGAGTGCTTTGTATCGGTGTTTACTGAGGAGGTGGATGCTGACAAAATATCAGTAGAAGTGGAAAAGGTAGAAGCAATGGAAGGGGTAAAAATTGATAGACAGGATGTACTAGAAAGGCTGGGTATGCTTAGAGTGGATAAGTCCCCTGGTCCAGATGGCTTGCATCCGAGGTTGCTAAGGGAATTGGGGGAGGAGATAGCAGAAGGGCTTGCCATAATTTTCCAATCTTCCCTAGATGCGGGGGAGGTGCCTGAGGATTGGAAATTGGCAAATGTGACACCATTGTTCAAGAAAGGGTGTAAGGACAATCCTAGTAACTACAGGCCGGTCAGTTTAACCTCAGTGGTGGGTAAAGTTTTAGAAACAATAATCAAGGAAAAAATGAATGTGCATTTGGAGAGGTTTAAGCTAATTAACATAAGAACATAAGACGTAGGAGCAGGACTAGGTCATTTGGCCCCTCGAGCCTGCTCCGCCATTCAATAAGATCATGGCTGATCTGATCATGGCCTCAACTCCACTTCCCTGCCCACCCCCCATAACCCTTGACTCCCTTACCTTTCAAAAATCTGTCTATCTACACCTTAAATATATTCAATGACCCAGCCTCCATAGCTCTCTGGGGAAGAGAATTCCAAAGATTTACGACCCTCTGAGAGAAGAAATTCCTCCTCATTTCCAATTTAAAAGGGTGCCCCCTAATTCTGAAATTATGCCCCCTAGTTCTAGATTCCCCCACGAGGGGAAACATCCTCTCTGCATCTACCCTGTCAAGCCTCTTCAGAATCTTATATGTTTCAATGAGATCCCCTCTCATTCTTCTAAACTCCAATGATTATAGGCCCAACCTGCTCAACCTTTCTTCATAAGGTAATCCATTCACCTCCAGAATCAACCTCGTGAACCTTCTCTGACTGCCTCCAATGCAAGTATATCCTTCTTTAAATAAGGAGACCAAAACAGTACGCTGTACTCCAGGTGAGGTCTCACCAATGCCCTGTACAGTTGTAACAGGACTTCCCTGCTTTTATACTCTATTCATCTGTAATAAAGCCAACACTCCATTTGCCTTCCTAATTACTTGCTGTACCTGCATGCTAACTTTTTGTGATTCATGTACAAGGACCCCCAGATCCCTCTGTACCTCAGTATTTTGTAATCTCTCTCCATTTAAATAATTTACTTTTTTATTTTTCCTACCAAATTGGTAGAGGCAGGAACCCTCACAACATTCAAGAAGCATTTAGATGAGCACTTGAAATGCCATAGCATACAAGGCTATGGACCAAGTGCTGGAAAATGGGATTAGAATAGACAGGGCTTGATGGCCAGTGCAGACACGATGGGCCGAAGGGCCTCTCTCTGTGCTGTATAACTCTATGACTCTATAACTCGCATTTTCTCACATTAAACTCCATCTGCCAGATTTTTGCCCATTCACTTAGCCTATCTATATCCCTTTGCAGATTCTTTGTGTCCTCCACACAATTTGCTTTCCCACCCATCTTTGCACCATCAGCAAATTTGGCTAAGTTACATTCAGTCCCTTCATCCAAGCCATTAATATAGATTGTAAATAGTTGAGGCTCCAGCACTGATCCCTGCGGCACCCCACTAGTTACAGTTTGCCAACCTGAAAATGACACATTTATCCCGACTCTTTTTTTTCTGTCAGTCAGCCAATCCTCTATCCATGCTAATATTTTACCCCCAACCCCATGAGCTCTTATCTTGTGTAGTAACCTTTTATGTGGCACCTTATCGAATGCCTTCTGGAAATCCAAATACACCACATCTACTGGTTCCCCTTTATCCACCCTGCTCGTTACATCCTCAAAGAACTCCAGCAAATTTGTCAAACATGATTTCCCTTTCATAAAACCATCCTGACTCTGCTTGACTATATTATGATTTTCTAAATGTCCTGCTACCACTTCCTTAATGATGGACTCCAGCATTTTCTCAATGACAGATGTTAGGCTAACTGGTCGATAGATGCCTGCTTTCTGTCTCCCTCCTTTCTTAAATAGGGATGTTACATTTGTGGTTTTTCAGTCCGCTGGGACCTCTCCAGAATCCAGGGAATTTTGATAGATTACAACAAATACATCCACTATCTCTACAGCCACCTCTTTTAAGACTCTAGGATGCAAGCCATCGGGTCCAGGGGACTTGTCCACCTTTAGTCCCATTAGTTTTCCTAGTACTTTCTCTCTAGTGATAGTGATTGTTTTAAGTTTCCCCCTCCCCACCCCAATAGCCCCTTGATTATCCATTATTGGGATGCTTTTAGTGTCTTCAACCATGAAGACCGATACAAAATATTTGTTCAAAGTCTCCGCCATTTCCTTGTTTCCCACTATTAATTCCCCAGACTCATCCTCTAGGGGACCAACATTTACTCTCTTCCTTTTTATATACCTGTAGAAGCTCTTACTGTCTGTTTTAATATTTCTTGCTGGCTCACTCTCATAAGCTATCTTCTCTCTCTTTATCATTTTTTTCGTTGTCCTTAGCTGGTTTTTAAAAATGTCCTAATCCTCTGGCCTTTCACTATTCTTCGCAACATTTTATGCTTTTGTTTTCAATTTGATACCATCCTTTACTTCCTTAGTTAGCCACGGATGGTTCATCCTTCTCTTAGAGTGTTTCTTTCTCGCTGGAATATATCTTTGCTGAGAGTTATGAAATAACTCCTTAAATGTTTGCCACTGCTTTTCTACCATCTTACCCTGTAATATATTTTCCCAGTCCACTTTAACCAAGTCTGCCTTCATACCTTTGTAATTAATTAAGTAGAGCCAACACGGTTTTGAAAAATGCAGATTGCGTTTGACTAATCTAATTGAATTTTTTGATAAAGTAACTGGGAGGATTGATGAAGGGAATGCAATGGATGTTTCTGCATGGATTTTAGGAAGGCATTTGACAAAGTACCACATAGAAGACTGGTTAACAAAATTGAGGCTCATGGAATAGGTGGGTCAGTGGCAGCTTGGATAAGGAATTGCCCTAAGGACAGAAAACAGTGAGTTGTGGTAAATGGCTGTTTTTCAGACTGGAGGATGATAGACAGTGCTGTTCCCCAAGGGTCAGTGCTGGAGCCACTGCATTTTTTGATATATATAAATGACCTGCATATTGGAATACAGAATAGAATTTCTAAATTTGCCGATGACACCAAACTTGGGTGTGTGGCAAACAGTGAGGATGATACCAATTGACTACAACAGGACATAGAAAGGCTAGCAGAATGGACAGACAAGTGGCAGATCGAATTTAATGCAGAGAAGTGGCAGAAGGAACAGGGAGAGGCAATATACAGTTAATGACATAGATTTAAAGAGTGTGCAGGGAAAGAGGGTCCTGGGAGTCAATGTGCATAGGTCCCTGAAGGTGGCGAGACATATTGAGAGAGTGGTTAGCAAAGCATATGGGATATTGGGCTTCATAAATAGATGTATTGAGTACAAAAGTAGAGAAGTTATGCTGAACCTTTATAAAGCACTGGTTAGGTCACAACTGGAGTATTGTATCCAGTCTGGTCACCACACTTTAGGAAGGATGTGAAGTCACTTGAGAGGGTGCAGAGGAGATTTACCAGAATGGTTCCAGGGATGGGGGATCTTACCTACAAGGACAGGTTGGAGAAGCTGGATTTGTTTTCATTAGAGCAAAAGAGGTTGAGGGGTGATTTGATAGAGGTGTACAAGATTATGACTGATTTTGATAGGCTAGATGGGGAAAGACTATTCCCAGTAGTTGATGGTACAAGGACTAGGGGACACAGATTTAAGGTTTTGGGCAAGAGATACAGGGGGGATGTGAGGATAAACTTTTTTACGCAGCGAGTGGTGAGGACCTGGAACTCGCTGCCGATGGAAGTGGTGGAAGTGGAGACACTCAATGTTTTCAAGGGGAGACTGGGTAGGCACTTGAGGGAAATAAACTTGCAGGGCTACGGGGATAGAGCGGGGAATGGGACTGACTGGATTGCTCTGCAGAGAGCCGACGCGGACTCGATGGGCCGAAGAGCCTCCATCTGTGCCGTTATGACTCTATGACTCTATGACTTTGATGTAGTAAAACATCCTGAGGCACTTCACAGGATCGTTATCAATCAAAATTTGACACAGAGCCACGTAAGGAAATATTACTTCAGATGAACAAAAGCTTGGTCAAAAAAGTAGCTTTTAAGGAGCGTCTTAAATAAGGAGAGAGAGATAGAGAGGCAGAGAGGATTAGGGAGGGAATTCCAGAGCTTGGGGCCTAGGCAGCTGAAGGCACGGCCGCCAATGGTGGAGCGAAGAAAATCGGGGATGAACAAGAGCCCAGAATTGGAGGAGGGCAGAGATCTCATAGGGTTGTTGGGCTGGAGGAGGTTACAGCGATAGGTAGGGGTGAGGCCACGGAGGTCTTTGAAAAATAGGATGAGAATTTTTAATTTGAGGCGTTGCTGGAGCCAATGTAGGTCAGCAAACACAGGGTTAATGGGTGAATGGGACTTGGTGTGGGTTTGGATACAGGCAGCAGAAGTTTGGATGAGCTCAAGCTTATGTAGGGTGGAAGATGGGAGGCTGGCCAAGAGGGCATTGGAATAGTCAAGCCTAGAGGTAACAAAGGAATGATGAAGGTTTCAACAGCAGATGAGCTGAGGCAGGGGCATAGTCAGGCAATGTTACCGAGGTGGAAGTAGGCAGTCTTGGTGATGGAGCGGATATGTTGTCAGAAAGTTATGAACCGTCTGGTCAGCCTCAGACAAGTGCCAGGGAGAGGGATGGAGTCGGTGGCTAGGGAATATAGTTTGTGGCGGGTACCAAAGACAATGGCTTCGGTCTTCGCAGTATGTAGTTAGAGGAAATTTTTGCTCATCAGGTGCTGGATGTCAGATAATCAGAGATAGTGGAGCGGTCAAGAGAGGTGGTGGTGAGGTAGAGCTGGGTGTCACCAGAGTACATGTGGAACCTGAGGTTTTGTTTTTGGATGATGTTGCTGAGGGGCAGCATGTAAATGAGAAATAGGAGGGGGCCAAGGATAAACCCTTGGAGGACTTCAGAGGTTATTGTGTGGGAGCTGGAAGAGAACGCATTGCAGGTGATTCTCTGGCTACGACTAGATAGATAAGAATGGAACCAGGCGAGGGCAGTCCCACATAGCTGGATGACGGAGGAGAGGCGTTGGAGGAGGATGGTGTGGTCAGCTGTGTCAAAGGCTGCAGACAGGTCGAGAAGGATGAGGAGGGATAGTTTACCATGGTCACAGTCACATAGGATGTAATTTGTGACTTTGATAAAGGCTGTTTCAGTAATGGGGCAGGGACAGAAACCTGATTGAAGGGGTTTAAACATGGAGTTTGAATTATGGAGTCTCAAACTATTTGGATTTAAGAGCAGCAGGGTGCAAATCCGTTGTGTCAAAACTACATTACAAATGGGTTGGGGGTATGTTGTACTTTTTAAACGTGGCTTAGATTAATTCATCTGCTCAAAGAGCGTCTCTCCCCTTCACATCTAAACATTATAGAGCAGGCTTTCCTCTTCCTGTGCTTAAAGCTATTGGATCGCCTGGGCACAGTGAATACAGGAATATCGGCTGGAGGAATGCAAACCAATAAAGGAACCCACCTAATTTCCCATCCATTTAAGTTAATAGATGGAAAAAACCTACTGGTCCATCCAGCCTGCCCCACACAGTTGTGATGCCTTATGCATCGCAGTACATACACTGCCCACCCCACCCAGAGCCATGTAATTTCCTGGGAGAGTCAAAACTCCAGATCAAACTCCAGCTGAATTAGTGGGGGTGGGGGGAATTGAAAACATTGCTCTGACCCCCTTAGCCATCCTAAATATAGACCAGGAAAACTCTGATTAACTTTACAAGAACCTACCTCTTGTGCTAGGTGATCTCCATCCCATCCAGAAACAGATCCAGATCTCGCTTGAATTGAATGTAGTTACTGTTTCCCCTAAACTTAACTTTGCTCATCATCCTGAAAGAAAAGGCAATTGTTGGTTGGCCATGTCACAAAAGAATTCTATGCACCGCAAACTCTTGATTTCATTTTTCTTTAAACCGTTGCAGGTCAGTTATTTTTCTACTTGTGCATGCCTGAGCAACAAGCAAGAATTTCCTACATTTTTTAGGACTGTACCAAGCGATTTATTTCAGGCCAAGGCTTTAGCTCAGCTTGTAGAGCGTTTTGGCTGGACTTGGATCGCGACTATTGGAGGCGACAATGAGTATGGTCGATATGGGATTCAAGCATTTAGTGAGCAAGTGAAACGAGCTGGAGTCTGCATCGCTTTTTCCGAAACGGTTCTCAGAACATATTCTAAAGAAAGGATACTCAAGATTGTAGAGGCTATCAAAATGTCGACTGCAAAGGTTATCCTGGCTTTTGCTTCCGAGGGTGATCTTTACCCTTTGCTGAGGGAAATTGTCCATCAGAACATCACTGGCATTCAATGGATAGCAAGTGAAGCGTGGATTACAGCTGCGAGACCTTCCACTAAACAAAATTTCAAATCTCTCGGGGGAACAATAGGATTTGCAAGCCGTAAAATGGAAATCCCAGAATTTAGAAAATTTCTTTTGAGTCTTCGCCCTTCAACATCTTCTACTGATACTTTTATAAGTGCTTTCTGGGAAACACTGTTTGGTTGCACATTTAATAGAGATATATCTGAATCTATGTTCAGTACTGAGAAATGCTCGGGGCATGAGAATTTACTAAAGGTGAATAATTCCTTCTTTGATGTAACTCAGTTGAGAGTTTCCTACAATGTCTACAAGGCAGTTTATGCCATAGCTCATGGACTCCATAGCTTGCTATTTTGTGAGGATGAACGATTGGGAGTTAATCTCTGTGCCAATGTTTCAAACATCGAGCCATGGCAGGTAAGAGATATGCACTAGTAAATATTTTACCGCTGAATTTAACGGATGCCAGTGTCAAATAGGCACATCTATAAACCGCACACATGGCTTGAATTGTTAGGATGATTCATTGCAAATTACAATTAAAAGATGTTTCATTTGAACATTACCCAGCGTTATAAATATTTTTATAATTAAATAAGTTACATTGACAATGTGTCAGCATTTCAAAAAGAAAAATAGATAAATTCATGCCCCCACCTCAACCCAGGTTTACAGATACATAATGCATAGAATTACATAGAGCGTACAGCACAGAAACAGGCCATTCAGCCCAGCTGCTCTATGCCAGTGTCCACGCGCCACACGAGCCTCCTCCCACCCTGCTTCATTTCACCCTATCAACATATCCTTCTATTCCTTTCTCCATCATGCTCTTATCTCACTTCCCCTTAAATGCATCTATGCTATTTGTCTCAACCACTCCCTGTGCTAGTAGATTCCACATTCTAACCACTCTGTATTGCCCAGTGTGGAAAGATGTACAGGAAACTCTTTCGTATCTGGCACCGATGGGACCGGGATGGTGCCGGTTGATTAAAAATTCCGGATAACGGAGAGTTATATCTACCGAGGCTATTTTTAACAAACAAAAATAAAAAATTCAAGAAATGAACAGTATAATTGGGCACTCCCCGACAGAATGTTGTGTTAAATGGATGGTGGATGATGCTTGATTAAGTACAGTAATGCCAGTTGAGGGTAATCCATAACTCTTTAATTACTTAACAGTAAAACAAAACTTATAAACGACTGTATACTGTAGTTTTCGGAGTATGAATTCTGCCGGTTATTAGAGAATTCAGGATAATTAGGTGCCGTTTAAACGAGAGTTTCCTGTATACAGAATTGGTAGGCCCCAGGTTCTATTGCAGTCCATGTTGAGTTCAATAATCTTAGCGGGAATGGCAGCAGGGTGCCATAATTGTTCCCAGTAATTCAGAGCATGGAAGGAGAAAAACAGCCAAGGCTCCTGCTCCAGTTTAACATCCAATGACCCGTATTGGATTATGCTTGTGTGTGGATGTTGGATGGGGACGAGATTGGGCTCCGCTGCGATCTCCCCCATAATCAAACAGCCCAAAGACAATCTTTGTCCAGACTCACATATGTAGAATGACTAGTTGGTTAAGGTACAGGAGCATGACCAGTACCCTGGGAAGCATACAGCTGCATGAGTTAGAGCCCTCGGTAACCAGAGAAAACTGGAACTGCCTGGGCAGAATGAGGAAGAACATAGCAGTCAAAAACTTGCACTTTCAGAATACAGTACCATTTCACCATACCTTACATCAGAGAAGTCTAGTATGATTCTCGTTTTGCCTGTTCATAATATTTATGTAGGGACAGACAACGTATAACTTGGCGAACAAGTGCTCCTAAGCTCTGGAATTCCCACCCTAAATCTTTCTGCCTCTCTACCTCTCTTTCCTCCTTAAGACACTCCTTAAAACCAACCTATTTGACCAAGCTTTTGATCACCTGTCCTAATATCTCCTTATGTGGCTTGGTGTCAAATTTTGTCAGATAACACTCCTGTGAAGCACTTGAAGATGTTTTACTACGTTAAACGTGCTATAGAAATGCATGTTGTTGTTGTTGCTGTAGTTTTTAAAATTCAAGGGGATTATGTTATGTGAATGTTTTAAAAATGAATACCTTAAACTGCCTTTGGATTATTTTTATAACTATACCCTGCTTTCTGATCGCTGCTCCAAGCTCTTCCAGCATTTGAAAGAAGTAAGATTTACAAACCGCCTTGGGGAACATGTATATTTTGATCCAAATGGGGATCCCACTGCATCATACGATATTATAAACTGGCAGATGAACCGTAATGGTCTGGTTGAACATGTAACAGTCGGTTATTTTGATGCATCTGCAGCAACAGGAAAAGAATTTATGATAAATGAAGATATTATTAAATGGCATGGGAACCAAACCAAGGTAAACCTCTGTTTAAATCAATGCTTCTTTGTTTCATGAGTTGTTACTTAATTAGTGGAGGAGTCCAGTCAAGGGAGCATAACCTTAAAATTAGTGCTAGGGCGTTCAGAGGTGATGTCACGAAGCACATCTTCACACAAAGGGTACTGGAAATCATTGAATCTTACAGCACAGGAGGAGGCCATTTGGCCCATCCTGTCTGTGCTGGCTCTTTGAAAGAGATATCCCCATAGACCTGCAATTTTCTCCCTTCAAGTATTTATCCAGTTCTCGTTTGAGTTGCTACTGAATCTGCTGCCACCGCCCTTTCAGGCAGCACATTCCAGATCATCATACTGTGTAAAAAAAATTCTCCTCCTCTCACCTGTGGCTCTTTTACCAATTACCTTTAAATCTGTGTACTTCTGCCAGGGTAAACAGTTTCTCCTTATTTACTCTATCAAAACTCTTCATGATTTTGAATGCCTCTATTAAATCTCCCGTTAACATTTGCTGCTCTAAGGTGAACAATCCCAGCTTCTCTAGTCGCTCCACATAACTGAAATCCCTCATCCCTGATATTATTCCAGTAAATTTCCTCTGCACCCTCTCCAAGGCCTTGATATCCTTCCCAAATTGGCCACAATTATAAAGGTTTAGCAGAAAGAGAGAAAGACTTGCATTTATATAGCACCTTTCATGACATCCCAATACAGCCTTTTTGAATGGTCGCCATTGTTGTAATGTAGGAAACGCAGCAGCTAAATTTGCACACAGCAAGCTCCCACAAACTACAATGTGATAATGACCAGATAATCTGCTGTTTTTTAGTGATGTTGATTGAGGAATCAAATATTCACCAGGACATTGGGGCTAATTCCCTTGCTTTTACTTTGAAATAGTCCCATGGTATCTTTTATGTCCACCTGAGAAAGTAGACAGGGCCTCAGTTTAATTTCTCCTCAGAAAAGTGCAGCACCCGTTCAGTCCTAGAATCTCAGACAGTGTAATTCCCACTCAGTACTAAATTTTGTGCTCAAGTCTTTGTAGTGGGATTTTGAACCCACACCTTCTGACTCAGAGGCAAGAGTGCTATCCACTAAGCCAAGGCTACTTTCTTGCTTTTGCACTCCTATGCTTCTATTTATAAAGCCAGGAATCCCCTATGCTTTATTAATGGCCTAATCAAATTGCCCCATCACCTTCAAAGACTTAAATATGCTAACCCCCAGGTCTCTCTGTTCTGGAACTCTCTCCCTCAAAACGCTGTCGAGGCTGGGGATCAATTGAAAATTTCGAAACTGAGATTGATAGATTTTTGTTAGACAAGGGGTCTAAGGGGTAGGGAACCAAGGCATTAAGATACAGACCACTGATGCTTCAACTGAATGGCAGAACAGGCTCGAGGGGTTGAATGGCCTCCAGCTGTTCCTATGTTCCTATTACTGCCCCACTTAAAAAAATCTGTCCACCAGCATGTGTGGGATAATTAAAGAGATGCATTTTTTTCTGGCTACCCTGCTGCCATCTTCGTCTCTGCCCACGTTGCTGCCGCCAGTTCTTCATCACGCCCACAAACTACACGGCACAAGTCCGGTGATATTTAACACCATCTCGAGCTGCTCTCAGGAAAAAAATGGTTGGAAAGTTTTCGAAGCTATTTTGCTCTTGTTACATTAGGGCTGATTGTAACTTTTGGAGGTGACAGAAAATGGGCGGTAGCGGATCAGACGCTCTTTTTACACCCAGCCTGACTTTCCTTTTCATTGAAGCCCGCTTTCTGCCACTGCTGAAAGTCAGCACCAGTCCTATTGTGGTTTTGTGCCGCGCGGATCCTTTCAAAGTGCTCGTAATGGCTGTAGAACATTTTGACGTCGAAGGGGCTGCCAGAAAAAATTCTTCATGGGGATCCTTCTGGAAATTCCACTCTGCTAAAGCAGGAGAAGGAGGAGATCCACCTTCCTGCAGCTGACTTGGTCTATGAGCATCGCAATCACTGCTTCAGAGAATCTGGAGGCCCTGGCTAAAATCACCCCAGAATCTCCCTGCCCGCTAGCCACCATCAATATGTGCACTGCTCCTTTAAGGTGCTGCCTTGTTGGACTTCCTATCCTCGGAATCAACGAGCTGCCTATAGCGAGTACAGTTAGTGTTGGCAGCTCCCTGATTTGCATTTAAGTGAGGCCCGGGGACAATGGCACAAGCCACCCCCACCCCCAACCCCACCCATCCAATGCATCTGGTGGGTCGAGCAGACTCTTGATTTGCACTACACAGAAAAGTTGCCCCCCAATAACTTTTCATCCTTAAAATCTCAGCTTCAATATATTAACATCTCCCTTTCATTATAAAGGTCCCACAGTCCACATGCAGTGAAAGCTGCCCACCTGGCACAAGGAAAGCCGTACAAAATGGACAACCCATTTGCTGCTTTGACTGCATACCGTGTGCTGAAGGTGAAATCAGCAATACAACAGGTTAGTAACTGTCATGTTATGAAGGGTTTTGATGGAGTAAATAAGGAGAAACTGTTTCCATGGCAGAAGGGTCGGTAACCAAAGTACACAGAATTAAGGGAATTGGCGAAGAACCAGAGGGGAGATGAGAAGAATTTTTTTTTACAGTGAGTTGTTATGATTTGGAATGCACTGCCTGAAACTGTGGTGGAAGCAGATTCCATAGCAACTTTCAAAAGGGAATCGGATAAATACTTGTAAAGGAAACATTTGTAGGGCTATTGGGAAAGAGCAGGGGGAGTGCGACTTACAAAGAGCTGACACAGGGCCGATGAGCTGAATGGCCTCCTTCTGTGCTGTTTGATTCTATGAATAATGGAAACCTGTAGTTGATTATTAACAAGTAACTATTGCTGATTAAATTCTCCTAGATTCACTAGAATGCATGAAATGCCGTTTGGAATACTGGTCCAGTGATGACAGACAAAGTTGTATGCTGAAAGAAATGGAGTTTCTCTCCTTTGAAGATACTATGGGTATAATCCTGATGACAGTGGCATTACTTGGAGCTTGCATCACTTTGATTATTGCTTCTGTATTTCGATATCGTAAGGACACCCCCATCGTGAAAGCCAACAACTCTGAACTAAGTTTTCTGTTGCTGTTTTCGTTGGCACTTTGCTTTCTGTGCTCGCTAACGTTCATTGACAAGCCTTCAGTCTGGTCCTGTGTACTCCGGCACACGCTGTTCGGCATCACATTTGTCCTCTGCATATCCTGCGTACTGGGGAAAACGATTGTCGTGCTGATGGCGTTTAAGGCAACTGTTCCCCAAAAGAGCGCGATGAAATGGTTTGGGGTGGTGCAACAAAGGTTCATTGTTGGTGCATGCACTTTCATCCAAATCCTGATATGCATTACATGGCTTGTCATGGCTCCCCCATTCCCAGAAAAAAACATGAGATATCATAACGCAAAGGTCATTCTGGAATGTAATGTGGGGTCTCCAATAGCCTTCTACTGTGTATTAGGCTACATTGGCATTTTATCATGCTTGTGTTTCGTGCTGGCTTTTCTGGCTAGAAAGCTGCCAGGCAATTTCAACGAAGCTAAACTCATAACCTTTAGCATGCTTATCTTCTGTGCAGTTTGGCTAACATTCATTCCAGCCTATGTCAGCTCACCTGGCAAATACACGGTTGCCGTTGAAATCTTTGCCATTTTGTCGTCCAGCTTTGGTCTACTTTTCTGCATTTTTGTTCCGAAATGCTACATTATCTTATTCAAACCAGAGAAAAATACAAAGAGGAATCTGATGGGGAAAATACCTTCAAAAAAGCTTTAAGAAATACCCAACACAGCGAGAAAGCTAATGGGGGAAAAAAATCCTTCAAAAAAGGCTTTAACCATTGGCACAGTCCCGTAGCAACCATCAAGCCAAATATGGCTATAGCCTTGCTATATCTTCTTGTCACTTTAATAGTTTCTCTGCATTACGAAAGAGTAAGTTCTGTACATCCCTTGCCATGTCCTGCCTGTCGTAGCAACATAATGCCGAGGAAGAGTTTAAGAAAACATTGAAAATTACAAAGCATATTGAGATTTAAAAAAAGGAAAGGTAGCTATGGCACAGGAATGGGAAAACCACGGGCCATATTTAAATAAAAAGAAAGCACTATCAAAAATTCAAAGCAAAACTGAAAAGTTATCAAAGTGGAATGGAAGATTATCTGGACAATATCCTGCATAAGAGAAAATGAGTGTGGAGGGGTGGGTGGGAAATAATAAGATTGGATTTCCCTATGGCATAGTGAATTTAGCACTGCCATCTCAGTCAGGACAGCAACAAAGGTGCTACAATTGGCCTCAGAATCTATGGGCTAGGGAGAGAAAAAATTGCCAGGGTTCCCACTCCTGATCTCTATCCAGAGATTCCTACTGGATGTCAGGTGAGGGTAAAACCAAGTTTGGGTGTGATGCCCCTCACCACAACCAAATAGGCTCATGTAGCTAAGAGTGACCTGTGTCCATAGAACCATATCTGAAGATGTAATTAACACCTTCTGGAGAGGAACTGATAGGAAAACATTAGTGAGGAAAATAAGAACAAAAATAAGTCAAGAGCTAGAGGCAAACAGTAAGGAAAGAAGAGGTCAAATAAAGCTACTGTAGATTTGCAGAGAGAGAGAGCTACACGTATGGAATGGGTAGACAACCTAGTGAGACAATCTGCTAAATGGCTTTACCACCTTCAAACTGCTTCCTAAAGGCCTGAATCGCTTGGCACTGACCGCACATGGCCCACTCCAGTGGTGGAAGTGCAGCAGAGTGGGCACCAGTGACCTCTGATTCTGCTGGAGTACCTAGGGTCAAGGGGAAGCCTTCTCATTTCCAAAGGTGTGGTAGGCACCTGCACCACCCAGGGGTGTATATTAAGTGCCTGTCAGAAATGGGGGGATGGAAAAAGGATACTGGCAAATTGCTTCCTGATCTTCCAGTGCCGCTGGCCTGGGAAAGTTTTCAGTTGGTGTCCAATTGGCCTTCTTTACAAGAGTGCCAATTTTACAGAAAGAGGTGGCATTTCAGGCCAGGACCCAGGCCTGGACCCCCAGATGGCCCACCCTAGCATCCAGGGAACTCAGCAGCAAGAATGCCAGAGCCAAGGAAATTTCCAACATGGGAAGTCTCCTCCCACTATCTCCGCACCCGATGATGTCAGGGACCATGTTTTGGGCTGAAAGGAAGTTTCACCTCAACCAGGCCACTGCTCAAAGTGTTGTATTGAAAAATAAATATAATTAAAACCATTGAAAGCATTAGTTATTGCTTTAAACTCCTGAAAACAGTACTGGGATTGGAATGTGCAGCATCCCCAGGGGTTTGATGATTTATTTAGTTTGAAATTTGATATCCTATTCCAATCAATACTGATTTATGTAAAATCTGGTAATATGAATGACTTATGTATAATGTACCATTATGATTATTATTTTGTCATTTAAAGAATTCTTTAGCCATTTAATAAATTGTATTGGTGTGATAACCAACAGAATTGTAACTGTTACTGTTGAACAGCAAAGGAAAACCAACATTTTCAACGACTATTCAATAAATTCCTTACTACAACACATGTGTAGTGAATATAGTTCACACTGTGTTTAAAGTCAAGACATTGCAGGCGAAATCTATGTGCATTTAATTGTATTCCTTTAAAATAAGAAATAAGATCACCTTTTGATTTATGCAGATTGTTTTTTTTTAACGCACCAAAGGTTACATAGAAACATAGAAGATAGGAGCAGGAGTAGGCCATTCGGCCCCTCGAGCCTGTTCTGCCATTTAATGAGATCATGGCTGATCATCCAAATTCAGTACCCTGTCCCTGTTTTCTCCCCATATCCCTTGATCCCTTTAGCCTTAAGAAATATATCTATCACCTTCTTGAATATATTTAATGAATTGGCCTCAACTGCCTTCTGTGGTAGAGAATTCCACAGGTTCACCATTCTCTGGGTGAAGAAATTCCTCCTCATCTCAGTCCTAAATGGCTTACCCCTTATCCTTAGACAGTGACCCCTGGTTCTGGACTCCCCGGCCATCGGGAACATCCTTCCTGCATCTAGTCTGTCTAGTCCTGTTAGAATTTTATAAGTTTCAATGAGATCCCCTCTCATTCTTCTAAACTCTAGCGAATATAAGCCTAATCGACCCAATCTCTCCTCATACGTCATTCCTGCCATCCCAGGTATTGTCTGGTGAATCTTCGCTGCACTCTCTCCATGGCAAGAACATCCTTCCTCAGATAAGGTGACCAAAACTGCACACAATACTCAAGGTGTGGTCTCACCAAGGCCCTGTACAACTGCAACAAGACATCCTTGCTCCTGTACTCGAATCCTCTCGCTATGAGGCCAACATACCATTTGCCTTCTTAACCGCCTGCTGCACCTGCATGCTTACCTTCAGCGACTGGTGCACAAGGACACCCAGGTCTCGTTGCACTTCCCCTTTTCCCAATCTATTGCTGTTCAAATAATAATCTGTCTTCCTGTTTTTGCCACCAAAGTGGATAACCTCGCATTTATCCACATTATACTGCATTTGCCATGCATCTGCCCAATCACCCAACCTGTCCAAATCATACTGGAGTTTCTCTGCATCCTCCTCACAGCACACACGCCCACCCAGCTTTGTGTCGTCTGCAAACGTGGAGATATTACATCTAGTTCCCTTGTCTAATTCAGTTATATATGTTGTGAATAGCGGGGTCAAAGCACCGATCCCTGCGGTACCGCACTAGTCACTGCCTGCCACTCGGAAAAAGACTTGTTTATTCCACCTCTTTGCTTCCTGTCTGCCAACCAGTTCTCTATCCAAGACAGTACCTTACCCCCAATCCCGTGTGCTTTAACTTTGCACGCTAATCTCTTATTGGGGACCTTATCAAAAGCCTTCTGAAAGTCCAAATACACCACATCCACTGGTTCTCTCTTATCTATTCTACCAGTTACATCCTCAAAAAATTCCAGTAGATTATTCAGGCATGATTTACCTTTTGTAAATCCATGTTGACTTTGTCCGATCCTGTCACTGTTTTCCAAGTGCTCTGCTATTACATCTTTTATAATGGACTCTAGCATTTTCCCCACTACCGATGTCAGACTTACCGGTCTATAATTCCCCGTTACTCTCTACCACCTTTTTTAAATACTGGGGTTACATTAGCTATCCTCCAATCCATGGGAACTGTTTCAGAGTCTATAGAATTTTGGAAGATGACCAGCAATGCATCTACTATTTCTAGGGCCACTTCCTTAAGTACCCTAGTTTGTAGATTATCAGGCACTGGGGATTTATCGGTCTTCAATCCCATCAATTTCGCTAACACCATTTCCCTACAAATACTGATTTCATTCAATTCCTCCCTCTCATTAGACCCTATGATCCCCGACATCTCTGGGAGGTTATTTGTGTCCTCCTTTGTGAAGACAGAACCAAAGTAGGTATTTAATTAGTCTGTCTTTCCTTTGTTCCCCATTATAAATTCCCCTGATTCTGACTGCAAGGGACCTACGCTTGACTTCACCAATCTTTTGCTCTTCACACATCTATAGAAGCTTTTACAGTCAGTTTTTATGTTCCCTGCATGCTTACTCCCATAATCTATTTTCCCCCTCTTAATTAATCCATTTTGCCTCCTTTGCTGAATCCTAAACTGCTCCCAATCCTCAGATTTGCTGCTTTTTCTGGCCAAATGATATGTCCTCTCCTTGGATCTTATGCTATCCTTGTTAGCCACGGTTGAGTCACCTTTTTTTGTCTTATTTTTATGCCAAACAGGGATGAAAAAATTCTGCAGTTCACCCATGCGATCTTTAAATGTTTGCCAGTGCCTATCCACCGTCATACCCTTTAAGTAATGTTCTCCAATCCATCCTAGCCAACTCATGCCTCATACCATCGTAGTTTCCTTTATTTAAATTCAGGACCCTAGTCTCTGAGTCAACTACTTCACTTTCCATTTTAATGAAGAATTCTATCATATTATGAACACTCCTCCCCAAGGGGCCTCGCACAACAAGATTGCTAATTAATCCTTTCTCATTACATAATACCCAGTCTAAGATGGCCTGATCTCTAGTTGGTTCCTCGACATATTGGTCCAGGAAACTTTCCCGTATACATGCTAGGAATTCCTCCTCCACAGTATTGTTACTAATTTGGTTAGCCCAATCTATATGTAGATTAAAGTCACCCATGATAACTGCTGTGCCCTTATTGCACGCGTCTCTAATTTCCCGTTTAATGTCATCCCCAACATCAGCATTACAGTTTGGGGGTCTGTGTACAACTCCCACTAACGTTTTCTGCCCCTTGGTATTTCTTAGCTCGCCCATACAGATTCCACATCATCAGAGCTAATATCCTTCCTTACTATTGTGTTAATCTCCACTTTAAACAGCAATGCTACCCCACCTCCTTTTCATTTTTTCCTGTTCTTCCTGAATATTGAATACCCCTGGATGTTGAATTCCCAGACTTGGACATCCTGGAGCCATGTCTCCGTAATCCCAATTATATCGTATCTGTTTTCATCTATTTTTGCAGCTAATTCATCCACCTTATTACAAATGCTCCTTGCATTAAGACACAAAGCCTTCAGGCTTTATTTTTTAACACTCTTAGACCTTTTAGAATTATTGTTTACTGTGGCCATGTTTGATTTACATCCTTGATTTCTCTGCCTTCCACCTTTGCTTTTCTGCTTCCTGTCTTTTGATTCAAATCATTGTTTCCCTTTCCTCTGTCTCCCTGCACAGGTTCCCAACCCCCTGCCATTTTAGTTTAAACCCTCCCCATCAGCTCTAGCAAACACTCCCCCTAGGACATTGGTTGCGGTCCTGCCCAGGTGCAAACCGTCCAGTTTGTACTGGTCCCAACTCCCCCAGAACCGGTTCCAATGTCCCAGGAATTTGAATCCCTCCCCCTTGCACCATTCCTCTAGCCACATATTCAGCTGAAATATCCTTCTATTTCTACTCTGACTAGCATGTGGCACTGGTAGCAATCCTGAGATTACTACCTTTGAGGTCCTATTTTTTAATTTACCTCCTAACTCCCTATATTCAGCTTTTAGGACCTCATCCCGTTTTTACCTATATCGTTGGTACCTATATGCATCACGACAACTGGCTGTTCACCCTCCCCCTCCAGAATGCCCTGTTGCCACTCCAAGACATCCTTGACCCTTGCACCAAGGAGGCAACATACCATCCTGGAGTCTCGTTTGCGGCCGCAGAAATGCCTATCTATTCCCCTTACAATAGAACCCCCTATCACTATAGCTCTCACACTTTTTTTCCTCCTGTCCTGTGCAGTAGGACCACCCATGGTGCCAGAAAGTTGGCTGCTGCTGCCTTCTCCCGATAAGCCATCCCCCTCAACAATATCCAAAGTGGTATATCTGTTTGAAAGGGGGATGGCCACCGGGGACCCCTGCACTACCTGCCTACCAGTTACATCCTCAAAAAATTCCAGTAGATTAGTCAGGCATGATTTACCTTTTGTAAATCCATGTTGACTTTGTCCGATCCTGTCACTGTTTTCCAAGTGCTCTGCTATTACATCTTTTATAATGGACTCTAGCATTTTGCCCACTACCAATGTCAGGCTTATAATTCCCCATATTTTCTCTACCACCTTTTTTAAATAGTGGGGTTACATTAGCTACCCTCCAATCCATGGGAACTGTTCCAGAGTCTATAGAATTTTGAAAGATGACCAGCAATGCATCTACTACTTCTAGGGCCACTTCCTTAAGTACCCTAGGATGTAGATTATCAGGCCCTGGGAATTTATCAGCCTTCAATGCCATCAATTTCCCTAACACCATTTCCCTACAAATACTGATTTCATTCAATTCCTCCCTCTCATTAGACCCTATGTTCCCCGACAGCTCTGGGAGTTTATTTGTATCCTCCTTTGTGAAGGCAGAACCAAAGTATGTATTTAATTGGTCTGCCATTTCTTTGTTCCCCATTATAAATTCCCCTGATTCTGACTGCAAGGGACCTACGCTTGACTTCACCAATCTTTTGCTCTTCACATATCTATAGAAGCTTTTACAGTCAGTTTTTATGTTATCTGCAAGCTTACTCTCATATTCTATATTCCCCCTCTTAATTAATCCCTTTTTCCTCCTTTACTGAATCCTAAACTGCGCCCAACCCTCAGGTTTGCTGCTTTTTCTGGCCAATTTATATGTCCTCTCCTTGGATCTTACGCTATCCCTAATTTCCCTTGTTAGCCACGGTTGAGTCACCTTTTTTGTTTTATTTTTATGCCAAACAGGGATGAACAAATTCTGTAGTTCATCCATGTGATCTTTAAATGTTTGTCACTGCCTATCCACCATCAACCCTTTAAGTAACGCTCCCCAATCCATCCCAGCCAACTCACGCCTCATACCATCGTAGTTTCCTTTATTTAAATTCAGGACCCTAGTCTCTGAGTCAACTACTTCACTCTCCATCTTAATGAAGAATTCTATCATATTATGATCGCTCCTCCTCAAGGGGCCTCGCACGACAAGATTGCTAATTAATCCTTTCTCATTACATAATACCCAGTCTAAGATGGCCTGATCTCTAGTTGGTTCCTCGACATATTGGTCCAGGAAACCATCCCGTATACATTCTAGGAATTCCTCCTCCACAGTATTGTTACTAATTTGGTTAGCCCAATCTATATGTCCACGATGTGCTCAGCATCACGAATGCTCCAGTATGCATCCATTCGCAGCTCCAGTGCCACAATGCGATCTGTCAGTAGCTGCAGCTGGATACACTTCCCGCACACATGGTCGTCAGGGACACAGGAAGTGTCCCTGATTTCCCACATAGTGCAGCAGGAGTATGCCATGGAGCCGAGCTGTGCTGCCATGACTTACCCTTTAATTAATTCAAATTAAATTAAATCAAATCAATACCACTAATTACCCTACAATTAAATGATATACTCAAGGACCCTTGTTTACCAGCACTCCCCACTACACAACAGAGACCGAGAAACTATAAACTACAAAAATTAAGTTGGGAAAAAAGCGAGAAAGAGAAAAATACTCACCTACCAATCACTTACCTGCTTTCTGGTGACGTCACACTTCGATTAATTTTTACTTCTCTCTCTCCTCTCACTGACTCTGTGCCTCTCGCAGGTCCACCGCTCAGCTCCGGTCCCAGGCCTCCTCATTGCGCTCTTTTTATCCTACTCTCGCTGACTCTGTGCCTCTCGCAGGACCGCCGCTCAGCTGCAGTTGACAGCTGTAATACACAGTTGTCATTTGTGTTTTACCTTTGAAAAACATTTAGCTCCCTCGATGGCCTTGGCATACTGAAGCCGATTATAACATTCCTATTGAGTTCATCTAACTCAGCCCAGACAGTAGGGCTGAACCTGTGACCATCCTGGTCTATAGGGACCTGATATTTCGTGAGAGGCAGGGAGGGTGTGGGCAGGAAAACCCAGCAGCAGGAGGCTCGGGGTCCCTTGGGGACAGTCCCCCCCACAATAGGGAGGGAGGGAGCTACAGATTGGGGCTCGGTGTAGGGGAGGAGTAAGAGAGCACCAATCGGGAGGGAGCGATCTGTAGATCCAGGCATGGTGCGGTGGGGGGGGGGGGTGGCAGGGGGAGGGAAGGTCGCTGATCACAGCGGAGGGAGGGGAGTTGGGAGGGGGAGGGAGAGGGGAGGCCAAAGGCTTCCTTAAGGGGCCAGGGGGAGCACTCTTGCTCCTCCTGGCCCACAAGGGCTGCTGTACAAAGCACTTCCCTTCTGGAGCTCCCACCACCATTTTGTTGCCAGGTTTTCAAAGCCCTGGGACACTCAGCTGGCATCTGTTAAATTTAAATCAGACTTCCAATTGCACTGTAGAAGCCTGATTTAAATATGTTAATGAAGTGTCCCACCTCTCGAGGATGGGACACTCACATGGTATGCTACGTGCCGCCGTAAAAATAGCAACGGCCACATACGCTGCGGGTTGGGAATATGATCCCCATTTTAAAAGTTTTACCCCCGCCCCGACCCTCTCTCGACCATCATTGTAGGGGGTTTAATATCGAGGCCATATGACTCACTAACATTTGAAGCAGTGAATTTACCCTCTAAACTAGTGGTGCAGTTACCATTAATGATAAGGTTTGTCGACTGTGTTGCAAAAATAGTTTTGCATAAGAACATAAGAAATAGAATCAGGAGTAGGCCATACCGCCCCTCGAGCCTGCTCCGCCATTCAATAATATCATGGTTCATCTTCTACCTCAACTCCACTTTCCCGCCCTATCCCCATACCCCTTGATTCCCTTAGTGTCCTAAACCTATGGATCTCATTCTTGAATATACTCATTAACTGAGCATCCACAGCCCTCTGGGTAGAGAATTCCAAAGATTCACAACCCTCTGAGTGAAGAAATTTCTCCTCATCTCAGCCCTAAATGGCCGACCCCTTATCCTGAGACTATGACCCCTGGTTCTAGATTCCCCAGCCATCTCTCAGCATCTACCCTTTCAAGCCCTCTAAGAATTTTGTACATTTTAATGAGATCACTTCTCTTTCTTCTAAGGTCCAGGGAAATATAGGCCCATTCTACTCAATCTCTCCTCATAGGACAACCCTCTCACCTTAGGATTTAATCCAGTCAACCTTTGTTGCACCGCCTCCAAGACAAGTATATTCCTAAGTAATCAGGGTGTCAGCTTAGTTCAGTGGTAGAACTCTCACCTCTGAGTTAGAAGGTTGCAGGGTTCAAGCTCCAGTTCAGGATCTGAGCACAAAATCTAGGCTGGTACTTCAATGCAAGACTGAAGGAATGTTGCATTGTTGGAGATACTGGCCGTGATTTTGCCGGCGCTAAGAGGGCGGGTTCAGAGGTAGGTCAGGTGTTAAAGTTGCAATGACTAACGGCAGGTTGGAAACCCGCCGTGATCTCGCCTCTGTCTGAGTTTCAGGATTGTCGGGTCTGCGATCTCACAACAGACCCAACACCAAGCGGCGGGTAAGGCATTTAAGGCACTTAACTCCTTGTTAAGTGCTTCTTTAGAGCTGTTTTGACAGCCTTTTGCAATTTTCCAAGTTTTGGGTCGGGTTTCATGACGTTCGGAGTACACACCAGGTAAGCGTGTCGGGAACGCCAACGAGCTGGAAACTTCACAGCTGCAATTGCAGTCTAAAAACTGCACTCTCAAATCTGGTCAATTTCAAATGTCAGAGGTTGGTGATTTAACAATTTGGTAGATACATTCTGTGTTTAGGCTGCAAGTATGTGGTGTTAACTCTATATCTACTGTCACCTGCATTGCTGGACATAAAAGGCGTCCTTACCCTTCACTGTGCCACCTCAAATTGTCAGCAAACATATGGCAATGATGTCAAACATTCATGCAACACTAATTTATTGGAACTTAGTAAAAGAACAGAAAAGTCACAATGAATTCTATCAGAACACCCAAGTGAGAACCCTTGTGCTTATTTATGTGTCAGCTTTCTCTTACACGTGCTTCTACATTGTACTCCCCCTGTGGCTTCAGCAGATGTAGAGACAGCCTGCTCACCTCCCTGCTGCGCCTGTTTAGACGCCTTTGGCGGTCGTCCTCTGGGTTTTGGTGCCTGTGAGGGCCCCGACAAAGTCTGCTCCTCCTGCGGCTGTGCAGGGGCAGACTCGGCCATCACTGCTTGGGTGCTCATCTGGGGCTCTGATCAAGGGGTTGGCAAGAGGCCGAAAGTTTCAGTGCTTGGAGAGGAGCCCCCACTTGCATGTCGCCTCCCATCATCATCCGTCTCATGGGCCACCCTCACTTCTCTGCTAGCAAGTAGCTGGAGAGCACCTTGCTGCACATCAGTGGGGCCATGAGGACCCGTCCCTGTACTGACAATCCTCATAATTGGGACATCCATGGACCTCTGGTTCCTTTCCACGATAGATGCCCAGCTATCCTCCATAGCTGACCATCTATCTAGAAGTGTCACCATGTTGGTTTGAGTCTGGCGATTTATGGCCTCCACGGAGGCTTCCATTCTTTCCATGGTGGTACCTACATTATCCATTACGTGCACAATGGCATTGCTCATGTTTGAGATAGACCCCTCCATTCTCTGCACACTCACAGTCACCGTGGTTGCAAACCCAGTCAGAGCCTCCTGCACTTGTTCCTGAAACTCCAGCGCCGCTCACTTTCTGGATGGCCCCCGAGGCTCAGCTTCTACAAGCAGCTGAGCGGAGCGAGGAGCATCCTGCGGCCTCCGATGAGGACTCTCCACTGCTGTCCCTGTCTCCACCATCTGCTCTTGCTCACTTATGTGTTGTGATACACCAGGTGACAACACTACTCTATCTCACAAACGACTCACCGAGGTGTGCGTCTCTGCGCTGGTGCTGGGTGTGCTGATTGCTGCTGACGCTTCTCCCTCAGAGGATGCAGCATCCTCTGAGGAATCCTCCTGCTCTTCCTCCTGGACAGTAGGGATGGGGTCTCTTGATGGTCCTGTGAGAGAGTAAAGACAGGAGTTAGACATGTGATATGTAGATTGCAGACACATCCCATTGTGCACATGATGAGCATTCAATTTCTATTGACATCAGATGCCATATGTGTCACTCATGAAAGCCAAATAAGATGGATGGAGAAGCATTCTGTCACCAGGTTGTTCAACTGAGCCCGTCTCTCCGTCCCCTACTTCTAGCTGTTCCACCGATCCCACAATTTCGAGAGCCACCTCCTCCAGCACTGTGCCACGGATGTTCTCTCCATCTCTTTCTTATTGTGGGATCTCTTTTCCTACAATGAGGGAAAGAAGTGGAGTTTCAGTGAGAGTGATGGAATGAGTGTATAGAATGGATAGGATAGATGTTTAGAGGGAGACTGTGATGGAGTGGGTTCCCATTACCAAGTTCCCTCCTTTTGAATTGCAAGTTGTTGTCATTGCATAACTATGAGGGTGAGTGTGAGGGGTGCATAGTTAGATGGGGAAGTGATTCTGTACATAGGGAGAGAGGGATGGTTGATGGTGCAAGTGATGATGGGTTGAGTTAGGATGTGCACGGGGAGGGTTGGCAATGCAAAGTGATGGGAAAGTGATGACAGGCACAGCAGAATTAAGGTCAGTGTGCATTTATACTCACTTTTCCTGTGCGTAGGAGATCATTGAACCTTTTCCTGCATTGGACCCAGGTGCGTCTTACCATGCACCTGGCACTGACCTCCTCAGCTATTCGCAGTCAGGCTGCCTTCGTCTGCTGAGGAGCTTTCCTTCTTCCATTTCCCAGGCATAGGACCTCCCAATGACCTCTGACTCCCTCCACAAGAACATGGAGGAATTGCTCATTGAAGCGGGGAGCTGCCTTCTGTCTCTCTGCAGATATAGTGAGCACGAGCAGCAGTCAGGAGCAGCATAAACGACTTCAGATGTAAATGTGAACTGGCCCCCTTAAATACTCCGGCTGCAAATAGACCCGCACCTTGTGATGAGGGCGGGTAACCCACACGGCGGGCTTAACTAGCCCAATTAACCAAAAATTGTGTCAGCCGTCCAGCTGGAGCCGGCAGCGGGGCCGGAACCCGCCAAGCACCCTTCCCGACGCCAACCCGCCTCCACAGAGAAAATCGCGGCCACTGTCTTTCAGATGAGATGTTAAATCAAGGTCTGTAGAAAATGACATAAAGTTCCCATGGCAGATGAAAAGCAGAGAGTTTTTCCGGTGTCCTGGCCTACATCACTGAAACAGATAATCTGGTCATTTATCTCATTGCTGTTGTTGGGACTTTGCTCTGTGTAAATTGGCTTCCATATTTTGCCAACATTACAACAGTGACTACTTCTGAAAGATTTAATTGGCTGTGCAGCCCCTAGGATGTCCAGAAAATATGAAAGGTGCGATACGAAGGCAAGTTCTTTCTTTATTCATGTGCCACGATAAGATTGGGTCCAAGGTGGAGCAGAAAATAATGCTTCTTATCTGATTTAATGTAAAGTGACTACTTTGGCAAGGCAATGGAGAGGCAGTCAGCATTTATGAAAAGGTACCACAGTGCGGGACATAGACTTCAGGAAACGAGGGGAGAAAATCAGAGTAGAAAATAAATAAGCAAATAAAATTCCGTGCTGATTTGCAGGATCAGCTATTCAAACCCAGCAACTATTAAATCCCTCTGATATTGACTGGTCCGAATCAAATTCACCTACCCAAAATGTTATGCACTCCATTACTTTAGATAATGCACCGGAAAATAAGCAATTATATTTAATTATAGTGTAATTAAAAGAGCAAATAACCTTTTTAATAGCTAATTGCCTTATATAATAACAAGGGTACCCTGTGATATGTGAGAACTAATTGCTTAAGGCATTTGTTAGCTGTGCAAGTTCTACGGTTCAACAGCTGTTCTTTTTTAATTGGGCCTTTTAAAAGAGTGAGTTTGTACATCAAGGCATAGGTTACACTGTGCACTACCACCACATTCAAATGGTAAGGGAAATCCTATAACTCACAAACTAAGAAGTCAACCAATTATAAAGGGCTACCTCATACGTAGATTAATTTGTGCATTCCACTCTTACTCAATAATATTCCAAACAATTTCTAATTGCATATATCCAATTGGGGCAGAAATTCGGGTCTCTACGGGGGAGTACGCACTGCGTACTCACCCGTAGGCCCAACGAAAGTGCCGGTTTCTTGCATGTACTGCGCATGCGCGGGAAACCGGCACTTCCGTTCCCCTGAAGGAAGGGGTTCAGAGGTCGAACGCGCACGCCGGAGGGCCAGCACGTTCGCCTCGCACTTCGGGTTTTTTTACAGGTTCCTCCGTGAGGGTAAGCACGGAGAAGATGCACATTGAAAAAGGAGGCGCAAGGCCTTCTTTTAACAAGGTAAGTGTTGATTTTATTAAAATTTAAACATTTTTTTCACAGATTTATCTTTTTTAATTACTTTAAAGAAAGGTAAGTTTAGTTTTAGCCCCGTTAAAAAGTGTAATTAATTTTTTCAAAATTTAAATTTTTGTTTAAAATAGTTAAGTAATGTAATTTATAGTTATTTTAAAAGTGTGATGTTTTTTTTAAAATTTATTTGTAGTTTTAGGGATGTTTTGGGGCTGATCTGTATTCATAGATTTGACAGGTCTGTCAAATCTATAAATGAAAGATGTTCTGCTGCCATTGGCTCTCCATGGCCCACGTGATCCCAGGGGACGCATCGCACTAACTACGCCCCTGGGATATGCAAGCACTGCCCGCCGGCAGTTGGAGGAGGCCCAGGACCGGAATCCCCCGCGGGCCCAGGAGTCAACAGCAGGCGCGGTAGGTAGGTCCTTGCACCCGCGGGAAGCCAGGGAGCCGAATTTCTGGCCCAATATATTAGGATGTTGGGCAGTTCTTTTCCCAGAGAGTATTGAGCCTCTGGAATACATTGCTGCTGGTGTGCTGGGTGCTGACTCTGCCTTCAAGAGGGAGCTGGATCAGTTCTTGAATGGGGCAGAGATCACACCATATAGAAGGTCAGTGCCTTTAAAGATAATGCTTGGTCCATGTGATCTCCTGGGCTGGTTTTGATCATCTGAGGGGGGTGAGAGAGGAATTTTCCAGCATATTTTTTCCCTTATTGGCCCTGGGTTTTTTCTCTGTTGTTTGGCCTCTCCCAGGGGATTACATGGCTGCAGGGAAGGGGGTGGGAGAAGGGGGGCGGAGAGAGGGAGGGTGGAAGTTTTTAGTCATGATGCTCTGGCCATCATGAGTGTGGAGTCAGCTTGACAGACCAGCTTGTCTCTTCCTCGAACATATGAACATAAGAAATAGGAGCAGGAGTAGGCCAGACGGCCCATCGAGCCTGCTCTTATTCAGTAAGGTCATGGATGAACTTTTACATCAACTCCACTTTCCCACCCTATCAACCTACCCCTTGATTTCCTTGGTGCCCAAAACTCTGTCGGGTTCTGGACCATTAATTTTGTATGTTCATGATATTTGAATTATAGTGGGCCCTATTTTCATACAGAGGGAAGTTAATACCTCTAGAGCGGCTTGTCACAGATTTCATCCAATGCTAATACTGTTGGGGGGGGGGGGGGTTAAACTAACTTGGCAGGGGGATGGGATACAGAGTGGAGCCATAGTAGGGGGTGATGCACAGCCAAATATAGAGGAAAAAACAAGTCAGTCTGGAAGGCAGAGCAAATATGTAACTGCACAAGGGAGTATGGCAAGGCTGGATGGCATTTATTTTAATGCAAGGAAACTTGGGAGACAGCAGAGGTAACGATGTGGGAGTGGGAAGAGAAGCCATTGCAGGTGATTCACTGGTTATGATTAGCTAGATAAGAATGGGGCCATTACAGGACTAATTTTTGTGCTCGAGTGCTCCCAAGAGCAGATAGCACTTGCAGAAAATGCTGCTGAGAAATCACTGCTGAGTTCCTGTCCCCTTTAAAGTAATGGTCGGAAAATGAGGCACTCGTGTCAACAATGTCCTGGCCAGCACTCCCTGCAAACGCCATCCTACGCTAGGAGTGCCAGACCTGCTAAATCACACATCTAATGTCTTCAGGGAACCTGGACCAACCACAGGGGAGAAATATCTGAGAAAGTAAAGCTCTGTGGGATCTCTTACTGACCTCCAGAGGTGGTCAAATGTTACTCTTGGATATCAATCCAACCTCACAAACTCACAGCCTATCTTATTCAAGAAGCCACATTCACAGTTGACAATCCCTGGGTCCCAACAGCATGGCAACAATCGGTATTTCTATGCATGAAGAATGGTTAGAAAGTGGAATTCTTTGCCATGAAGCATGGCTGACGCAGAGTCCATGACCTAGAAATTGGTTCGGGCTGGCAGGCCCAATTCCCACCCAACATTGGGCTTTGGGCCTCATTTACGTCAGACAAGCGAGCGGCAGACACCTGCCGAGCTTCCTCAAGCAGCTCGCCGGCAAGGACCAGTTGAAATTCGGGCCACTGCGCTGCCGGCAGTTGCCCTTGGGTAGGACCTGGAAGAGTGGAGTAAGCGATCGGGAGGGATGGGGTTGGCAACCAGGAGAAGAGGGCAAGTCGTGTCTGGCAGCGAACTGTGGTTTTAATGTGGAGTTGGGAGGAGCACTCCTGCTCCTCTTGGCTCCATATTCAGGTAAGTATTTTTTTTTAAACTTACCTTTTTTGGTGGTGGTCTGTAGTGATCCCTATAAGAACCACTGGTTAGGTCGCTTGCAGACCTGGTTTTCCTGAACGTAGCAAGCCCGTTGCTGGCTGCGTTCAAGGCAACCCAAACTGACAAAGAAGGCACCAAGTTGATGTTAGGATCCTTATTTGCATATGCAAAGGGCCTAGCGTCTGTTTCAGGCGTGGGCTCTGGATGCCTCTTATAATGCATATACCAATATGGCAGGCGGCGCAATTCCAGTGTGGAATATTCACCCGCAAGCCACCTGCCATATTGGATGGTTTGACACCCGTTTTAAGCCTATAAAACTGGTGCAGCGTCATCGAATTTCTAGCCCTACAAGTAATTTTTCAAATTGAACTAGATCATTCCTCAAAAAAGAGAATGATTAGAGGGTATGGGAAATGAGCAACAGATTGGGATTAAACTAGATGACTATTGTAGAAAAAACATTGGTGCAGATTTGATTTGGTGTCTCTACTGTAACATTCTATGACCATGTTTTTGAGTATTTAACTATCATTGATATTCCTGGAATCTTTAATCCTAGCCTAATAGACCAGCACTGGGAATTTCCGTTGGGGTTCTCCCAATCAGCCAAGTTTACACATCTATCCAGGGTTTCCGTTGATCTTCCACCGATGTTACGGTCACCAGTCAGGAGAATAGAATCATAGAATCATAGAAATTTACAGCACGGAAGGAGGCCATTTCGGCCCATCGTGTCCGTGCCGGCCGACAAAGAGCTATCCACCCTAATCCCACTTTCCAGCTCTTGGTCCGTAGCCCTGTAGGTTACGGCACTTCAGGTGCAAATCCAAGCACTTTTTAAATGTGATGAGGGTTACTGCCTCTACCACCCTTTCAGGCAGTGAGTTCCAGACCCCCACCACCCTCTGGGTGAAGAAATTTCCCCTCAAATCCCCTCTAAACCTCCTACCAATTACTTAAAATCTATGCCCATTGGTTGTTGACCCCTCTGCTAAGGGAAATAGGTCCTTCATATCCACTAGAACATAAGAAATAGGAGCAGGAATAGGCCACTTGGCCCCTCGAGCCTGCTCCGCCATTCAATAAGATCATGGCTGATCTTGGACTCAAAGTCACTTCCCAGCCCGCTCCCCATAACCCTTCACTCTCTTATCTTGCAAAAATTTGTCTATCTCCACTTTAAATATATTTGATGACTCAGCCTCCACAGCTCTCTGGGGCACAGAATTCCACAAATTTACGACCCTCTGAGAGAAGAAGTTCCTCCTCATCTCAGTTCTAAAAGGGCGACCCTTTATTCTGAGACTGTGCCCCCGAGTTCTAGATTTCCCCATGAGGGGAAACATCCTCTCTGCATCTACCCTGTCGAGCCCCCTCAGTATCTGATATGTTTCGATAAGATCACTTCTCATTCTTCTAAATTCCAATGAGTATAGGCCCAGCCTGCTCAACCTTTCCTCATAAGTCAAACCCCTCATCTCTGGAATTAACCTAGTGAATTGTCTCTGAACTGACTCCAATGCAAGTATATCCTTCCTTAAATAAGGAGACCAAAACTGAATGCAGTACTCAAGGTGTGGTCTCACCAATACCTTGTACAGTTGTAGCAGGACTTCCCTGCTTTTATACTCCAACCCCCTTGAAATAAAGGCCAACATTCCATTTGCCTTTTTGATTACTTGCTGTACCTGCATGCTAACTTTTTGTGTTTCATGCACAAGGACCCCCAGGTCCCTCTGAACTGTAGCATTTTGTAATCTCTCTCCATTTAAATAATAGTTTGCTTCTTTATTTTTCCTACCAAAGTGGATAACCTCGCACTTTCCCACATTAAACTCCATCTGCCAAATGTTTGCCCACTCACCTAGCCTCTCTATATCCCTTTGCAGATTCTTTGAGTCCTCTGCACAACTTGCTTTCCCACCCATCTTTGTATCATCCGCAAACTTGGCTACATTACACTCAATCCCTTCATCCAAGTCATTAATGTAGATTGTAAATAGTTGGGGCCTCAGCACCGATCCTTGTGGCACCCCACTAGTTACCGTTTGCCAACCAGAAAATGACCCATTTATCCCAACTCTCTGCTTTCTGTTAGTTAGCCAATTCTCTATCCATGCTAATATATTACCCCCAACTCCGTGAGCTCTTATCTTATGCAGTAACCTTTTATGTGGCACCTTATCGAATGCCTTCTGGAAATCCAAATACACCACATCCACTGGCTCACCCTTGTCCACCCTGCTTGTTACATCCTCAAAGAACTCCAGCAAATTTGTTAAACATGATTTCCCTTTCCTAAAACCATGCTGACTCTGTTTGACTGCAGTATATTTTTCTAAATGCCCTGCTACTGCTTCCTTAATGAAGGACGCCAGCATTTTCCCAACGACAGATGTTAGGCTAACTGATTCATAGTTTCCTGCTTTCTGTCTCCCTCCTTTCTTAAATAGGGGTGTTACATTAGCGGTTTTCCAATCCACTGGGACCTCTCCAGAGTCCAGGGAATTTTGGTATATTACAACCAATGCATCCACTATCTCTGCAGCCACTTCTTTTAAGACCCTGGGATGCAGGCCATCTGGTCCAGGGGACTTGTCGTCTTTCAGTCCCATTATTTTACCGAGTACTATTTCCTTAGTGATAGTGATTAGTTCCCCACTCCCTGTGGCCCCTTGATTATCCATTATTGGGATGTTGTTAGTGTCTTCTACAGTGAAGACAGATGCAAAATATTTGTTCAGAGTCTCTGCCATTTACCCGTTCCCCATTATTAATTCCCCAGTCTCATCCTCTAAGGGACCAATGTTTACTTTAGCTACCCTCTTCCTTTTTATATACCTGTAGAAGCTCTTACTATCTGTTTTAATGTTTCTTGCCAGCTTACTCTCATAATTCATCTTCACTCTATTTTTTTTTGTCATCCTTTGCTGACACTCTATCTAGGCCCCTCATAATTTTATACACCTCAATAAGTTCTCCCCTCAGCCTCCTCTGTTCCAAAGAAAACAAACCTAGCCTATCCAATCATTCCTTGTAGCTAAAACGTTCCAGTCCAGGAAACATCCTCGTAAATCTCCTCTGTACCCTCTCGAGTGCAATCAGAGCTTTCAACTCCATAGGAAGTTTTTGGTATAGTAATCAAACATTGGACTTTTTCATTTGTATACATCATACAAAAGCAAAATACTGCGGATGCTGGAAATCTGAAATAGAAACAGAAACTGTTGGAAATACACAGATGTTAAGGCAGTATCTGTGGAGAGTGAAACAGAGTTAACGTTTCAGTCGATGACCTTTCATCAGAACTGGAAAAAGTTAGAGATGTTTTAAGCAATTACAGAGGCAGGGAAAGGTGGGAGGGGAGGAAAGAACAAAAGGGAAGGTCTGTGATAGGATGGAAGGCAGGAGAGATTAAACGTCATCCAGCCTTCCACCCTATCCCAGACCTTCCCTCCCACAGTGCTGTTAGGGACGGAGTTCCAGGATTTTGACCCAGCGACGATGAAGGAATGGCAATATATTTCCAAGTCAGGATGGTGTGTGACTTGGAGGGGAACTTGAGGTGGTAGTGTTACCATGCACCTGCTGCCCTTGTCCTTCTAGGTGGTAGAGGTCACGGTTTTGGGAGTTGCTGCCGAAGAAGCCTTGGCGAGTTGCTGCAGTGCATCTTGTAGATGGTACACACTGCAGCCACAGTGCGCCAGTGGTGGAGGGAGTGAATGTTTAAGGTGGTGGATGGGGTGCCAATCAAGCGGGCTGCTTTGTCCTGGATGGTGTCAAGCTTCTTGAGTGCTGTTGGAGCTGCACCCATCCAGGCAAGTGGTGAGTATTCCATCACACTCCTGGCTTGTGTCTTGTAGATGGTGGAAAAACTTTGAGGAGTCAGAGGTAAGTCACTTGCCACAGAATACCCAGCCTCTGATCTGCTCTTGTAGCCACAGCATTTAAGTTTCTGTTCAATGATGACCACCAGGAAGTTGACGGCGGGGGATTTGACGATTGTAATGCTGTTGAATGTCAGGGGGAGGTGGTTAGAGTCTCTCTTGCTGGAGATGGTAATTACCTGGCACTTGTGTGGCGCGAATGTCATTTGCCACTTATCAGCCCAAGCCTGAATGTTGTCCAGGTCTTGCTGAATGTGGACACAGACCGCTTCATTATCTGAGGAGTTGTGAATGGAACTGAACACTGCAATCATAAGTGAACACTCCCACTTCTGACCTTACGTTGGAGGGAAGGTCATTGATGAAGCAGCTGAAGATGGTTGGGCCTGGAACTCTGCCCTGAGGAACTCCTGCAGCAATGTGCTGGGGCTGAGATGATGGGTCTCCAACAACCACAACCATCTTCCTTTGTGCTCGGTATGACTCTAGCCAGTGGAGAGTTTTTCCCCTGATTCCCATTGACGTCAATTTTACTGGGGCTCCTTGATGCTACACTCGGTCAAATGCTGCCTTGATGTCAAGGGCAGTCACTGTCACCTCACTTTTGGAATTCAGCTGTTTTTTTTCCATGTTTAGACCAAGGCTGTAATGAGATCTGGAGCCAAGTGGTCCTGACGGAACCAAACTGAGCATCGGTGAGCAGGTTATTGGTGAGCAAGTGACGCTTGATAGCACTGTCAATGACCCCTTCCAATACTTTGCTCAGGGGGCGGTAAATGGCCAGATTGGATTTGTCCTGCTTCTTGTGGACAGATATACCTGGGTAATTTTCCACATGGTCGGGTAGATGCTAGGGCTGTAGCTGTACTAGAACAGCTTGGCTAGAGGCGCGGCTAGTTCTGGAGCCTGCAGGCATGAAGTATGGTTTTTGAATCAGCAAGGTTGAGGTAGGGGCATAAACAGGTGATGTTTCCAAGGTGGAGGTAGGTGATCTTGGTGAAGGATTGGTTGTGAAGTTTGAGGCTTAACCCAGGGTTAAGAAGGACACTGAGGTTGTGCACTTTCAGATTCAGCCTTAAACTAGTCCAGGAGATTACTTTGACCCTGAATTCCCTGTTGTGCCTACCCTTCTGTAAGAGGTGATCTCCGTCCCAGCCAGAAACAGGTCCAGCTCTCTCGCTCATAGGAATTCAACAAATCAGCATCCACCGCACGAGAAGGCAACCTGTTCCAGAGGTCCACTATTCTCTGGGGAAAGTACCACCTCCTGACATCTAACCTAGATCTGGCTTTACACAACTTAAAATTGTGACCGCTGGTCCTCCATAATCTATTTAATTGAAACAAACTGTCAATTGGAACAAAATCTACTCCCTCCATCATCTTATAAACCTCAATCAGATCATCCCCAATCTATGCTTCTCTAAAGTGTAGAGTCCCAACTCTTTTAGCCTACCTCGATAATAAAAAACAACTGTTGCAAATATATATTTGTACTGTAAAACCACTTTCTGATATGGGAGTAGAAATTTGTCCTGGGCGGTAGCGCAAAATGGGTGGTATCGAATCGGCCGCTCGTTATACTCTCCACCCTGTTATATCAGGTGGGCAGTATAACAGGCAGTTGATGCAATACCGCCCGTTTAGCACTGCCGTCCAAGATGAATTTCCAGCCCATGGAGTCCAGTGTTCTGTTTTTTGTATTTGAGAGGATCTTTGGCGGTCAGTTTGCAACAAGAAGCAGAGTTCCTGCCATGCCTCCTTATTGAACCGTTGCCTCCTTAAGCAGGCCTCTTCTGAGACCTCATCAAGGGAGCGGTGTTTTGTGTATGCTCTGGTGGAAGGGTACTGACATGAATCTGTCATTCATGACTTATGAAATAATACTGAGTGGCCTGCGGGTGGCGCTGTCCAGGGAGAGTATAAATACTCGGGCACGGGCCCAGCTTGCGCAGGACATTCTTAACAGGAAATAGTGAAGGACACAACTAGACCTCCATGTTGTAAAACAGTTGATTAAAGCTTTGTTTAATGCTTAGACCAAGTGCCTGGTAGTTTTCTTACGTCAGGTACCTCTCTGTTGATCTTTTTCTCCTTCGTTGTGGCCTTATCCCACATGCCTTCATCATATCCTTTGCCTCCTGCTCCTGTCCCATCTTCCTTACAAGGATATAGATGGGAATGACAAGTGTTCCCCCTAACTGTTTTTGGGCCATGTGGCCCCCTTTAACCGGCTGCATGGCCCATTTAAACTTCCGTGCATGTGCGTTTTTTTGCATTGTGAAGCAGGTTCACTGGTTGTGCAGGACCTCGAGACATCTGGAGCTCACTGCCTGAAAGGGTGGTAGAGACAGGAACCCTCACAACATTCAAGAAGCATTTAGATGAGCACTTGAAATGCCATAGCATACAAGGCTACGGACCAAGTGCTGGAAAATGGAATTAGAATAGACAGGGCTTGATGGCCGGGGCGGACACGATGGGCCGAAGGGCCTCTTTCTGTGCTGTATAACTCTATGACTCTATGAGCTGCGCGGCCATGTGCACGTGCAGCTTAAAGGGAATGTTGGGAATGATCACAGTGAATCCCATCATAAGAGCTCCATGACAGAAGGGTCTCAACCTGCTAAGAAGCAGCTTCAAGAATCCTTTCTTCATAACATAGCTGAGGAAAGATTTTTCCAATCGCTTCAGTCGAAGCTGATAAAAATAAAATGTTCTCCCATTAGTCCTGCCATGATTTGGAAAACAAACTCAGAAATCCTGTTTTTTTTTAACTGGAAGTGAGTTTTGGGCAGGCAGGAGACGGGGTCAACACCACCCCCCCACCACCGCCACCGCACCCGTCGACCCCCGCCGGTGTCATCAATTTGAGACCCAAAATATTTTAACTCCCGGGCCTCACTTACATCCTGCTACCTGTATCCTAACTCGCACCAAGTCCTGTTCACCCATCAACCACTATGCTTGCTGACCTACATTGGCAACGCGATGATTTTAAAATTCTCATCCTTGTTTTCAAATCCCTCCAAGGCCTCATACCTCCCTATCCCTGTAACCTGCTCCAGCCCTACAACCATCCGAGATCTCTGCATTCCTCCAATTCAGGCCTCTTGCGTATCCTCAACTTTAATCGCTCCACCATTGGCGGCCGTGCCTTCAGCTGCCGAGGCCCTAAGCTCAGGAATTTCCTCCCTAAACCTCTCTGCCTCTCTCTCCTCCTTTAAGACGCTCCATAAAACCTACCTCTTTGACCAAGCTTTTGGTCACCTGTCCTAATATCTCTTTATGTGGCTCAGTGTTTGATAACACTCCTGAGAAGCGCCTTGGGACATTTTAGTACGTTAAAGGCGCTATATAAATGTAAGTTGTTGTTGTTGTTGTTGGCTAGTTGCCGGCTCGAAATGGGCGTAAAGAGACAGCTGGCTGACTGCCCAGAGACCATCCTCCAGCAAATAGGTACGTTGTGATGAAGGGTTTCTGCTGGGTCTTGCAGGTGGGGAGGGAGGGAGCCCAGAGGGAGCCCAGGGCAGGAGACTCCTGCTCCTTCTGTCCCCATTAAGGAAAATGTAGCACTTATCTTTGAGGGCCTCTTCTCCTGTGGACCAGGTTTCACTGAGCATGGCTACTGCATTGTCTACCACGCTTAGTCGGATGTTAAAATGCCATCAGGTTCATAGGGCCCCAATATGCAAGTATTAATGAGTTAGGCGAGGGCCTCGGACACCGAAGTAAGGGGCTCAGTTACGGGGGGGGGTGGGCTGGAATGGAACGGGAACAGAGTGGTACGGTTTTGGAAGCAATTTTAACTATGTGGCAGACCAGTTCCTGCTGGGTGGGTTGGGTTAAAATTGCCCCTTCTCCACCCCCGTAATTGGAGGACAAAAACAATCTTCCACTTGCAATGAAAGAATCCCAATGATGCATCTTCAGAAATAGTGCACACTGCACATGTTCACATTGCAGCACCTTCCTTCAGCTCAGTGTGAAATCTGTGGGAAAATAATGAGGTTCAAGCCTAGGCTCTTGAGAGAGGCTGAGCTCTTCAAGTAAAACATTAATGAAGGTCCTTAAAGACACAAATATCATGTTTTTAAGAGAATTATGTTAATGTTCATTTTTATATTTTGTTACTGACCTTTTTTTGAGACTTTATTGTAGGAGATGCACTGGTAATATTGGGAAAGGTAAACTTTAGATTTTAGGAGGAAGGGAAGATTTGAGGTGTTGGGAAAGAAAAACCTGGACAAGGTGCTGTCTGGATGGAGAGGGTGTAGTAGCCATTGGGTATGAGTAGCAGTGTTAGTGGCACTAGAGCTTGTGGTTTGTTGCGTTGTAATGTTCATGGGTCATATTGAAAAAAAACAGTTAGTTTCTTTGTGATTATTAAGTAATTAGACAAATCTCACTGGGGGAATGATTTAACCAGACAGTACTGCCAAACATTCTTGTTTGGATAGAAATTAAGGAAATGTTGCATTTGGGAGGTTTCCCTCTGAGGTCCAGAGCAAAGTGTTTGCATGGTCGAGGTAACCAGGAAAACAAATAATGCTGCAACTCCACCATGAAAACAGTTATACATTCAACTTATAGCAATCATATGCTTTGTTAAGCAGATCAGGAAGGAATAGCTCAGAAACTAATAATGCAAAAACAGTTTCTGACAGTCACCTTTGTAGCAATTTGTGACCCAGATGCCAATTTACACTATCAATATTCTCCATTGATTCAGAACCTGCCTATTACCATCACTGACACCTGAGGCTTTGTTATTTTTTGATGATGAAGTGCAAACGTTTGTAGCAAGGTGGAAACATTGATCAATTGTCAGTGGGATAGAAAGGAAAATTTTCATCTGCTTCCCTAGATTCAATTAAACACGACAGAGTGAACACAATGACTGCTAAATTGGATTGTCATCTATCATCTAGCTTTAATTAACTGAGATTAAAGCCATCCCAATCCTTTCTGTGAAAATATCAACTGAGCAACGCATGTATTTTTAACGGTGCTTACATTGTTTACTTATTTTTCTGACTCTGATATCTGAAATTATTTCCTTGTTTTATACATTTGCTAATGATCAATTTTCTGCATAAATTTCCTCCACTGCTAAACTAAACGTTTGTGTATTTAACTATTTATCTGTAAATAATTTTGCAGCAAATCACACAAATATAATATTATGGCGTGAATTTTCAAATTGCCAGGTGGGCATTAAACTGGGTTTGCCCTACAACCCTCCGAGATCTCTGCGCTCCTCCAATTCTGGCCTTTTGCGCTTTCCCGATTTTAATCACGCCACCATTGGCAGCCGTGCCTTCAGCTGCCTGGGCCCTAAGCTCTGGAATTCCATCCTTAAATCTTTCTGCCTCTCTACCTCGCTCTCCTCCTTTAATACTCCTCCTGCTTTACACTTACCTCTTTGACTAAGCTTTTGGCCACCTGTCCTAAGATCTCCTTATGTGGCTTGGTGTCAAATTTTGTTTGAAGCGCTTGTGAAGCGCTTTGGGACATTGTATTATGTTAATGGCGCTATATAAATACAAGTTGTTGTTGTTATGGATCCACCCCCAGTTATAGGAAACTGGAAATAAAATCGGGCGGTTTCTATAATGGGTGACCAATCAGCAACACCAGCTTCACATCCGGGCGGCAATTTGAAAGTTTACACCATAGGAACATCATCACCTCCAAGTTCCCCTCCAAGTAATACACTGTCCCAACTTGGTCATATATCGCTGTTCCTTCATCGTCGCTCGGTCACTGGAACTCCCCACCTAACAGCCATGTGGGATTAACTTCAGCACACGGCCTGCAGCGGTTCAAGAAGAAGGCTCACCAGCATCTTCTCAAGGGCAATTAGGGATGGGCAATAAATGTCGGCATTGCCACTGACACCCATAATCCCTAGAATGATTTTTTTTTAATTGGCGTGTAAAAATGCGTGCTTCTGTATTTTGTAGTATGGACGGCAAAGTTTATTTCAATTTAACGTTTAACGTCAATTGCATTGCATGTTCGGCCTGACAATTCTGTAATGCAAAACATAATCAGCAGGACCCAAGCCACGTAGCAAATCATACTTTTCAACCAAGAGAGGGAGCTCTGTTCATTTCCTCCCAACCCCTGCGGAAGTATTTTTTAGGGTGCAATTATATTGTGGTTATTGATATTGTTATCGGTATGAATATTTTCTGCACCTTGCCTTTACTGTCTGTCTGTAATTCAGGCTCTCTGGTTCAGGAGGGAGTTCTACACATGCATGCATACAAACGTACACAAAACTACAGGTACATAGACAATAACCTGCATTTATTATTGCACCTTAAATGTAGAAAAACATCTTGAGGCAGTTCACAAAGTTTTAATCAACAAAAAAAAGGTGGCAAACCAAAGAAGGAGAAATCAGGAGGGGTCAAAGGCCTCCAGAGGAGGCCGAGATGGATCATCTACTCAGCACTTCTGGCTGAACATAAGAACATAAGAATTAGGAACAGGAATAGGCCATACAGCCCCTCAAGCCTGCTCCGCCATTCAATAAAATCAAGGCTGATTTCAACCTCAACTCCACTTTCCCGCCCGATCCCCATATCCCTTGATTCCCCTAGAGTCCAGCCTTAAATATACTTAATGATTCAGCATCCACAGCCTTTTGGGGTAGAGAATTCCAAAGATTCACAACCCTCTGAGTGAAGAAATTCCTCCTCATCTCAGTCTTAAATAGCTGACCCCTTATCCTGAGACTATGCCCCCTAGTTCTAGACTCTCCAGCCAGGGGAAACAATCTTTCAGCACCTATTCTATCAATCCCCCTCAGAATCTTATATGTTTCAATGAGATCACCTCTCATTCTTCTAAACTCCAGAGAGCATAGGCCCAATCTACTCAATCTTTCCTCGTAGGAGAACCCTCTCATCGCAGGAATCAATCTAGTGATCCTTTGTTGCACTGCCTCTTAGACAAGTACAACCTTCCTTAGATAAGGAGACCAAAACTGTGCGCAGTACTCCAAGTGTGGTCTTACCAAAGACCTGTACAATTGTAGAAAGACATCCTTACTCTTGTACTCCAACCCCCTTGCAATAAAGACCAACATGCCATTTGTCTTCCTAATTGCTTGCTGTACATGCATGCTAACTCTCTGTGTCTCTTGTACTAGGACACCTAAATCTCTCTGAACACAAACATTTAATAGTTTCTCAGCATTTAAAAAATATTCTGTTTTCCTATTCTTTCTACCAAAGTGAATAACCTCACATTTCCCCACATTATAGTCCATCTGCTACCCTATTGCCCACTCACTTAGCCTGTCTATATCCCTTTGCAGGCTCTTTTTGTCCTCCTCAAACCTTACTTTCACACTAGCTTTGCATCATTAGCAAATTTTGATAAATTGCACTCGGTCCTTTCATCTAAGTCATTAATATAGATTGTAAGTAGCTCAGGCCCAAGCACTGATCCTTGCGACACCCCACTAGTTATAGCCTGCCAACCTGAAAATAACCCCTTTATCCCTACTCTCTGTTTTCTGTACATTAACCAATCCTCTATCCATGGTAATAGAGTACCCCCAACCCCATGAGCCCTTAACTTGTGTAACATCCTTTTTTTTACTACCTGAAGTTGATTGTAAATGCTTCAGCCTTGTCTTTTGCACTCACGTGCTGGGCTCACATCATTGAAGATGGGGATGTTCATGGAGCCTCCTCCTCCCATTAGTTGTTTAGTAGTCCACCACCATTCATGACTGGATGTGGCAGGACTGCAGAGCTTTGATCTGAACCATTGGTTGTGGGATCGCTTAGCTCTAGCTATAGCATGCTGCTTCTGCTGTTTAGCATACACGTAGTCCGGTCTTATAGCTTCACCAGGTTGGCACCTCATTTTGAGGTACACCTGGTGCTGCTGCTGGCTTGCTTTTCTACACTCCTCATTGAACCAGTGTTGGTCCCCTGGCTTGATGGTAATTGTAGAGTGAGGGATATGCCGGGCCATGAGGTTACAGATTGTGGTGGAATATAATTCTGCTGCTGCTGATGGCCCACAACGCCTTATGGATGCCCAGTTTTGAGCTGCTAGATCTGTTATGAATCTATCCCATTTAGCACGGTGGTAGTGCCACACAACACGATGAAGGGTGTCCTCAGTGTGAAGACGGGACTTTGCCTCCACAAAGACTGTACGGTTGTCATTTCTACCAATACTGTCATGGACAAGTAGATTGGTGAAGATGAGGTCAAGTAGGTTTATTCCTCATGTTTCTCTCACTACCTGCCGAAGGCCCAGTCTGGCAGCTATGTCCTTCAGGACTCGGCCAGCTCAGTCAGTAGTGGTGCTACCGAGCCACTCTTGGTGATGGACATTGAAGTCCCCCACCCAGAGTACATTCTGTGCCCTTGCTACTCTCAGTGCTTCTTCCAAGTGGTGTTCAACAGCGGGGAGCACAGATTCATCAGCTGAGAGAGGGCAGTAGCTGGTAATCAGCTGGAGGTTACCTTCCCCATGTTTGACCTGAGGCCATGAGACTTCATTGAGTCCAAAATCAATGTTGAGGACTCCCAGGACAACTCCCTCCCTCCCTATGCTGCCACCTCGGGTAGGTCTGTCCTGCCGATTGGACGGGCCATACCCAGGGATGGTGATGGAGTGCTCTGGGACATTGCCAAAGAATCATAGAATCATAGAATGGTTACAGCACAGAAGATGGCTATTCAGCCCATTGAGCCCATGCCAGCTCTCTGCAAGAGAACTTCAGCTAGTCCCACTCCGCCACTCTTTCCCCATCGCCCTGCAATTTTTTTCCTTCAGGTACTTATCCAATTCCCTTTTGAAAGCCACGATTGAATCTGCCTCCACCACCCTCTCAGGCAGTGCATTTCTGATCATAAACACTCGCTGCATAAAAAAGTTTTTCCTCATGTCGCCTTAAATCTGTGTCCTCTGGTTCTCGACCCTTCCGCCAATGGGCACAGTTTCTCTCTACTCTGTGTAGACCCCTCATGACTTTGAACACCTCTATCAAATCTCCTCTCAACCTTCTCTGCTCGAAGGAGAACAACCCCAACTTCTCCAGTCTATCCACGTACCTGAAGTCCCTCATCCCTGGAACCATTCTTGTAAATCTTTTCTGCACCCTCGCTAAGGCCTTCACATCCTTCCTAAAGTGCAGTGCCCAGAATTGCACATAATACAAAGTTGAGGTCGGACCAGTGTTTTATAAAGGTTCATCATAACTTCTTTGCTTTTGTAGGCTATGCCTCTATTTATGAAGCCCAGGATCCCATATGCTTTTTTAACCACTTTCTCAATTTGCCCTGCCACCTTCAATGATTTGTGCACATATACCCCCAAGTCTCTCTGTTCATGCATCCCCTTTAGAATTGTAACATTTAGTCTATATTGCCTCTCCTCGTTCTTCCTACCAAAATGTATCACTTCGCACTTTTTTGCATTAAATTTTACATTAGATTGTTAAATGACACATTAGAGTGTCAGCCGATGGCTCAGTTGGTAGCACCCTTGCCTCTGAGTCAGAAAGTTGTTGGTTCGAGTCCCACTCCAGAGACTTGAGCATAAAATTCTAGGCTGACACTCCAGTGCAATACTGAGGGAGTGCTGCACTTTCATAGATGCTGTCTTTTGGATGAGATGTTAAACTGATGCTCCGCTTGCTCTCTTAAAAAGATCCATGGCACTTTTTCAAAGAAGAGCAGGGGAATTATCCCCAGTGTCCTGGCCAATATTTATCCCTCAATCAACATAATAAAAACTGATTATCTGGTCATTATCACACTGCTGTTTGTGGGAGCTTACTGTGAGGACATTGGCTGCCATGTTTCCTACATTACAACAGTGTCTACACTTCAAAAAGAAAGTACTTAATTGGCTGTAAAGCACTTTGGGACATCTGGTGGTTGTGAAAGGTGCTATATAAATGCAAGACTTTCATTTTTCTTTATCTTCCAAGTGTCCGCCCATTCCACCGTGTCCGTCTATGTGCTCCTGAAGTCCATCACTATCCTCCTCACTGTTCACTATTCTTCCAAACTTTGTGTCATCTACAAATTTTGAAATTGTTCTCTGTACTCCCAAGTCCAAATCATTAATATATATCAAGAAAAGCAGTGGTCCTAGTACCAACCCCTGAGGAACACCAATGTATACCTTCCTTCAGTCCAGAAAACAACCGTTTACCACTACTCTCTGTTTCCTGTCACTTAGCCAATTTCATATCCATGCTGCCACTTTCCCTTCGATTCCATGGGCTTCAACTTTGCTGGCAAGTCTATTATGTGGCACTTTATCAAACGTCTTTTGGATGTCCATATACACCACGTCAACCGCATTGCCCTCATCAACCCTCTCTGTTACCTCATCAAAAACTCAATCAAGATAGTTAAACACAATTTGCCTTGAACAAATTTGTGCTGGCTTTCCTTAATTAATCCACACTTGTCCAAGTGACTGTTAATTTTGTCCCGGATTATCGTTTCTAAAATCTTCCCCACTACCGAGGGTAAACTGACTGTCCTGCAGTTGCTGCGTTTATCCTTACACCCTTTTTTCAACAAGTTGCAACCTTTTTTGAACAATAATTGATAGATTATTGTTGAAAAGACTGATAGATATAATTCTGTGAGTATGACTATGACAGTTTGTTGCTTGACTAGTCTGTGGAACAGCTCTCCCAATTTTGGCACAAGTTCCCAGCTGTTTGTCAGGAGGACTTTGCTGGGTTGACTGGGCTAGGTGGTCCTTTGTTGTGTCTGAATCTGATGCCTAGGTTGATGCAGAGTGGTCCGTCCAGTTTTATTCTTCTATTTTTATGCAGCGGTTTGGCACAACTGAGTGGCTTGCTAGGCCATAATTTATTGCGGAATAGGATATGGGCAGAAGAGTTTTGGATAAAGTGAAGTTTACAAAAACTAGAAGGACAGCCAGGAGTGAAATGAGTCTGGAGATGACAAAGGCATGGATGAGGGTTTCTGCCGCAGATGGACAGAGAAAGGGGTGGAGGCAAATGATGTTACATAGCAAGTAGGTTTTTTTGTGATAGAGAGGATTTGGGGTCGAAAGCTCACCTCGAGTTTCAAGTAGAACGGAGTTTGTCATGGTGGGTGGGGGTGAAATGATGACTTTGGTTTTCCCTATGTTCAGCTGCAGGAAATTGTGGCTAATGCAAGACTGGTTTTTAGACAGGTTGTCTGACAACACAGTGGAAGTGGAGGGGGTTGATAAAGGTAGTGGAGAGGTAAGCTGCATGTCATCAGCATTGTAAGCACACTGGGATCGGTACCCTGGCAAGAATCTTTACCAAGGGCATCAGATGAATCCTTAACCTTACCTATTTATCTGGGGTTTACCTTCGATAAGGTCCCACACGAGATTGGTGAACAAAATTAGGGCACATGGAATTGGGGGTAATATACTAGCATGGATTGAGAATTGGTTAACAGACAGAAAACAAAGAGTCGGGATAAACAAGTCTTTTTCAGGATGGCAGGCTGTGACTAGTGGGGTGCTTGGGCCCCAGCTATTCACAATCTATATCAATGATTTGGATGAGGGGACTAAATGTAACATTTCTATGTACAATTTTGGTCTCCTTACCTAAGGAAGAATATACTTACCATAGAGGGAGTGCAACGAAGGTTAACGAGATTGATTCCTGGGATGGCGGGACTGTCGTATGAGAAGAGATTGAGTAAACTAGGCCTGTATTCTCTTGAATTCAGAAGAATGAGAGGGGATCTCATTGAAGCATACAAAATTATTACAGGGCTTGATAGGATGGATGCTGGGAGAATGTTTCCCTTGGCTGGGGAGTCTAGAACCAGGGGCCACAGCCTCAGGATAAAGGGAAAGCCATTCAGGACTTAGATGAGAAGACATTTCTTCACACAGAGGGTGGTGAATCTTTGGAATTCTCTACCCCAGAGGGCTGTGGAGGCTCAGTCATTGGGTATATTCAAAACAGAAGTTGATAGATTTCTGACTAGTAAGGGCATCAATTGATATGGCGATAGGGCCGGTGAATGAAGTTGAGGCAGAAGATCAGCCATGATCTCATTGAATGGCGGAGCAGGCTCGAAGGGCCGAATGGCCTACTCCTGCTCCTATTTCTTATGTTCTTATGTTCAATCTATGCTTAAGAATGAATGATCCCTAAATTTGGTTGACTGAACCAACTAGTTCAGATTATATTAACGTTTACATTACCAACCTACGCATTAGGATATGCACAAGGTACTAAGTGAATGAATTAACCCCTTCTTGTCAAATCATCAAAGAAGAAGCCAGCCAACAAGTCATGAACTAATAATCATTTATTAATCTCAAAATCATAATTCACAGCACGTAAACTTAAACATTTAGAATGCAAATAATTAGTAGATATAGCTAGCTAATGAAGTGAATAACAGAGATTACAAGGACAGCTCAGTTATGTCATACTAATTCAGCATTAACTGCTTGTTGATTATAACTTTACAATTGAGCTTACTATCTGAGGTTGGTGAGACTAATTTAGGATTAGTCTCCTTAGATAGCTGATAAAGTGGCAGCATTAGATAGCCAGTCTATAGGATAGATGAAAGTCTATATGCTTGTAGTCCGAGGTGTTTCCTGAATTAGACAACCTCGCTCTTAGGATGGCGTAGTTGAGCTGGTTGCCTTACCTTCTTCTACAATGATGGTGTTAGCGTTCTGGTAACACCAGCATTATAAACCTCTGTCTGTAGATGTGATTTCCATTCCTCTTGGATCCGTGGCTCCTGGGTAAATCCACTTTACACGTTGGTAGCTGTTTCTGGACAAGTTGGCTTAAATCTCACCTCCCTTCATCTTAGGAAAATTTGCACATCTACTTGACACACTTATAGCTCCCTATGTCTGGCTGGTACAGATGTACAATTTTAACTTCTGTAACCCTCTCTCTGTCTATCAGAAATGCACTTTCTTCCTTTTACAGAGATACCCATCTAAATACACTAGACAAAGAACACATACTACAAGAATACTAAAAGAACAAGAACTAAAAACTAACTGAAACTGCTTTAGTGTCAAAAACACCATCTTATGTATCTTTGATTTTCAAAGAAACCTCCTTGATTTTATTGACCAATCCGAGTGACATGTGTTGGATGAGTTCACCCCTTTTGGTGTCAATTGCCTCAAACAGCCAAGTTGCTACCCCTAAATGACCTAACGAGCAACCTGCAGGGTCATGGCCTTGATGCTTATGTCCTTTATCACTGGTAAGGAATGTTTTGTTTATATATGCCTTCCTTTCCTTTCTCAGCATTCAGTCTAACAACTGACTCCATTTTGGGGACAAATTTAAGTTAAAATTTTGAGGACACATATAAAGCAATTTTAGGTCATTTCTCCTACAGCATACATATGGAAGCTTACCCCATGTCTTTGGATGATGTCCCCAAGGGGCAGCATGCAAATGACAGAAAGGAAGGGGCCGAAGATACATCCTTGGGGCAACTCAGGAGGTAATGGTTTGGAGAAAAGAGAAGCTGTTACTGGAGATGCTCTGGCTACAATCAGATAGGTAAGAGTTGAACCAAACAAGGGTAGTCAATGGAGGAGAGACTGGATTTGAGAGAATAGATAGAGAGAAACTATTTCCTCTGGTTGGCGATGGATTGTGTGGTTGACTGTGTCAAAGGCTACAGAGGGGTCACGGAGGATGAGGCATGGCAATGTACCACAGTCACAGAGGATGTCATTTGTGACCTTGGTTGGGACATTTTGATGCTGTGGCAAGGGTGGAAACCTAATTGGAGAGATTCAAGCAGGAAATTGATGCAAAGTTGTACAAGGATTTGTGAGACAACAACTCATTCAAGGACTGTGGAGAGGAAAGGGGGATAGGAGATCGAGTGATAGTTTGCAAGGACAGAGGGGTCGAGAGTGGGGTTTTGAGAAGGAGCGTATGATGGAGAGTTTGAAAGAGAGGAGGACAGTATCTGAAAAGCGGGAAACATTTACAATGTCAGCAGTGGTAGGGACACTATAATTGACCATGGTGTTGCTGGACTAGGCAGGTGAAAAAATTAGGCAAAGTTCCAAATCATTATTAAGTGACTTCAAGGGGACTTCAAGGGTTAAGTTATGAGGAGAGATTACACAAATTAGGGTTGTATTTCCTAAAATTTAGAAGGTTAAGGGGTGATCTGATTGAAGTTTTCAAGATATTAAGGGGAACAGATAGGGTAGAGAGAGAGAAACTATTTCTGCTGGTTGGGGATTCTAGGACTAGGGGGCAGAGTCTAAAAATTAGAGCCAGACCTTTCAGGAGTGAAATTTCTACACACAATGGGTGCTAAAAGTTTGGAACTCTCTTCCGCATATGGCAATTGATGCTAGATCAATTGTTAAGTTTAAATCTGAGATTGATAGCTTTTTGTTAACCAAAGGTATTAAGGGATATGGGGCAAAGGCAGGTATATGGAGTTAGGTCACAGATCAGCCATGATCTCAGTGAATGGTGGAGCAGGCTTGAGGGGCTGAATTGCCTATACCTGTTCCTATGTTCCTATGACCCCAGCTAGAAAGTGTACGTGTGTGGACATCACGGAGCAATAGGATCTGGCTTAGCTTTAACGCCCTCCTCCCTCATTGCCCAAGGATTATGTGGAATCCACAGCACAGAAACTGGCCAGTCAACCCAATTGGTCTATTCCAGCGTTTATACTCCACACAAGCCTCTTCCTACTATAATTATCTCTCCCCATCCTGCTCCAATACCTCTCTATTCCCTTCTCTATTGTACACAAGAGCTTGCACATAATCACTGTTCGGATTTGCACATGAAGAAAGGACACTTATGTATGGTACCAGAGTGTGCCCAGTGTCTATGGAACTGCACCCCAGAATAAGCGTCCTCAAGTGAAAATTGGCAAGGAGAAAAGCATTCAGAAACGAGAACTTGGAAATTTACCTTAAAAGAGACTTTTGCCAGTTGATAACCTAAATGCCAAAAAATCTTAAATGTTTTCATCTTTTTTGAAACCATTCTATCAAAGCACCATAACTTCAAAACAGTGATATACAATATGTATCATTCTAGATAGTACATTCAAAACGAGTGTCTCGAGATCCACTGTAACTATTGGCACACTCTTCCAGGCAGCACCTGCAAATTTTGACACACCCCCAGTGATCCCTTCCAAATATTGATATACTTCTGCGGACCCTCTGCAGATACTGGTGCACCTCCAAGGACCTTTATCAATTATTGGCACACTCTGTGGGACCCCTGCAAATAGTAATGCACTCTTGCAGATGCTTACCTTAATGACAGAAAGAGTGTCAGTTCTCCACGTTTCATTACTGCCAAAAAACTTTTTATTAATGTACAACAGAAACAATAAACTAATAAGTCAACATATACAGATATCGGATCACCTCACAGATCCTTTACGGACCAGATAGAGTCCAGGCGAGACTATGAATCCATGCTTAGGGATTTGGCTCTTTTCTCATTACAGAAGGACAAACTAGTTACTAAAATAATAGAGAAAGCAATTGAACAGAATGGAGAGCAAACATATAGGTGCAAGAATCATAAGAGAGAGGAAATTTCACAACATAGAATTGGGTAAAAGGGAAATGATGTATGACAATTTTTGGGATGCAGGCTTGATGGGCCAATTGGTCTTTTCCTGCCCACCAATTTCGTATGTTGTACGTTCATGTGACTGAAATATCTGCTAATGCTGTTCTGAACTTGGTTGTATAAGGTTGCATGTTAGGGTTAAACTATCTGTTAATATTGGGATAAGAATTCATCTGATTGCTATTTTTAGAAAATCGGTGGATTATTTTGGTCATTTATTGAAATGGGAAGGACAAATCAGGTAGTCTCCCTTAAGAGCCTGTACTGCTCGTCGCCCAATTTTCCTATACTGGCTGTGCCCAAGTGATTCAATAGCTTCCAGAGCAGGAGCAAGACAAATTGTCCCAATGTGCTTACGATATTAGTAGAGAAACCAAACAGAGGACATTTTCACCAATGGCTTTACAACGTCGCTACACAGACCAACCAGAGGAATTCTTACCCCACTGCCTTGCTGTCTCAGGATAGATGGTCATCTTAAATTAATCACAATCTGTGCTTCACAAAAGGCCCACAATATATTGCAGCGAAAATAATGCATTTCTATGCACTATGTGTAATAGAATCATATACCCATTCTTTGGAAACAAATTAGCAATTTTGTTACACAATCTACATCCCCAACTCTCTTGCAGAGTGTGTAATATTGTACGAAACATCTAACTTAGATTCAATGAAGGAGGAACTTGAACTTAAGTGGATTTTTTGGGACAAGTTTTGCTCATAAGATGTTTCTTAGTGTTTTGTTCTGGTTTTAACAGGATTATGTAACATTTTGGAGCAAATATGCAGATGAGCAGACCAAAGCTCGATGCCAAAATGGCAAAGATCTCGACAGCGACGGTGTATTTTCCAGGTGAACTAACATAGGCTGGGATAAAAGTCAACCAAACTGCACAGAAGATCAGCATGCTAAAGGTGATGAATTTAGCCTCATTGAAATTATCCGGCAGCTTTCGAGCTAAAAATGCAAGAACAAAGCTCATGCAGGATAGAAAGCCGATATAACCCAGTACACAGCAAAAGGCAATCACTGAGCCTAAATCACACTCAAAAATAATCTTCTCATTGTAATATTTGGTCTGCTTTACTGGAGATGGTGACGACACAAGAAGCCACACAACACAGATTACAACTTGGACCACTGTGCAGATCAGGACGCTGAGGATTTGCTGCAGAGTTCCGAACCATTTCATCATGTTGTTGCTCGGGAGAGTGGCTTTAAACGCCATGAGCACAACCAGGGTTTTGGCCAGCACGCAGGAGATGCAGAGAACAAAACTGACACCAAACAGCGTGTGCCTCAGCATGCAGGACCATACTGACGGCTGGCCAATGAAAGTCAGCGAGCACAGGAAACACAACATCAACGAAAAGAGAAGAAGGAAACTGAGTTCGGAATTGTTGGCTCGAACGATGGGAGTCTTCCTGTAATACCAGAGGACCCCTGCGACAGCCACTGTGCTGGCCGTTCCCAGCAAGGACACAGTCGTCAGTGTGATTCCCATGGCGTCTTCAAATGAGAGGAACTCAATTTCTTTTGGGATGCATTCGTTTCTTTGTAGGTTCGACCAGTCTTCCAGTGCACATGGAATACAGTTTAGTGAATCTGAGATAATTGGGAAAAAAATCATTCATATACAGTTTGCAATCCACAACCTAACATTACATTTGTTTACATGCATTTAAACATTTCTCTGATTTATTTTTTTTGGATGCAGCTCAGCCCAATAGAATAATTTGAGCCCATTTTTGGTGAATCATTAGCTTTAACAAGTGAATGATGTTAGTGCTGGGAAATACAACACTATTCTCTTTCAAGCGCTCAGTTTCAGCATCAAGTTCTCCCAGGTCAGGTACGGCACAGAATAAAGCTCCCTTTGTCTTGACCCAATGCCAATTATGTACCCCACACTATTGCATGGGAACATCTTGCGTTTTTTGTGTTCGTGGCATCTCTGAATGAATTGCTATTTTAGCGTCAATTTGAGCCAAATTAGGTCGAGTGTTCAGGACAGTAACCCCAATGCCCACTAGGAAGCAGGTTGAATATGTCTAAGCTACCCACTGAGAGAAAAAACTTTTATCCCACAAGCCTAGACTTGACTCAAACCCTGGTTTTAAATAGCATTGTGCTGCACACTGCATAATATTATTTAAAATGGAATTGGATAAGTATTTGAAGATGAAGAATATGAAAGGATATAGGAATGGAATTAGAATGCTCAGCTTCACTTGAAGCACACATGTTGTGTGGGCCTGGGCTACGAGTATAGGTGGGTTATCAAACTACAAACACCATCACAGCTGACTCTAACCTGGCCCTCAACAGGCATCCACATGTGTGAACTTCTGACATGGGTGGCTGGGTTGTGATTATGACCAGGAGCGATTACCAGCTGTCTCTTTCTTAGCTTGAAAATGCTGAGGTTAACAATAGCACCCTTGTTGCAGCCCTGACTGGAATGAGCTAACTCAGCAAGGGTCAAACTCCAGACTGCCCCAGTCTATATGGGTCAGTGCCAAGCAGCATGGTGCATGTATCCATTGCATCATAGTTAGATGCATAGAATCATACAGCAGAGAAAGAGGTCATTCGGCCCATCGTGCCTGTGTCGGCTCATTGAAAGAGCTATCCAATTAGTCCCACTCCCCCTGCTCTCTCCCCACAGCACTGCAAATTTCTCCTTTTCAATGATATACCCAATTCCCTTTTGAAAGTTACTATTGAATATGCTCCCACAACCCTTTCAGGCGGTGCATTCCAGATCGACAACAACTCGCTAAGTAAAAGAAATTCTACTAATCTACCCTCTTATCCAATGAATTGACATGAAAATTCTTTTGAAGTCTACTCATAAGGTAAATATATATACCTATTTCATTGCTAATTTCACCATCGGCACATGGTAGACAGTCAAAGCAGCAGATCTGTTCCCCGTTTCGAATTGCTTTCCTTGTTCCAGGAAGGCAACTTTTACTGCATAATGACTCTGGGGCCTGACATATTAAAGAAAAAGAACAAAGTGCGTGTATAATTTCACAACAGTTTATAACACGAGGAACTGATTAAATTCCAGCAAACAAACTTGAGGGACAATTTCCTCTGGTCGCGATATGTTACCGTCATTGTAAGATAGCAGCCATATTTCCTAGGTTTGCTATATCTGGTAAAATTGTAAAAAAAAACAGACTATGATTTCACTGGCAACAGAGATCTGAAGAAATGCTCGCACTATAGTCACTACTGGTTACAGTTTCCGTTTTGGGCGCAATCGGGAAATTGCGCCTAAAATGTGCTTAAAATTGCACTGGTTAGCTTACACTTCAAGTTACCGCTAAAATTAATTTGCATAATCACAAACATAAAACCGTCTATGAACCAACGCAATCGGGCAATGTAATAGAACATAGTTGTTTCTTTGTTTTTCTTTCCATTAAAAGTATCCCTCGATATATTTAAGAGTGGTAACCTGATGGAGTTTTATTAATACAGCTGAAAATAGGTTTATCACAAAAATTAAGCATTTTTAATAATAATGTCGAGATCTCCACCTGTGAGTAATCTGATTTAAAATCACTGAAAAAAACTATACTGAACCATTTAACAGTTTCATTGGTGTACACTAGTCAGTTTTTTTAGTAAATTAAATATTTATTGATATTAAAAGACTTTTAATGTGACGACTTCATAAAGCGCTGGTTGGGCCACAACTGGAGTATTGCATCCAGTTCTGGTCACCACACTTTAGGAAGGATGTGAAGGCCCTTGAGAGGGTGCAGAGATTTACCAGAATGGTTCCAGAAATGGGGGATCTTAGCTACAAGGACAGGTTGGAGAAGCTGGATTTGTTTTCATTAGAGCAAAGGAGGTGGAGGTGTGATTTGATAGAGGTATACAAGATTATGACGAGTTTGGATAGGCTAGACGGGGAAAGGCTGTTCCCACTAGTTGATGGTACAAGGATTAGAGGACACAGATTTAAGGTTTTGGGCAAGAGATACAGGGGGGATGTGAGGAAAAACTTTTTTACGCAGCGAGTGGTGAGGACCTGGAACTCGCTGCCGACGGAAGTGGTGCAAGCGGAGACACTCAATGTTTTCAAGGGGAGACTGGATAGGCACTTGAGGGAAATAAACTTGCAGGGCTACGGGGATAGAGCGGGGGAATGGGGCTGACTGGATTGCTCTGCAGAGAGCCGGCACGGACTCAATGGGCCGAATGGCCTCCTTCTGTGCCGTTATGACTCTATTATGACTCCATGACTAGTGCCTGTGCGCCTAAGAAGCTGAACACAATTTGAAGAGCCTTCCCAAACCAACGCAATTGGCGGAGCCTCGCAATTTCGACCTGGGGGGCGTGGACAGTTTTGTGGGCAGAGCCTGATTTGGGTGAAATGAACCTTGAACTAGAATATCATGGGAAACACGAGCGTAAGTGGTTTTAGGCGTAACCCACTTACGTTTAAAATTCCTCAATCTTTTGTGCTGGTTCGACCGATTCTGCCCGGATTACGCTGATATAACTAGTGGAAATAAGCAGACACTCTTCCCCAACATTACCAACACGGAGCAACCAGAGCAGATTTTCCCAATGCATATTACAAAAGTCATTAAGTATCATTCATATTTTTGTAACAATTCGTTCTAGAGATTATACTCGTATCAGAATAAACATTTGAGGTGATCGAGTTGCTTGCATATATATCTCGATGAGAAATTGTCTAACCAGTTTTTAAAGTCAGTACATTCTAGGTCACTGAACGACAGTCTGACAAGCTTAACTTCTAGAGCTAATAGAATCAAAATCACTACTGCTGCTGCTGGAAAACATAATTTGGATTCTAGATCTGATAAAAATCACACTGTGGCCGCAATTTCGCCTACCTGGGCAGCTTCATGGCAGGAGAGGGCGGTGGTGGGGGGCGACCTCGTTGCTTCGTTGATCCCACTGAAAAGAAATATCTTCCAATATGGGCCTTGTAAATCCCATCCTGTGCATTACCCGGCCCAATTAAAAGGTGCACGTCTGGTGACGTCAGCGGATGACGCAATTCTTGCCATGGCCCCATTTGCTGTCAGTTGTAATTACACAGAATTCAGTGCTGGGAGTGTCTGCAGGTGCGCACAATGTTCTCCCAATGCCAAAGAGCTGCGCCTCGGATCAGTGATGAGGCCCTCCATCATCTTGTGGAGGGAGTGAGAGCACACAGGGAGGTTCTCTTCCCAACTGATGGTAGGAAGAGGTCTCCCCAGGAGACGAAGGCTGCGTGGCTTCAGATTGCACAGGAGGTGACAGGCATGTCAGTGGTCGTTGAGACCTGGGTGCAGTGCCGCAAGAGGCTTAAAGATTTACTAAGATCAGAAAAGTGAGTATAAAGCCACACTTAACTTGATGCTGCAGTGCCTGTCATCACTTCCCCACCACTCTGCATTGCCATCCCTACTCCTGCACAACATTACTCACCCCAACATCCCTTGGACCTTCATCCATCCCTCTCTCTCTATCTACATTATCAGGTCCCCATCTTACTATGCACCCCTCACACTCAGCCTCATCGTAATGCAAAGACATCAACTAAAAACACAAAGAGATGCTACTTGGTATTGGCACCCCATTGCATCATTTTTTTAAAATTAGTTTATGGTATGTGGGCGTCGCTGGCAAGTCCAGCATTTATTGCCCATCCCTAATTGCCTTTGAGAAGGTGGTGGTGAGCCACCATCTTGAATCGCTGCAGTCCGTGTGGTGAAGGTACTCCCACAGTGCTGTTAGGGAGGGAGTTCCAGGATTTTGACCCAGCGACGATGAAGGATCGGCGATATACTTCTAAGTCAGGATGGTGTGTGACTTGGAGGGGAACTTGGAGGTGGTGGTGTTCCCATGCACCTGCTACCCTTGTCCTTCTAGGTGGAAGAGGTCACGGGTTTGGGAGGTGCTGCTGAAGAAGCCTTGGTGAGTTGCTGCAATGCATCTTGTAGATGGTACACACTGCAGACATGGTGCGCCAGTGGTGGAGGGAGTGAATGTTTAAGGTGGTGGATAGGGTGCCAATCAAGCGGGCTGCTTTGTCCAGGATGATGTTGAGCTTCTTGAGTATTGTTGGAGCTGCACTCATCCAGGCAAGTGGAGAGTATTCCATCACACTCCTTACTTGTGCCTTGTAGATGGTGGAAAGGCTTTGGGGAGTCAGGAGGTGAGACACTCGCCGCAGAATACCTAGCCTCTGACCTGCTCTTGTTGCCACAGTATTTATGTGGCTGATCCAGTTAAGTTTCTGGTCAATGGTGACCCCCAGCATGTTGATGGTGGGGGAATTGGCGATGGTAATGCCATTGAATGTCAAGGGGCGGTGGTTAGACTCTCGCTTGTTGGAGATAGTCATTGCCTGGCACTTGTGTGGTGCGAATGTTACCCGCCACTTGTCAGCCCAAGCCTGAACGTCGTCCAGGTCTTGTTGCATGCGGACATAGACTGCTTCATTATCTGAGGAGTTGTGAGTGGCGCTGAACATTGTGGAATGATCAGCGAACATCCCCATTTCTGACCTTATGTTGGAGGGAAGGTCATTGATGAAGCAGCTGAAGATGGTTGAGCCTAGGACACCGCCCTGAGGACCTCCTGCAGCGATGCCCTGGGGCTGTGATGATTGACCTTCAACCATCACAACCATAGTCTCCCTCTAAAGCTCTATCCCAGTCCATTCCTTACACTCATTCCATCACTCTCACTCAACTTTCTCTTCTTTCCCTCCTTGCAGGAAAACAGAGCCCAAAATAAGAGGGAGAGTGAGAGAACAGGAGGAGGTCCTCAATCCATCACGTTTCTGACCACTGCAGAGGAGGCAGCACTGGATATCACTGGAGTGGTTGACCAGCCGGAAGTGGGGGATGGAGAGAGGGGCTCATTAGAAGAACATGGTGACAGAATTATTTTCCATACACTTGCATGGCTTTCATCAGTCACTCATATGGGGTCTGATGTCAACAGAAAATGAATGCTCATCATGTAGATAATGGTATGTGTCAGCAGTCGACAGCTCATATATCTAAATGCTGTCTTTACTCTCCCAAAGGTCCATCAAGAGCTCCTCCCTCACCACCGCCCCCCGCCCCCCACTGTCCAGGAGGAAGAGCAAGAAGACTCCTCAGAGGAGCCTCCTGCCTCTGAGGGCGCAGCGTCACCTCATACAAGGCAAGCCAGCACCAGCGTAGAGACGCACACCTCAGTGGGTCCGTCGCGAGATACAGTAGTGCTGTCAACTGGTGTATTACACATCACAGGTGAGCAAGAGCAGATGGTGGAGACAGTGACAGCAGTGGAGACTCCTCGTTGGAGGACGCAGGAGTCTCCTCGCTCTGCTCAGCTGCATGCAGACACTGTGCCTCGGGGGCCATCCAAGAAGAGGGCAATCCTGGAGCTGCAGGAACAAGTGCAGGAGGCTCTGACAGGTTTGTTGACCGCTCTCACTGGCAATAAGTTCATCCATGGATATGATGGCCACTTGAATGGAGGACATAATGCGCCAGTCTCTTGAGAACATGGTTTTACTTCATAGTAGTTGGGCATCTATGGAGGACAGAAACCAAAGGCTCATAGACATCCTTTCTCGGAGGGGTGTCAGTATTGACATGGACCAACATGGCCCTACTGAAGTGCAGCAAGGTGCTCTCCAGGTATATGCTAGCAGGGAAGTGCGGGTGGCCCATGAGGGGGATGGTGGAGAGAGGGGACATGGAAGTGGGGGCTCCTCTCCAAGTGCTCTGACTTCCACCCCCTTACCAACCCCTCGCTCAGAGCTCCGGGTGCCTCCCCGGATAGCAATGGCCGAGTCTGCCCCTGCACAGTCGCAGGAGGAGCAGACTTTGGCAGGGCCTTCACAAGCTCCAAAACCCAGAGGACGACCGCCAAAGGTGTCTAATCAGGAGCAGCAGGGAGGCGAGGAGGCTATGTCTACCTCTGCTGAAGCCACAGGGATAGCACCACGTAGAAGCACTTGGAAAAGAAAGCTTTGATTGTAACGTCCCTCAGCCTCGTTTGTTGGCCTCCTCAAAGGTGTCATGAGCCATGTCTTCAGGGGCTAGCCCTTGTCTCCAAGCAGCCAGCTGGAAAGACTGTATGTTACAAAGACCGGAGGGATGGTGGACTGGCGCAGGATGTACGAGTCATGGCAGCTGGGAACTTAGTCAGGGAACTTTGCACACACGTGGATGATGATCTTCCTATGGATGCAGACCAGCTACACATTGAGGGAATGGAACCCTTTGCGGTTGACAAATACTACTGGGTTCTGATGGGGTGTCCTGATGGCCACATATGTGCAATCGATGATGCCCTGCACCCGTGGGAAGCCAGCCAGAGCGCCAAAGCTGAGCGCCAGCTCATTGACACTTCCTTCATCACTTGCAAAGTGGATATAATTGGCAGACTTGTTAAAGAGGGCATGAGTGACCTGTGTGATGCATGTGTGGGCGGCCGACTGCAAGATGCCGGAAATGTCTGCTGCAGATGCTTGGAAGTTGCCTGAGGCGAAGAAGTTGAGGGCGCTGGTGACTTTGACAGCCACTGGTAAGGGGTGTTCACCCCTTCCTCTGGGCTGCAGGTCTTGCTCCAGCAAAATGCAAATTTCGGCAACGACCTGGCGCGATAGCCTCAGCCTCCTTTGGCGCTGCTGCTCCATCATGTTGAGGAAGCTCATCCTCTGCCTGTATACCCTGTGCTGGGGGTATCGCCTCCGGTGCGGTGCAGCCCTGCGCTGATGCCCTCTGCCCTGTGCAGCATCAGGTGGTTCAGGAGAATGTTGGCGCTCTTGTTGTTGCTGCTGCTGGTGTGACAGGCTCTGCTGCTGCTGCAGCTGATCGTCATCAGATTCTGAGGACCAAGGTGAGGGAGCATAAGTCATGCCCATTCTGATGTTATATATGGCAGCTGAAGTTGCGATGACAGAAGCAATCTGTCAGTGGTGAGATAGGTTGTTCCAAGGAGGTGACAGTGGATAGAAAGTTTACTCCAAACACTTCCAAACTGCATAAACCTCAAAGGTGTGTTCCAAATCCTGAAGGCTCCAGCTTCTCAGATTGGAAAGTGAACAGCTGTGAAATGGTATCTTTCATACTACTTTTGCAGCTGTCAACTATTCAGAGGAATGGAGTGTTATTGACAGCCCGACCTACTTACCTGACGTGATCCCCGAGTGCCGGGAACCTCGTGAAAAAGCTAGTAAAATGGTAAGTACATGGTAAAATGGTGTCTAAGTACCTTTTAACAAGCTGTTAGGTATCTGAATTGGCTCACCCGCCGCTTGGTGTCGGGTCTGTAAAGTGCAGACAGACCCGACACTTGGGAAACTGACATGGAGGCGGGCAATCTTTGCGATTTTGACAGCGGACCCGTCTCCGAACCCACCTTCTGAGCGCCAGCGAAATTCCAGCCATTGACTCTGTATATTGGTTACGAGAATAACAAGCCTTCAAAGTAGGCAAATAACTGCAGTGGTTTACCTCCACCTTCCCACCAGTCCAGATGATAGCCTCTTCATTTAGCACAAGATCTTGTCCTGTTTCTGTAGCCGCATCAAAATGTCCCACGTGCACAAATTTGACTGAGCCATCTTCCTTCTTCTGCCAGTTCACAATGTCATATGTTGCAACTATATCACCGTTCTCATCAAAATAGATCTCTTCTCCCAACTTACTGGTGTATCTTACTTCTTTCAAGTAATGTAAAAGCTGAGCAAAGAGTTAGAGGTTAGAACAGATTGCCAACATCATTACAGAACTAGCCAACAAAATCATCATAAACTAGCACTTTTAGTTCTTTTTAGTCAATTCATTGATTCAAATTTCTGCCATTCTTTAGATTCCACCTTCATTGATATAACTTTGCAGGGACAGAGGGGGTGAAATTGGTCTCGGGCGGAAGCGCAAAATGGGCGATAGCGAATCGACTGCCCGTTTAATGCCTCGCACGATTTTTCTTTTCCATTGACTTCAATGGGTGGGACTGCAATCAACTTTTGCAGTTGTGATGCCTAAATGACAAACTGATGGAGTTTTTGTAGGAATAGAAAAAAACCATTAGGCCCATCATGCCAGTCAGTTATCAATATATATCAACCCCACAGCCTAATGTTGTGCTGAATGAGCATAAAGCTCTTTGGGACATCCTGAGGTTGTAAAAGGCACTATATAAATGTAACTTCTTTCTTTCTATATCTATAATTAGTGCCTATCTGCCTTGTGGGTAAATCAGATTAACTAAATTAAAAAAAAATCTAAAATGGAGACAATTCTACCAGAGCTTCAGCTGAATGCAAACTACGTGGCATGTTGCTGTTGTGATATTTTCCAACAAGCCTGCATAAAGCAATGGCTTCATTACATTTCATATCACTCTGAGTTCCGCATTTTAATCTTATTCTTATTGCTATGTTGAAAGTATTTCACATCCTACACCCGCTTTGTTCCTACATCCTCATTCCATTGCAATTAAGATTCACTGCAATTCCCACTCTAACTCATTCTGTTTCAGGACGTCAATAATCCAACTCCTCACCTTTTTATGTTTCTGCTAAAAGCTTTTAAAAGTCAAGCATCAACAACTACTGGGATCAATACTGTTCTCTGCAGCCACAACCAAGAGTTCCGAAGGTTGTGTTGCCTGCCCGGTGTCAGGGTTAAAGACATCTCCTCGCGGCTGGAGGAGAATTTGAGTGGGAGGGGAGGATCCAATGTTGTGGTTCATGTAGGAACCAACGACATAGGTAGAACTAGGAATGAGGTTCTGCTGAGGGAGTTTGAGGAGCTAGGATCCAAATTAAAAAGCAGAACCTCAAAGGTAATAATCTCTGGATTGTTACCGAAGCCAGGCACAAATTGGTATAGAGACAAACAGATTAGAGGTTTAAATGCGTAGCTCAAAGAGTGGTGTGGGAGGAAGTGGTTTCAGTTCATGGGGCACTTGCACCAGTACTGGGGAAAGAGGGAGTTGTTCCGTTGGGATGGGCTCCACTTAAACTGGGCTGGGACCAGTGTCCTGGTGAACTGAATAACTAGGGCAGTAGACAGGGCTTTAAGCTAATGAAGATGGGGGGAGGGGGTGTGGGAGGATTCAGGAAAGAGTAAATTTAAAAGCAGCGAGTGAAATGTCAAGGCTCTAGAGCAGTGCAGAGTTTTGGGTAAAAATAAGCAGAGTGGGTCAGGAAGGGACAGAGAGAGTAACAAAGGTAATAAGGCATCAGTGACTAAGGCGACATCAGGGAAAAATGGAAATAAGTCAAAGCTAAAGGTACTATATCTGAATGCATGAAGCATTCGCAACAAAATAGATGAATTAATAGCGCAGATAGAAATTAATAGGTTTGATCTAATAGCCATTACGGAGACGTGGTTGCAATGCGGCCAAGGTTTGGAACTAAATATTCCAGGATACTTAACTTTTAGAAGAGATAGGCAAAATGGAAAAGGAGGAGGGGTAGCCCTGTTAATAAAGGATGGGATAAAGACAGTAGAGAGAAAGGATCTTAGCTCCGAAAATCAAGAAGTAGAATCAGTTTGGGTGGAGCTAAGAAACAGCATGAGGCAGAAAAAATTGGTGGGAGTTGTTTATAGGCCCCCAAACAGTGGTTTTAATGTAGGGCAGAGTATAAATCAGGAAATTATAGGTGCATGTAACAAGGGTAATACAGTAATCATGGTGGAATTTAATCTACATATAGACTGGGCAAACCAAATTTGCAGTAATAGTGTGGAGGACGAATTCATGGAATGTATACAAGATAGTTTTCTAGATCAGTATGTTGAGGAACCAACTAGGGAACAGACTATTTTAGATCTAGTATTGTGCAACGAGAAAGGGTTAATTAATAACCTTGTAGTAAAGGGGCCTTTAGGGAAGAGTGACCATAATATGATAGAATTTTATATTGAGTTTGAAAGTGATTTAGTTAAATCTGAAACTAGGGTCTTAAATCTAAACAAAGCAAGATTCGTAGGTATGAGGGGCGAGTTGGCTAAGGTAGATTGGGAAACTACATTAAAAGGTATGACGGTAGAAAAGCAATGGCTAGCATTTAAAGTGTTCAGAGGGAACTGGGTGTCCTTGTACATGAATCGCTGAAAGTTAACATGCAGGTACAACAAGCAATTAGGAAAGCAAATGGTATGTTGGCCTTCATTACAAGAGGATTTCAGTATAAGAGTAAAGACGTCTTACTGCAATTATATAGGGCGCTGGTGAGACCACACCTGGAGTATTGTGTACAGTTTTGGTCTCCTTACCTAAGGAAGGATATACTTGCCATAGAGGGAGTTCAACGAAGGTTCACCAGACTAATTCCTGGGATTGTGGGATTGTCATATGAGGAGAGATTGAGTAGACTAGGCCTATATTCTCTAGAGTTTAGAAGAATGAGAGGTGATCTCATTGAAACATACAAAATTCGTACAGGTCTTGACAGGGTAGATGCAGGGAGGATGTTTCCCCTGGCTGAGGAGTCTAGAACCAGGGGTCACAGGCTCAGAATAGGGGGTCAGCCATTTAGGACTGAGATGAGGAGAAATTTCTTCACTCAGCGGCTGGTGAAACTTTGGAATTCTCTACCCCAGAGGGCTGTGGAGGTTCAGTCATTGAATATATTCAAGCCAGAGATCAATAGATTTTTAGATATTAAGGGAATCAAGGGATATGGGGATAGTGCAGGAAAGTGGAGTTGAGGTAGAAGATCAGCCATGATCTTATTGAATGGCGGAGCAGGCTCGAGGATCCAAATGGCCTACTCCTGCTCTTATTTCTTACGTTATGTTCTTAACTAAATAGCCATGAATTTCCATAGGACTCCGGCTGTAACCCTGGTGGGAGTCAGGCGAAGCCCATTGGGAGAAGGCAGGGATTAGGTTACACCAAGTTCCGGCTGACTCCAGGAATCCTGGATGGCCTTTTAAGGGACAGAACCTCTGCCTCTTCCTTACATAGAATTACATAGAATGTACAGCAAAGTAACAGGCCATTTGGCCCAACTGGTCCACACTAGCCTCCTCCCACCTCTCTTCATCTAACCCTATCAGCATATCCTTTCATTGCTTTCTCCCTCATGTGCTTGTCTAGCTTCCCCTTAACTGCATCTATGCTATTTGCCTCAATTACACCATGTGGTAGTGAGCTCCACATTCTTACCATGCTTTTGGTAACGAAGTTTCTCCTGAAATTCCTGTTGGATGTATTGGTGACTATCTTACATTGATGACTCCTAGTTTTAGACTTCCCACAAGTGGTAATACCTTCTCTACTCTACCCTATCAAGCCCCTTCATAAATTTATAGACCTCTATTAGGTCACCCCTCAGCCTTCCCTGTTCTAGAGAAAAGAGCCCCCATGACTGCAAGGGAAGAAAGCCTTGGGTTCAGACTCCCTATGCTGGGAGTACAGCTTCCCTGGCTCATAAGGGACCCAATGTATTACTGGAGGCCTGATATCCTGAGAGAGATGAATTGCACTGGGTTCCAATTGGACGCAAGTGGGGCTCCACCATGAGGTCTGGGCCAGGGAAGCCGCTTTTAAGAAAATAAATTTGGATTGCCACCGCCCCTCCTCCCTTTACATGGGGGTCAAAGGACAGGTGGATGGAGTCTTGAGGAGGGCAGAGATTGGGCACTCGTCCCTGATGGTGGACAGGTACTGGATTTCCAGCCCCATGGGGCAGATGGGCACAGAATACTCGACCATATTTCAGATGCCCAGCGGCCCCAGGCAAATGAGGTGCCCTCTAAGAAACTCGGCAAACTCCGTCTGTTTCGGTACTGGAGGGCACCGGCATCCGTGATCCCAGTATAACCACCCAAATCGTAGCCCATTGATTTCTGATCCTACCTCTTCATTTATCTTCACTTTCTTTCCATCTCTTTTCAAACTCAGTGATGACATGACCCTTGAATCTGCAGCACAATTGAATTATATAGATCTGAAATTGTTTTATAATTCCTAAAATACTTTACCTGCCAAGGTTGGAAGTCGAAGATGTTTGCGCAAGTTTGATTGTCAAACGGGCCACTACCATTTTCACATGAATATAAATTGTGAAGGGAATGAGCTATTGCATATACTGCTTTGTACACGTTATATGAAATTCTTAATTCTGATACATCGGAATATATATTGTAAGTATTGTTTAATTCTTCTGATCCCGTGCATTTTTTCTGAGATAACATTGATGCTCGCTGCCCTTTGCGTTCAACTGGCGTCCCAAGAGAACATTGAAATATTGTTTCCCACAACTCTTTGACAAAGATATTATTCGGAGTTTTGAAAGGATGGGCTTGAAGAAGGAAATTTCTCAGGCCTGGAATTTCTGCTCTGTGAATTGCAAACCCTATTGTCCCGCTCAAAGACAGGAGATTTTCTCTTGTTGCAATTAAAGCAGATGTAACCCAGGCCTCACTCGCTATCCATTGTCTACCACTGATATTTTGCTTTACAACTTCGCTGATTAAAGGATACGCATCTCCCTCAAGAGCAAACATGATAATGACCCTGGCGGTAGATGTTTTGATTGTCTCTGTTATTTGAAGTATCTTTCGCCTGGAGTACACTTTTGGAATTACTTCAGTGAAAGCAACGCACACGCCATGTTTTCTGACTTCATCGCTGAATGCTTGAATCCCATATTGGCTGTAGTCGTCATCACCTGCCACCGATCCAACCCAGGTCCAGCCGAACCGATGTACTAATTGAGCTACAGCTCTGGCCTGGAAGGCATCACTTGGTATTGTTCTGAAAAAAGTCGGGAACTCATTTCTGTTACTGAGACAGGTGCAAGATGAGAAGTAGCTGACCTGGGGAAAAAAATTAAAGATGGAAGATATCATGTAAAGTTTCATAAATAATTGAGACATGAGAATAGAACAATCACTTGGACTTAGTATGAATGCAGTTGCAGAAACCACATTAGAATGGTACAAATTGTTGAAAGAAATTGAAGAACCTTCTTTACCCAGAGAGTAGTGAGAATGTGGAACTTGCTACCAAAGGGAATAGTTGACGCAAATGGTGTAGATGCATTTAAGATGAAGCTAGATAAGCATATGAGGGAGAAAGGAATAGAAGGATACGTTGATAGGGCGAGATGAAGTAGGGTGGAAGGAAGCTTGTGTGGAGCATAAACACCGACATGGACTTGTTGGACTGAATGGCCTGTTTCTGTGCAGTATATTCTATGTCATTCTATGTAAGTTGCATTATATTAATTTGGGAGAGGGAAAATTTGGGGATCTCACTGTTCTAAATTTTCTCCTCTTACTAACCATTCAGCACTGTCCATCCCCACATCCACTTCCAGGTCAGAAAGTCAAGTCCTTCATAACTGCCATTAATGCTGCTCAAATCAATTGGATTTAGTTGGACAATGTTAGATTTTTTTCCCCCTTTCGCATATGTGACAATTTTCAACCAAGTAAAATAAGCAGGTTGGAAAGGTGTAGCTTTATTAGTTCCCACAACCGAATGACAAATTGAACCAGTTGTTGGGCCTAACCAACTCTTCTAATAATAATTCTCTCACCCCCAAAAAACACACTGAACACCAACAACCTACCAGCGTCACCCAACACTAAGGATACTAAGGACATTCTGATTGGCCTCACTGGCCTAGTCTAGGGTGGGAAATTGGTCAAGATCACCGTCCCTTGACGCCTATTGATAGAATGCATATGTAGATGATGCCCCCATGATTGAATAGTCTAATAACACTCAGTATCAAAGCTTGCACATAAACAGTAGCCATTTTGGAACATAGAAACAAAGGAATTGTTAGATGAAAAAAGATCAATGCCAATCTAGTTGCCTTCTATTATCTTGGTAGTCACATAATACAACGATAATGGAGAAGAAAGAAAGAATGAATTAATGAATGAATGAATGAATTAATTAATTAATTAATTACACTTATATAGTGCCTTTCACGACCACCGGTCATCCCAAAGTGCTTTACAGCCAATGAAGTACTCTTGAGGTGTAGTCACTGTTGTAATGTAGGAAATACCGCAGCCAATTTACACACAGCAAGTTCCCACATACGGCAATAATGACCAGATAATCTCTTTTAGTGATGTTGATTGAGGGATAAATATTGACCAGGAGACCGGAGATAACTCCCCTGCTCTTCTTCAAAACAGTGCCGAGAGAGCAGACTGGGCCTCGGTTTAACATCTCATTTAAAAGACGGCACCTCTGACAGTGCAGCACTCCCTCAGTACTGCACTGGAGTGTCAGCCTAGAATTTTGTGCTCAAGTCTCAGGAGTGGGACATGAACCCACAACCTTCTAACGACTCAGGGGCAAGGGTGCCACCCACTGAGCCACAGCTGACTAATCACAGAAATTGATCTCTATCAATTATCTCTATCAACAGACCCAGACATGACACAAGGAAACCCCCAGTGGTGGAGAGCTTTGGGAACCATAGGTCCAAAGTCACCTTTTTCCTCCCAAGCACACTACATTTACCACATGTCTTGTCTCAAGTTACTCATATACTTTATCTCAAATAATTATTTTCTGAAGGAATCAATACTATATGCTTCCACCCTCTCCCTAGGGATTCTGTTCCATAGATTGACCACTCTCTCACCAAAATGTTGTTTCTGCAGGTTTTGAACTTACCCTCCTTCAAGCACAGGCCGTGTCGTCTGGTTCTACTGTTCTGGACAAGATAAAATAGCTTGTCATAGTCTACATTATCTAGTTCCTTTAGGATCCTAACAACAGCAATCATATTACCTCACAACTTTCTATTTTTCACTGAGAACATGTCCAATTTAACAATTGCTCAGCACCTGCCAGTGCTGAGCTTCAGCAAATGGTCTCTGACCCAAATGTCAGCCCAAGGCCCCTTCCCTCAGACATTAATAGACCCTCCCCACAGCACAAGCATCTAGTGCTGTGAAGGAAATCCAGCTAAGGTTTGAAGTTACTAAAGTAACTAAAATACATGTTGATCCATCTTTTGGGTGAGCGGTTAAAGCAAGACCTTGTCTGCCTGTTCAGGCAGATATAAAAGCTCCCATGGCAACATTTGAAGAGGAATAGAGTGCTTTCCCAATATCCTGGACAACATTCCTGCTTCAATCACTAGCAAAAACAGATTGACTGGTCATTCAACACATATACTGTATGTAGGAACTTGCTGGGTGCAAAATTGACTCCATGTTTGCCTAACAACAATGACTACACATTAAAAGTAATAGTTTGGTTGTGAAGTGCTTTGGGTGTCATAAAAATATGATAATATTCTTACAAAAGCAATTTCTTTCATTCTTTCTTTGATGAGACGTGGTCTGAAGTTCATGTTCACAATCATGATCTTACCATTGGAATTTTGAAGGGCGTCATTATTTTGGCTACTACCAAAGATTGTGTTGACCCAGAGTCGCCGACAATCACAGGAATGGAAGAAATTCCCTTGCAGCTGTAATTGGAGACATCTTCATATGGTCCACTGGCTAATGTCAACGCTGTCCTCAGTGAATGAGTTGGTGTGGTGCACGTGTCATAAATATTATAGCCTAGTGTTATATTTGGCAGGAGCGCTGGGTCATTGTTTATTTCTTGTAATGTAAAGAGCATCGTCTGCATCCAGCGGAACGACCTGGAATTAAAACTGAGACGTACATGTTCATTGGTTAGTCGTTTCATTTACAAATCCAAAGCTTAGAAGATTTTGAATATCATGTGTTATACTAAAATAATTCATATATGAATAATGTACTATCGCAAATTTGACTGGGAAGCAAATGATGAAACTATAGCCTGTCAGACAACGAAAGATAACAGTAATTACTAAAATTATTCATCTTAACTGCCAGATCGGATATATTGATAGCACAGGCTTGGCTTAGTTAATAATGCTCTGGCCTCTGAATCAGAAGATTATGGGGGAAAAATTGGGTGGCGCCCACTTTGGGGCGCTAACGTCGCCGGGGCACTATTTTTAGCGCCCCGAAAAAGTTAGCGCCCCCCCGCTGTAAATTCAGTAGTAGCGCCCCACACAGGAGGTGGGGTGCTACTGGAAAGCGTTCCACCTCCTGCTTGGGGCGCTACTGCTGAATTTCACAGCGCTACGTGCAGCAGCGCCACGTGCGGAGGCACGTTGCACCGCGTCATTGCAGGCCTCTTCCCCTGATTAAATAATTAAATTAAATTATCGCTGAGCGATCACAGCCGGCACCCCCGCATACAAAAGTGAAAGGGGGCAAATGTTGGCAGTCGGCCAAAATAAAAATGGCCGCCCGACAACTGCCCTTTAACTTGCACTGCCGCCTCTGCCAAACCACCCCCTGATCCTGTCGCACATATCGTCCTGCGATAGGTCAGCGGGCGCAAGGGAAGTATGCGGCCAGGGTGCAAGTGGGGCGCTGCGCACGGCGATGACGTCATCGCCAGTGGCGCAGCGCTGCGGGGCTCTACCGGTTACCACCGTCACTAACATCCCACTGAATTTCGCGGGAGGCGTTAGTGGTGCCACGCCCGGGCGCTAGGGGATTTGTGTCCTGTTAGCACCCCTGGAGGTGCTAATGATAGGCACAAACCAACCCAATTTATCCCCCTATGTGTTGAAGCCCCTCTCCTGGATTTGAGCTTATGATCAGGGTTGACACTTCAGTGTAGTACTGAGTGCTGTATTGTTGGAGGCACTGTCTTTTGGATGAGATGGGATGAGATGGGCAATAAATGCTGGCCTTGCCAGAGACGCCCAGATCCCATAAGCGAATAAAAAAAAATGTTGAACTGAGGCTCTGTCTGCCTGTTCAAGTGGATGTAAAAGCTCCCATGGCAAAACTCAAAGAAGATAAGTGAGTTATCCTGGACAACATCTTCCCACCACTAAAACCAGATTAACTGGCCATTCATCTCCTTTCCTGACTCTGGGATCTTTCTGTGTGCAAAATATCTTCTGCCCTTTGAAGGCAGAAACACATGAAAAATAATTTCAAGTGTTTTGTGACCTCTTTAAGACATGATAAAGTGCTAGTTGTTTCTTTCCATCTCTTCCATTTCATGCCACATTAATTGTCTTTCAAAGACCTGCACTTTATAGTGCCAGACCACTGTAATGACACAAAAAGTTTAAATAGAATCATTACATAGAATTACATAGAATTTACAGCACCGAAACAGGCCGTTCAGCCCAACTGGTCTGTGCCGGTGTTTATGCTCCACACGATCCTCCTCCCACCCTACTTCATCTCATCCTATCAACATATCCTTCTATTCCCTGCTCCCTCATGTACTTATATAGCTTCCCAGTAAAAGCATCTATGATGTATTTACATATTAAATAATGCATATTAAAATGAAAAAATACACAGAAAGAAAATGGAAAACAAAAGGATTAAATGTATTTTTTTTCATTTTATGTAATATTTTTACTTGACACCTTAGTTCCTCTGGCCTTCATACTAGACAATACCCCTTACAACATGTGAGTTGCCATTCAAACGTGACTTGTTTTACAGATTTTTTCCTTCCTACAGCTGAGAGACACCAAAACCTATGCTAAATAGTTATCTCCTTGTATAGGTCCAATCTGGAACAGAAAGTATGGGTGTTGAATCTACATCTGTCCCATTCTGACCCTGGTGTTCCAAGCGGCAGCAGCACTGCACCATAGCGGAAGGAAGTGAAATGCTTTAAGATAATTATCCACACAATAAAACAGAACATGGTGCGGAAAACTTATAAAGTCATGCTTGTTGAGAAACTGCAAAAATGTTTTTAAACAGCGTTGACATCCCCTTTAAAGATTACTGCCTGTGGGATACAGCATGGTACACTACTCCTGTTCTTCTCTAGGGATGTTATTATGCTACAGGTGCTGCTGTGAATTTGGTATCTATCTATGCAGGGCTGGTAGACCCACATTACAGTGGCACCTCCACATAGTTCTCTGGCCGAGTAAAATTAAATTTTCTGGATGCCACTTTAATTCTCCATCTCACTCCCACTCTGACCTCTCTGTCCTCGGCCTCCTACACTGTTCCAATGAAGCGCAATGCAAGCTCGAGGAACAGCACCTCATCTTTCTACTATGCACTTTACTACTTTACAGTCTAAACACTGAGTTTAACAACTTTAGTTCTTCGCCACCGGTCCCATTTTCTCTTGGACATCCTGTAACCATTTACACCTCCTCTGGACCCATCTTTTGTTTCCATGTTTGTCCCATTGTCACCTCCTTTTGCCTTGCACCATCATCCCTTTTGTCATTTAATCACTCCTGCCCTCCACACGATCACAGACCTTCCATTTTTGTTCTTTTTCTGTCCCCTTTTCACTGGCTCTGTACTTGCTTAAAGCTGTTCATCCCTAACATCTTCCAGTTCTGACGGAAGGTAATTGACCTGAAATGTTAACCCTGTTTCTCTCTCCATAGATGCTGCCTGACCTGCTGAGTATTTCCAGGAAATTCTGTTTCTTTTTCTCTGAATGCGAGTCTTGTGACATCTGGAAATTACAGTACATATTTGGATCAATATAAAGATAAAACTGTTTCCACATCAATGCACTCCTGGCAGTATAACTGGCTTGTAAGCATTGTGTCAATGTCAAACCCATGCAAATAAACTAAAGCTCTCCACCACTAACTTATAGTAATAAGTAAAATATAATCTGGCATCTAAATCCATTTCCCAGTAGATATTTATGCACAACACAAGATAACTTTACATTCAGCGCTAATTGTCACTAATTTGTTAATGTCTCCTTGGAGACAACAAGATGAAAAAATATCTTGCTGGTTAAGAATTCATCTATTTCCTGAGGCTGCAGTGCAGTGATTTTGTCAGCATCGTTTAGAGAGCTTTATATTACATCGGACTTCCATTGAACCTGAAGTCACAATACTGTACATAGATGCCATTGCAGGGCTCGTAGAGTAAGAGAATGTTTTATTCCTCAGGGTTGCATCTCCATTCTTATTGATAAGCACACAGGTGCAAAAATAAATCTAAGTTGCAGCATATTAATATAAATTGAAGGATAACGATGTAACCTTTACTATATTGGGTAAATTTTCCCTTTGGGTGTGGGCAGAAAACTGGCTTTGATTTTTTAAACTTAACTGGTGTTGCTTACATGATCTGTACACAACTGATCTACCCTGTAACATGAAAATTCTGCAAAGCAGCTTATGGGGGGTGAAATTCGACCTGGGCAGGGGCACAAAACGGGCGAAATGCCGAAATTCCAGCCTCCTGTTCTACGCCATCCGTTGAAGTCAGTGCGATTGAATATCGGGCGGGGCTTGTAACGGGCGACCAATGCAATACTGCCTGTTTCGCGTCCCCGCCCAAGTCGAATTTCACCCGGATCGTCTTTACAACTGTAAATTCTCTAAAATAATATTGTATCTAATTTTGCAACAAATCCAATGCACCTTTAGTACTTCTTCAGTGAAATTGGAATGCCTTCTCAGTAACCATCATTATCTTTTAAATCTAGCAATAATTTACAGTGTTTAGGACAGATATCTTTTGTATTTCTGTTTACAACAAATTACAATAAGATACCTATTTGTTTAAATTCACAACTGAATGCCATTTGATGGTTCACTTGTTAAAGGCCATCTCCTGTGATACCCCTGAGCCATACAGAGCAATAAAGTTCTTGATTTGATTCCCAGTTTGTGGGGCTAACTGATTTCAACAAGGATACTACATTTCGGTCTCATCATCTCTGCGCTATGAAGGGGGAAATAATCAACTGAGATCCCAGTTTCTGATCATTATCCAGTGACCATTGCTTGAAAACATTAATTTGTGACCATCAAGTAAGGCCAGGAATAGGACTGACTATGATGCAGCAGTCAGCCTACACTCACTCTCTAGCCTCGCACATAAAGAATGACCACTTGGTCGAAGTGCTAGCTGGTGCCTGTGGAATTATCCTACAGCATATTCTGGAAAGTAAAGAAAGAACTTGCAATTATATAGCACCTTTCACCACCTCAGGCCATCCCGAAGCGCTTTACAGCTAATGTAATACTTTTGAAGTGTCATCAAAGTAGGGGAGCATATTGGAGGGTTGGGTAGAAAAGATTCTTTAAATCCTAATTTCCTAAATTCTAGATATATTTATTTTTCCCCAGAAATTTAAGGAAATCAAGTGAAAATACCTTCTGGTCAATCTATTTCATGACTAAATTATGAATACCAAAAAATTCGAGCAACCTGAGCATTTACTAAGTTTTCTAATTAAATATTACTCCAATAATATGTTGGACTTTTTCTCACAAACGTATAATGTGGACAGTGAGGCTTACACTTAAAGAACTAAAAAAATTCTGCTTTCTCTGCTGTCCAACATTTTTCTAATGATAATGCCGAGTGCTCTGACAATCTTATGATTATATTTATGTAGTTAACACATACTAATACAGAAATGACAACAGAAAATGCTTGAAACACTCAGCAGGTCAGGCATTATCGAGGAGAGAGATAAACAGAATCAACGTTTCGAGTCAGGGATCCTATGTCAGAACTTTCTGATGAAGGTGTCCCTGACTCGAAACGTTGATTCTGTTTCTCTCTCCTCAATGCTGCCTGACCTGCTGAGTGTTTCCAGCATTTTCTGCTGTTATTTCAGATTTACAGCATCCGCAGTATTTTGCTATTGACATACTAATACAGTATTGGCTATATCATTACAATGGTTTAACAAGCATTTTAATTATATTATCATAAAATCATAGACATTTTGGCAGAAAGGAAGGCTGTTTGCCCATTGCGTCTGGTATTTCTACCTCCTCACCAGAGCTACCTATGCTCATCACATTTCTCTGCCCTTTCCTATTAATAATTTTCTTCTTTGATGTCGCAATTGATTCAGTTTTGATAGCCACTTGTGGTAAAGAATTTCATATCTTAACAATCATCTGTGTGAAAAAAAAACCTTCTATCTTCCTACTCTTAGTACATATTGTTATTAAATGCTTATTTGCATTCTGTAAAAATAAAGTATTACTCTGCAGTTTGTGTTAATTTAGACAGCGTTAATGATTTTAATGCCACTAAAAACATTCACTGGAATTGTTTGAAGTGATTTCCAGTGTAACGAAATACAAGACATCCTCAGATTCTGACTTACCCATCACAGACTGGTGGCTCTGGTTCCGCACTGAACGACAGGTTTGGTTTAATTATTCTAAAATGAATAGGAAACAAGCCATTCAGGACAACATCCCCCTTCATAGAAACTCCAGAAAGATCGAACTTCCCTTGGTGTCTGCACGTTGGTGCAACTGTTCCAGCTGTAGGAGACATCAGAAGAAACAAGCTCAAAGGCAAAAGGAAACACATTGTCATCTTGCTCATGCAGCAATTGTGACTCACTGCTCCTTTCCATCCCCTTTTATATACTCTCAGCAGATTAGATAATGCCAAGTAAATAGATGGGTGATTAAATGTTACAAGTAAATGCATCTGAATAGCTCAACGCTGCCCAAATCACTGAAGCCTTCAGTACACCTGAGAATAGATAATAACTGAAGAACGCACATTGGTATAATGTATATCTCCACGGGTAAAGACTACCAGAACTTGTCTTTACAAGGGGTTTCACTATCTTGTGAAATAAGATATAAAAATACCCTCCCCCCACCCCTCCCCCCACACCGGAAGGCTCAGTGGGTTTACACAAGGTGCAACCTAATCATGAAGGCAGGAAGGCCCCAGGTTGGAACTGTGCTGAATCAGCTGATCTCAACCAGGACAGTCGTTAATCAGAAAGACACACATTTTCATTGCGGCTTATCGTTCTCTAAAAAACGACTAAAAGCATTTTACACAAAATTAATTGACTTTTCTCAGTGCAGTGATTGTTGTTATCTAGGCAAAGATGGCATTTTGCCAGCATGAATTTCCTTGGCGGCCCATTGGAACCTCAAAAACTTAACTTCAAATCCTTTTCAACTAGGGGATCTACACAATTGAAGGGGTCCATAGGAAATAGGAACGTAGGAACTGGAGTAGGTGATTCAGCCCCTCGAGCCTGTTCCACCATTCAATGAGATCATGGCTGATCTGTGACCTAACTTCATATACCCGCCTTTGCCCCATATCCCTTAATACTTTTGGTTAACAAAAATCTATCCTTCTCAGATTCAAAATTAACAATTGACCTAGCATCAGTTGCCGTTTTCAGAAGAGAGTTCCAAACATCTACCACCCTTTGCATGTAGAAGTGTTTCCTAACTTCACTCCTGAAAGGCCTGGCTCTAATTTTAAGACTATGCCCCTTAGTACAAGACTCCCCAGCCAGCGGAAATCGTTTCTCTCTATCTACTCTATCAGTTCCCCTTAATATCTTGAAAAATTTGATCAAATCACCCCTTAGTCATCTAAATTCCAAGGAATACAACCCTAGTTTGTGTAATTTCTCCTCATAATTTAACCCTTGAAGTCCGGGTATCATTCTGGTAAACCTACGCTGCACTCCCTCCAAGGCCAATATATCCTTCCTAAGGTGCGGTGCCCAGAACTGCTCACAGTACTCCAGATGTGGTCTAAAACAGGGCTTTGTATAGCTGTAGCATTACTTCTACCCCCTTGTATTCTGTTCCTCTAGATATAAAGGCTAGCATTCCATTAGCCTTTTTGATTATTTTCTGTACCTGTCCATGACGTTTTAATGATCTATGTACCTTGTCTCCCAAGTCTCTTTGGACCTCCACTGTTTCTAGCTTTTCACCATTTAGAAAGTACCCTGTTCTATCCTTTTTAGGTCCAAAGTGGATGACTTCAAATTTGCCTACGTTGAAATCCATTTGCCACAGTTTTGCCCATTCACTTCAGCTATTAATATCGCTGTCTAATTTTATGCTTCCATCTACACAGCTTACAATGCTGCCTATCTTTGTGTCATCAGCAAACTTGGATATGTGGCTTTCTATCACATCATCAAAGTCGTTTATAAATACGGTAAATAGTTGAGTTCCCAACGCAGATCCTTGCGGAACACCACTAGTCACATCCTGCCAATTAGAGTACCTGCCCATTCACTGGCCGGGATTTTGCTCACCTCGGCGGGTCCGTGGTGGACAACGTCGGCGGTGGGTCTTGACCCTGCTGCTGGCTCCATCCCGCTGTGTAAAATTAATTTCCCTTGATTGGGCTTGTTAAGCCCGCCCAGCGCGTTTCCCAGCCAATTCGAGGAAGTGGGTCTGGTGATGTCATTTGATGACGCGTCATCAGCCGGTTTCCTTAAACGGACCATGTCCAAATTTATTTTGACATTTTTGCTATCAGTGTTCTGCAGCATTGAGGTGCTGCAAACAATGACAATGACTACACAAAGGCACAGTGCTGCACCCAGGCTCTCCCATTTGCTTATAGAGGGAGTCAGAGCATGCAGGGAGGTCCTCTTCCCTTCGCATGGGTGGAAGAGACCTCCCAAGGAGATCAACACAGCCTGGTTGCACATTGCACAGGAGGACACAAGCAGGGATGTGGTCAGGAGGACCTGGGTGCCGCTAACCTTTCAATGATCTCAGTAGATCATGAAACGTTACTGCAAAGCCACACTCAACCTCATCCTGCTGTGCCTTTCATCACATCACCATCACTCTGCCTTCCCTAACCTACTCCTGCACATCCTTATACCAACTTAACTTGCACCTCCACCCATCCCTCTCTATCTACATGATCACATCCCCATCTCACTAGCCACCCCTCACACTCACCCTCATCCTAGTGCAATCATACCAACTAACAACAAACAAGGGTATGCACTTGGGTGTTTTATGTAATGTTTATGTAAAGTTTCTGTTAATGTGGTGTCAAACATTGAAACCATTATTTTCAAAACTTTGCGATCTTGGACAGATTTGTGTACACCTTTGGAAGTGGCTTAGTGAGTTGCAGTGAATGGTGAGACATAACAGTACCCCCCGCAATGGTGATGAGTGTGAAAGGAATGGCTTGGGCATTGTAGGGATGTTTTATGGTGTTGGTGTGGTGTGGTGTCAATCTGGCGCGTCATGTGGCAGCCAGGGTGTACAGCGTCATGTGAAGTAAATCTGGCCATGGTAAGGTCATCCCTGGCCTCCCGGGCAGCAATGTGGTCAGGTGCTGATGCCCTCTGTCCTGTGCAGCATCAGTTGAATGCGGAGAAGGTTGGTGTTGTTGGTGCTGCTGGTGTGCCTGGTGCTGCTGGTGTTGGGGCTGATTGTGGTGGGATACTGAGGACCATGGTGAGAGTGTATAAAGGGCACCCATGCTGATGGAATAGTTGGCAGGTGAAGTAGAGATGACAGAAGTGATCTGTCAATGGTGAGAAAGGTAATAAGGTCAGACTGGATGGGGACTTGTGTAAAGACTTGCAGCATGGTGAATCTTGAGGAAATGCAGTGAGGAAGAGTTTGTGGCTGAGGGAGGATATCTCTGTAAGGTGGGAGCTTTTACTGTACATTTGAAGCTGTCAACTCAACAGCTGATTCAATGGCTACTAAACTCCCACCTCAGCTTGACAGACGTGGTCCACGATCAGCGTGGACCCCGTGGGTGAGCACGCAAAATCAAAAGTTAAGCTCAGATATAGTCTTACTGAGCTCTAAACAAGCCACTAATTAGCTGAATTGGGTCCCCCGCTGCCGCGTGTCGGGTCTGCACAGCGCTGACAGACCCAACATTGGGAAAGGCGCATGGCTGCGGGTTCACAGCGGGGTCCTGACCCGCTGGGGAAGAAAAACACTTTCCCACCCGCCCCGTCACCGATCACGCCCGCTGACCCCCCACAAAATCTCGGCATCTGTCTCCTGCCAGAGGGTCCGCAATGTTATCAGATTTCTGTCCATCTGCAGCTCCGCAGACAGGGGCTGTGAAAATGTTGTCTCATGAAGTATATGGTCTATATGTTTCCGAATGTTTTGCCTTAAAAGTAAAATAATAGCATTTTTTCTTAGGGTATCATACCTCAGCAGCACCTCTCAGTCCCACAACCACCAAGAAGGACAAGAGCAGCAATGACCTGCGAGCACCATCACCTCCAAGTACTCTCCAAATCACAAAGCATTCTGACAGGCATATACCATTGATCCTTCATCATTGCTGGGTCAAAGTCTGAGAATTCCCTATCTAACACCATCATGGAAGCACCATCACCACCAAGTCTGCAGTGGCTCAAGGAAACGGCTATGCAGGGCACCTCGGGATGGGCAGTCAATGCAGCTTTGCAGTGTCACCTACACACTGAGAGCACATTTTTTAGAAAAGCTGACACCATTTCCAGGAAGTTAGGACAAGTGACCCTGAGCATATGTCAGCATTTGACAGAGATTCCCCCACACAGAAACATTTTATCAGAATGAAACCGGGGCTAAAACGGTTAAATTATGAGGATAGGTTGCATAGACTATGCTTTTATTTGCTTGAGTATAGACGATGAAGGGGGTGATCTAATATAAGTGTTATGGGCAGCACTCTTGCCTCTGAGTCAGAAGGTTGTGGGTTCAATCCCACTCCAGAGACTTGAGCCCAAAAATCTAGGTTGACCCTCCTGTGCAGTGCTGAGGGAGTGCTGCACTGTCTGATGTGCCATCTTTCGGCTGAGACATTAAACCGAGGCCCCGTCTGCTCTCTCAAGTGGACAGAAAAGATCCCATGGCACTCTTTCGAAAAAGAGTAGGGGAGTTATCCCTGGTGTCCTGGCCAATATTTATCCCTCAATCAACAATACAAAAACATATTATCTGATCATTATCACATTGCTGTTTGTGGGAGCTTGCTGTGTGCAAATTGGCTGCCGTGTTTCCTTCATTACAACAGTGACGACACTTCAAAAGTACTTCATTGGCTGTAAAGCATTTGGGATGTCCTGAGGTCATGAAAGGGGAGCTATATAAATGCATGCCTCTCTTTCCTTTTTTCTTTAAGATGATTAAGTGAGTTGATAGGGTAGATCAAGAGAAACTCTTTCCTCTGGTGGTGAGGGAGTCCATAACAAGGGGGCATAACCTTAAAATTAGAGCCAGACCGTTCAGGGCTGATGTCAGGAAGCACTTCTTCACACAAAGGTTAGTGGAAATCTGGAACTCACTCCCCATAAAAGCTGCTGATACTGTCGGTCAATGGATAAATTCAAAACTGAGATTTATGGATTTTTGTTCGGTAAGGGTATTAAGGAGTATGGAACCAAGACAGGTAAATGGAGTAGAGATACAGATCATCCATGATCTAATTGATCAAGCTCAAGGAGCTGAAAACCTATCCCTGTTCTTATGCTCCTATGAAGATCAATGGCTTAATGTCAGCGAGGAGACAATGGAACAGTTGGCTCTCTGTTATAGTTCAAATTTAACCAACATGCACAGAGTTCTGCTTTTCTTGATCAAAGAGTTACACGGATCAGGAAGTGTAAGTTGAGTCTGTTGAATGAACATCAATCCATGCAGGTACTGGCCTCAAACCACTACCAGTGGGAAGAATTGCTCTGGTTGTTGTGTGTAGCACTATTGTACATAAAGACTTCCTTGGTTCTGTATTATTAGCCAAATTGTAATCATGTTCTGGTCCGTTTCATTGACCAGAGGATACCTTCTTGAACACATTTACAATGTTGCTACAAATAATAACTAGGGCAAATCTTCTCCCTGCTGTATAAAAGGGCTATGGTGTCCTAGTGTAAATATAACCCTCACAAACCATCACTAAAATATATTGTCTGGTCATTATCTCATTGCTCTCTGTGGGATCTTGCTGTGCAGGCATCAGCTGCCGTATTTCTTTACATCACAACAGTGATTATGCTTCAAAAACACTTCATTAGCTGTGAAGAGTTTTGGGACGACCTGAGGATGTGAAACGTGCTATAGAAATGCAAATTCATTTTTTTTTTTCTTTCTTTCATCTGCAATCAGAGCGCTCTGACTTGTGAGACAAGCATAGTATTTAATTGGCCTTAGTATTTAAACTTTAAAACGAATTGTATTTATTTTCCTTGAATTATTTAAAGGATTTGAAAATTGCCAGAACAAAAAGTGTTTCATACATGCATTTTACATGTATGTATTTGTCTGTCCCTCCAATGTTCTCCTATCCTGAAGACACTGGGGGTAAAATTCAACTTCGGCAGGGGTACAAAACAGGTCGTAGCAGATAGACCACCCATTAAGTTGAAGTCAACGGAAAGAAAAATCAGGCGGAGCGTATAACAGACGGCCAATTCTGCTATCAGCCATTTTGTGCCCCTGCCCAAGCTGATTTTTAGTCACACTGTTTCCTGCTATGGTATGGCTCCATCAGCACTGGCCGCTATATAGTTGCTCATCCAAGTGGCCATTCTTCATCTGTGAGGCCAGATGAGTGAGTATTAAGGAGTTACCTCACTGTGATGGCCCTCATCCGACAGCCGAACATACACATTATCTTGTGAGGTCACTGGAGGACAATGTAGACAATGAACGTGGCTGATTTGTCATCCCTTGCCAAAACGTATTTATTGAAATTCTTTTGACCGCCCTCATGAAAAGCTGAGAAACTGAGTACTCGAAAGAAAATTTATAATAGAATGAAGGCAGGAGTTGTTAGAAAATGATTAAGCTTAATGATAAAACAACTTATTGTGCATATGTTTTCTGTTTGAGGCCTTGGGTTTGTGAGAGGCCTAGGGTTTGAGGACACAGGGGTTCCCAGAACTCGCACTGTCGATGAAGAGATTCAAAGATGGGGCAGACACAATTTCCCAGCCTCCACCTGTGCCTACACTACTAAGAATTCGATTGGCAGAAAAGCCAACATTTCAGCGAGTCTGCCAATATTTGCTGTTCTTAAGCTCCACCTCCTGATTGGCAGCCGTGCCTTCAGCTGCCTAGGCCCTAAGGCCTGGAATTCCCTTCGTAAACTTCTCTACCCCTCTCTCCTACTTTAAGGTTACAATCGTGCCACAGAAGTGCCAGGCAATGACAATCTCCAACAAACGAGAGCCTAACCACCGCCCCTTGACATTCAACGGCATTACCATTACCAAATCCCCCACCATCAACATCCTGGGGGTCACCATTGACCAGAAACTTAACTGGGCCAGCCACATAAATACAGTGGCAACAAGTGCAGGTCAGAGGCTAGGTATTCTGCGACGAGTGTCTCACCTCCTGACTCCCCAAAGCCTTTCCACCATCTGCAAGGCACAAGAAAGGAGTGTGATGGAATACTCTCCACTTGCCTGGATGAGTGCAGCTCCAACAACACTCAAGAAGCTCGACACCATCCAGGACAAAGCAGCCCGCTTGATTGGCATTCCCTGCACCACCGGTGTACCGTGGCTGCAGTGTGTACCATCTACAAGATGCACTGCAGCAACTCACCAAGGCTTCTTCGGCAGCACTTCCCAAACCCACGACCTCTTCCACCTAGAAAGACAAGGGCAGCAGGCGCATGGGAACACCACCACCTCCAAGTTCCCCTCCAAGTCACACACCATCCTGACTTGGACATATATCACCTTTCCTTCATTGCTGCTGGGTCAAAATCCTGGAACTCCCTCCCTAACAGCACTGTGGGAGTACCATCACCACACGGACTGCAGCGGTTCAAGTAGGCGGCTCACCACCACCTTCTCAAGGGCAATTAGGGATGGGCAATAAATGCTGGCCTTGCCAGCGATGCCCACATCCCATGAACAAATAAAAAAAAAGTCGCTCCTTAAAACCTACCTCTTTGACCAAGCGTTTGGTCATCTGTCCTAATATCTCCTGATGTGGCTCGGTGTCAAATTTTGTCTGATAATCGCTCCTGTGAAGCGCCTTGGGGACGTTTTACTACATTAAAGGAGCTATATAAATGCAAGTTGTTGTTGTTGGCCTTGTCCAACAATTATGAAGTGTTGATATGACTTGTAGTGCAGGAAAACACTTTCGGGAATAGGTCAACCAGTCTATTTTTGTTGTATATAAAGCATTGAAACAAGGTAAAGCATAAAAAAATATATAGTCAACTATATTTGAAGAGTTCTTCATAGTATGACACGTGTGTGAGAAATGAAACATTTCCATTTTAAATTTGGAATGATTTATTGTTTACAGTGTATCTTAAGTGCTGACGCTAGTGGTATTTCTTTGGATTATGTTTGTCGGAACTCAAAAATAAAATCATTCAGATGTAAACAGCAGAAAGACTGTAGCATTAGTGAAGTTTAGATGAAGATTCTAAATAGAAGTCCTGAACCTAAATGTGATTAAAACAAAACTGTTTAATAGAACTAAGTAAAACGCCACAGATATTTGGTAATAACGGAAAGATGGAAATTAATTTCTTCTTTTCTCAAATGTATACATTTCTAAGCCTCTGCTATTAAAACCCCAAACAAATGGGCAATAATGATCAGAGCTGCACTCCATATCAAATTCATAGATTCATGTATTTAGTTAAGTCTGGTATGTGAGACAACTGGGGCTGGATTTTGTCATTGGGGGCGGATTGGGGGTGGGTCAGGTGGTCGGCGGGTCCCACCCCCGCCTCCGATGTGAGGCGGGACAATTGAGCGATTTTGCCCAAATTGGGCACTTGATTTCCAGCATGTGGGAACCCCTGGCCCAATGAGTTTTTTGGTCCTGAAACTCACCTCTGATGATGTAATCTATGCGGCTGCATTTAAGGCCTGCAAGCAGCCTTGGTTCATTTTCTGCTTTACAACTTTGTTGCTGAGACTTCTGAAGGATTAGTGGTAGAAACATGGCAAGCTCAAGACCCAAGTGCGCACGCAGCTTTGATGAGGACTCCTCCAAGCTCTGGTGGAGGGAGCAAGAGCTCATAAGGAAGTGCTGCTTCCTTCTTCTGGGAGGAAAAAACCTCCGCAGCAGACCAAAGCTGTGTGGCTGCAAGTGGCACAGGGCGTCAGTGCCATCTCAATGTGCAGCAGAACCTGGCTACAGTGTAGAAAGAGGTTTCATGACCTTCTCGCACAGGAAAAGTGAACATTACATCACCATGACCCTCAATCTGCTCCCCATCGCCTCTCATCACCAGCACTCTTCATTGTCAACCTCCTCCTCCACATCCCACTTGACCTTTACATCCCTGCACCCTTAACCATTCCCTCTCTCTGTATGTTCACATTCACTTAACTATTCGACTATGCAGGCTTCACACTCCCCATCACTGTTATGCTGTGACAACAACTTACAACACACAGGGAGGGCCCTTTGTCTCCTTCTAAGCATCTATGCTATGGATTCTCTACACTCACTCCTTCATTCTCACTCAAACTCCACTTGTGTCCCTCATTGCAGGAAAAGAGAGCCCACAATAAGCGGGAAAGGGTGAGGACAGGAGGAGGGCCACCCTCAATAGCCCAGCTCACCAGTGCAGAGGAGGCGGCCCTGGAGATCGTGGGAGTCGAGGAGGATGCGCAAGTGGGGGACGGACAGATGGGCGCATCAGAGCAAGCTGGTGACAGAATAGTTTTTCATCTCTCTCATTGACATTGCATCAGTGACTGATCTTGATTCTAATGCTCTAACAGATTGACTTATGAGCATCTGCACAATTCAATGTGCATGCAACGTTTATCTCACATGTCTACCTCTTTCGTTTACTCCCCCACAGGACCATCGACAACCCCCCTCCCCACTGTCCAGGAGGAATAGCCTGAGCCAGAAGACTCCTCAGAGGAAGCTGCAACCTCTGAGGGCACAGCATCAGCAGAATTAAGCGCACCCAGCACCAGCTCAGACACTCACCCTCGGTGGGACCTTCGGGAGATAGAGAGGTGTTGTCACCTGGTGTATCACAGCTCACAAGTGAGCATCAGCAGATGGTGGAGACAGGGACAGCAGTGGAGAGTCCTCGTCGGAGGGCGCAGGACTCTCCCAGCTCAGCTCAGCTGCATGTCGACCCTGTGCCTTCGGGTCCATCCAGAAGGAGAGCCGTGCTGGAACTCCAGGAACAGGTGCAGGAGTCTCTGGCAGGTTTTGTCTCCAGGGTCGCTGCGAGTGTGGAGCGGATGGAGGATCCCATCGCTAACATCAGCAGAGCCTTTGTGGAGGCATTGGCGCAAGAACATATCACCACGGAAATGATGGCAACCTCCGTGGAAAGGATGGCTACCTCCGTGGTAAGGCTGGCCACCGTAGAGGAGAGGATGGCTACGGTAAAGGAGAGGATGACTATGGCCATGGAGGAGCTAAGTCGCCAGGGTCTTGAAAACATGGTCATTGTTCAGAATAGAGTGACATCTCTGGAGGAGCGCTGGTCAGCTATTGAGCAGAGAAACCAGGCCTTCATGGAAGTCCTCTGCAGTAGGACTGCCAGTGCAGAAGCCTATCCTCATGGCCCCCCTGAAGTGCAACAAGGTGCTATCAAGCCACTTGCTAGCTCTGAAGTGGGGCTGAGCCATGAGAGGGATGTTGGTGGCAGAGAACAAGGAAGTGGGGGCTCCTCTCCAAGGGCACACATGACCATGCTACTGCAGAGCCCTCAGTCAGAGTCCCACCAGATTCCTCACCAAATTGAGATCGGCGTCTCAGCCCCTGCACAGCCGCAGGAGCAGCAGACTGTTGGCGAGCCCTCACAGGCTCACAACCCCAGAGGACGGCCGCCAAAGGTGTCGAGGCAGGAGCAGCATGAAAGTGAGCAAGGAGCCTCCACATCAGCTGAAGCCACAGGGGAAGCACCACATAGGAGCACGCGTAAGAGGAAGATAAAGCACAAGTAGTCACAAGGGTAGTCATTTGGGTGTTCTGTTGTGTTTAATTCTGAAATGCCATCCGTGAATTAATGTAATAAAATGACTTGAAGGCAAACTGTTGAAGTTGTGGGCTGTGTCATTTTGCAAATGGGACTTCCACATTGAGGGCTCAGGGTGACTTGGAATTGTCAGTATGGTGGTCAGAGTGATAGGAAGCCGCAGGTTCTTGTCCATTGTCGATGGTGTGGTAAGAAGGTGCGAGGCAAATGTGTTTGATTGGGCAGCCTAAGAAAATCTGGCCAAGATCAGTGCATCCCTTGCATCCCGGGCAGCAATGTTCTCGTGTGCTGCTGCCGCTGGTTGATCTGCCTCCGCTGTTCATTGTCACTCTCCTCCTCCTCCTCCTCCTCCTCCTCCCCATCCTCATCTGAGGAGGCTATGCGATGAGCCACTTGTCCCTCAGGCAGCTGTAAGCCACGATGCTGTGCCATGTTGTGAAGTGCACAGGAGACCCTGGCTGCTGAGTACTGCAGGGCTCCACCTGATCTATCAAGGCATCTGAATCACATCTTCAGCAAGCCAATGGTTTGATCGATAATGGATCTGGTGGAAATGTGGCTGGAGTTGTAGCGCTCCTCAGCTTCGTTGGATGGCCTCCTCAACGGTGTCATTAGCCACGTCTTCAGGGGATAGCCCTTGTCTCCAAGTAGCCATCCACAAAGTTGGTCTAGCGGACTGAAGAGCGGAGGCACACTAGACTGCCGCAGGATGAAGGAGTCATGGCAACTGCCAGGGTGCTTGGCGCAAACATGCAAAATTTCCTTATTGTGGTTACACACCAGCTGCATGTTGAGGGAGTGGAAGCCCTTGCGGTTGACAAAAATATCTGGATTGTGATGGGGTGCCGTAAGGGCCACATGTGTGCAGTCTAAGACGCCCTGCACCCTTGGAAAGCCTGCCAGATTAGCAAATCCAACCGCACACGCGGTTACACTTGCTTGGTCCTTGGAGAAGTTGATGTAATTGTGCGCGTTGGCAAAGAGGGCATCAGTTACCTGCATGATGCAAGTGTGCGCGGCCGCCTGTGAGATGCCGCTGATGTCTGCTGTTGATCCTTGGAATGAGCCTGAAGCAAAAATGTTGAGTGTGGTGGTTACTTTGATGGCCACTGGTAAGGGGTGTCCACCCGCTCCTCTGGGCTCCAGGTCTTGCTGCAGCATTGCACAGATGTCACCCACTACCTCTCGCGAAAGCCTGAGCCTCCTTTGGCACTGCTGCTCAGTCATGTTGAGGTAGCTCATCCTTAGTCTGTAAACCCTGTTTTGGGGATATCTCCTGAGGTGACGTCCTTCCCTGCGCTGGCGCCTTCTGGCCTGTGCAGCTTCAGGTGGGTGAGCAGCAGGTTGGCGCTCCTGTTGTTGCTCCTGCTGTTGGTGCTACTGTTGTTCCGGGTTCTGCTGCTGCCGTGGTTGGTCTTCATCTGAATCTGAGGTCCAGGAGGAAAGGAAATAAATGGTTCCCATGCTGCAGGTATATACCTCAGTTGAGGAAGCACTCAGTCAAGGTGGAGAGAGGGGTTTCCCAGGAGGTCACAGTGGAGATGGATCTCAGCCTCAAAACTTCCAAAATGAGTAGACTTGCAAAAAGTTCTCCCAGTCCTGAGAAAACAAAGTTCTGCCACCTGCAAATGATCATTGTGGAAAACTCTTTTTAATGCTGGAGCTGCAGCTGTTAGTAAGCCATCCACTTGTGAGCCCGCCAGGATTAACTGGCGTGTTCCAGGGGAGACGTGCAGCACGTGGGAAATGTGTTAAACTCAGAAAGGCCTCTCAAAATGGCATTATAGAGGCATTTAAATGGTTGTTAATTGCCTTAAGGGCCTATCCCGCCTCTTGGAGGCGGGACCGAAACGGGGTCTGAAAGCCCGCTTTTGGGAAAGTTGCTCAGAGGCGGGTTGGAGGCGGGATCAGAGCCCGCCGCCATTTTTTGCAACTTTCCCACCTGACCCGCCTTCAAACCCGCCTCCTCGGGCCTGGCAAAATCCAGCCCCACATCTTTTTTTTAATCAACCGACAGTGGGTAAGGTTTCTTTATTGCCCAGCAATCTAAATATATATAAAATAAATAGTTTGCTCTCTCCGGGTGCGAAATTGGGATCGGTAGCGCCCATAGTTTGGGCACTATGGGAACCGTTTGGGGACCAAAATGGCATCTGATGCACGTGCGCACATTTCTGCCGCGAACCACGCCGGACACCATCTTGGTAAAGGACAAATAAGAGGTATCATTTACCCATGTCTGAGGCAGGCATTATCCCATTTGCATATGCCAATAAGGGGCCTAATGCCTGCTTCTGGTCCCTGCTGGTTTGTCATGAGGCAGCCGACGCCAGTGCTGATTGCCTCCAGAAAAACCAACGCTAAACACCACGTAAGTAAAAAAAAATTTAGGTACTTACCATAATCACCACCGCTCCCGGTCTCGATGTTAGACCTCATTCCTGACCCCGACTGCCAGCCGCACCCCCCCGCCACCACCCTAATTACTCCCGGCCCTGACCTTCTAGACCCTCCCCACAACAGCACTCCCAAGGTCTGCGATCATCCTACCCGAATCCCTACTGAACCCCGATCACAGACTCCGAGACCCACCCGTTCCTCCTCCAGACCACCGCCATCCAACCCAATCACTTACCTGGAAATTGACGCACTAACCTGTGCGGGCTCCGACGCAGCGTCATCTACATTATGGTGAGGATCGGGGCCCAAAATTCGGGGCTCCTCAGACCTCCCCAGTTGAGCGCGGGCTGTTAACACTGTGCGGGCAAGGCGCCCAAAAATAGACGTGCCTGAATTTCTAGGCCAATCTCTCTGGGAAGATACCAGAGAAACTTATTTTCAAATTATTTCAGTGGAGATGTTCGTTCTTTCCCCATTTACACACCTCCCATAAAGCAACAGCATAGCTCTGACTTACTGTGATCAAAGCCATGGTAGATATATGGATATCTAGTCAAATATAAAGGTGATATGCAGCCTATCGCTTCACTTATGTCATGTATACTCCAGCATTTATAGAAAATTGATTAAATTGCTGTTTGTTTAACAAAGGCATTTTCTAATCATGTAACATAGTACACTTATGTTTTTGTAATTTACATAGAATTAGATAAAATTTACAGCACAGAAAGAGCCCATTCGGCCCAGTTGGTCTGTGTCAGTGTTAAAGCTCCACACGAGCCTCCTCCCACCCTACTTCATCTCACCCTATCAACATATCCTTCTATTCCTTTCTCCCTCATGTATTTATCTAGCTTCCCCTTAAATGTTACCCTTAGAGAACACTCAAAACAATTGAATCGGACAATTGCATAATACCTTCATCAGTTAATATAGTTCAGAAATGTAGTTATAAATTTATTAGGAAATATGTGCTTTCATGGAACATTTTCTCCATTATAGAAGAAAAAAATAATTTTACTAAACCAGCATTAGTGAGGTCTAGATTGACATTTTAGTATTGGGATTTAATATAGTAATTATCCCAATGTGTACAGTTCAGTTATATATAACACGAGTATGCAGGGATGCAGTCACCAGAGATAGTCACTGGCAACTGGCAATGTGGTTGACTCTAACTGCCCTCTGAAATGGCCTAGCAAGCCACTCAGTTGTACCAAATTGCTACAACAAAGTATAATCACTGTGGGAGTACCTTCACAACATGGACTGCAGCAGTTCAAGAAGGCGGCTCACCACCACCTTCTCAAGGACAATTAAGGATGGGCAATAAATGCTGGTCTAGCCAGCGACGCCCACATCCCATGAACAAATAAAAAAAACTGCGGACTATGTGGAGTAGAGGTTGGAGAGGGCATTCTCAGTTTCCCGTCTCACTTTCCTCTCTCCGAGTCCATAGGGAGCCTAATCAGAGGGGTTCCCCGAGAAACCTGATGGTGGAGCTGGATGGTCTGCGGTGGCCTCGGAAACCTTCTGAAGATCCAAGAAGGCAAAAGCTAGGTCACTTATTTCCCCATCCCAACATTTCCGTCTGCTCGCCATCAGCAACCAGAAAGCCCCGAAGACAGCAGCCAGGGCTTCAGTTGCAGGCCTCTCCTCTCAGTGCTAGGCCGTGCCAAGAGGTGGGCCTGTGCCAACAGTGCAGCTGGGCTGAGCTGATATTCAAGGCTACGAAAATGTCATTTGCTCCACAGGCACAATTCCCCTCGGTGTTGTGGGCCTGTCGAGTGATCAAGCAGGGGCCCAGAGAGGTAAATCAGTGCTCTCAGAAATGTCAAAATGTGTCAGATACAATCAATAATTTGAAGTGCAATGACAGCATCAGTAAATATGGCAACAATATATGGGAAACCATTTTACTCACTGTAAGGTTCCATAACAGCTCTGAGATCAATTTATTTGTGGTGGTATTTGCTGAGGATTGCTTCGAAAAACACTGAAAGAAAGCCTTGTATTTATATGGCACCTTTCGTGACCTCAGGATGTGACAAAGCACTTCACAGCCAATGAAGTACCTTTGATGTGTAGTACCTGTTGTAATGTATGGAAATACAGCAGCCAATTTGCAAGGTCCCACAAACAGCAATTCAATAATTGACCAGATAATCTGTTTCAGTTATGTTGGTTGGGGGATAAATGCTGATCTGTACACTGGTGACTCTCCCATGCTCTTCTTCAAATAGTGCCATGAGATCTTTAATGTCTACCTGAGAGGGTAGATGGGGCCTCAGTTTAACATCTCATCTGAACGACGTCACCTCCAACAGTGCAACACTCCCTCAATACTGCACTGAAATGCCAGCATAGATTATGCGCTCAAGCCTCTGGACTGGAACTTGAGCCCACGTCCTTCTGACCCAAAGGCAAGAGGGCTACCACTGAGCCAAGGCCGACACATAGCAGAGTGCTTCTTTGAACAGTGTCGTAGGAATTTGAACACTCATTGAACTACCAGAGCTGGCAGACAAGATCTTGGTTTAATGTCCCTTACAAAGGAAGGCGTGTCCAACAAAATAACACTTACTCAGTACAAGGGTGTCAGACTAGCCTTTATGTTTAAATCCATGCGTGGGGCTCAAACCCACTACCTTCTGACTCAGAGGTGAGAGCACTACAGAGTAACAAGTAAGGACAAGAATGTTTTGTATGTTTTCTTTTTGAAATTAATGATGAACCATCTTCTGATGAGGGCAAAGCCAGAGCATGTGCACATTATATCTTTTAATTGTGTGTTTGCATGTAGTTTGAGTGGATTACCTTACTTGGTAGAAATGTATTGTAAATGTTCCGCTAATAACTAAAGAATTTATTTCTAGTCGAGTCAGTGTGCTTCCTGGACAAAATTTCTTGATTTATTACATCTTCTCTTCCATTCTTTTCATCTGAGTGGCTTCCTGCACTGCAGACTTAGGTTCTCCAATAAAAAAATATCATTGTTGGTACCAATGTTCCCTCTAATTTTTTTTCCCTGCGCGGGTCCTTTAAATTTGCTGTGCGGCCACTGTCGCAAGCGCGGTGCCCCTTCCAGCGGCAGCGCTGGTGAGTGGCCTGCGCGGGACCTCATGATTGGTGGGCAGCCGCGCGGCCATGCATCTTAGGGGTAGCTTTGATTGGTACTGTGACCTTGGAGATATTACGACAAATTATCCTATCAATTGTACACGTTATATCAATAGGTGCGCGTTTGTATGTTTTTATTTAAATTGAGAGTAATTGAGTTGTGCAATCCTGATGAATAAAAGTGAAGGACTGTTACTCATGAAAGAAGGAAAAAGAAAGAAATACTTGCATTCATATAACGCCTTCCACAACATCAGGATGTCCCAAAGTGCATTGCAGCCAATTAAGTATTTTCAAAGTATAATCACTGTTGTAATGTAGGAAACACAGCAGCCAATTTGTGCACAGCAAGCTCCCACGAACAGCAATGTGATAATGATCAGGTAATCTGTTTTAGTGATGTTAGTTGAGGGATAAATATTGGCCAGGTCATTCTAGTTATCGTAACGCCACTCTTTAGATAGGATTGATAAAGGGGAAGGCTAAATGAGCACTCACTCATTTAATTATTGTTTAATTTCACTCATACATATTCCAAGGAATCTTCTCTATGATGCAATCATACAATATACAAACATGGCAAATGCTAACTTTAATATTGCAGTACAGTAAAGTCAGGCTGCTTTATGCCTTGCTTTTGGACAGGCCAAAGGTCATGAACCTTCCAACATTCAAAGTTTGGTAGAGGATGGCCTGCCCATTAAACTTTTCTTGGTGTTCTGTTCTGGTCTCAATAGGATGACATAAACCTTAGGAGCAAATATACAGAAAAGCAAACCAAAGCTGGAAGACAATATCGCAAATATCTCAACAGCTACTGTGTATTTTCCAGAGCTCACATAAGCTGGAATGAAAGTTATCCAAACTGCACAGAAGATCAGCATGCTGAAGGTGATAAACTTTGCTTCGTTGAAATTGTCTGGCAACTTACGCGCTAGAAACGCAAGAACAAAGCACATAACAGATAGTAAGCCTATGTAGCCCAACACAGAATAAAAGGCCATTACTGACCCCACGTCACATTCTAATATAATGGTTGCACTTTGATATTCGCCATTTTTTGCAGGAAATGGGGGCGATAAGGTCAACCACAGAATACATATGAACACTTGAATTAAGGGCAGAGAAAATATGGAAAGTCTTTGCTGCAGAGGGCCAAACCTTTTCATCACATTATTGTTTGGAAGCCTTGCACTGAATGCTATTAATACCACGATTGTTTTCCCAAGGATGCAAGACATGCAAAGGACAAATATAATAGCGAATGCCGTATGTCGCAACATGCAGGACCAGACCGTCGGTTGACCCATGAAGAGAAGAGAGCAGAGGAAGCAAAGTACCAATGAAAATAAAAGAAGGAAGCTTAACTCAGAATTGTTTGCCTTGACAATAGGCGTATCCTTGTAATGGTAAAAAACAGCAATAACAGCCATTGTTACACAAGCACCGAGTAAAGACAACGTTGTCAATATGATTCCCATGGTGTCTCCAAATGACAGAAACTCAATTTCCTTGAGAATGCAGGTGTCTCTTTTTAGGTTTGGCCAGTAATCCGAGTGACATGTCAAGCAGTCGACTGAATCTGCAGAAGACAACACAGAATATTTTTTTTCCCAACAAATTCCAAGATAAACCTATCTATATTTATAAAACAAAATCATAAATAGGGTACCCACTTCCTGTCCAAAGAAAAACTTACTTCTTGTCATGATTTTGGTCATGCTTTGTATCAACTTTTACCATTGTAAATTACTACTCAACATTTCCCATTCAATTTTATTGTGTCATAAGATCTTATGGCACAGAAGGAGGCCAATCAGCCGATCATGCCTTTGCCAAGTAGGGTTTGAAAACATTTTGAAGTGGCAGTTACTTTTTTCCTCCAGTTTTCAGAAATTCTCACCCATTTTTTGACTGTTTAAAACCTGATTTTTCAAGTGTTTTACCTGATAGGTGGAATGCCGAGGACTCTTTTGCAGGTTTACAGGCTTTTTCTATCATCCGCCCATGACATTTGCCAAATTTGAGTTGTTTGTTTTCCCCATTTATCGGATGTTACTTAAAACTGGCTAAAAATAAAAATACAGGATCACTAAACTTATTTATGGCTTTTGGATGCTGAAAAGTTCATTGCTCAGCTGGTACCCAAATCTCATCCATGCAAAGTACAGTCATAATTGCTAATATATTTTAGTTACGTGGAGAGTGTAGTGAAGTTTGGATTGTTCTTCTTAGGGCAGGGAAGGATAAGGGGAGATTTATAGAGGTAAAGAAAGAAAGACTTGCAATTATATAGCACCTTTCACGACCACCGGACGTCTCAAAGCGCTTTACAGCCAATGAAGTACTTTTTGAAGTGGAGTCACTGTTGTAATGTGGGAAATGCGGCAGCTAATTTGTACACAGTAAACTCCCACAAACAGCAATGTGATAATGACCAGATAATCTGTTTTTGTTATGTTGGTTGAGGGATAAATATTGACCAGAACACCGGGGATAACTCCCCTGCTCTTCTTCAAAATAGTGCCATGGGATCTTTTACGTCCACCTGAGAGAGCAGACGGGGCCTCGGTTTAACATCTCATCTGAAAGACGACATCTCCGACAGTGCAGCACTCCCTCAGCACTGCATTGGAGTGTCAACCTAGCTTTATGTACTCAATTTCCAGTGGAGTGGGACTTGAACCCACAACCTTCAGACTCTAGAGGCGAGTGTGCTACCAACTGAGCCACAGCTGTTCAAAATCGTGAAGGGTTTTGATAAAGTAAATAAGGAGAAACTGTTTCCAGTGGCAGAAGGGTCTGTAACCAGAGGGCATGGATGTAAGGTAATTGGCAAAAATGTCAGGGGTGAGATGAGGAGAATTTTTTAAATGCAGCTAGTTCTGATGATCTGGAATGCTTTGCATGACAGGATGGTGGAAGCAGATTCTAACTAACTTTCAAAAAGGAAATTGGATAAATACTTGAAGGGGAGAAAATTACAAGGCTACGGGGAAAGTGCAGGGGAGTTTGACTAGTTGGATAGCTCATTGAAAGAGCCAGCGCAGGCACGATGGGCCGAATGCTGTAAGTTTCTATGATTTGGAAATACCTGTGTACATTGCTAATTCTCATCTATGTTCTGAGGATTCTACCAATTTCTGCAAATATTTCCAGTCATCTGTTTACAAAACACGAAGGTTCGGGCTGCTATTCTCTGTGTATTAGCTCCCTCCTGCAAGTTACTGCCCACTTATTTTTGCCCTTTTTTTTTGAGTGTGACACAAATGAAAGCAATCCTGTGTGTATCCACCACTCGGCTCAATATGAAGGACATTGCAAGGCAAGTGTCAGCCATGGCTCAGTGGGTAGCACTCTCGCCTCTGAGTCCAAAGTGTTTGGATTCAAGTCCCGCTCCAGGACTTGAGCACAAAAATCTAGGTTGACAATGATACTCGAGGGCAGTACTGAGGGAGTGCTGCACTGTCAGAGGTGCTGTCTTTCAGATGAGACATTAAACTAAGGCCCCGTCTGCTCTCTCAGGTGGACATAAATGATCCCATGGCACTATTTCAGAGAAGAGCAGGGGTGTTTATCCCTGGTGTCCTGGCCAATATTTATCTCTCAGTCAACATCACTAAAAAAAAAAATCTAGTCATTATCGCATTGCTCTTTGTTGGAGCTTGCTGTGTGCAAAATGACTGCTGTGTTTCCTACATTACAACAGTTACTGCACTTCAAAAATACTTCAGTGGCTGTAACGTGCTTTGGGATGTCCTGAGGTTCTGAAAGGTGCTATATAAATGTTAGTTTTTCTTTAAGACTAGTGGGTATAAGGCAGGTGGAAACTGATATGTGAAACATGGAGCAGGATAGTTCAGGGCATTGTACCATATTCGTAATGTAAATGAAGTCTATAGGCAATATGTACACTACGTATACCATGTGTATGCATTACTGTTTCACTTCAGTGAGTGCTACAAATTGTGCAATGCATACACAGCATATCTATCTATCTATATATTATTAAAAATCACACTTCCGTTCCACAAACCTGACTTCTTGACATGGGTTTTTGGTCAGACTTTTCTGTCAATGTTTCCCATTGTAAATTGCTGTGTCAACTTTTCTCATTCAATTAACTGTCACAGTGCAGTTGCAGGCTCTGGCCACTAAGTGAATATGTGGCACAAATTTCTCAAGTCTTTCAATGAACTCAGTTGCCACCTTTCATAGGTATACAAAGAATTATATTCATAAACTGTCTGCGGGCAACACTACGGACAATTGACTAGCAGTTAAAAAATAATCAACTGTCCATCTTTTGTGTTGGCAGATTTCCTGCTGCATTGCTCAAGTTAATTTACGAGACATGGGAAAGAAAATTGGGCGGTGTGTAAAATGGGCTGCCGATTTGCTCTGGCCCATTTTGTGCATTTGCCCAAGACCCATTTCACCCCCACACTGTTTTATATGGGCAGAAGTATTAGACCATGTCACATGTGATGTATTACACTGCTGCTAAGGTGGATAGGTGTTCCTTTAAGACCGCAAGACCCAAATAATCTAAGTAGACATATCCTGAAATCAATTACATCTAATTAGCTCATCCCCAAAGTTCATAGGCAGGTAGGTATACAGACAGACAGATAGAAATAGATAGAGAGATAGATAGAGAGGTAGAGAGAGAGATAGATAGATAGATAGATATACTCACCGGTTTGGTTGCTAATTTCACCTTCAGCACAGGGGATGCAATCAAAACAACAAATTGGCTGCCCTGCTATGGCTCCTTTTCTTGTTCCAGGCAGACAACTTTCACTGCACTTTGCTTCGATGACCTGAACGTGAAATGAATAATAATTTTCTGTTTTATTACATGTGTGGTTTATGCAGGATTACAAATAGGGTTTATTTAACCTGCAGAGAAAATAATGAGATCTTCTTCACTACCTTCCATGTTCCCAAGTCTACAAATAAAACTGATGACTTTTATACTGATAGGAGTTAGCTTTTACTGATGCATGTTGCAGATTGTAGTATTCTTTAACATTAGAACTGAATCAATATTAGAAACACACTAAGCAACTGATTCATCTGAATATATCTGGCTCTAATCTCTTTAACTGCATGAATCTTTTGATCAGTTTCAATTTTTTTCTGTCTCTCACTGGGGTAGATCGTCAGCATGAAATCGGACACAGGCGGGGCCGCAAAAGAGCCGGTATCGCATCGGTCGCCTGTTATACGCTCTTCCCCATATTTGGGTCCACGGACTTCAATTGAACTGAATATCAGGCGTGTCATGTAACAGCCGAAAAATGTGATTCCGCCTGCTTTGTGAGCCTGCCCGGGTCCAATTTTACCCTTCTTGACTTTGTGCGACAGTGTAATATGGGTGCTCGTGAGTCGGCAGCCTGTTTTACATCTCTCCCAATTTTTATTCCCATCAAAAACGGGAGAGATGTAAACATGGAAACATAGAAACTAGGAGCAGGAGTAGGCCATTTGGCCCGTCGAGCCTGCTCCACCATTCAATACGATCATGGCTGATCATCCAAATCCAGTACCCTGTCCCTGCTTTCTCACACAGAATCCCCATCGAGCCTGCACCGACACATATCCCACCCTATCCCCGTAACCCCACGTATTTAATTACCCCTAACATATCCCTTCCTATCCTATCCCCGTAACCCCACATATTTAATCCCCCGAACACTAAGGGTCAATTTATCATAGCCAAATCAACCTAACCCGCACATTTTTGGACTGTGGGAGGAAACCGGAGCACCCGAAGGAAACCCACGCAGACACGGGAAGAATGTGCAAACTCCACACAGACAGTCACCCGAGGCCAGATTCGAACCCGGGTCCCTGGCGCTGTGAGGCACCAGTGCTAACCACTATGCCACCATTATAAAACAGTCTGCCGACTCGCTATCACCCGCTTTACACTGTCGCACAAAGTCAAGATCTACCCCGCTCTGTATTTCTTCCAAATGTTTCTCTTTCCTCTTTATATCTGCCTGACATTTGTTTGTGTCTTTTCTAACTGTGCACCTCTCACCCGGATGAGAATCCACTATCACTGTCTCTCACTTTCTGTGCCCCTTCTTTGGTTGTCTGTCTCTTGGCCTTTATCTTAGTTATAAAAGTGAATATTAATTTGTTGCTGAAGTTAATCCTTATATCTTTGCTGATTTTTGCCACCCATACTTTTGATTATACTCATGGTGCATTGCATAATGGTGCCTTACCATTTTTTGTCCTCCACTCCACATTATCGCTTCCTTCTCTATCACAAGTTGGTTCTCTGGATCAACAGATGCATCGTACTGGCCAACTTTAACATACTTAATGTTTCCATCTGGGTCCAGCTGCCAGTTCAGGAGATCATAGGCTGCTAGAGGATCGCCATTGACATCGAATCTCACTTCATCTCCAAACATTGTTGCAAATTTCACCTCCTTTAGATAATGCAGGACCTTTGCAAAGATATCATGGAACATTCTTATATATTAGGAAACCTGTTATATTTAAAACCAATGTTGTGTAATTTAGGTTCAATGTGGAGCTGCAGTTATGCAGTCACTTTCACCTAAGTGTGGACTGGTTTTGGGTGTCCAGTAGGTATTTGCCCCTGAGTCAGAAGTTAATGGGTTCAAGCCCCACTCCAGAACTTGACCACACAACATCAGCTGACACTTCAGTGCAGTACTGAGGGAGTGCTGCACTGTTGGAGGTGCCGTCTTTCGGATGAGATGTTAAATTGTGGCCCTGTCAGCCCTCTCCGGTGGATGTAAAAGATCCTTTGGGACTATTTGAATAAGAGCAGACGAGTTCTCCTGGTATCCTGGCCAATGTTTTATCCCTCAACCAGCGCCACTACAACAGTTTAATTGGTCATTTATCTGATTGCTGTTTGTGGGATCTTGCTGTACACACATTGGCTGTTTCATTTCCCTATATTACAACAATGATTCCACTTCGAGAGAAATTCATTGGCTGTGAAGCACTTTGGAACGTTCTGAAGTCATGAACGGTGCTACATAAATGCAAGTCAGATCCATTTTTCACTCTGGAATGTGCTAAAGCCAAGTGATGTGAGAGTCCATCGGCCGGACCTCCTGGGAACTTTCCAAACTCACTTTGGAGTCTTTTAAATGCTATGAGAAGAGGATATTTCCAACCACACTTTGTTAACATTAAAAAAACAGTCACTGAAAGAATAGAGTTTTGCCTATAATTCGGATGCTGCCAACTTATCTCCACATTCTACCACTATTGGCTTCAGACCAGCAAGTCAGTATGGCTGCAGCCTAATCTATAAATGTAAACGTTTTCAAATGTATCTATCTACTTCAGATATCACATTTGGTCACACGTGCTTTATATCTATCTCACATTTTTAAAAGTATTAGGAGAAGGAAAACTAGTCATTTCCTGCTAATTTCAGTGAAACTGAAATAACTGATGATAATCTGCTTCTAAATGACCTTATAATAAAGAAAGACTTGCATTTATACAGCGCCTTTGATGACCTCAGCACATTCTGAAACGCTTTACAATCAATGAAGTACTTTTGAAGTGTAGCTACTGTTGTAATGTGGAAAACGCGGCAGCCAATTTGCGCACAGCAAGCTTTCACAAATAGCAATGAAATAAATGACCAGATAATCTGTTTTAGGTATTGGTTGAGGGATAAATATTGGCCAGGACACCGGGGAGAACTCCCCTGCTCTTCTTCAAATAGTGCTATGGGATCTTTTACGTCCACTTGACAGGGCAGATGGGGCCCTCAGTTTAATCATCCCGAAGGACAATATACTTATTTACAGCATTAAGAAACAGGCAGGCTCCACACAGCTCTCCCCTTACAGCAGAATAATGCATTAGTTCTATTATGGTATAATCCGTTAAAGCAGCATATTCTCAAATTTACCTTGAACTGCAGCATGGGTGATAGACCAGTAATTTCAGAAAGTAAACATCTGGAATTGACTGAGACTTATTATGAAAGTTAGTTATCTTCTCAATTTAAATTTGTTCCTTATCTTTAAAGCAACAGTCTGACTTGAAGTGAATTTAGTTCCAACACCCACCAATTTTGCACCTTATTATCTATTCATTGGGATTAACTGGCAAATCATTGCTCATCAAGTAAATCGAATGGAGTTTTAATCGCGTATGATTTGTACTGTGGGTGCATTTAAATTGTAGTTATTTTTATGAATATACAACTTACCTGCCAAGGTTTAAGGTTTGAAACATCCGGACAAGTTTTATTGATAAATGGCCCTTGGCCTTGTTCACACAGTAACATATTATGGATGGAATGGGCCACAGCATAAACACCTCTATAGGTATTATATGAAACTCTCAACTGCGATTCATCAGTGAACACATTATGGACGTCCTTTAAATCTTCTAGTCCGGTACACTCCTGTTTCGAAGCTCCAAGCATTGTTTCTCCTGTGTTGTTATATGATGCCCATGTGCAGTGAAACACTGCTTCCCAAAACTGCTTGATGTATTCGTTGCCTGGATACTTAGATGGATGGAGCCTGACCAGGAACTGTTTAACCCCTGGAATATCAGCCCTACGAATTGCCCAACCCAATGTCCCACCCATAATCCCAGAATTGCCTGCTGTTGAGAGCAGTGCTGCCGTACTCCAGCCTTCGCTCGCCAACCATTGCAGTCCAGTGACATTCTGGCGCACAAGTTCTTTCACCAAGAAGTTCAGATCTATCTCAGGAGAAAAAACGAGATAACTTTGACGTTCCACTTTTTAATGAGCTCAACTTGATGCAGAATTTTCTCCTTGGTATAAACTTTGGGGAGAAATTCAGAGAAAGCAATGCAGACTCCGACTTTCGTTACTTTTTCCACGAAGGCGGAAATTCCCAAGTGGCCATAATCGTCGTCGGATCCAAACGCCGCCAGCCAGGTCCATCCAAAATGTTTCACCAGCTGCACAAACGCTGTGACCTGGAAATAATCGCTGGGTACTGTTCGGAAAAAAGTTGGGAATTCCTTTTTATTGCTCAGGCACATACACGAAGAAAAGTAACTAATCTGTGAAAACATTAAAAGAGATTTACTAGGATGTTGCCAGGACTGGAGAATTTTAGCTTTGAGGAAAGAATGGATAGGCTGGGGTTGCTTTCTTTGGAGCAGAGGAGGCTGAGGGGAGATTTGATTGAGTGTATAAGATTATGAGGGGCCTAGATAGAGTGGATAGGAAGGACCTATTTCCCTGAGCAGAGAGTTCAATAACCAGGGGGCATAGATTTAAAGTAATTGGTAGAAGGATTAGAGGGGAGTTGAGGAGAACTTTTTCACCCAGAGGGTGGTGGGGATCTGGAACTCACTGCCTGAAAGGGTGGTAGAGGCAGAAACCATCATCCCATTTAAAAAGCACTAGGATATGCACTTGAAGTGCCGTAACCTACAGAGCTACAGACCAAGAGCTGGAAAGTGGGGTTAGGCTGGAGAGCTCTTTTTCGACCGGCGCAGACATGATGGACCGAATGGCCTCCTTCTGTGCCGTAAATTTCTATGATTCTATTTACAGATCTACTTTTAAGTTCATTATTTTTATTATCGTTCATGAAGCCTGGCCTTCAGAATGTCCGTTCAAGAAGTAGGGGGGTTGATTTTAAACTTGCCGCCACAGCACAAAACTGGCGGTGTGGATCGACCGCCCGTTATAAGAGCACACCCGTTTCCATTTCCATTGAATTCAGTGGAAAGTAAAATCGGCCGGGTTTCTATAATAGGTGTCTGATATGCAACATCAGTTTTACGCCCAGGTGGCAAGTTGAAAATCTAACCCCAGTATCCCTTGTGAATAGCTCGCATACACATTCTTAACATTTATGAACCTCAAATTTGCATTTGGCCATATTAGCGACTAAGGGTAATGTGCTCATGTGACAGTCCTCTCCTTAATTTAATAAAGACCTTAATCAAATTTGTTGTCCCTTTGAATAATGGTCAAGGAATGTCATAAGAATGCTTTAAGTCCTTGCCCACTCATATTGACTACAGTAATTTGTAGGCTATGGTCTATCTAAAAAGGTACTATTTTAGAAACTATTCCAGGTACCAAAGAGATGGAAATTGGCACTAGGGAATAAATTACTTTCTCCTTTCAGAAACCCTGTGGTAGCATCAGGATCCCAGGTTAGATGCAGACTAAAGCTCCCGCTACTTTGCCTTAACAATACACCTTAGTGCAAACCTCCAAAGAGCACCAAACCAGTCTGACTCTTTCTGTTTCTAGTACCAGCAGCCAAGTGATATTTACCAATAGTTGCCAGTTTGGACTGTGGGCTGAATCACACCAGGAACTGGAACTAGGAATCTCATCAAAGCAATTTCACATCGAACCCTGACAACCAGCAAAGAGAGAAGACGTTCATCCCATTACTCTCAGTTGGGTTGGAACATAGGTCTAATAGGTGTTATTCCACTTCCTCACTCAATCCCCTTGTTCATAAAGGCTCAAATTCATTTAGTGAGCTATGGGCTTGTCCATCTATCTATCTTAGGTATTCCTTAGTGTGTTGATGCTAAATAGCAACATTGTGAGTTGAATGGAGAATGGAGAATTGGTTTAGATTGAATATTACCTACATCCAATTTCATAACTTTGATAAACAGTTTTCTCTTTTTCTCTCCAGTTTTCACCCATCCCCTTCTGAAAGTACAATTCCATATCAGATAGTTGCTTTCCATTATCTCACCTAACGCATTCTTGTGTGAGCCTTAACATGGTGTATGGGCAGGCTATGAGACTGTGAAGGACATTACAGCTGAGTCCAATCCTATCCTTCCCAAAATTTGCTCATGCGCACTTCTAGCAGGGCTCACTGGATGTAACTCTGGGCAGTTTTCCATTTCCTACCCCAGCATCAGTGTGACTACAGCAGCACCTCCACCACTGCCCAAGCTCAGCTCAATTTAACTCAGCACAGACCAGGGATCAACACTGGATGTTTCTTAGTCAATATGGCTCAGAGCGGTAACTTAGGAACATAGGATCATTAGAAACAGGAGTAGGCCATTCAATTAGATCATGGCTGATCTGCACCTCAACTCTATTTACCTGTCTTTGCTTCATATCCCTTGCTAGCTTTACCTAACAAAAAAATCTACTTATCTCAGTCTTCAAAGTTCCAATTACCCTAGCATCCACAGCCTTTTGAAGGAAAGAGTTCCAAATTTCTACTACCCTTCACCTCCGAGCAACTGGGAAGGTTGAGTAACAGCTTCATGGTAAGTGTTGTTCTACTTACCATTGGTATTCCAAAAAGCCCTGCTGTCCTAGCGATTGTTATGGATTGCGTTGAGCCGGCATCAGCAATAAGCGCGTGCACTGAAGAGCCTCCAAGACATCTCAAAAGTGTAACATTTTCCTCTTGACCATTAAGGAGTGTCAGGGCCGCTCTAAGAGCTAAAGCTGGGGTGGCGCAGGAGTCATAAACTTTATAACCCAGCGTGATATTGGGAAGAAGCGTGGGGTCATTGTTAATTTCTTCAATAGCAAAGATCATCAATTGAGCCCAGCGAAAAGCTCTCAGATTAAAACTGTTGGAAACACAAACATTTTGACTTTGTAAAAGGCACATCAATCAAACATATTCATGTAGCAAGGTCTATCATACAATGTGTGCACCAGCAACACATACTGAGTACATGCATTTATGCAATTACATTCGCCAATCTCTTGAGAAATAACAAAATAAGGATGTGGGAGTGACTATATTCTACTCGAGAGAATGATACATAAATAGTGCAGCTCATAATTTCACTGGGTGCATATGAATTTCCATCAATCGATCAAGAAATTAATGTAAAGACAATTGAAATGTACATCTATACATTGTAAATTGTGCCCCTTGGTGACAGCACCTCCTTTGGCCCTAGATCCCTCCCACACCTTTAGAAGCTCCGACTCTTGCCTTTTGTGCATCCCTCCCTCCTTCTGCCCTCAGCCACTTTGGACCTACTCTCTGGAATTTTTTCCTGAAATCCCTCTGTGTCTCTGCTTCTTTCTCCACCTTTAAAGATGATGTTACTGAATAACATCATCAAGAAGTCCCCCCACTCACTCTATACACCTCGGGGTCTCTGGTCGAGTTTGATAGGAAGTCCCTGGAAGCTCTCCTCGGTAATGAATAGGAAAAACTCCACCAATGATGATGTCGCCATCTTGTGCAAGTTCTGGCAAATTAAACCTTCCTTGAAGTTTACAGATTGGACCATCCTTGGCGAATATACAAGTCACCAAAACAAGGAACACCGAACGCAGAAAATACATTGCAATTGTTACTGGTGGTGTCTGCTGCTGGTAGTTGGCATCAATCATTTAGGCGCAGCACATTTCCTGTCTTATATTGAGATATTATTCACAAATGAGCAGGCATGCAAAAACATAATTAAAGTAATAGAAATCCCACATGAAGTTCAGGTTTAGCAACCCCTGCAGCATATTGTATGATTATTGTGTTACATTGTCTGCATCTAAGTTAGTTTAACCTTTGGTCAAATTACATTGAGTCACACTGGAAAACAATGTAAGGGGGAACTGTTGTGACTAGAACAGTAATGAGAAGGTTGTTTTTCCTGTATTTCTACCTTGTATTATGCAAACTGTAGACTTGGAAGAACAAATTATTTGGTAAATAGATAATGCAGTTTATGTAGTTTGTGAAGTAAGTTTACTTTTGTTTGATAGCTTTCCTTCCTTGTGTCGGCTGTGGCTCAGTTGGTAGCATCCATGCCTTTGAGTCAGATGGTTGTGGGTTCAAGTACCCACTCCAGAGACTTGAGCACAAAAATCTCAGCTGGTGCACTGAGCAAATGCTGCACTGTCGGAGATGCCATCTTGCACGTGAGATGTTAACATAGAAACATAGAAACATAGAATCTAGGAGCAGGAGTAGGCCATTCGGCCCGTCGAGCCTGCTCCACCATTCAATACGATCATGGCTGATCATTCAAATCCAGTACCCTGTCCCTGCTTTAATCCCCACAGTACACATATCCCACCCGACCCCCGTAACCCCACGTATTTAATTCCCCCTAACATATCCCATCCTATCCCCATAACCTCACATATTTAATCCCCCCCTAACACTAAGGGTCAATTTATCATAGCCAAATCAACCTAACCCGCACATTTTTGGACAGTGGGAGGAAACCGGAGCACCCGGAGGAAACCCACGCAGACACGGGGAGAATGTGCAAACTCCACACAGACAGTCACCTGAGGTCAGATTCGAACCCGGGTCTCTGGCGCTGTGAGGCACCAGTGCTAACCACTATGCCACCGTGTTGCACCGTGTTAAACCGAGGCCCCGTCTGCTTTCTCAGATGGATGTGAAAGATCCCACAGCACTATTTAAAGAAGAGCAGGGGAGTTCATCCTGGACAATACTTATCCCTCAATCAACATCACTAAAACAGATTATCTGGTCATTATCACGTTGCTGTTTGTGGGAGCTTGCTGTGTGCAATTTGACTGCTGTGTTTCTTACATTACAACAGTGACTATGCTTCAAATGTACTTCATTGACTGTAAAGCACTATGGGATGTCTGGTGGTTGTGAAAAGCACTATATAAACATATTTTTTTTCTTTCTTTGATAACAAGTGTCAGCATGAAGAAGCAGGGAACAGGAATATAATTTTCCAGTTCACAGGGTACTAGAAGCACAAGTCTACTTGGGTACAAAATGAACAGAATTTCAGAACAGGTTGTTCCTGAAGGTATGGATTTTTCCTGCTTAAAAAGTGGCCTAACACAGTGACAACACTCCTTTAGAATAGCAATGAATCTCTGTGATTACTGATCATACCTAATAAATTTTGCACACCCAAAATATCATAACGTATCTTTTCTCTCACTGCCCTGCAATGTATTTCCAGGATTTTCTATTTTTATTTCGGATTTCCTGGATTTGCAGTTTTCCCTTTGCTGTTTTCTATTAAATTGTACTATTTTGGTGAATTATACTGTATAATATCCAAAATGAAGCAAATAGTTGAAAACATGGAGGACATAAGGCAGCAAGTGCTGGGCTATGAGGAAAGAGTGGGGAAGTGGAACTAATTAGATAGTTCTTTCAATGAGCTGGCACGGGAACGATGGGCCTGAATGGCCTTTATTCTGTGCTATATGATTCTATGATTTTAAGTTAGGAGTCAGATTGGCTAAGTTGGTAGCACTCTTGCTTCTAAGTTATGAGAATGTGGGTTTAAGATCCATTCTCATATTTGAGCTTACAAGGCAGCTGGAACTCCTATATAATACTAAGGGGATGCTGCTGGAAGTGCCAGCCCTTGGAGAACACAGGTAGCCGAGGCTGGTTGAGCAGAACATCAAAGATAGCAGGGTGTTCTATCCTGACCAACATTCCTCCCTCAACCATACCACCCAACAGCTGGCCAGTTATCTTACTGCTGTCTGCTGTCTGCAAAATGTTTGACTATGTAATGACAGACAACACATTTCAAATTCATTTCACTTTCTTATTTGGCTCCTAATGCTTGGATCCAGAGCAATATTGGCAAAGTCATAGGAGCAAAACATTCAACTAATAGGTCAATGCAGAAATATCTAGTACAAGGAAGTGTGAAATGGAAGTGGGAAAACTATTTAAAAGGGACAAATAATGCTGTTTTTAGATATAAACCACATGCATGTATTAAAATAATTACCCACTTGTCCATTCAATGCAATAGCTGTGTTACATCAGCTGGATGGGAAAAGAAGTGGAGGAGATGTAGAAGCAGTGTCAACAAGGGCCATGCTTTGAACTCATCAATATTTTGGGGAACCAATGTAAGTGAGTTCCAGGAAGATTCCATGTTGAAAATTGAATATTTGTGCAATTGTGTAATTGTTATCGTGTCACAGTTAAAATGCCGCAGAACTGTTTAGCAGTGGTACAGATCATGATAGTGTCTCCACCTCTTTTGCACCAACAAGAATAAAAATGTAAGGGCAGTTTCTCCAAATATTAGGGCTGGTTTTACAATGTTGGCAGAGAATCAACATAGGCACAACAAATGCTGATGGTCATTTATTGGGGCCAAGCATGCCTCCAATTATGGTAATTTCCTCATGCCACTAGTTCCGGACAAGTGTGTTAAAGGGCTGGATTTTCCCATTTCCCACCCGCACGGGATATGGCGGATTTCCCGGCATGCTGTGCGACGTAAGGGACGGATTCCCCATCCAAAAGTCAGCCTGATTGACAGGCTAGCTTCCAGTCAGGTGGGGAACGCAGGACAGGACACCACAGGAGCAGGTAGGTGCTGGGCCCAGGATGGTGGGGGGGGGGGTTCCAAGTCCCGGGGGTGGGTGGCTCCCATTCCCTGAGGGGGGTCCGATCCTCCCATTCCCCGAATCTGAGGGGTTGGGTGCGGGCTGCTGGTGGGGGAGCTTGGGAGGCCGGGCACTCCTGCTCCTCCCGGCCCACAAGGATTGTTCCCCAAGGCTGTGGCCACCTCGTTGCAGCTACTGGGAATCCCGTGGCCTGGGATCCCTGGCTGCCTGCAGTAAAACCTGCATAGCAGGTTAACGTAAAGGCCTCAGGCCTCATAATCATATTTAAATTGCCAACCCATCTGCTCGCCTACCCCCACCCAACCCCATCCTGCCTGAGTAAAAGGTGAAAGTGGGCGGGTTGGAGGCGGGTTGGGGTTGGGTTTTAGATTTATACAACTTTCACATCACCTCCCCCCCGCCGCCCCCCACCCCCCCACCCCACCCGCCCCCCTCCTCCAACCAACCCGTTTTTTTCTGTGAAAATTCCAGCCTAAGAGAGTGGAGTACATTCTCTATTTTCCACCTGGACAGAAAACTGGCATTGTGGAATAGACTGAATTTGATAGAAATGGAAATCCGCTGGTTTTCATAACAGGTGGCGGATGCCGATTTTACACCCTTGCAGAAAGTTTAAAATCTACCCCCATGAATTTCACTCCTTTCAAGGCTAGATTCATTATCATAAGTTTCAGTTAATTGATCAGGTCCGAGGTTCAAGTCTTGCATGAGATGTGAGCAGTGAGGCAATGGTTAAAGGTTGCACCACCAAGCATAATTGCAGACATACATTTAGGCCATCTAGAAATTTGACTGCTCAATTTTACAACAGTAGAGGCAACATTATTAGCAACAGGCTAGGTGACGCGTCAACCCTATTTAGTACCGAACTGCTCACTCTCAATAGAAATATAACTGAAAAAGGTACCTTCAACCTTGCCGGGTTTATTACTCTTGGCAAACAGCATTTATTGCGAATTTTCCAGCTTACCAGCCTGAGAGGCTGTTACCTCAAAATCTCAAGGATACTTTGCTATAACACAACAACATCGAAAATACTTTTGCTGATGTTACCTTAATATGTTCATATCACTTTCCTCTGTCTAGTGCTGTAACATGGGTGTTTATTTTAAATTGGTTAACATCTCGGCTAAACTAGGGGACAGAGGAATGTCTTTCTAACATGTTACATGTTTGTCTGCTAATATCACCTGAAGTAATTGCTACACTTCTGTAACTGAACAGCATATAGACCACACAGGAAATGATCAGGGCACCTCCCTCCTTTCTATAGCAGGAAACATTTTGACTAGAAAACTACTATATGAATTAATCTTTGAGACTGTTCCTATCATTGTCCCTGAAATTCAGTGTGGAATCTGTTCCAGTTTTACAATTTACATTTGTATAGTGCGCTGTTGTGTAGGACAACATCTTGAAGCATTAAACAATGAGAAGGCAAAGGACTTTGAAGAGAAATTAAGAGGGAAGGAATGACAGAAAGCATGATTATTGGAATGATTATGGACACCTCTGTATCAGTCAATGAGTTGGAGGTGGGGCGGGACTTGTGGTTTTAATTTACTGATGAACTACAGCAAACAGAGTCTATTTATTCACAAACTACAACAAACAGTGTCTACTTAATCATGAAATACAGCAAACAGAGTCACCGAACTCATGACGGAATCATGCAACAAATAGAGTCTCCTGAGTACAGCAGGATTATTTCTCTAGCAAAATGCAGTGAGTGGAGGTTAGTTACATAATATAAATTATGTTGAAAAATCAATCCCAGTTACTTACAGCAGTGCATAATTGATGGGGGAATTACCCAATCCTCTCCATTTTGGCCAGGACTTGTGGTGTAAGTATATGCAGCCAATGGCCAACCCCTTATCCTGAGACTATGCTCCCTAGTTCTAGATGCTTCAGGCAGGGGAAACAGCCTTTCAGTATCTACCCTGGCAAGCCCACTCAGAATCTTACATGTTTCAATGAGATCACCTCTCATTCTTCTAAACTCCAGGGAATATAAGCCCATTCTACTCAATCTCTCCGCATAGGACAACCCTCTCATCTCAGGAATCAATCTAGTGACCCTTTGTTGCATCTCCTCTAAGGCAATGTGCCTAAATAAGACATCCCTACTCCAAAAATAATTGATTATGAAAAATACTTTGAGATGCTTTTATCCCAGGCTGTTAACAGAAGCAAGGGAGGAAATAGTAGAGGCTCTGACCATCATTTCCCAATCCTCTCTGACTACAGGTATGTTGCCGGAGGACGGGAGAACTGCTAATGTTGTACCATTGTTTAAAAAGGGAGAAAGGGATAGACCGTGTAATTACAGGCCAGTCCGCCTAACCTTGGCGGTGGGCAAATTATTGGAAAAAATCCTGAGAGATAGTATTAATCATCATTTAGAAAGGCACAGATTAATCAAGGACAGTCAGCATGGATTTGTTAAGGGAAGGTCATGTCTGACTAATTTGATTGAATTTTTTGAGGAGGTAACAAGGAGGGTCGATGAGGTTAGTGCGTTTAATGTAGTTTACATGGATTTTAGCAAGACTTCTGACAAGGTCCCACATGGCAGACGGATCAGAAAAGTAAAAGCCCATGGGATCCAAGGGAAAGTGGCAAGTTGGATCCAAAATTGGTTCAGTGGCAGGAAACAAAGGGTAATGGTCGACGGGTGTTTTTGTGACTGGAAAGCTGTTTCCAGTGGGGTTCCACAGGGCTCAGTACTAGGTCCCTTGATTTTTGTGGTATATATCAATGATTTAGACTTCAATATAGGAGGCATGATTAAGATGTTTGCAGATGATACAAAAATTGGCCATGTGGTTGATAGTGAGGAAGAAAGCTGTAGACTGCAGGAAGATATCAATAGACTAGTCAGGTGGGCAGAAAAATGGCAAATGGAATTCAATCCTGAGAAGTGTGAGGTAATGCATTTGAGGAGGGCTAACAAGACAACGAAATGCACAATAAATGGTAGGATACTAAGAAGAGAGACCTTGGAGTGCATGTCCACAGATCACCGAAGGTAGAAGGACAGGTAGATAAGGTGGTTAGGAAGGCATACGGGTACTTTACTTTATTCGTCGAGGCATAGAATATAAGCAGGGAGGTTATGCTTGAACTGTATAAAACACTAGTTAGACCAGTGCTAGAGTACTCCGTACAGTTCTGATCACCACATTGCACTAGAGAGGGTACAGAGGAGATTTACGAGGATATTGCCAGGACTGGAGAATTTTAGCTATGAGAAAAGATTGGATAGGCTGGTGTTGTTTTCTTTAGAACAGAGGAGGCTGAGGGGAGATTTAATTGAGGTGTATAAAATTATGAGGGGCCTAGCTAGAGTGGATAGGAAGGATCTATTTCCCTTAGCAGAGAGGTCAATAACCAGGGGGCATAGATTTAAAGTAATTAGTAGAAGGATTAGAGGGGAGTTGAGGAGAGTTTTTTTCACCCAGAGGGTGGTGGGGGTCTGGAACTCACTGCCTGAAAGGGTGGTAGAGGCAGAAACCATCATCCCATTTAAAAAGCACTAGGATATGCACTTGAAATACCGTAACCTACCGAGCTACAGACCAAGAGCTGGAAAGTGGGGTTAGGCTGGAGAGCTCTTTTTCAACTGGCACAGACATGATGGGCCGAATGGTCTCCTTCTGTGCCGTAAATTTCTATGATTCTATTTACAGATCTACTTTTTAGTTCATTATTTTTATTATCGTTCGTGAAGCCTAGCCTTCAGAATGTCCGTTCAAGAAATAGGGGGGTTGATTTTAAACTTGCCGCCACAGGGTCAAGTGATAACACATCTGCAAGTATCTTTTTCTTCTTAAATTATGCCATAAATGAAGTAACTGCTTTTGTAAAAGCACATCTGTAAATTGGTAGGAAATGAAAATAAAAAGCCCGCTGATTCAAGTAAAATCTATTAATGGAACAAGTTCACTTATTGAAACAGAGAGAAATTGAACTGTGCCCCCAGTCCAGCGCACTGGCTGTCAGTGCGAATGTCCCGCTATATTGTTTCTGCTTCATTTCAATGGTAATCACATCTCCTTCTTGCTGCCCAACAATTGAGTGAATGCGTCAGTGACAATAACAAAGCCTCAGGTGTCACTGCTGGTAACATATTAGCTCTAAATAAAGTGTGATTATCACACAGTCATTTAGCATCTGAGTCACTCTCCGAACAAAAGGGAATGTCGGAACTTGGTTCCCATATTGCTAATTTGTCAAGATTTTTCCACTTGATAAAGCATGTGATTTATATTAATGAAATCTGTCCAAAAGTCCACAGGATCTGTCAACAATACTTTACCTTTCCTAATTTATAAAGCATAAGTCAGCAAGACAATAAAGGTAGTACAATATTAATACAATACGATTGTGCTTAATTTTTGTAATGGTAAAGCTCTGTTACACAGAAAAGGCCAGGATCTGAGCCATTTATAATTCAACTTTCCTCCAATGTAATTCCCAACATGGATTCCTTTTTAACATGGTACCACACATTAAATAACTTTTAAAGTGAATGACATCATTTATTTGGTCTCAACTATTAGCTGTTTTAAAGAGACCATTGTAAATCTCTTGCCTTCAAATTACCAGTTTATTTAAAATGAGTTCATGGCTCTGTAAAAATAATAGAAGATAGATTTCCATACAAATGCAATAGATGTTTGTACATTAATATCCAAAGGTGTAATATCAAAGCCTTTATTTTTTAAAACTGTTTATTTAAAAAAATGACAATCAATCTTTTAAACATTTTAGTGATCCGGCATAACATAAAAACATGAGACATCAAATGTATATGTAATTAAGCATTAGTAGATAGAGTGAATATATTGAATTATTAAAGCCAGACCACCTCAATAAGTGAGTTCAGTTAAAGCGAGACATTTGTCCAAAATGGTCAGAGAAAAACATTTGTCGGCACAAAGGAATGCCATCTTAGCAAAGTCAAGTAAATTCCTCATCTCGTGCAGATCAGGCAGTTTGACTTTGACGATATGTGAGAAAGGAAGCCCCTATGTATTAAGATCTGTCAGTGATCCAGTCAGAGAAAATACGTAATACTGTTTGACTGAGTCATCCTCCAAAGTAGGCACGCATCGGGAGCACCAATTGCTGTCACGTTACAAGAACACATTGATGCGTGGCCACTTTAATGCCGTGGCTACTAGAGCAGGACAGAGGTTGGGTATTTTTTTTATTCGTTCCTGGGATGTGGGTGTCGCGGGCAAGGCCAGTATTTATTGCCCATCCCTAATCGCCCTTGAGAAGTTGGTGGTGAGCTGCCTTCTTGAACCGCTGCAGTCTGTGTGGTGAAGGTACTCCCACAGTGCTGTTAGGGAGGGAGTTCCAGGATTTTGACCCAGCGACGATGAAGGAACGGCGATATATTTCCAAGTCAGGATGGTGTGTAACTTGGAGGGGAACTTGGAGGTGATGGTGTTCCCATGCGCCTGCTGCCCTTTTCGTCCATGCGCCTGCTGCCCTTGTCGTTCTAGGTGGTAGAGATCGCGGGTTTGGGAGTTGCTGTCAAATAAATATTAATATTCAATATTCAATATGATACCACCAATAGCTCACAGGATAGTCATGGAAGATGAAGCCCTTCCTAGCTTATGCATCCAGGTAAAACTTACAATCTCCCGTCTTGACATCAGTCCCTGATTTGCCATTCATTAGCTTGAATCTGTGTCCCCTTGTAATCATTTTATATTGAAACAGCTCCACATATTTTCTATGCTGTTTCCTATCCTATAAAGTTCTATAAGGACATTTCCCAGTTGCCTCCTTTCAGGTTACCTCCAGTCTTTCCTCAAGACTCATTTCTCTGACACTAGGGAACAGCCTTGCCGCTCTTCTCTAAACCACCTCCAGGGCTTATATGTCTACCTTCTGTTTCAGTGACCAGAAAGGTGTGGTCTGACCACACCAATATACAGTTTCAGCTTGACTTCCTTGACCAGCTTTACAGCTAGAGAGGGGTAGGGAGGTTTGACAACTGGGGTTAGCGCATTAGAAGAACTTTTAGTACATCAAAACTGAAAATTAGAGAATGGTCCATTATTTGTGTTTCACCGATAGTTGTAATAAGGACTCATTCAGAGACAACATTTTTAAATTAGCTTTTTGCTAGCTTCAACGTGTGCCCCCATGCCCTGTTGTCATGATTCACTTTAGTCTTTCGGATGAGATGTTAAACCGAGGCCCTGTCTGCTCTCTCAGCTGGACGTAAAAGATCCCATGGCACTATTTCGAAGAAGAGCAGGGGAGTTATCCCCAGTGTCCTGGCTAATATTTATCCCTCAACCCTCATCACTAAAACAAATTATCTGGTCATTATCACATTGCTGTTTGTGGGACCTTGCTGTGCACAAATTGGCTGCAGCATTTCCCACATTACAACAGTGACTACACTTCAAAAATATTCCATTATCTGTAAAACGCATAGGGACTTCCCGAGGTCGCGAAAGGAGCTGTATAACTGCAAGTATTTCTTTTTTGTGTTCTGGATTTCCTTTCCCTATACTGTTTGTAAGGGTAGGAATTCTAATCAGCGAAATTCATGTACCAACACTTAAAGCATTTGCAGTATGTTCCTGTCTACACTATTTGTATGCAAGTACTAACCTGTTTAAAGTAAGTGAGTCAATATCTGTGAAAAAATAGCACCCACAGGAATATAGCACAAGTTTTTGTTTAATTTATTCTCAGGATGGGGCCATCACTGGCAAGGCCGGTATTTATTGTCCATCCCTAATTGACCTTCTTCTGTAACCACTGCTGCTCGTGTGGTGAGGACGCTACCACAAATGCATTACGCATTCAAATGTCAACTTCGCCAATCAGAATTTCCACCCAGCGACTATTTACACTATAATGTCACCTCTCGGTCATCTCCTGTCAAAGCCGAGAAGCCCAGTCTCTCCGCTCTTATTGACAACTTGTTCCTACACACTAGGTGGGGCAGTTTTGCGGGAGTTCACTGTCTCCAGGACTTTTCCATTGTGCCTTGGCGACGAGAACTGGGCACAGTATTCAATGACCGATGGGACCACTATGCATTGGGGGGGTTGGGGGTGGGGAGAGTGAAATTGGATAGGGTGGGTATGCAAAGACGGGGGTATTGCATCGATCGGCAATAACACACTCCGCATGATATTCAGTCCAATTGACTTCAATATCACTGAATATTGGGCGTGCCATATAACGGGCAGCAAAAGCAATTCCCCTGCTTTGTGTCCCCGCCAATGCTCAATTTCACCCCGCATGACTTCCTCAACTTGTATGACAAGGTCAATCAAGGGAAAATAACGTGGGTTGGCCAGACGTCGTTGGGGGCGGGACGGAAACCCAAAAACCAGCAGTCCCGCCCCCAACGCACCCCCATTGACAAAGTTCAGCCCGATCATTCAGCATTTCATTTGTTTTACTGATTGCTGCTCTAGTTTGCAACGAGAAATCAGTTGCTGTTTATTTATCTTGAAATATTTTATTGCACATCATGATTTAGAATGTATTTGATTCAATATAGTAGAATAGCTTAAGGTGAAGTAAAAATGAATAGTAAGATAGTGTTTTAGATGCCACGTGGGGTGATTAATGAGCTCTTACTTGCAACTGCCTCAGGCAACTTATAATGAATCATTTGTCTTCCCATTAACTGCAGATTGACAGCAGCACTGTTTAATTGCTCATTAAATTAGCAATCTCTTGTTTTAATTGCACTCTATTACATGTTTAAAGCATAGGTTTATGATTTTACAAATATATTAACCCAAAACAAAGCAGGAAAGTACTCAATATACTAATCAGAACCAGAACTGAAGTGTATGGAAAAAGATTTAAAAGGTTTTATTTAGCTATTCCAATCGTTGAGGAATAAAGCACTCTTTTCAGGATCAAACAACATTTATAATACACCACATCAATCAAACCAGCTCTGTCAGTAACAAACACAGTTGCAGCCAGAGGAGAATAGCCTTCATTCTGTTTCTACATGTGAGTTCCAGTGTTATTTGATATTGGAATTCAAGTTCTGTCTTTTTTTACATTAAGAATGCCAATTGCTTCAGCTGATCACCTTAATGTTCGATAAACCCACGACCTCCACCATCTAGAAGGACAAAGGCAGCAGGTACATGGAAACACAATCGCCTCCATGTTCACCTGCAAGTCACACACCATCCCGAATTGGACATATATCGGCCGTTCCTTTATGGTCGCTAGGTCAAAGTCCTGGAACTCACTACCTAACAGCAATGTGGGAGCACCTTCACCACAAGGACTGCAGCGGTTCAAGAAGAAGGCCCACCACCACCCTCTCAAGGGCAATAAGGAATGGCCAATAAATGCTGGCCTTGCCAGTGATGCCCACGTCCCGAGAATGAATTAAAAAAAACAGACATGTACCTTCTATATAATACTTAGACATTTCTCGCCTTTGCCTGGTCACTCCAACGGGTTATTTAATGTTGTGATTTTAGCTGAGCACCGACCTGGGACTGGTAGGTGCACAATGCCTTTCGCTGGCAGCAGCTGATTTGAACTTCAGGCTGTGAGTCACATCCTAACGACCATAAAAATGCACTGCACACACATATTTACACTCACTCACAAAGCTACACTCGCAGTCAGCAATTTTGAGAGTGTGACAAGGTGGTGGTAATTGAAACTTTGGCCGATGGTGTAAAGGGTGCGATATCGGATTGGTTACCTGTTAGACAGCTCACCCGATTTTCTTTTCCATTCGAGTCAATTGAAGGGAGCATGGGACGGGGGTGTATACTGGGTGACCAATTCGACATCGCCCCTTTTACACCATCGCCTAAAGTTACAATTACCCCCTGGTGTGTCTACATTCTCAAGGCATTTTATTTGAAAAAAAACACTGCTCAAGTCTATAAAGTACCCAAGAGGTGCAATGGTCTCTGAGCATTTTTTAAACATAGCTCAACAGTACACTAGTGTTATATAACGTCATGTTCACTTTCACCGCCTGGACAGTAATATAGCAGATCAGATCTCCCATCAGTTGTAGAAACTGTCTTGATTTTCATCCCATTGAAATCAATGGAAATCGGGCGAGCTCTACAACTGGTGGGTGATCTGCTCTGCTACATTACTGTCCAGACGGTGAAGGTGAAAATGACCCCCCATATTCTAAGGGGATCTCATGTGTTTCAGACTCAGATTGGGACCTGACCCAGGATCATAAGGACCACATTTCCAAATGCAGGTTTCCTGATCTGGAGTTTTGCCCACCTATGTTGTGTATCCCCGATTACCTTTGTCCGACCATTGGTGGCTGTGCCTTCAGCTGCCAAGGCCCTAAGCTCTGGAATTTCCTCCCTAAACCTCTCCGTCTCTCTACCTCTCTCTCCTCCTTTAAGACGCTCCTTAAAACCTACCTCTTTGACAAAGTGTTTTGTCACCTATTCTAATATCGCCTTATGTGGCTCAGTGTCAAATTTATGTTTGATAATGCTCCTGTGAAATGCCTTGGGACATTTTACTATGTTAAAGGTGCTATATAAATACAAGTTGTTGTTGTTGCAGTAGATATCGGTAACTTGTGGGCAGGCTCCCCATCATTTTCTAACCAATAAAATGAATAGGTGGAAAATCATGGCAAGTGTATCCAGGATTTCCCACTATATGCTCCTGGTGGGTGAGGTTCCACGGTGGGATTTGGAAATCTGTCCCTGTGCTGTCAATGCCTCACTATGAAGTTGAGAGTATAACTTCACCACCTTGAACATTCACTCCCTCCACCACTGGAGCACCGTGGCTGCAGTGTGTACCATCTACAAGATGCACTGCAGTAACTCACCAAGGGGGAAAAATTCAGTTGGTTGCGCCTCCCGTTAGCGCCTTAAGAGGGCGCTAATGGGGCGCAAAGCAACTAGCGCCTGGGCGTGGCGATGTTTGCACCGCTCGCGAAATTAACTAGACATTTTGCGGCGGAGCTAAACACTACCGCCACAATCTCCTGCGCCGGCAGATCGTGACGTCAGTTGAGTGCGCAATGCCCCGGTAGCGCCACGGAGCGGATATTGAGTGGCGCCCCCTGCCTTACCGCTTGCCACTAGCAATGACAGTTTGAGGGGAGCGTTTTGCAGTCAGGAAGGGACTGGTGGAGCGCTATTTAAAGGCGACTGCTTCCTGCCTTTTATTGTTGGTGACATTTTTGAACCCCGCATTCTGAGAGAGAGAGAGAGAGATTTCTGAGAGATTCAACGCTGTGTGATGGAGTTTTGGGTACTGAGCAGCACTTTGCAGGTTCATTTTGATTTGCCCTTCCTTGTAACGATTTAGAAGAGATTGTGAGGGCTGCACTCTGAGCTCTTTCCCTGGTACTCTCCATTGTTCTTTCCAGCAGATTTGACGTACAGGTCTCTCCAGGCTGAGATTCAAGTCTGCAATGAGCAGGATGTGGATGGAAAGCAAGATCAACCCTCCCCTTTAAGAACTGGCCTGCGCCATTGTGTGTGTGTTCCATTGCTGACTGACATCACATGAGCTTCGCCAGCGCTCTGAGGTAGTGCCTCGCTCCTCGGCCTTTGTGCCTTAAGACAGGTGTGAAGCGCCTGATTTAGCGCTCCAATCACCTCCAGGGGCGATAAAAGTCAAGTTTGCAGTCGGAGGCGATAATTAGCGCCAGGCGCTAATCTTTGCGCCCAGCCGATAATTGCGCCCCAAATAGGGCGATACTGAATTTCTCCCCCGTCTTCTTCAGCAGCAACTCCCAAACCCGTGACCTCTAACACCTAGAAGGGAAGCAGGTGCATGGGAACACCACCACCTCCAAGTTCCCCTCCAAGTCAGACACCATCCTGACTTGGAAATATATCGCCGTTCCTTCATCGTCGCTGGATCAAAATCCTGAAACTCCCTAAGAGCACTGTGGGAGTTCCATCACCACATTGACTTCAGTGGTTCAAGAAGGCGGTTCACCACCACCTTCTCAATTAGGGATGGGCAATAAATGCTGGCCTTGCCAGCGATGCCCACATTTATATAAACTGGATTAAAATTAGAAACTGCTTAATTGGATGGGTAACAATTCTGTCTTGGAAATATAGCTATGTGTACAAATAGTCATTTTCTGCTTATAATGTCAGCTGATCTGTAAAGTTATTTCTCATGACCTTAGCTTCCCACCAATCGAATGATTAACAGTGTAATTTGACATTTATTTATTTTGATTAGTAATAGATGAAGCTTCACCAGCCCACAAGTATCTGTACAAACGGTTTCACTGATAGATAGGAAAGTGACATAAAAGTAAATTTAACGATTGTTTGAAACAACTGCAGTAAGTTCAGGCACATTTATTAATTGTGCGATATCGTGCTTAATCTTATTCACTTGTATTTACTTCCATTGGTTGCTGTTTCAAGACAGAAGATGTGTCTAAACCTTTCCAGAAGCACTACAGTCCTACATTATTGCATGAAAGATCACACCAGAGAACTTTGCCCCCAGAAGAAATAATTAAATAGGCATTATTATTTTTCCAAATATGTGTATTATCCTTATGCCTTAATATAGATACCGTGTCATGGCTTGAGATTAGGTAAACTTTAATTGTGCTCTCTTTACTTGCTAGTTATTCTCGAGGGTAATGAGGGTCATATTTCCTTCACCTGGCTACGGGGAAATGTCATGGCTTTCTTCGCATTTAGTGGTAACTGTTTCTCTATATAAATGGGAAAGATCCCATCCTGTCACAGTCGGATGAAGACAAGATGACAGTGCTTTTGTTTCCAGCCTTGTTTTCTTTATTGATCCCTACTCTTGTGACAGCGGAGCCCAGCTGCAAACTTCGAGCAAAGTTTAATCTCTCCACGGTCTTTGAGGACGGAGATGTGATTCTGGCCGGCTTGTTTCCGGTTCATTACCGAATAATTCAACCAGATTCGTCCTTCCAAGTGAAGGCAGTAACACCGCAGTGTGAGGGGTAAGTCTGCACTCGAGTGCACCGCCTGTGAACACAAGCATTTCCTAGGATGGTACAGCCAGCAGCTTCCCAGTTTCCTATTCAGTGTTCACAATGATCTTCAGTTAAATGTTTTGATTAATTTTTTTATTTAATTTGTTACAAAAAGAATAAAATTGATTAGAGACACACTTTGAACCGATTATCAGGTGGTTTAGTTTTACGTCTTCTGTCAGTTTATTATGATTTGAATTAAATGAACAAAAGGATGAATTCCCACTGACATTGTTCTAAGATCACTTGATACACATGTACAGAGTTCCTCACTGAAGTAGTTTAATAGACGCACGAGCCTGTTCAAAAATACATGGGTTACACGTACATTAAACTAACACAGTGAGAAAGTCAAGGAGCATGTTAAGTATTTCTACAGGAGCAATGGCAATTGGAATTTCTCCTCTTATGACGAACTTTATTTTTCAGTGTTTATCTCTCAAGCTGCTTGTGTGTGCAATGCACAGTCTATTAGATAATGTACTGTCTGTTAGATAATACACTGTCTATTAGATAATGCAATATATGTTAGATAACATACTGTCTGTTAGATAATGCAATATCTGTTAGATAATGCAATGTCTGTTTGGTAGTGCAATAACTGTTAGATAATTCATTGTCTATTAGGTAATGCAATGTCTGTTGTGTTATTGAGCCACACAAATCAAGAAAATATTCGAAGAAGAGCAAGAGAGTTCTCCTAGTGTCCTGGCTAATATTTGTCCCTCAATCAGCATCACTAAAAGCAGTTTAATTGGTCATTGCTGTTTGTGGGACTTTGCTGTGTGAAAGTTGGTTGCCGCGTTTCCTACATTACAACAGTGACTGCACTTCTAAATACTTGCTTGGCTGTAAAGCACTTTGGGACATCCTGAGGTTGTGAAAGGCACTAATTAAGTGAGGTACCAGAGGGCATCCTGAGCCTATGGAACTGTACCTTAGAGTCAGTGCCTTTAGGAATGGAGGGGATTTCTTTCAGAATAAAGTGATCAATCAGTGTTTTTATCTCTATAGGATGTGTCAATGTGGCTTCCATTCTTATATGTTTGTACATCATAGAAATATGAAGGTGTTTCCCAGAGACAAATAAATCCAGCACTGTTATTTCATTAATGATGCAAAAAAGACACTGGATTTGCAACTTAATCATGAAATCACCATGCACTTTAAACATCCTCATCTCCATTATGACATACACATACTGTATTTGGTGAGAACTGCCTGAACCAATGTGAGTTTCAATCTCCTATAAAATATTACATGCCACTACTGAGCTATATGCACTTAACACGTTTACATTGCTTTGTATGTATAATGGGAATGATAACAATATATCCAATGAAACTAACTGGCAGTAAGTTCGCAAATTCAGAAAGGCCACAGGAAATGCTGTTGCTGTGAATGCAAAATTGTAATCTGGTCCAGTAGAGGTTAATCTTCTGAGGTTAGCATTCAGGTATATTGGGGCAGAGTAGAGAGAACTTTACTCTGTATCTAACCATGCCAGATGTCAAGAGTGCTGGAAAGAAAGATAGAAAGATTGCATTTATATAGCACCTTTCACAACCTCAGGACGTCCTAAAGCATTTTACAGCCAATGAAGTAGTCACTGTTGTAATGTAGGAAACACAGCAGCCAATTTGCAAACACTTAAGCTCCCACAAACAGCAATGTGATAATGACCATATCATCTATTTTTTAGTGATGTTGGTTGAGGGACAAATATTGGCCAGGATACCCTTGGTGTTGACCTGCTCTTCTGCCAGGCTCCTGGGCCACTGAAGTCTGCTCTGCATTGGCAGGTTTTCCTGATTCCCTTTCTAGCTGCTTAGTGCCCCACCTCTTTTAGCTGTTCACACACTCCCTGTGTCTTGTAGAAGCCTTTTATTTTTTTGATTTATCTCATTATGCCTCATGCTAAGATGACTTCTATCATTTGATCATTTCCTCTTCTCCACTTAAGCACTTTGCAGCTCTTTCTACTTATTTTACTGTGTGTCTGGTTGTGTTGTTTTCCCTCCCCTTTGTTCTGTTCCTCTTTAAATACTGTTCATCTGCAACAGCTTCTGACTCAGATGTAGTGCCCATACCCAAAACGTCTCATCTGTTCTTTCTAAAGATGCTGCCTGACTTGCTGTGTGTTTCATAAGAACATAAGAAATAGGAGCAGGAGTAGGCCATACAGCTCCTCGAGCCTGCTCCGCCATTCAATAAGATCATGGCTGATCTTTGACCCCAAATCCACCTTCCCGCCCGATCCCCGTATCCCTTCATTCCCTTAGAGTCCAAAAATGTATCAATCTCAGCCTTGAATATACTCATCAACGACTGAGCCTCCACAGGCCTCTGGGGTAGAAAATTCCAAGGATTCACAACCCTCCGAGTGAAGAAATTTCAACTCATCTCAGTCCTAGATGGCCAAACCCTTATCCTGAGACTATTCCCCCTAGTTCTGGACTTTCAAGCCAAGGGAAACAGCCTCTCAGCATCTACTCTGTCAAGTCCTCTCAGGATCCTATGTGTTTCAATGAGATCACCTCTCAGTCTTCTAAACTCCAGAGAGTATAGGCCCATTCTACTCAATCTCTCCTCATAGGACAACCTTTTCATCCCAGGAATCAATCTAGTGAACCTTTGTTGCACCCCTTCTAAGGCAAGCATATCTTTCCTTAGGTTAGGAGACCAAAACTCTGCACAGTACTCCAGGTGTGGTCTCACCAAAGCCCTGTACAATTGCAGCAAGACTTCCTTACTCTTGTACTCCAAACCCCTTGCAATAAAGGCCAACACACCATTTGCCTTCCTAATTGCTTGCTGTACCTGCATGCTAACTCTGTCTCTTGTACTAGGTCACCTAAATTTCTCTGAACAGCAACATTTAATGGTTTCTCACCATTTAAGAAATATTCTGTTTTTCTATTCTTCCTACCAAAGTGAATAACCTCACATTTCCCCACATTATACTGCATCTGCCACCTTCTTGCCCACTCACTTTACTTATCTATATCCCTTTGCAGACTCATTCTGGTCTTTCCACTATTTGTTTCAGATTTCTGGCATCTGCAGCATTTTCCATTCTTTTCTTCCTGCTCTACCTGATCTGGGAGTGCTTACTGCTGACTCTGGGTGCTCGAAATCAGCATGTATTTTATTTCCCAACAATAATATCACTCATCTCAAATGGTATAAAAAAAATGATCTGGTCATTATCTCATTGTTGTGTATGGGAGCTTGCTGTGCGCACATTGGCTGCCACGTTTCCTTCATTACAACAGTGACTACACTTCAAAAGTACTTCATTGGCTTTAAAGTGCTTTGGGATATCCCGAGGTCGTGAAAGGCGCAATAATAACGCAAGACTTTTTCTTTCTTTCATAATCAATCTATAAGTAAACAAACAGAGTAACTCTGCAGTGAATTTTCAGCTTGGAATGGAAATGCAAATCGAGCAGTTTCTATAACGGGCGGTCGATTCTGAATGCCATATTTACGCTCAGAAGGCATGTTAAAAATCTACCCTTTAATCTCTACTTGTTTTGCTAAATTTGGAGTGTGAATTTAACTCTGGCCATTGAACCTCTATTCTCAGCTTTGATTTCAGATCCTTCCGTTGGGTGCAGACAATGATTTTTGCAATTCAGGAAATAAACAAAGACAAGATGCTTCTACCAAATATAAGACTGGGTTATCAGATTTATGACACCTGCGCGACGCACACCCAGTCTCTCAGATCAGCCTTAGCGTCAATGAGTAGAGAAACTGAAGAAATATCCAGTCACGACTGCGAGAGAACCTCCTCCGTTCCTGTAATTGTTGGTGACTCAGGATCAACACAGTCCATGATTATACAAAGAACACTGGGTCCTTTCAGAATTCCAATGGTAAGTTGCACTAATGCGAGTTTAAGCGCTGCAGTCCGACATCCAGTACTGGATAAGTAGAAATTTCCTCCAACTGTCTGAGGCTGAACCAGACCATTCGCAACCTTGGTGTCGTATCTGACCCCGAGATGAACTTCCAACCACATATCTGCAACATCACTAAGACCGCCTTCTTCCACCTCCGCAACATCACTCGACTCCGCCCCTGCCTCAGCTCATCTGCTGCTGAAATCCTCATCCTGCTTTTGTTACCTCTAGACTTGACAATTCCAATGCTCTCCTAGCCGGCTTTACACCTTCTACCCTCCATAAACCTGAGCATATCCAAAACTCTGCTGCCCATATCTTAACTCGCAACGAGTCCAATTCACCCATCACTCCAGTACTCACTGACCTACATTGGTTCCCAGTCCGGCAATGCCTCAATTTTTAAATTCTCATTCTTGTTTTCAAATCCCTCATGGCCTCACCTCTCCCTATCTCTGTAACCTCCTCCAGTCCTACAACCCTCCAAGATCTCTGCGCTCCATCAATTCTGACCTCTTGCGCATCCCCTAATTTAGTCGCTCCACGTTTGGTGGCCGTGCTTTCAGCTGCCTAGGCTCTAAGCTCTGGAATTCCCTCCCTAAACCTCTCCGCCTCTCTACTTCTCTCTCCTCCTTAAAGATGCTCCTTAAAACCTATCTCTTTGACCAAGCTTTTGCTCATCTGTCCTAATATCTCCTTATGTGGCTTGCTGTCAAATTTTGTTTGATTACGCTCCTGTGAAGCGCCTTGGGATGTTTTACTACGTTAAAGGCGCTATATAAATGCAAGTTGTTGTTGTTGAAATTGCCAGTTTGACACCCAGTATGACATTGGTACCACATCATGCTGTGCGAAAGGGTAGCAGGATGCCAATTTGCCCCAATTGACCGCATGGTGAGTTGACTATCTTGGCCATATCATTAAGAAGGAACATAAATTCAAGATCAAGGCACTGGCCAATGTCATGCTCTTCCTCGTGGCTGGCCTAATAACAACATTGGCAGGAGCACCTGTCTCACTATAAGCTTGGGTCCCACGATGGTGGGGTGAAATTGTGCGGAGATGTTAACCCATTGCAAATAAATACATTTGGATGCGAAGAGAGCAAATTCAACCCACTGGTATAATTGAGAAATATATTTCTGTTTAGTACAGTGAATTCATACTCAAAAAAAGACAGATTTCTGATTTAGCATTGAGAGCGGTGATATGAACTTGGCACCTTGGAGGTGAGAATGTACTAAATTATTTCTGATGTATGAGTAAGGGAATCACAGCAATCTTAATTATCTTTGCACTGATTTATGGGATAAAGATGAATTAAAAATAATACCGAATTCTAATTTCTAATCAAATTGCACATTTATTATCCAGGAATTGTTTGATTAACCACAGAGATCTCCAAATTGCACAAGTTATACTTATCCACAGTATTTCCATTTCTATTTGATACTGAGGTACAACAATATTCTGCAAGTATCTGTTTTATTCAACCGTTTACTAATGTAAATAACGAGGGTAACTTTCAACTTCTCCATTTGGCCAGTAAATTGTGGTAGCAGATTGCCTGCTCGTTATAGAACCTGCCCAAAACCAATGGAAACGGAAATCAGGGGGGTTCTATAATGGCCGAGAGATCTGAAAATCCAATTTACCACACAAGTGATAAAGATGAAAATTACCTTTATGTCTCATTCCTGCCCATGTTCTTTTTTATTTTTAACTCCTTACCCAGGATTGCTGGTATCACACATTGTTTGCCCCATTGGCAAGAAAGACAGATACCCACTCTCAGATCTCTGCCAATGTTGCTCTGTAACTTGTCTTTACAGTATGCCTCAGAGCAAAATACCCTTTTGTTTTCCCTTTATCCTTATGGAAAGATGCCTCACCTTGATTTCGTGCCATTTCTGAGATGGTAGATTTTTGTTAACCAAAGGTATTAAGGGATACGGGCCTAAGGCGGGTATATGGAGTTAGGTCGCAGGTCAGCCATGATCTGATAGAATAGTGGAACAGGCTCGAGGGGCTGAATGGCCAACTCCTGTTCCAATGTTCCTATTTCGAGGTATCCTACCTATAATCAGTAACTCACCGACATGGGAACTTGTAGGCATTAAGTCACTTTTCACTTTCATCATCTGGGCAGTAATCAATAGAATAAAAATCGGGTGGGTTCGACAATGGGCGGACGGCCTGCTCCACCAGATGACCACCTTGGCGGTGAAGGTGAAAATAAACCCCCCGCCACACCCCGTGACTCCAACATAAGAACAGGAGGAGGCTGCTCAGCCCCTCAAGCGTGTTCCGTACTCAATTAGATTATGGCTGATCTGTACCTCAACTCCGGTTAACCCTCTATGCTATGCTCCATATCCCTCGATACCCTTAGCTCACAAAGTTCTATCGATCACAGTCTTGAATGCTGCAATTGTCCCCCAGCAATCACTGCCTTTTGGCGGGGGGTGGGGAGGGCGGTGGTTTGGAGAGTTCCAGGTTTCCACTACCTTTTGTGTGAAAATTGCTTCCTGATTTCACTCCTGAATGACCTAGCTCTAATTTTATGATTGTGGCCCCTTGTTCTGGATTTCCCCACTAGAGGAAGTAGTTTCTCTCTGTCTACCCTGTCAAATTCCTTTATCATTTTAAACACCACGATTAGATCACCCCTCAATCTTCTATACTCAAGAGAATACAAGCCAAGTGTATGCAACCTTTCCTCATAATTTAACCCTTTAGCCCCGGTATCATTCTGGTGAACCTGCGCTGCCCCCCCTCCAAGGCCGATATCTGTGTTGTACCATTCTATGATTCTATGATATCCATGAGCTTCTCAGAGCTCTATTAAAAGCTGCTTTGTTGTTTTCTCCAGGTCAGCTACTTTGCATCCTGTGCATGTCTAAGTCACAGGAATAAGTTCCCGGCCTTTTTCAGAACAATGCCAAGCGATGCCTACCAGGCCCAAGGTGTTGCTCGACTGGTGCAGCGGTTCGGCTGGACTTGGGTTGGATCGGTGGCAGGTGATGACGACTACGGCCATAATGGGATTCAAGCATTCAGCGATGAAGTCAGAAAACATGGCGTGTGCGTTGCTTTCACTGAAGTAATTCCAAAAGTGTACTCCAGGCGAAAGATACTTCAAATAACAGAGACAATCAAAACATCTACCGCCAGGGTCATTGTCATGTTTGCCATTGAGGGAGATGCATATCCTTTAATCAGAGAACTTGTAAAGCAAAATATCACTGGTAGACAATGGATAGCGAGTGAGGCCTGGGTTACATCTGCTTTAATTGCAACAAGAGAAAATCTCCTGTCTTTGAGCGGGACAATAGGGTTTGCAATTCACAGAGCAGAAATTCCAGGCCTGGAAATTTCCTTCTTCAAGCCCATCCTTTCAAAACTCCGAATAATCGCTTTGTGAAGGAGTTGTGGGAAACAATATTTAAATGTTCCCTTGGGACGTCGGGAACCATCAAAGGAAATAACGCGTCAATAGTCACTCACACGCAATGTACAGGCTCAGAGGATTTAAACAATACGTACAGCATATATTCGGATGTGTCCGAACTGAGAGTTTCTTATAATGTGTATAAAGCCATATATACAATAGCTCATGCCCTTCACAATTTGAACTCTTGCAAAAATGGTACTGGGTCACCGCTAAATAATACCTGTGCAAATATTTTCAACTTCAAACCATGGCAGGTAAGAGAATTGGGACTCTTTGAAAAATTGACACAATCTTGATGTGAGGACATTTCTGCCCAGCTGCTAATGTACGCAATTGATTGCCACACATCCAATGTTTGTCCTTTTCACAATCAACTATATTATAGTTGTCTAGTTACCCCACTCTTCCATGGCTCTCTTGGTGTGTGCACTGGCCAGTGAGGAACTGAGCCTTACAGAGCAGATTGATCCAAGTTCAATGCCTTACCTGTGTTGACTAAGGTGATCTCGCCTATAACGTCAGTAGGGATACCACAACAGGCCGCTGGCCCCAGTTCCTTCTGGGTAAGGGAGGGGTGAAATAATTGCCCTGTTGCATGTACGTCTGGTTATACGACACTAACTTGTTGAACCTATTGCACATAATGGGATAGATTTTCATCTTCACCACTTGGGCATTAAAATGGCGGAGTGGATCGCCCAACCTTTATAGAACCTGTCTGATCAGGCACGTTCTATAAAGGTCGGACGATCGGCTTTGCCAGATTACCACCTGGGCGGTGAAGACAGAAATCTACCCCAATATGTTTCCACCGTACTTAGCAAAGGGATAATTCATATATGTCATCCATGACTGAAACTGCCATATACATAGAATTACATAGAATGTACAGCACAAAAACAAGCCATTCGGCCCAACTGGTTCATGCTGGTGTTTATGTTCCACACAAGCCTCCTCCCACCCTACCTCATCTAACTCTATCAGAATATCCTTCCATTCATTTATCCCTCATGTTTATCTAGCTTCCCCTTAAATGCATATAGTGGGAGAGCAAATGTTGCACATATGTGCCTACAGCTTTGAGTCATGAATCCTAGCTAGCAGTTGTGCTCTATTTCGTACAATATTTGAGTGATGAGGTCCACCATACATCCAAGGAAACTCCAGTCTGTCTTTGATCTGAATGAATGGTAGTTAAAAACCTGGATCAAAGAATCTTCCTCACAGTTCAAAAAGGAAGCTGGAGGTTTTGGGCCTTTTCTACTTTGAAAGTGGTCCACAACCTGCAATACCGTACTGCACTACCACATCTCATAGGATCCTCAAAGGATCTTAGTAATGCTTAATCATGGTACAGTAGTCTAGTGGTTCATGTACTGAACTAGTAGATTTAGATATTGTGGGGTTAACTTTGACTTTGAGCAGTAATGTAAAACAGGTGATATTGGATCAGCCACCCGTTATACATCTCTCCCGATTGAAGCCAATGGAAAGGAAAATTCGGGAGAGATGTATAACGATGTATAACACCATTCAAGTCATAATTACCCGCTGTGAGTTCAAATCCCAATATGGCCAGTTACAAACTTAAGTTACTAAAAATCTAGCTAACACTAGGAAGAAAATGACCATGAAATCTGCCCGATTATTGTAAAGACTCATTTGGTTTATTAATATACTTCAGGGAAGGAAAACCATCTGGTCTAGCCTGTTTGTGACTCTAGTCCCATACTAAGTGGTGGACTGTTAAATGCCCTCTGAGGTGGTCTCGCAAGCTATTTAGTTGTAAGGGCAACTAGAGATGGACAAGATATGCAGTCTTGCCAGCATTGCGCATATCCATTGAATATTAAACAAAAATGCTAATGTTGTACACAGATTGTATCGCAGGATTTTGCTTCACTTCCACATAAGGAACCAACCCTGTGTTGGTTGAATTTATACATCCAGGGAAAATCAAATTATATGATGAAACTCTTCATATTTCTTTAGCCTGGTCAATGTACGTAACAGTGTAACATTTGATTTATACAGTTTATGCAGACACAATCATGGATATGGGGTGTCTTCTAGTTAGCCTGCTACATTTGTAAATATAGCATTATGAGCTCTGATGCGTAAGGACTAGTATTGACTCGTGTTCTAATCTTTCCTAAGCTCCTCCATTACCTGAAAGAGTGAGATACACCACTAAGTTTGGGGAAGAAATTTATTTCGATGAGAATGGGGATCCACTTGCATCATATGATATAATCAACTGGCACAGAAAAGCAGATGGTTCCGTTAAGTATGTTGAAGTCGGCAGGTTTGATGCAGCTTTAGGTTTGGGACACGATCTTCTGATAAATGAAGGCAATATTATTTGGCACAATAATCAAATTACGGTAAGCTGGGTCAACTTTGCAATTATTTCTACAACCAGCATGTTTTGCCGATAGATATTGATACTGGTATCAGTAACAGTGACCATGAAGCTGTCTGAATGTCATAAACCCAAATGGTTCATTAATGTCCTTACCTGGTCTGGGCCTATATGTGACTGCATTCCCACACCAATGTGGTTGACTCCTAACTGTCCCCTTGAAGTGGACCAGCAAGCCATTCACCAACTTCTCAGGGCAACTAAGGATGGAAAATAAATACAACAACAGCAAATTGTATTTATATAGTGCCTTTAACGTCCCAAGGCACTTCATAGGAGTGTTAGCAAAGAAAATTTGACACCGAGCCACATAAGGAGATATTAGGCCAAAAACTTGATCAAAGAGGTAGGTTATAAGGGGCGATTTAAAGGAGGAGAGTGAGGTAGAGAGGTGGAGATGTTTAGGGAGGGAATTCCAGAGCTTAGAACCCAGGCAGCTGAAGGCATGGCCGCCAATGGTGGAGCGATGGAAATCGAGGATGCGCAAGAGGCCAGAATTTGAGGAGCACAGAGATCTCAGAGGGTTGTAGGGCTGAAGAAGGTTACAGAGATAGGGAGGGGCGAGGCCATGGTGGGACTTGAACACAATGATGAGAATTTTAAAATCGAGGCACTGCCGGACTGGGAGCCAATGTAGATCAGCGAGCAGAGGGGTGATGGGTGAATGGGCCTTGCCACTGCTGCCTACATCCCAAGAATGACTAAAAGAAAAAGGTTGACCTTTAACAGATTATGTAACAATTGACCATTTGTGTGTGTGTTTCTCATATTTGTAACTTAGGTCCCCCGGTCAGTGTGCACAGAGAGCTGTCCTCCTGGCACAAGGAAAGCTGTTCCAAAAGGACAACCAGTTTGCTGTTCTGATTGTTTGCCATGCCCTGCTGGTGAAATTAGTAATGACACAGGTAAACTAGCAACTCTCTAAAAAAAACCCTGTCCGCCCATGACTTGAATTCTACTCCCAAGCCTATTATCGATCTTGTACTCAGGAGCAGGATACAACAAAAGATGGGCATCTGAGACTGGAAATTCTTCTGTAACCTTTGGCCTCCATCCTCCAGTCTCTTTCTCTTCATGTATTTCTCTGTATTGTTGTGGCTTTAGACTTACTTTTCTTGTTCCTTCCAAGGACCAAAATGACATCCTGCAAGCTCTTCCCCCTCCCTACATCTCCACTGTGTTTAAATCAAAACACATAGCACCGTCTCCTATACTAACTAATTAAAAGAGCTATCCAATTAGTTCCACTCCCCTGCTCTTTCCCCATAGCCCTGCAAATTTTTCCTTTACAAGTATATATCCATTCCCCCTTTTGAATCTTACTATTGAATCTACTTCCACCACGCTTTCAGGCAATGCATTCCAGATCATAACATCTCGCTGTGTGAAGAAAATTCTCCCCATGTAGCCTCTGGTCTTTTGCCAATTAACTTAAATCTGTATCCTCCGATTACTGACACTCCCACCAGTGGAAACAGTTTCTCCCTACCTATGCTATCAAAGCCCCACATAATTTTGAACACCTGTATTAAATCTCCCTTTTACCTTCTCTGTTCTAAGGAGAACAATCCCAATTTCTCTAGTCTCCATGCAATTGAAGTGAATTTCTCAGCTATTTTCTTTTACTCTTTTCAACCTTGGTAGTTTGCTGTGTATTGGGCTTGGACACTTAGGGGGAAAAATTCAGTTGATTGCGCCTCCCGTTAGCACCTTAAGAGGGCGCTAATGGGGCGCAAAGCAACTAGAGTCGAGGCGCGGCGATGTTTGCGCCGCTCCCGAAATTAACTAGACATTTTGCGGCAGTGCTAAACACTACCGCCACGATCTCTTGCGCCGGCAGATTATGACGTCAGTCGAGTGCGCAACGCCCCGATAGCGCCCCAGAGCGGATATTGAGTGGCGCCTCCTGCCTTACCGCCTGCCTGCTAGCAACGACAGGTTGAGGGAAGCGTTTTGCAGTCAGGAAGGGACTGGGGGAGCGCTATTTAAAGGCGACTGCTTCCTGCCTTTTTTTGTTGGTGACATTTTTGAACCACGCATTCTGAGAGAGAGAGAGAGAGAGACTTCTGGAGAGATTCAACGCTGTGTGAAGGAGTTTTGGGTACTGAGCAGCACTTTGCAGTTTCATTTTGATTTGCCCTTCCTTGTATCGATTTAGAAGAGACTGTGGGGGCTGCACTCTGAGCTCTTTCCCTGGTACTCTCCATTGTTCTTTCGAGCAGATTTGATGTACAGGTCTCTTCAGGCCGAGATTCAAGGCTGCAATGAGCAGGATGTGGAGGGAAAGCAAGATCAACCCTCCCCTTTAAGAACTGGCTGGCGTAATTGTGTCTGTGTTCCATTGCTGACTGACATCACATGAGCTTCACCAGCGCTCTGAGTTAACGCCTCGCTCCTCGGCCTTTGCGCCTTAAGACAGATGTGTAGCGCCTGATTTAGCGCTCCAATCACCTACAGGGACGATAAAAGTCAAGTTTGCAGTCGGAGGCGATAATTAGCGTCAGGCGCTAATCTTTGCGCCCGGCCGATAATTGCGCCCCAAATGGGGCGATACTGAATTTCTCCCCCATAGTTTCTCAATAAAAAAGTATAACAAGATTGTGTAGAAGATGCTATAATCTAGATACATGTCCCTTTTGTGTTGCTAGAATAAGATTTAAAGAAAGTTGTAATTGTAGCAATAAATAATCTGAATTTTCAAAACATTTAAATGTCACACTATTTTTAGTTGAATAATTATCTGGCAATGGACACGAATTGAGGCAACTGGTCACACTATAGAATCATAGAATGATACAGCACAGAAGGAGGCCATTCGGCCCATCTTACCTGTGCCGGCTCGATGGTACAGCTATCCAATTAGCCCCGCTCCCCTGCTCTTTCCCCATAGCCCTATAATTTTTTTCCCTTGAAGTATTTAGGACTGAGATGAGGAGAAATCTCTTCACTCAGAGGGTTGTGAATCTTTGGAATTTTCTACCCTAGAGGGCTGTGGATGCTCAGTCGTTGAGTATATTCAAGGCCGAGATCGATAGATTTTTGGACTCTAAGAGAATCAAGGCATATGGAGATTGGGCGGGAGAGTAAAGTTGAGGTCGAAGATCAGCCATGATCTTATTGAATGGTGGAGCAGGCTCGAGGGGCCGAATGGCCTAATCCTGCTGCTAATTCTTATGCTCTTCTGTTCTTACTTATCCAATACTCTTTTGAAAGTTACTATTGAATCTGCTTCCACCACCCTTTCTCGGGTGACTGTCTGTGTGGAGTTTGCACATTCTCCCCGTGTCTGCGTGGGTTTCCTCCGGGTGCTCCGGTTTCCTCCCACAGTCCAAAAATGTGTGGGTTAGGTTGATTTGGCTATGATAAATTGACCCTTAGTGTTAGGGGGGATTAAATATGTGGGGTTATGGGGATAGGATGGGATATGTTAGGGGGAATTAAATACGTGGGGTTACGGGGGTAGGGTGGGATATGTGTACTGTGGGGATTAAAGCAGGGACAGTGCACTGGATTTGGATGATCAGCCATGATCGTATTGAATGGCGGAGCAGGCTCGACGGGCCGAATGGCCTACTCCTGCTCCTAGATTCTATGTTTCTATGTTTCTATGTTTCAGGCAGTGCATTCCAAATTGAAAATAACATCCTCTGTGACTGTGATCACGGTGCATTATCCCTGCTCATCCTCCTCGACCTCTCTGCGGTCTTTGACATGGTTGACCACACCATCTTCCTCCAACGCCTCTCCTCCATTGTCCAGCTCAGTATGACTCCCCTCACGAGGTTCCACACTTACCTTTTCAATCAGCCAGAGCATCTCCAATGATCGCTTCTCTTCCTGCCCCCACACCATTATCTCTGGAGTCCCCAAGGATCCATCCTTGATGCCCTTCCCTTCCTTATCCCTTAGCAGAGAGCTCAATCCCTTAGCAGAGAGGTCAGTAACCAGGGGGCATAGATTTTAAGTAATTGGTAGAAGGATTAGAGGGGAGTTGAGGGGAACTTTGTTCATCCAGAGTGTGGTGGGGGTCTGGAACTCACTGCCTGAAAGGGTGGTAGAGGCAGAAAACCTCATCACATTTAAAAAGTACTTGAATATGCACTTGAAGTGCCGTAACCTATAGGGCTACGGACCAAGTGCTGGAAAGTGGGATTAGGCTGGATAGCAGTTTTTCGGCTGGCACAGACACCATGAGCCAAATGGCCTCCTACTGTGCCATAAATTTCAATGACTCTATGATTCTATCTACATGGTGCTCCTTGGTGACATTGTCCCCATACATGGAGTCAGCTTCCATTCGCACGCTGATGACACCCAACTCTACCTCTCCACCAGCTCTCCCAACTCCTCCACTGCCTCTGTGTTGTCAGACTGCTGGTCTGGATTCCAGCCTTGGATGAGCTGAAACTTCCTCTAGGTGAACATTGGGAAGACTGAAGCCATTATCTTTGGCCATCGTCACAACTCCGTACCCCTGCTATTGATTCCACTCCCCTTCTCAAGCACTGTCCCAGGCTGAAGTAGACTGCTCACCACCTTGGTGTCCTATTCAACTCCAAGCTGAGGTACTGACCCCATATTCTCTCCATCACAAAGACCACTTACTCCCATCTCCCTAACATTGTCCGTCTCCACCCTGCCTCAGTCCATCTGCTGCTGAAGCACGCATCCATGCCTTTGACACCTCCAGACTTGACTATTCCAATGGTCTCCTGGCCAGCCTCCCATGCTTCACCCTCTGTAAACTTCAGCTCATCCCAAAACTTTGCTGCTCTCATTATATCCCACACCAAGTTCGGTTCATCCATCACCCCTTTCCTCGCTAACGTACATTGGCTCCAGCTCCCCCAATACCTTCAATTTAACATTCTCACCCCCACCACACCCACACCCTGAACTCTCCTTTGGTCTAATTCTGACCTCTTGTGTACCACCCCCATCCCTTCGCCCACTGTTGGTGGCTTTGCCTTGAGGAGCATAAGCCACACGCTCTGGAATTCTCTCCCTAAATCCCCTCTGCCTTGTTTCCTCTCTCTTCTTTAAAAGCCTCCTTAAAATTCACCTCATCTACCAAGCATTTTGGACCCCCTTCTTAGGACCTTCCAACATCTATATTTTCATTAACCCTCTGTAAAGCACTTTTGGGGTGTTTTTTATGTTAAAGGCACTAAAACAATGCAAACTATTGCTGTTTTATCCTTAGATTCACTAAACTGTATTCCATGTGCACTGGAAGACTGGTCTAACCTACAAAGAAACGAATGCATCCCAAAAGAAATTGAGTTCCTCTCATTTGAAGATGCCATGGGAATCACACTGACGACTGTGTCCTTGCTGGGAACGGCCAGCACAGTGGCTGTCGCAGGGGTCCTCTGGTATTACAGGAAGACTCCCATCGTTCGAGCCAACAATTCCGAACTCAGTTTCCTTCTTCTCTTTTCGTTGATGTTGTGTTTCCTGTGCTCGCTGACTTTCATTGGCCAGCCGTCAGTATGGTCCTGCATGCTGAGGCACACGCTGTTTGGTGTCACTTTTGTTCTCTGCATCTCCTGCGTGCTGGCTAAAACCCTGGTTGTGCTCATGGCGTTTAGAGCCACTCTCCCGAGCAACAACATGATGAAATGGTTCGGAACTCTGCAGCAAATCCTCAGCGTCCTGATCTGCACAGTGGTCCAAGTTGTAATCTGTGTTGTGTGGCTTCTTGTGTCGTCACCATCTCCAGTAAAGCAGACCAAATATTACAACGAGAAGATTATTTTTGAGTGTGATTTAGGCTCAGTGACTGCATTTTGCTGTGTACTGGGTTATATCGGCTTTCTATCCTGTATGAGCTTTGTTCTTGCATTTTTAGCTCGAAAGCTGCCGGATAATTTCAACGAGGCTAAATTCATCACCTTTAGCATGCTGATCTTCTGTGCAGTTTGGTTGACTTTTATCCCAGCCTATGTCAGTTCACCTGGAAAATACACAGTCGCTGTCGAGATCTTTGCCATTTTGGCATCGAGCTTTGGTCTGCTCATCTGCATATTTGCTCCAAAATGTTACATAATCCTGTTAAAACCAGAACAGAACACTAAGAAACATCTTAGGAATAAAACAAGCCAGCTCAAATCTTACCAACGGTCTTAAAATGTTTTCATCCTAAAAATAGACATTTAGGTGCGTTTATACTGCGGGGTAGAGTTTCCGCTTTGGGCGCAATCAGTAATCCGGGCGCAAGTTGCGCTAAAAGTTGTGCTAGTTTTCTGCTTTGAATTTTTTTTGCTCAAATTTCCGCTCAAACTCATTTGCATATTGGTGAACGTAAAGTCTTCCATGAACCAACGCAATCGTGCAGTGTTTTAGAAAGTAATTGTTTATTTATTTAAGAATATTCCTTGATATATTTAAGAGTGGTAACCTGGTGCAGATTTATTAATGCAGCTGAAAATTGGTTTATCACAAAAAATAAGCATTTTTATTAGAAGTATCACCACCTGTGAGTAACCCGATTTTAAGTAACTGAAAATGACTTAAAAAAACTATACAGAACCATTTGCCAATTTCATTGGTGTGCAGTAATCAGTTTCTTAGTAAATTAAATATTTTTAACATGTAAAAGCTTTTAAAAGGTGCCTTTAAAAAAAACCTCAATTTTAAGAGCCTCCTCGAAGGGCCACAGACGGGAGTGGAAACTCGCCACGGTGATTAATTCGATTTGGGGGCATGGCCAGTTTTCGTGGGTGGGGCCAGCTTCCAGCGCAAAGTTTTTTACACCAGCGGCAAAAGATCGCAGAAACTCAATTTGCGCTGGACGTAATTTGCGCAACCTAGCAGAGCTCTACGCCTGCAACTTTAGTGTAGGGTAAGTGGCCTTATTATCAAGTAAAGGAGAGTGCGATACAGGAAGGAGGAGCTGGGATAGATTATCAACTTATCGCACGGGTATACAACAGTGATACGGATAAGCCGCCAATTGCCGAAATCGACCGATTTTCATTTCTGTTGATTTCGGTGGGAATGAAGATCAGTTGTTTTCTATCATGAAGTCAGTGGGAATGAAGATCGGGTGGCTTCTATAATGGGCGGCTGATCCGTAACAACAGTTGTACTCCTGGCCGGGAAGTTGAAAATCTCAACCCAGTCACACACCACTTGGGTTGGACACCACATGGCAAGTATCAGATATCTGCGCTCCTCCAACTCTGGCCTCTTGCGCATCCCCGATTTTAATTGCTCCACCATTGGAGGTCGTTCCTTCAGCTGCCTGGGTCCCTAAGCTCTGGAATTCCCTCCTTAAACCCCTCCGCCTCTCTATCCCTCTCTCCTCCTTTAAGACGCTCTTTAAAACGTACCTCTTTGACCAAGCCTATCCTAATATCTCCTTATGTGGCTCGATGTCAAATTTTGATTGATAACGCTCCTGTGAAGTGCCTTGGGACATTTTACTACTTTAAAGGCACTATTTAAATGCAAGTTGTTGTTGTAACTCCAGTGTAGTATCAAACCAGGATTACCACGCACTGAAAGTGGTCCTGTAAACCTCTTAGTCACTTAATTCATTACAGCACTCACAACCCTTCAAAAAAATCTTCATTGGCTGCAAAGCGCTTTGGGACATCCTAGGGTCATGAATGGGGCTGTATAAATGCAAGTCTTCCTTTCATTATAAACTTACCTAGAACTTATACAAGTACACAGAGAGTGTGGACATTCCCACCTGCCCTCTCAATGTGCTGAAAATTAATCAGCTGGGAGAGATGCTCTGAAGCTGCCCGTAAGCATAGCTCTCTTCTGGGTCAAACAGTCCCAATCACCGCCAGACAGCATGTAGGTACTGCTGGTTCTAATTAGGTCGTGTAGCCATCAATTTTCGGATCAGCAGCAACAGTATAAATGCACCCTCCACTTCAAAACGTTGATTGACCCAGAGAAGTTCATGACTTAAAGAGAACAGAAGATGCTAGAATTGCGATTCTGATCCACAAACGCACTCAAAAAAATTAATGATGGGCTAATAATTTTTTTGATGGAACCATTGTCCATAACTGACAATGTCAACATGGAGAAGCCTCTTGTCAAACTGTCTCAAGCAAAGTCAGTGAGCAGCAGTAGAACAAGAGATGAACGTGAAGAGTACAATTATGCTAATTTCTTTCACTGGGAGATCGCTAAATGGTTTAATAGTCTGCAAGAAAAGAAAGAAAGGAAAGAAAAGAAAGAAAGAATTATTTATTTATTTATTTAAAATTATGAAAGTGAATTCAACAAATCTGGTCATTTGTGGATGGCACCAGAAAAATAACCATAAAAAGCTGTTGGATTATTGTAAAGACCCCAACTGGTTGGCTAATGTCCTTCAGGGAAGGGAACCTGCCACCTCTACCTGGCCTACACCTGACTCCAGCCCCACTATGTGGTTGACTCGTAATGATCTCAGGAATTGGGAATAAATTCTGCCTTTTGCCAGTGTTGCCCACATCACAAGAACAAATGAAAGATAAAACAACTTTGGCAGGAGACTGAAGGAAGCCCCAGTGGAACAGCATAAATAAGCGTTCATCGAATCATACAGCACAGAAGGAGGCCATTCAGCCCATCGTGTCTGTGCCGGCTCTTTGAAAGAGCTCTCCAATTCGTCCCTCTCCCCTGCTGTTTCCCCTATAGCGCTGCAAATCTTTCCTTTTTAAATATTTATCCATTTCCCTTTTGAGAGTTACTGTTGAATCTGCCTCCACCGCCCAGGCAGTGCATTCCAGATCGTGACAACCCGCTGCATTAAAAATAAATTCTCCTTATCTCCCTCTGGTTCTCTTGCCAATTATCTTAAACTTTCAGCCATTGGCACCATTTCTCTGGGGGTTCGGCCGATCTCCTGCCAAAGTCATGAGGGGAGTTCCGAGAGCCCCTGCAGAATTTCCAGGCCAGTTATGGTATTTAGTCAGTGGTCACGAGTGTGACTAAGGAGCTCCATGATTTCAGCACATTGAGTGAGCTATACATTTATTATAATTTGGTATTTATTGATGCGGAAATCAGAAATACAAGAAGCAAATATGTTCTGATCAGTTACTTAGGAGGTTTGGAACAGGAGAACTTTTAGGAACTTGTCCAACATGCCCAGCTCATTTGATGATCACTTTCCTCCCAGCTTAGCATCTCAGATCATCCTTCAACCCCAGAAACATGTTTAATTGCACCTTGAATCTGTTCATGCTATCTGCTAATATCACCTCGGATGTGTTGCCTCAAACTGCATATTCCAAGCTCTCTTTGCCATGTTACTTTATCATCAAAGTAGTGTCAGCCATTGTACTGCTCAATAAAGACCATCTTGTTGAGATCACTTTGTCTGATGTTTCATTCTTAAGGATAATCTCACTCAGAAGGCATCTGTGTTCTGCGAAGGGCAGGGTCATTATTCTGTTGCATAAAATGTCATGAGTTCTATGTGTGTAAACAGCGCTTCCGTTGAAGTTACAGGTATCGTTACGGGGTAGGTTCAGTCCCTAATACTTGCAGTCAGAAGCTGAACCTCCTTATTACACTGCTCCAATGGAAACTCTTCCCGATCCACTCCGTGGGTGAAATTTCACTTCTACCGCTGACCGCTAACGGATTGGCCATCTTAAAACATGCCCAACTTGTGTTGAAGTGTAAAATGGGTGGTGTGTAAATTATGCAGTGTGTAAAATGAGTGCCCAATCCGTTAGTGTTGGTGTTATATTGTCACTCCTGTGTCGATGCAAAGTGGTTTCGAGTGTTTAGGATAACTCCAGAGTCAGGTCCTAATCAGACTCTGTAACACACCAAAGCCAAGTCTCTGGATCTGGCAGTAAACACGCTCCACTGCAGTGCTGAGGGAGTGCTGCACTGTCGGAGGTGCCGTCTTTTGGATGAGACATTAAACCGAGGCCCCGTCTGCCATCTCAGGTTGGACGTAAAAGACCCCATGGCATTATTTCAAAGAAGAGCAGGGGAGTTATCCCCGGTGTCCTGTCCAATATTTATCCCTCAATCGACATCACTGAAACAGATTATCTGGTCATTATCACATTGCTGTTTGTGGGACCTTGCTGTTCACAAATTGGCTGATGCGTTTCCAACATTACAACAGTGACTCCACTTCAAAAGTATTTTATTGGCTGTAAAGCGCTTTGAGACGTCCTGGGGGTTGTGAACGGCGCTATATAAATGCAAGTCTTTCTTTATATAAATGCAAGTTGATGTTGCAAAGATATTACTTTGTCAAAACGTAAGGTAATTGTGAAGCATGTTGCATTAATTAAATTAATCATGATTTTGTTAAACAAGGAACTAATCATAAATGTTTAAAATAAATATATAACAATATAAACATTGCAAGGAGTGAGCTGAGCGAGGCGACAACAGTGGATTTTAAGGTTTGCAGCACCACCTAGTGGCTGATTTGAGAACTAATGATTTTGCAAATCACCAAATAAATCAGGAAATTGCCTGTTAAACTGGCACAGGCTGACCTGGTGTGGGCCTATTCTCTGACCCACAGTGATTATAAAGTGCCTTTGTTCATTAAATTACTTTCATAGATAACCAATAAAATCTGTCCCAACAGCTCTAGTACTTATTTGCTTTAAAATAATATCTTGTCATTTTTTTCTTAAATTAAAAATTGAAAGAACAAACTTGGGCTCGAAATTCGTTATAGCCAAGGAATGGGCAGTGTTTAGACTAAAAATAGTTAAGTAGCACCAGTTGAAAAGCGTCTAGGCTACACGCAAAATTCGTCCTCACTCCTCATTAAAATGATTGCAGTCATGATTGTAGTCTAAAAACCCAGCTCATTGGCGTTACACTGAATAGATGGATCAAAATCGGGGGCATTCTAAACTCAAGTAATGTTTGCCACGGGTTTTTTTCACTACTTAAAGGGGAGGTTCATTGATGCTGCTGCACCTCATTCTCAGCATTGTTGGGTGTGCAGCTGCCTCAACAACCATAAGAAGGACTAGGAGAAGGAGCACTTATTTACAAATGCTGATGGCAGATTGCCGCCCCAGGGAGAGAGCCCGGAGGTTTTCCGATGCAACTTTGGAGGCATTGGTTGTAGCGGTGGAGAGAAGGTGGACGGTCATGTACCAACTGACAGGAGGCCCTCACCACATGTCTGCCAGAATATGTGGAGCGAGGTGGCACACCACGTCACGGGCAGCACAGTGGCTCCCCAGGTCCCACACCCAGTGTAGGAGGAAGTTTAACGAGCTCACACGGGTGGTCATGGTGAGTGAAGGCTTCAATAAACACTACATATCACCATCTGTACCACAAGCTTCACACACTGCTCAATGTACCACACCCCCAGCACTCACCCACCAACAATCTCTACCTACCAACACTCACACCCACATCTCACACCGTGCACACAATGACAGCTATTCAAATATGGCAGGCACAAGGGTCACTAGTTATTAGAATTCATGTGATATGTGTGATATGTTTATAGATAGATTTATTAATGGTGTTTGCAATATTTTGTGGTCTCTCTCATTTCACCTTTATGCCCAGGAGGATGCTGTGATATGGCGTGAGACACAAATGGTATGATGCGGATGTGGTGAGCAACGGGGATCTGGGATTTCATTCATTCAAATCACAGTCTGATGAGCCGATCACGGACAACCCGTCTGAAAGGCCAATTGTCACGCTGTCTCCTCCCTCCCTCCTGTTCCTCCTCCTCCTCATCCTCATCCTCCTGTGCCTAATCCTCCTCCTGTGGTGGTCTCACATTTCCTGCTGGCAAGGGCTGGGCCCTCATGATGGCCAAGTTGTGGAGTATGCAGCAGACCACCATGAAATGGGACACCCGCTCTGTCGAGTACTGGAGGGCTCCTCCTGAGCGCTCAAGGCAGCGGAATCATTGCTTCAATAAGCCAATGGTCTGCTCGATGATGCTCCTGGTGGCAGCATAGCTCTCATTATGAGTGCTGGGCACAAGTGTTTGGGTTGCAGAGGGGAGTCATGAGCCAGGTGTCTCCGAGAAGCCACCCTCGAGCTCGATGTGGTGGCTGGAAGAGTGCTGGCGCAGGATGAAGGCATTGTGGCTGCTGCCAGGATAGCGGGCATTGACATTGAGGATTCACTGTCTGTGGTCGCACACCAACTGCACATGAAGTGAGTGAGTGATTTTTAGCAAGTTTTGTACTTTGAAGCCATTCAAAAATAATGAGGGAGTTTTGTACTTGCCAGAACACTCTCTGATACCAAAGAATCTAGAAATGACTGCGGAAAACTCTTGCAGTAGCAGGAAATAGCGCACAGCCACTCAAAATGTAAAACCCTGACAGGGGCAACTGATTGGTGAGGATCCCTTTAAATAGTGTCACTGGAGTCGGCTTCCTGCTGCTGCCCACCACCTGAAGCTGTCGTTGCTTTCTCCAGCCGTTAAGTACATTGGCTAAAACGAAGTTGGGAGATTGGGCGTCCAGTGAGCGTTGAACACTCACTGACGTCACGATCTCCATCATGGCGAGCTCCCCGGCAATCGAGGTTACCGGCAGCGCTACTGGCAACATCGCATGTGGCACTGGAACCGGCCGCAGCTGTCCTTACAGCTGTCAACAGCACGTTAGTGCCATCTCCTGGCACTAACGCGTGGCACAAACCACATGAATTTCTAGCCCATATACAGCACCTTTTACGACCTCAGTACATCCCAAAGTGCTTTACAGCCAATGAAGTACTTCTGAAGTGCTGTCACTGTTGTAATATATGAAACATAGCAGCCAATTTGTGCACAGCAAGATCCCACAAATAGCAATGTGATAATGACCAGATAATCTGTTTTTAGTGATGTTGGTTGAGGGGTAAATGTTGGCCAGGACACCGCGGAGAACTCCACTGCTCTTCTTCGAAATAGTGCCATGAGATCTTTTACGTCCTTGGTTTAACATCTCATCCAAAAGACGGCACCTTCGACAGTACTGCACTGGAGCCTCGGCCTGGACTATGTGTTCAAGTCTCTGGAGTATGGCTTGAACCCCAACCCTTCTGATTGGACAGGGAGTTCTCCCCACTGTCCTGGGACAATATTTATCCCTCATTATCACATTGCTGTTTGTGGGATCTCATTCTGCACCCTCGACTGCTTCAGTCCCATTAGACAACGGGGTGAATTTTCATCCATCTCGCCCGGTGGGAGGACAGAGACACCGCCCCATTCCCGCTTGACAGCTACCCAATGCCACCTTAATTGGGCCTCTTGTTAGGTGGCCGAGGCTTTCTCATGACTCAGGCAGGAGTCTCATGTAAATCGTGGTCCCATAATGTCATTGGGACCCTACTGAGCATGTTGCCCACCGGGAAGGATGCCCCAGTCAGCAAAGCCTGGCACGGGGAGAAGGGGAGTCCCTTTAAGGCATGAAGTTTCTTAGTGGGGCCAGGAGGAGTGGGAAGTGCTCCTCCAGGTTACGTAAGGGAAGTTTAGGGCAATATTGCCCTGGGCTCAGACCCACCTGCGAAACGGCCCCAATCCAACCCCCTCTTCCCCCTTCCTGCGGTTAATTTGGTGCCGGGGAGCAGGCTCCGGGCCCCTGCAACGTTGGCCAAGCCGTCCAGCTCCCTTAGGACGTAAATAGGGCCCTGCAGTTAAAATAGCCTGGGCCTCAAACATACCACATCAAGAGGGGGCGGGGAGGAATGGGGATGAATAGAGGGGAGCGACACAGCTGAAGCACCGATCAATCACTCCAGCCACATTGTGGTGGAGTCAATTAACTACAGCAGGTCAGGCAGCAGCTGTGGAGAGAGAAACAGAGTTAACCTTTCAGGCTGGTGACCTCTCGTCAGAACTGGAAAATGTTAGAGATGTAACAGGTTTTTAAGCAAGTGCAGGGGCCGGGAAAGGGGGGAGAGGAGGAAAGAACTAAAAGGACGGTCTGTGATGGGGTGGAAGGCAGGAGAGATTGAATGACAATCGAGGAACAGCACCTCAACTTTCGATTAGCCACATTGCAGCCTTCAACATTGAGTTCAACAATTTCAGATCATAAGCACCGCTCCCATTTTTTCGGACAGCAGGCGCTGGTAATGGTTCTGCTGTTCATTTAACTACAGCTGCCTTCCACCCTGTTACAGACCTTTTGTTCTTTCCTTCCCCTCCCCCCTTTCCCTGCCTCTGCACTTGTTTAAAAACTTGAGTGTTTCCAGCATTTTCTGTTTATATTTCAGATTTCCAGCATCCGCAGTATTTTGCCTTTGTGATTACAGTCAAGGTTGGGAGCCGAATCAGCCCATTGTACAACTTGTACTCGGTTCCCAGCCCTCTCTGGATGTCCCGGATGCCACAGGTGTGTTGTAGGCCGTGGGCCTCCATGCCTGATTCTCTAGGGAGCTGGCGCTCACCTATCATTGGCTTTACTGTGTTGGCTCACACACGAACACTGCCCACTCGGGTGAGAAGCGGACGGCAAATGGTGCACGTAGGACTGTACCTCAGGAAGAGTCAGGCAGGGTAGATTTTCAACTGCCTGAAGGCTTTGGAGAACTGGGTATAAAACTGGCAGAGTGGATCGGCCGCCCTGTTATAGAAACCGCCCAATATCATAGAATCTTACAGCACAGAAGGAGGCCACTCGGCCCATTGTGCCTGTGCTGGCTCTTTGAAAGAGCTCTCCAATTAGTCCCACTCTCCCCTGCTCTTTCCCCATAGCTATACAATTTTTTTTCCTTTTCAAGTACATATCCAATTCCCTTTTGAAAGTTGCTGTTGAATCTGCTTCCACCACCCATCACAACATCACAAACAGTAATTCCTATCATTTAATATGGTAATTATACACGATATTTTAATGACCTTAAGCCCAAAATTTGTTCCGTCAGGCACAGCAGAGTTCGATGCAGTGGAAAGCTCTGTCTACTCTGCTGCAACCTTAGAAGAGTTCCTCTTACTGCACTAGTCTAACATAGGAACAGGAGTAGGCCATTCAGCCCCTCGAGCCTGTTCTGCCATTCACTTCATCCATGGCTGATCTGTATCTTAACTCCATGTACCTGCCTTGGTTCCATATTCCTTAATACCCTTGCCTAACAAAAATTGAAATTTTCAATTGACCCCAGCCTCAACAGCATTTTGAGGGAGAGATTTTCAGATGTCCACTACCCTTTGTGTGAAGAAGTTGTCCTTGACATCACCCCTGTATGGCCTAGCTCTAATTTTAAGGTTATGCCTCCTTGTTCTGGACGCCCCCACCAGTGGTAATAGTTTCTCTCTATCTACCTGATCAACTCCTTTCATCATCTTAAACACTTCAATTGGATCACCCCTTAATCTTCTATATGCGAGGGAATACAAGTCTAGTCTATGCAACCTGTCCTCATAATTTAACCCTCTCAGCCCCGGCAACATTCTTCCATTCCTATGCTGTGATCTCTCGAAATGCGAGTGTCATTTTACTACTGAATTTCCACTTAAATGCATCTGTACTACTCGCCTCAAGTACTCCTCGTGTTAGTGAGTCCCACACTCTCACCACTCTCTGGGTAAAGAAGTTTCTTCTGAATTCCCTATTTGATTTCTTGGTGACTCTTATTATGATGGCCTCTAGTTTTGCTTTTCCTGACAAGTGGAATCACACTCACAAAACCTTTCATAATTTTAAAGACCTCTATTAGGTCACCCCTCAGCCTTCTCTTTTCAAGAGGAAAGAGACCCAGCCTGTTCATCCTTTCCCGATATATATACCCTCACATTTCTGGTATCATCCTTGTAAATCTTCTCTGCACTCTCCAGTGCCTCTATATCCTTTTTATAATATGGTGACCAGAACTGCACGCTGTACTCTAAGTGTGGTCTAACCGAGGTTCGATATAAGTTTAGCATAACTTCCCTATTTTTCAATTCTATCCCTCTAGAAATAAACCCTAGTGCCTGGTTTGCTTTTTTTTATGGCCTTATTGACCTGCATCACAACTTTCAGTGATTTGTGTATTTGTGCTCCTAGATCCCTTTGCTCCTCTACTCCATTTAGATTCTTATTTTCCAAGTAATATATGACCTCCTTATTTTTCTTACCAAAATGTACCACCTCACACTTACCTATGTTGAAATTTATTTGCCAATTATATGCCCATTCAGCAAGTTTAATAATGTCTTCTTGTAATTTGTTGCAGTCCTCCTTAGTGTTGACTATTCCTCCCAATTTCATGTCTAAATCGTTAATATAAATTGTGAAAAACAGTGGTCCCAGCACTGATCCTTGTGGGACTCTACTTATCACCTTCTGCCTCTGAATAGCTACCCTTTACTCAAATTCTCTGTTGTTCCGATATAAACTTCTTTTTAAAAGAAAGGAGTTCACAATTAATTTCTCAATATCAGAAAATAATGACGGGAGTGGCTGAAGCCAAATAATTTTATTTATAATATTAAATTGAACAAACCTGTGGCACTGTACTGATTGGGTTAATGTTCCAGACCACCTTTAATGAGGGTTGCCAACTCTCCAGGATTGGCCTGGAGTCTCCAGTTATTGAAGACTAATCTCCAGGACACTGCAGCCAGCAACACCCGGGAGGAAGATCATAGGGGGGCATTAAAAAAAATGGTTATTTTTTTTCATTTTCTTTGAACACTTTCATTTATTAGTCACGAAAATATTGGAGATCGGGGGGTGGGGGGGTGGAGGAAGGCTGTTTGACTGACAGTTAAGAATCTTCCAATCGGGTAACGAAGAGTCTGTTCGCTTTCAATTGGCCGTGGGAAAGCAGTGTGCCCGGAGGATAGACCAATGGCAGGAGTGTGGGGGCGGGGCAGGTCAAGGCAAGAATTAATTTGATGAATCCTCCAGAAATCCACCCTGCCAGCAGTTGGCAACCCTACCCTTAACACCCATTCCAGTAACACTCTCACTTTTGAATCAACAATACTCATAATATTCATAATATCACCAAAAATAAACATCTAGTCCACCGCCTGTGAGTAACCTGATTTAAAATCATTGAAAATGATGTAAAAAAGAAACTATACTGAACCATTTAATAGTTTCATTTGTGTACACTAGTCAGTTTCTTAGTAAATTATGTATTTTTTGATTTGTATAAGCTTTTAAACGTGTCTACTGGTGCCTGTGCGCCTAAGAAACAAACACAATTTAAAGAGCTTTCCCGAACCAGCGCAATCAGCAGAATCTCGCAATGTCGACCTGGGGATGCGGCCAGTCGTGTGGGCGGTGCCTGATTCGGGGGAATTGAACCTTGAACCAGGGTGAAAGATCGCAGAAAACACGAGCATAAGTGGGTTTGAGCGTAACTCACGTTTTAAATTCCCCGATCTTTGTGCTGGTTTGGCCCATTCTGCCCGGATTGCGCTGGGATCTGGGTGCAACTTCCCCGCTATAAATTTAGCCGCATTGAAATTGTCCGGCAGTTTCCTGTATAGGAACTGAAGCACGAAGCTCAGGAAGACATCTTCAAAATTATGAAGAATTTTGATAGAATAAATAAGGAGAAACTGTTTCCACTGGTGGGAGGGTCGGTAACCAGAGGACACAGATTGAAGAAAATTGGCAAAACATCCAGAGATGAGATGAGGAGAATTTTTTTTTACGCAGCAAGTTGTTGTGATCTGGAATGCGCTGCCTGAAAGGGTGGCAGAAGCAGATTCAATAATAACTTTCAAAAGGGAATTAGATAAATACTTGTAATGAAAAATTCGCAGGGCTACAGGGAAAGAGTAGGGGAATGGAAAGGATGGCTACGGTCATGGAGGAAATAAGTCGCCAGAGTCAGGAAAACATGGTGACTGTTCAGAATAGAATGACATCTCTGGAGGAGCGATGGGCAGCTATTGAGCAGAGAGACCAGAGCTTCATGGATGTCCTTTTGAGGAGGACTGCCAGTGCAGATACAGGTCCTCATGGCCCCATTGATGTGCAGCAAGGTGCTGTCCAGCCACTTGCTAGCACTGAAGTGCGGCTGACCCATAAGAGGGATGTTGGTGACAGGCAACAAGGAAGTGTGGGCTCCTCTCCAAGCGCTCACACGACCATGCCACTGCAGGGCCCTCAGTCAGAGCCCAACTGAGATGGCCGTCTCAGCCCCTGCACAGCCGCAGGAGGAGCAGACTGTTACCAAGTCCTCCCAGGCTTGCAAACCCAGAGGACGCCCGCCAAAGGTGTCGAAGCAGGAGCAGCATGAAAGTGAGCAAGGTGCCTCCAAATCTGCTGAAGCCACAGGGGGAGCACCATGTAGAAGCATGCGTAAGAGAAAGATGAGGCACCTATAGTCACAAGGGTAGTCACTTGGGTGTTTTGATGCAATACATCTTTAATGTAATCATCCCCATTTCAATGTCAATAAAGAAATGCGATGGCAAACATTCAAAGAGTTGGCCTATGTGTGCCCAGAAATGGAAGTGTCACAGTGAGGTGTCAGGGCGCCTTTCATCTGTAATGATGGTGGTGAGAGTGATAGGAACCCACAGTTTATTGTACATTGTGTATGGTGTGTTAAGAAAGTGGCAGCCACATGTGTTTGCTTCGTCAACTTAAGCGAATCTGGCATAGATTAGTTACTCTTAAAATCGGCCTTTTCGGGCAGTTAACAAGCTGTTAACTGCCCTAAGTGCTTCTCCCGGTGCTTGGTGGCGAGACCGATCGGAACTCCCAAAGCCGGCACTTGGCAAAGTAGCGTGGAGGTGGGTTGATGGCGGGATCGCAACCCGCCGTCAATCAAAATGATTTTAACCTTTGACCCGCCTCCAAACCCGCCCTCTCAGTGCCGATAAAATCGCGGCCTTCCTCTCCCTCTTCACCACAATCCTCTCCTTCCCATCGCGCCCCCAGCCATGTAATCTCCAGGGAGAAAACACAACTGAAAATTAGCGTGGACCCCGCGTCACATTTCAGAATGATCCACTCGCTTTGATCTTTGATGTTTTTAATGGGAAACGCCAGCGGAACTGTAAGCCACACGCCACAGGGTACAGCCTGGAACGCGGTGCAGACTGCAACACTCCACCACCTGGTGTTGAGCTGACCCAACCCCTCCCATCAGGCTACCCCTGGAAAGCGGCACCTTGAACGCTCCCCCCCCGCCCTCACCCAGCACGGCCAGGGTCTTACCCTGAAGCACAGGAGGATGAAGCTCACTTTGAACGGAATGTTGCAGGACCAGGCCGCAGTGGGGGGGGGGGTCGACCGATGAGCAGGAGAGAGGACATATGAGATCCTGGGGTGTCTGGACAGGGTGGGTGTGGAGGGGATGTTTCCTCATGTGGGAGAATCTAGAACTAGGGGGTCACTGTTTAAAAATAAGGGGTCGCCCATTTAAGACAGAGATGAGGAGAAATTTTTTCTCACAGAGGGTTGTGAGTCTTTGGAACTCTCTTCCTCAGAGGGCGGTGGAAGCAGAGTCTTTGAATATTTTTAAAAAATGAGAAGTCGCACAACACCAGGTTATAGTCCAACAGGTTTATTTAATTTTACAAGCTTTCGGAGCAGTTCGCTCCTTCGTCAGGTAAGTTAGCAGTGAGAGAATCTCCCAGAATTCACAATTTAAACACAGACAAAATCTATTCACATCTTTCCCTACATCAAATAGCACAGCCAAGACAATGAGATGTGTCCCAGGGGGTCCAACGTGTCAAACCACCTGCTGGCTGCATATCCTGTCAATTTGAGTAGGTTCTTGTGTTAGTCTTTTTAAAAAAAAAAACACCTGGGAAGACCGGCCATGATGTCAAGTCACGTTCTGTATCGTGACATGAACCCGATATCGCGATTGAGGCCATCCTCATGAGTGCGGAACTTGGCTATCAGTTTCTGCTCTATGATTTTGCGCTGTCGTGTATCTCGAAGGCCGCCTTGGAGAACGCTTACCCGCAGATCCGAGGCTGAATGCCCCTGGCTGCTGAAGTGTTCCCCGACTGGGAGGCAACCCTCTTCCCAGGTGTTTTTTTTTTTAAAAAGACTAACACAAGAACCTACACAAATTGACAGGATATGCAGCCAGCAGGTGGTTTGACACGTTGGACCCCCTGGGACACATCTCATTGTCTTGGCTGTGCTCTTTGATGTAGGGAAAGATGTGAATAGATTTTGTCTGTGTTTAAATTGTGAATTCTGGGAGATTCTCTCACTGCTAACTTACCTGACGAAGGAGCGAACTGCTCCAAAAGCTTGTAAAATTAAATAAATCTGTTGGACTATAACCTGGTGTTGTGCGACTTCTCATTTTTGTCCACCCCAGTCCAACGCCGGCATCTCCACATCATGACCAATATTTTTTAAGGCAGAGGTAGATAGATTCTTGATAAGCAAGGGGGTGAAAGGTTATCGGGGGTAGGCGGGAATGTGGAGTAATCAAATCAACCATGATTTTATTACATGGCGGAGCAGGCTCGAGGGGCCGAGTGGCCTACTCCTGCTCCTAATTCGTATGTTCGTAGGACACAGAAAAGTAGAGCGTCAATCAGAAACAGGAGCAGGAAACTCAGCTCACAGTTGTTGGCCTGATTAAACTAAGGGGGGGGCGGGGGGGTGGAGTTGGGGGTGTCTTTGTGGCAGATGATAAGGGTGGACACAGCTGCTGTTACACAGGCTCCGAAACATACAGCATTTGTCGAAACAATCCCGAGGGGCTCCTCAAAGGAAAAGAAGCTCAACACTTTTTGGAACTCACTTGCCTCTTTGTTGACTGGGCCAGTGTTCCACGGGACATTTAATGCAATTTATTGAGCCTGTAAAGTCAAATATAGATGCAGAACTATTTCGACTACAATCTGTAACGGGTTAAACTGGCAATTCGTTTGTCATTTTGTTTATAACAAGCCCACTCCCAACAACAGATAAAAGAAAGACTTGCATTTCTATAGCGCCTTTCGGAACCTCAGGACGTCCCAATGCGTTTTAGTGTAGTCACTGTTGTTATGTAGGGAAATGCAGCAGCTAATTTACGCACAGCAAGATCCCACAAACAGAAATGTGTTTTTTTTTATTTATTCTTGGGATGTGGGCATCACTGTCAAGGCAAGCATTTATTGCCCATCCCTAATTGCCCTTGAGAAGGTGGTGGTGAGCCGCCTTCTTGAATCGCTGCAGTCCGTGTGGTGACGGAGCTCCCACAGTGCTGTTAGGGAGGCACTTCCCACGGGTTAGGATTTTGACCCAGCGACGATGAAAGATCGGCCAATATATTTCTAAATCAGATGGTGTGTAACTTGGAGGGGAACTTGGAGGTGGTGGCGTTCCCATGCGCCTGCTGCCCTTGTCCTTCTAGATGGTAGAAGTCGCGGGTTTGGGAGGTGCTGTTGAAGAAGCCTTGGCGAGTTGCTGCAGTGCATCTTGTAGATGGTACACACTACAGCCACGGTACGCCGGTGGTGGAGGGAGTGAATGTTTAAGGTGATGGATGGGGTGCCAATCAAGTGAGCTGCTTTGTCCTGGATGGTGTCGAGCTTCTTGAGTGCTGTTGCAGCTGCACTCATCCAGGCAAGTGGAGAGTATTCCATCACACTCCTGACTAGTGCCTTGTAGATGGTGGAAAGCCTTTGGGGAGTCAGGAGGTGAGACACTTGCCGCAGAATACCCAGCCCTCTTTTAGCCACAGTATTTATGTGGCTGGTCCAGTTAAGTCTGGTCAATGGTGAGCCCCAGGATGTTGATGGTGGGGGTTTCAGCGATGGTAATGCCGTTGAATGTCAAGGGGCAGTGGGTAGACGCTCTCTTGTTGGAGATAGTCACTGCCTGCACTTGTGTGGCATGAATGTTACTTTCCACTTATCAGCCCAAGCCTAAACGTTGTCCAGGTCTTGCTGCATGCAGGCATGGACTGCTTCATTATCTGAGGAGTTGCGAATGGCGCTGAACACTGTGCAGTCATCAGCGAACATCCCCACTTCTGACTTTATGATGGAGGGAAGGTCATTGATGAAGCAGCTGAAGATGGTTGGGCCTAGGACACTGCCCTGAGGAACTCCCTACAGTGATGTCCTGGGGCTGAGATGATTGGCCTCCAACAACCACAACCATCTTCCTTTGTTCTAGGTATGACTCCAGCCAGTGGAGAGTTTACCCCTGATTCCCACTGACTTCAATTTTGCTAGGTCTCCTTGATGCCACATTCGGTCAAATGCTGCCTTGATGTCAAGGGCAGACACTCTCACCTCACCTCTGGAATTCAGCTCCTTTGTCCATGTTTGGACCAAGGCTGTAACGAGGTCTGGAGCTTAGTGGTCTTGGCGGAACCCAAACTGAGCATCAGTGAGCAGGTTATTGGTGAGTAAGTGCCGCTTGATAGCACTGTCGACGAAACCTTCCATCACTTTGCTGATGATTGAGAGTAGACTGATGGGACGGTAATTGGCCGGATTGGATTTGTCCTGCTTTTTGTGGACTGGACATATCTGGGCAGTTTTTCACATTATCGGGTAGATGCCAGTGTTGTAGCTGTCCTGTAACAGCTTGGCTAGAGCCGCGGCTAGTTCTGGAGCGCAAGTCTTCAGCACGGCAGCCGGGATGTTGTCGGGCCCATAGCCTTTGCTTTATTCAGTGCGCTCAGCCATTTCTTGATATCACGTGGAGTGGATCGAATTGGCTGAAGACTGGCTCTTGTGATGGTGGGGAACTCAGGAGGAGGCCGATATGGATTATCCACTCAGCACTTCTGGCTGAAGATGGTTGCAAACACTTCAGCCTTGTCTCGCATGCTGGGCTCCGCCATCATTGAGGATGGGGATATTCATGGAGCCTCCTCCTCCTGTTAGTTGTTTAATTGTCCACCACCATTCACGACTGGATGTGGCAGGACTGCTGAGCTTTGATCTGATCTGTAGATTGTGGGATCGCTTAGCCCTGTCTATAGCATGCTGCTTCCGCTGTTTAGCATGCATGTAGTCCTGTGTTGCAGCTTCCCTGGTTGTCACCTCATTTTTAGGAATGCCTGGTGCTGCTCCTGGCATGCTCTTCTGCACTCCTCATTGAACCAGGATTGGTCCCCTGACATGATGGTAATGGTAGAGTGAGGGTTATGCCGTGCCATGAGGTTACAGATTGTGGTGGAATACAATTCTGTTGCTGCTGATGGCCCACAGCGCCTCATGGATGCCCAGTTTTGAGCTACTAGATCTGTTCTGAATCTACCAATAATAACCAGATAATCTGTTTTTTAGTGTTGTTGGTTGAGGGATAAATATTGACCCAGGACACCGGGGAGAACTCCCCTGCTCTTCTTCGATATAGCACCATCTTTTACGTCCACCTGAGAGGGCAGACAGGGCCTCGGTTTAACATCTGATCCGAAAGACAGCATCTCCAACAGTGCAGCACTCCCTCAGTACTTCACTGGAGTGTCAGCCTGGATTATGTGCTCAAGTGTATGGAAGTTGGACTCGAACCCATGACCTTCTAACTCAGAGGCGAGAGTGCTACCCACTGAGCCACGGCTGACTCCTTTCAGGTTTCTTTTCCCCTTCCATTTTGTTCCCTCCTCTCTTGTAGGCAGCAACTTTGCTGCCACCTTACCCTATGGGCACTAGCCATCCTCCAGCTCCTCATCCACAGGGCCGCTCTCTATGGTGTAGGCCCCGTGAGTGTTGGAAGGTTACTTGCCCATGGGGGGAGGGAGGGCATGGAAAACCAAGACAAATTGACCTAGAAGTTGGATCGTGCTCGAATGGGGACAGGGATCCCGGTGCAGCGCACGCCATACACGTGCCTGATCCGCTGAACCTCCTTAGTTTATTACTAATGAGCTGCGGGCACCAGAGGTCGCGGAGAGGGCAGCGAATTTGGTCGGTTCGGACGCAGGGCGAGGCTCCTCAGGAGGGTGGTGGAGGAGGGAAGGAGGCAATTGGGAGGGGGGCAAGCGGTAGCCGGCAGTGGTCAATGGATTTAAAGTGGAACTGGGAGGAGCATTCCCACTGGAGGCAACCTCCAGCTGCCCCTTTAAGGAAGGCTGGTTTGGTTGCTAAGCGCCTGAAGAAACTGACTGCAGCACGCACACGCATATTAACCCCTTTATTTGCACATGGAAAGGGCCTGATACCTGTTAAAGGCATCCACCCTGGACACCTATGGAGGAGCCCTAACCAATAAGGCGAGCGGCCACCTTTATGGACCCATAGGCACTTGTTTTGTACCTGTAAGGTGAGCACAGAGCGATCCAATTTCTAGGGCACTGCGTCCTCACCTTGGACACTCAGACATGTGTACTTTAGAGCATGGGACAATAGATAGAGGTCAGGAGTAAGATCCCAAGTTGGGCCCTCGGCCTGGGGTCTGGGGATGGGGGGGGTTGAGGCCAAAAGCAACTTCTCTACTGCCGCCCCAGGATCTGCTAACACAGCCCAGACTGGGTACTGAACATGGGTGCATGTCGCCTCTGTACCACACTACACAGCGCATTTAGCCAAAGACCCGTACGCGATCTTTCCATACCATAGCTCAACATTTTTCCCGCTCCAAGTTTCTTTCCAGGTGCTTAAATCCCTCCGGGCCTCAGCATGCGAGCTTGTCGCTCGCCCTGCATCCACCCTGTCATGAATCGATCCTGTCCTGAGCCATATCGAGGCCCATATCTCTGAGACAGTAAGGGGAGCTCCCTCCATACGTTACATTAAATTGCCTTTAGGTGATTTAGATTGCCCAGAGAAATGAACAGGATGTCATGTTAAGGGTAGAGACCAGTGCATCGATACACATACCTGCATGGTTACTCACCTCACCACCTGCACACAGAAAAGAGTCAAAGCAACAGGTAGGTTTGCCTTCACGAACGGCTTTCCTTGTACCAGGTAGATAGAGAGAAACTATTTCCTCTGGTGGGGGGAGTCCAGAACAAGGGGGCATCACCTTAAAATTAGAGCCAGGCTGTTCAAGGGGTGATGTCAGGAAGCACCTCTGCACACACGGGGTTGTGGAAATCTGGAACTCTTTCCCCAAAAAGCTGTGGAGGCTGGGGGTCAATTGAAAATTTCAAAACTGAGATTGATAGATCTTTGTTAGGCAAAGGGTATTAAGGGTTACGGAATCAAGGCAGGTAGATGGAGTTAAGATACAGATCAGTCGTGATCTAATTGAATGATGGACCAGGCTCAAGGGGCTGAATGGCCTCCTCCTGTTCCTATGCTCCAGGAGGGCTGACGTCACTGCATACTGACCGTGGGATCTAGTTATTACAAGAAATCACCCTTTGGGCAATGGTATAGGATCAAATGTAACGATTGTGTATAATTAAACAAAATTAAAAAACACTGCGCTAATTAAAATACATTTAATGTACATTCATTAATATTAATTTTCTATGATATGGACGTATTATAATGTAATGGTGCTATTCATAAGTATAATTCTATCAAGATTAGAATTCAGAGAAGAATTACATCGATAGAATTACATAGAATGTACAGCGCAGAAACAGGCCATTCAGCCCAACAGGTCTGTGCTGGTGTTTATGCTCCACACGAGCCTCCTCCCACCCTTCTTCATCTAACTCCATCAACATATCTTTCCATTCCTTTCTCCCTCATGTGTTTATCTAGCGTCCTCTTAAATGGCTTGAAGATGGTACAATTCCCCCAATGCCTCTGTTAGTCTGTCCTGTGAGTCGTACGGAACAGGAAGATTGTAGGTCGGACCCCAGGTCAGCAGATCTTGGTTGGAAAGCTGTAGGGGCACTGTTTCTGGATTGGTGCCCCAGAGCTAGGGCGGGGAAATTAGCCAGAGTTCCAGCCCCTGACCACTGTCCTGCTGCCCCTGCAGAGGGAGCCTCAGCTAAGGGCAGGATTAGGCTTGATTGTGATTCCCCCCGTGATTCAAAAGCATACCAACGCGCACTCTCAAGGTTCACAGGTGAAGAATGGTCACTTGTGTCGGGTTACCAGCCCATGAATCTGTAGCCCAGCAATTATTAATCACCCTTTGGTCATCATCAAACGCCTCATCCCCCCCTACCTGCCTCCTCCATCTCTACTTCCCAGCTCGCAATTTACCCCTCAACCAACATAACAAAAACTGATTATCTGGTCATTATCACATTGCTGTTTGTGGGAGCTTGCTGTGCACAAATTGGCTGCCGCATTTCCCACATTACAACAGTGACTCCACTTCAAAAATACTTCATTGGCTGTAAAGCGCTTTGAGACTTCCGGTGGTCATGAAAGGCGCTATATAAATGCAAGTCTTTGTTCTTTCTTTCTCTCATCGTCGACTTCCGCAGCTTTGGTCTACTGTGTATCTCAACAACAACAACAACTTGCATTTATGTAGCAGCTTTAATGCAGTAAAACATCCCAAGGCACGATTATCAGTAAAGATTTGACACCGAGTCACAGAAGATATATTAGGACAGGGGCTTGAAAAAAGAGGTAGGTCTTAAGGAGCGTCTTAAAGGAGAAGAGAGAGGCGGAGAGGTTTAGGGTGGGAATTCCAGAGTTTAGGGCCCAGACAGCTGAAGGCACGGCCGTCAATAGAGGGGCGAAGGAAATTGGGGTTGCACAAGAGGCCAGAATTGGAGGAGCACTGAGATCTCGGAGGTTTGTGGGGCTGAAGGAGATTACAGAGTAAGGGAGGGGCGAGGCCTTGAGGGATTCGAACATTCAATCATGGAGATATCATAACTGAACCCAGTCCTATCTTTTCCCAACACTTGCATTTTGGAGCATGCATCATTGTGAAGTGGTTAGAATGGGCTCCTTGGCGATTTTTCTCCACTTGCCAACCAGGGGTACATATTGGCATTTGTAATCATGCCAATTTTATTACAGTTTTGTCTAAAAGAAAGAACTTGCATTAATACAGCGCCTTTCACAACCTCAGGATGTCCCGAAGCACTTTACAGCCAATGGAATATTTATGAAGTGTAGTCACTGTTTTAACGTATTGCAGCAGCCAATTTTCACACAGCAAGTAGCAATGAGATAATGAACAGATAATCTGTGTTTTAGCGATGTTGATTAACCAGGACACCGGGGATAACCCCCCTGCTCTTCTTCAAATAGTGCCATGGCATCTTTTACGTCCACCTGGGAGGGCAGACGGGTCTTCGATTTAATGACTCATCCGATAATCTCCCATTCATTCACTCCACCACTGTGCCCCAGCACTCTCAAACTTCCTTCTTAAACCTGAGGTTCGATGGAACTTGGTCTTCGGGCCTCACCAGCACACTCGGCCTGAGCTGCTGACACTGGTCGCGGCTATCTACAGGAAGCTCGCTCAAGCAAAGAGACCTAGGAGTGGAGGGATTGGAGCAGGCTACGGGAGGTGGGCGGGGGTGGGGGGCGGCATGGGGAAATGGGAGAGCGAGTGCCACTCCTGTAGAGTCGGGGGGATTAGTCTTTCTCCTCCTGGCTCCACAGGGAATGGTATTTTTAAGATGGAAAATGAAACTTACTTTTATTCGCGGTGGGGCGTCTGAGGTATCCTGAGGAGACAGGCCCGAGGCCTGCCCAACTCACCACCAAATATTTTCTGGCTGGGGTCCTTCAACAGGTGTTAGGCCCCTAAGTTACATATTTAAGGGGCCTTACATCTGTTTTAGGGCTTTTGCCGGGGACACCAAAGCAAAATTGCCCCCCGAATTTAGCAGTGGGACCAACGGCCTGCACAGATTGGGCACAGGTGGATCCACACTGCTAAACTGGAATGCTTTGGGCCTGTTTTACTCCCGAGAAATGGGCACAACACATTCCACTTTCTACCCCTTTGATATCAAGAGCGCACTGGATACAGCAAAGGCTATGGGCCCTGACAACATCCCGGCTAGCATGCTGAAGACTTGTGCTCCAGAACTAGCCGTACCTCTAGCCAAGCTGTTACAGTACAGCTACAACACTGGCATCTATCCGACAATACGGAAAACGGCCCAGGTATGTCCTGTCCACAAAAAGCAGGACAAATCCAATCTGGCCAATTGCCGCCTCATCAGTCTACTCTCAATCATCAGCAAAGTGATGGAAGGTGTCATCGACAGTGCTATCAAGCGGCACTTACTCGCCAATAACCCGCTCACTGATGCCCAGTTTGGGTTCCGCCAAGACCACTCGGCTCCTGACCTCATTAAAGCCTTAGTCCAAACATGGACAAAGGAGCTGAATTCCGGAGGACATGTGAGAGTGACTGCCCTTGACAGCAAGGCAGCATTTGACCGAGTGTGGCATGAAGGAGCCCTAGTAAAACTGAAGTCAATGGGAATCGGGGGGAAAACTCTTCACTGGCTGGAGTCATACCTAGCACAAAGGAAGATGGTTGTGGTGATTGAAGGTCAATCATCACAAGCCCAGGACATCGCTCCAGGAGTTCCTCAGGGCAGTGTCCTAGGCCCAACCATCTTCAGCTGCTTCATTAATGACCTTCCCTCCAACATAAGGTCAGGAATGGGGATGTTTGCTGATGACTGCACAGTGTTCAGTTCCATTCACAACTCCTCAGATAATGAAGCAGTCCATGCAACAAGACCTGTACGACGTTCAGGCTTGGGCTGATAAGTGGCAGGTAACATTCGCACCACAGAAGTGCCAGGCAATGAAGATCTCCAACAAGCAAGAGTCTAACCACTGCCCCTTGACATTCAATGGCATAACCATCGCCGAATCCCCCACCATCAACATCCTGGGGGTCACCATTGACCAGAAACTAAACTGGACCAGCCACAAAAATACTGTGGCAAAAAGAGCAGGTCAGAGGCTAGGTATTCTGCGGCGAGTGTCTCACCTCCTGACTCCCCAAAGCCTTTCTACCATCTACAAGGCACAAGTAAGGAGTGTGATGGAATACTCTCCACTTGCCTGGATGAGTGCAGCTAAAACAACACTCAAGAAGCTTGACGCCATCCAGGACAAAGCAGCCCACTTGATGGGCACCACATCTATTACCTTAAACAGTCACTCCCTCCACCACCGGCGTACCGTGGCTGCAGTGTGTACCTTCTACAAGATGCACTGCAGCAACTCGCCAAGGCTTCTTTGGCAGCACCTCGCAAACCTGCGACCTCTTCCACCTAGAAGGACAAGGGCAGCAGACGCGTGGGAACACCACCACCTCCAAGTTCCCCTTCAAGTGACACACCATCCTGACTTAGAAATATATCGCCGATCCTCATCATCGCTGGGTCAAAATCCTGGGACTCCCTACCTAACAGCACTGTAAGTACCTTCACCACACGGACTGCAGCGGTTCAAGAAGGTGGCTCACCACCACCTTCTCAAGAGCAATTAGGGATGGGCTTTAAATGCTGGCCTTGCCACATCCCATAAACAAATAAAGTTCTGGTGTTGGTGCCGCACAATGGTTTGACATTAAAGAAAATTCATGGCCTAAAAATGTGGTTGCTTTGCGCCTCCCATTAGTACCCTAAGAGGGCGCTAACGGGGCGCAAAGTAACTAACGCCTGGGCGCCGCCAACCCCTCCCGCAAAATTCAGCGGGTGGTTAGTGACGGCGGTAACCATTCGCACCCCGCGGCGCTGCGCCGCCGGCGATGACATCGTCGCCGTGCACAGCGCCCTGGCCGCGATCTTCGGTAGCGCCCCCTGACATATCGCCGGACACTATGTCCGACGATATCAAGGGGTCCTACCTGCGGCCGGGGCGACGCAAATTAAAGGGGAGGTGCCAGGCTGCCATTTTTGTTGCTGGCCACCTGCCAGCACCTGCCCCCTCTGCCGTCCCCGCCCTCCTCGGCACTCCGATCCCTGGTGGCCCAGCTGGAGGAAGGCCTGCAGTACTGCGCCCCGATGTGCCGTGATATTCACTCGCCGCGCCCCAAGAGGGAGGCGGGGCGCTTCCAGTAGCACCCCGCCTCCCTCTTGGGGCGCTACCAGTGAATTTCGGCCGCAGGGGTGCTAATTTTTTCGGGGCGCTAAAAGTAGCGAAGTTAGCGCCCCAAAGGGGGCGTGACTCCATTTTTCCCCCTATCTTCTGACAAAAAGTGATCGACCTGAAATGTTTACTCTGTTTCTCTCTCCATAGATGCTGCCTGACCTGCTGAGTGTTTTCCACCATTTTCTGTTTTTATTTCATATCTTTACTTACAGATTTGTGAACATTTAAATCTGGTTCTGATTTATTTTTCTGATCCAGACGTGTCTAGTACTTTCATTTTTGCTCTCCAACAACTTGCATTCACAAGGCGGCCATCGCAGAGAACATCTCAGAGTATATTAGAAGGAGGAGACGAGGTCATTGATCAGTAGAACAAAATCAAAGGGGATGAATTTGGTCTGCACTAGTAGAGTGAAAAGGGCAGGTAGAAAATCGACAGCCTGTTTTACACCCCGCCCGCAGAGAATTAATAATGTTGAACTGTAGTCCCTATCGTCATGTAGGCAAACAAGATCCCATGAATCAGACAAGTTCTCTTTCTTGCAGCGAACCACAGGCTTAGGCCTGGCAGCTGGCCATATGACCACCATTTTGTGCACAGAATATTGGCATTGGTTTGGAAAGACCTAAAATGGAGGAAGAGAAATGGAAAATAAGAAGCAGCCTGCCATAATAGCCGCTGTTGTTTACAACAGGTGTCTATGGGGAAAATAAATCATTGTATTTTTAGAAATCAATTTTCTTTTGATTAACTGATATACACACAGACGCTCACTCTTTTCTAATTTATCACATTCTATAAAAAAACATTAATTCTGATTATGCCTGGCTCAGGAGATAATCACGCAGCAGATGTCTCCACAGACCTGTTTACTAATCATTTTCAAAGCATCCCATCTTGTGGGACTATCAGCAGACAATTGATGTTCTGGCGTTCTGGCCCATCCTAAAGGGTTTGTGGATAGTGACAGAGATGGTGGTATTGTGGAAGCTATGAGGTGTGATAATGTCCTCCGGCAATTCTCAGTAGCTGCCAGTTCAGCCACCTGTTCCCTTTGATACGGATCCAAACGGCTGATCCACTAGTGCCTTGTTAGCAATGTAAGGCAATAGCCAGCAAGGGCTGCTGGGCAAATACTCATCTCTAAAAGACAGTTTCTGTTTGTGGAAAGTTAAAGATATTTTATCAGCGTTGCAAAAATCACACATAATGAGTGAAATGATGGCACTGACACAGCTCTGTTATTATTTTTAATTCTATTCATTCTTGGGATGAGGGCATCACTGGCAAGGCCAGCATTTATTGTCCATCCTTACTTGCCCTGACTGAGTGGCTTGCTAGGCCACTTCAGAGGGCAGTTAAGAGTCAACCACATTGGGTGTGGGTACGGAAGTCACATATAGGCCCAGACCGGGTAAGGACAGCAGGTTTCCTTCCCTAATTGACATTGGTGAACCGGTTGGGTTTTTACGACAATCTGACAGCTTCATGGTCACTTTTATTGATTCCAGCTTATTATTTCCAAATTTAAAAAAAGAATGAAAATTCTCAAAGTGCTAGGGGTGGGATTTAAACTCATATTGTTTGAGATTATTAATACAAGCCTCTAGATTACTAGTCCACCAACATAACCACTACACTACGCTACAGTGAACAACCTTGCCTACTGACAGCACGTTTTGGAAATTCATGGTGGGTGCGTTGTCTAAATAATGGTCGAAAAATCCCAAATTTACGATCTGCGCACTCGGCAAGTGAGTCTCTCTGCTGGTAGCCAAAGTCAGAAAGTTACCCCTTCAATGATTGCTGTAAGTAAATGATATTTGAACCCAATTGGAAAGAATTACTTATATGTGTCTTGTTGACTGCACAATAGTTATTAAAGCTAAATAGAACAGATACTGCATTGATATTAATGACAATATAGAATCGTAGAATGATACAGAAGGAGGCCATTCGGCCTATCATGCTTGTGTTGGCCCTTTGGTAGAGCTATCCAGCTAGTCCCACTCCCTGACACTTTCCCCACAGCCCTGCAATTTTTTTCTCTTCAAGTATTTATCCAATTCCTTTTTGAAACTTACTGTTGAATCTGGTTCCACCGCCCTTTCAGGCAATGCATTCCAGATCATGACAACTTGCTGGACCACTTTTACTAGGTCCCCTTTGCCCCAGTATTGGACAAGAGTAGCACAGGCAAAGTGCACAGCTCCTGTCCAGTCCCAGGTACTTATTGTCTGAGTCTACTAATGTTGCCCACAGACACCCCTGGTACAAGCCCCCCCACTCACCGGGGAATAGTGTCAGCAGAAGAGGCAGGAAATTTGAGCATGGCTTCAAGCCTCTCAGTCCTGATGATTGCCATCATTATATACTCACGTATAAAGCATTCTACGTGGAAGGTGATCTGTCTACTTTCCATCCAAAATATAAAAACCTCGGAGGGAAATAATTTGTGACCCACGTTTCATTAGGCACTGCAGTCCTACAGAGAGCAGGAGGTTTAATTTTTAATATATGCTGACTTTTCCATGCACTGGCCCTCCCCTCATTTATGCACAGACTAGGGCGGAAACTGGAAAGAGAGGAACAGGAGATTGTGAGCTGGGGAGAGAGGAGATAGGAGAGTAGGACTAGGCCAGGTGAACGTGAGTATGGTCATGAGATATCTAATACAATGAAGGTAATCCTGAACCCAATTTAACTGCTAGTTACCTAAATTTCTATATATAGTGATTGGTTGTAGCCAAAGTAAATTAGTAAACAATAGACTATCCATTCCAGAAAGATTGTAATTCCTCTGAATTCTTGTTTCTTCCTTTCTCTTCGCCCCCCACCCCCTCCCCACCCACCCCAGCCACCACCCATCTTCTGCACTCTTGACCCCTGCCTTGAAAGTTCCCCGCATGCTGCAATGGCAACACTTGCTGTTTGTGGGAGCTTGCTGTGCGCAAATTGGCTGTCGCACTTCCTACATTACCATAGTGAATACACTTCTAAAAGTGCTTCATTGGATGTAAAGCACTTTGGGACGTCCTGAGGTCGTGAAAGGCACTATATAAATGCAAGTCTTTCTTTCTTTCTTGCTTCCTGATCTGCATCGCTCAATACCACAGCAGTGGTGGATTTACCAACCTAACCATCAGGAAGACTAACATTTGGTTTTCATATTTTCAGTCAATATTTTAGTACATTCCCCATCGCTTATAGTGGGCACGATTTCGCCGTTACACACGATGGCTGGTATAACGAGACACTCTTGCTAAAGGTGTCCTACGTGGAAAGCGGTTTCATTGAAGATGTATTCCTTCGTCAAGCTTTCCATCCCTGATAGTTGGGTGAGTTCTTTCGAAACATGCAATTTGCCATTGCAGCAAGGCCCCGAATAACAAAACAGCAACATCACTGCTCATTTCTACTGAAGGGGAATCTACACAACGTTGAACAGAATCAAACAGGCGAACTACAGGTTGCAGAGCTGTATCACCGGAGATATTCACCGCGTGGGGCTGACCATTGCCCCTCCCCATGTTGGCTGCCACTTTGGCCATCCTGAAATTGTGAAGTACTTGTTACAAGGCAACTAGGATGTGCAGCCTCAGGTGGTGAACGAACCTCCTTACTGCCAGACCACAGACCTGACCCTAGACCTGATCCTAGACCTGACCCTAGACCTGATCCTCGACTTGACCCTAGACCTGATCCTAGACCTGACCCTAGACCTGATCCTAGACCTGAGCCTAGACCTGATCCTAGACTTGACCCTAGACCTGAGCCTAGACATGACCCTAGATATGACCCTAGACCTGACCCTAGACATGACCCTAGACCTGAGCCTAGACCTGACCCTAGACTTGACCCTAGACCTGACCCTAGACCTGACCCTAGACCTGACCTAGACCTGACCCTAGACCTGATCCTAGACCTGACCCTAGACCTGATCCTAGACTTGACCCTAGACCTGACCTTAGAGCTGACTCTAGACCTGACCCTAGACCTGACCCTAGACCAAACCCTAGACCTGACCTTAGACCTGACCCTAGACCTGACCTTAGAGCTGACCCTAGACCTGACCCTAGACCTGACCCTAGACCTGACCCTAGACCAAACCCTAGACCTGACCTTAGACCTGACCCTAGACCTGACCTTAGAGCTGACCCTAGACCTGACCCTAGACCTGACCCTAGACCTGATCCTAGACCTGGCCTAGATCTGACCCTAGACCTGACCCTAGACCTGACCTTTGGTCTGACTCTCGACTTGATCAGAAAACCTGATCTTAGGCCTGACCAAGGACCACGAGCTCCGCAGCATCAACCTGACCCGAGCCACAGTCATCAGGAAACTGGAGGAGCAGGCATCAGGACAACCATTTAAACAACCCAAACTATTTAAGTAGGACAACTGTTTAAACTTCATTTGTACAATTGGCCCAGAATTTGTTGTCAAAATAACTGCAAGTTTAATGGCGCTCGCCGTTTTCAATGTGTAAATCGTCCAGCAACTTGAGCCGAGAAGAGATACCCCGTGAGTTTTGAATTGCCACAAGTTGCTGGATGATTTGCGCCACTCTGCCATTAGCCTCGAGAAAAGGGGAGCTCGCCCAAAAGGGAACAATTTAAACTGTGGAGTCTCATTCCTACAGGTATTAAATTGTTCTTCGAGATTTTTAAAATTAAAAAAAAATGTCTTTCTCTTCCTTTCTGTTTCTTTTATCTCTCTTTCTTAATCCAATCTTTCTTTCCCTCTCTTTAGTTCTCTTTCTGTATCAGATTTGACTCTAATTCACCCTAGTTCCTTTTCCGTCGTTCCTCTATTTCTTTCTCAATCCTTAAATCTCATTGGTTAAAGAGATAGACTGTTGGTCCCCTCTAAGGTCCCGGATGCCCCGTTGCCCTCGCCGCTCCGTTATCAGCTCGCACTTCCAGCAGCTTACAGGGCAAAACGTTTTCGAGCTGAAGGGTGCAGGAAAAAGTCTAACTAACGGCGCTCACTGCCAGATGCCTCGCCTCAGCAAAATCTGGGCCATTATCACAGGTATGTAAGCACAGTTGTTTCTGCCCAAACTAAATGGAACCATTAAGACGCCATCACCGGCAACTTTGAAATTGACATTAATGGAAATAGTTAATGGTTATCGGGTTTTGGCTGATATGGAATGTGACTGTTGTGATCTGGAATGCACTGCCTGAAAGGGTGGTGGAAGCAGATTCAATAGTAACATTCAAAGGAGAGTTGGATAAATATTTGAAGGGAAAAAATTTGCAGGGCTATGGGGTAAGAGCAGTGGGATTAATTGGATAGAACTACCAAAGAACCGGCACAGACTCGATGGACCAAATGGCTTTCTTCGGTGCTGTATCATTCTATGATTCTATGATAAGTGACTACCTGCTTTAAACATGGATGTTTTAAGCAGTGTTGACTATACTAAATTTCTGTTTCCTTGCTTCACTAACAAGCTACTAAAAAATTGATTCTTACTAACTCCCAGTAATATATTAATGTCTGTGTTGTGACACTGTCATTTGTACAGGATAGGATTAGTCGTTCAATTTGGTATGTTTACTGTTCTCCCACCTTGCACCCTTTGTAAACTTGAGCTCATCCAAAACTCTGCTGCCCCTATCCTAACTTACGCCAAGTCCCATTCACCCATCCGCCCCTGTGCTTGCTGACCTACATTGGCTCCCGGTTAAGCTATGACTCGATTTTAAATTTCTCATCCTTGTTTTCAAATACCTCCATGGCCTTGACCCTCCTAACTCTGTTACCTCCTCCAGCCACACAACCCTTCTTTGATCTCTGCGCTCCTCCAATTCTGGCTTCTTGCGCAGCCCTGATTTTCATCGCTCCACCATTGGCGGCCGTGCCTTCAGCTGCCTAGGCCCTAAGCTCTGGAATTCCCGCCCTAACCCTCTCCGCTGGCTTAACCTCTCTCTCCTCCTTTGAGGTGCTCCTTAAACCCTTACTCTTTGACCAAGCTCCTGTCCTAATATCTCCTTATGTGGCTCGGTGTCAAACTTTGATTGATAACGCTCCTGTGAAGCGCCTTGGGACGTTTTACTATTTTAAAGGCGCTATATAAATGCAAGTTGTTGTTGTTGTATCTGGAACCTGTCGTTTTGCAAGGACTAACAGTACTGTGCTAAATGCTCCTGACAAACAGAGTTTTCTCGCAGGACACACCAGCTGTAGGTCTATCACCATGTAGGTCTCTGGTGAACCGAGATGGAATCTTAGCTAACAGTGACACCTGGGTCCATAACCTCACCAGAGGCCCTGATCATCATTACAATTACAAGAGGTTACAGATGCAAGTCCGTTTAATTTCCTGACGGTATCAGGAATAATTATATCAAATGAAGTATTAATTATGCTATCAATCCCAATAAAATTGGAGCTTGCCAAAAGGCACCTGTTTTTCTTTTTCCGATTGTGCTGCTAGGATTTTAAAAATATTTTTCGAAACAAGATTATTTGCCTGAGTGTCAGAGATGGGACCTATTATTCCTAGCTGTACTGCTCCGCTATATTTAATTCCGGTAATAATTTTATTGTGCAGCTTGAGAATAGAATGTGCATTCATGGGATAAACTGGAAAAGAATTCAATTTCCAATTCAAATATAGATCATTGGAAAAAGCGTTATGTATCTTGAATGGACTACATTAGTGTAATTTAGAGTGATACATAGAATCATATAATGATACAGCACAGAAGGAGGCCATCATGACTGACCTATCCAATTCGTCCCACTCCTCTGTCCTTTCCCCACAACCCTGAAAATGTTTCCCCTTCAAGTATTTATCCAATTCCCTTTTGAAAGTTACGATTGAATCTGCTTCCACCACCCTTTCAGGCAGCGCATTCCAGATCACAACAACTCGCTGTGTAAAAAATTGTTTCCTCATGTCGGCTCTGGCAGTTTAAATCTGGACTGTCGGAGTCGATTTTGCCCTGGGGAGGCGGGTTTGCAGGTGGGACTGCCGGGAAAATGGCAGAATCTGGGGGCGGGTACTCATCCCGCCCTCAACCCATCTCAATGCCATCTTCCTGGGAGGCGGGTACCCGACCCGCGCCGGGTCCCTTCTCCTGGAGGCGGGAAGGGGATTACAGCCATTTAACTGCCTGTTAACAGGTAGTTAACAGGCAGTTCAGAGGATCATCCCCATTTTTCCAGCAGAGGCGCAGGCTTCCCGACGTCGGGAAAACCCGCCAGGGTCAGCGAGGCGAGCAGTGGGTCGGAGGGGGTCGGAGGGGTCTAAAAGTGCGCTGTGGAGGTGAGTGATGGGTGCAAGTGTGGAGAGGTAAGTATGTGAGGTGAGTGAAAAGTGTTAGAAAAAGTTTCCTTACCTTTGTTTCTTCCTGCAGGCTTCAATCGTTGGGGATCCGGAGGCTCCTCATCTCCACGGCAGAGATGACAGAATGGCTGCTGCATTCTCCGATGCAACAGCCATCTGATTTCTGCTCTGGAAATAGGTTTGGTGAGCCTTGAGTACAAGAACTCACCAAACAACAGACAATGTCAGTGTTTGACAGCTTCTCAAAGCTGTCAAACGATGACAATTCATCTGTCAAAAATTTTTGACAGATGAAACGTCATACGCCGATGTTCTCTGTCACCGGCTTTCCCTTAATTGGCCTGCTAAGCCCGCTGGGCGGGCTTAACAAGATCAATCAAGGGAAAATAGCGTGGATTGGCCACAATCAGCAGTCCCGCCTCCCATTGGTAAAATCACCCCCGTCGTTTAATTACAGTTAACATTTCATTGTTGTTCAATTGAAGCAATTATGTTACAACCGAATGGCTTCCGAAGGGCTTCACGAGTCAACCTCAAAATGGGGGACTAGAGTCCATGTAGGCCAGACCAAGATATTAATGAACCAAAATTAGTGAAAAGTTAACTCTGTTTCTTTCTCCACGGATGCAGCCTGACCTGCTGAGTATTCCTAGCATTTTCTGTTTTTTTTTTCAGATTTCCAGCATCCGCAGTATTTTGCTTTGGTATTAGTGAACCGGTTGGATTTTTAAGAACAATCCAGCAAATTTCTTGGTTAATTTGCAGATACTGGCCCACAAATAACCAGATTTATTGTACTCAATTTTGTAACTTGCCAAGGTGGGGTTTGAACTGCTAGTGCAGTACTATAACCACTACACCATAACCTAATGCTATACGGTACTAACGAGGTGTTGCTTACAATACTAAACACTAACAGGAAGGATTCAAGTGGTAATTTTATGAGTTGCATTATCAGCAGGGAGCCTAGCCCACGTGTGGCTACATATTTTAAAATTCGAGAGTGTGTGGCCCAACATTTTCTGACCATAATTCATGGGCAGTGGGTGCCAGAATTTCCAGTCTGCCTTCCTGGCGGGCACAGTTCCCGACTGATATGACATATTAGAAAATGATCGCTTCAGTTTCTTCATAGTATCAGGCGCTTTGGGAAAAATATTCGTCTGCTGTAGGCCAGCAATGGCCATGCAAGGCCAAAGCCTGGTGCCAAAAACATGGCCAGAGATTGGCAACACCGATTCCACATCCCACTTCATGCAGGTTCGGGGGGCTGAATGGTCTGCTCCTGTCCCTAATGTTCCTGTGTTCCTATGTCATGATGTCACTTCCAACAGGCTTTGCTGCCACTAGAACAGTGGGGAAACTGACTCCAAGTAAAAAGACCATGGAAAATAAAGCGAGTCTTCCAAACTGCTGCTCTTAAAAAAAACCTGCCACGTTTACCGTGAGATCCACGTTGCGGAATCCAGTGGCTGAACGTACAAATATACGAAATTGATGGGCAGGAAGAGGCCAGCTGTTCCATCAGCTGGTCTATTTCGTATTACGTAGTATTTGCAGCACAGAGACAGGTCATTCGGCCCAATAGGGACATGCCAATGCTTTATGCTCCACATGAGCCTCCTCCCACCTTGGCTGGCTGGATTCAAAGTCCAAAGTGCTCACCATTACGCCATGGGATCCATAGTTTTTTATTTTATTTTATTCATTCATGAGATGTCGGATTCACTGGCAAGGCCAGCATTTATTGCCCATCCCTAGTTGCCCTTGAGAAGGTGGTGGTGAGCTGCCTTCTTGAACCGCTGCAGTCCATGTGGTGAAGGTACTCCCACAGTGCTGTTAGTGAGGGAGTTCCAGGATTTTGACCCAGTGACAATGAAGGAACGGCGATATATTTCCAAGTCAGGATGGTGTATGACTTGGAGGGGAAGTTGGAGGTGGTAGTGTTCCCATGAGCCTGCTGCCCTTGTCCTTCTAGGTGAAAGTGGTTGCGGGTTTGAGAGGTGCTGCCGAAGAAGCCTTGGCGAGTTGCTGCAGTGCATCTTGTAGATGGTACACACTGCAGCCACGGTACGTGCTAAAAAAACTGTGTTACACCAAATTTAAGTCTGAGGGATAAGCATAGGTATTGGGGATTAAAAAGCGGCATAGTACTCTGGTTCTATTCCTGGTGGGAACATGGGAATGTCATCTGTGGAATGCAGTAAGTGTATTGTATTGTTATAAAAGAAAGACTTGCATTTATACAGCGTCTTTCATGACCACCGGACTTCCCAAAGCGCTTTACAGCCAATGAAGTACTTTTTTGGAGTGTAGTCACTGTTGTAATGTAGGAAACGCGGTAGCCAATTTGCACACAGCAAGCTCCCACAAACAGCAATGTGATAATGACCAGATATAATCTGTTTAGTTATGTTGATTTAGGGATAAACATTGGCCAGGACACCAGGGATAACTCATGTGCTCTTCTTCGAAATAATGCCATGGGATCTTTTACATGCACCTGAGAGAGCAGATGGGGCCTTGGTTTAACATCTCATCCAAAAGACTGCCTCTCCGACAGTGCAGCACTCCCTTGGTACTACAATGGAGTGTCAGCCTAGATTTTTATGCTTAATTGGCTGGAACAGGACTTGACCCCACAACCTTTTGACTGCAGTACTGAGGGAATTACTGCACTTTCAAATGATACATTAAACTGGGGCCCCGTCAACGCTCTCAAGTGGACGTAAAAGATCCCACAGCACCATTTTGAAGAAGAGCAGGGGAGTTCACCCCAGTGTCCTGGACAATATTTATCCCTCAACCCACACCTAAAAAAACACAGATTATCTGGTTATTATCACATTGCTTTTGTGGGAGCTTGCTGTGCACAAATTGGCTGCTGGATTTCCTACATTACAACAGTGACTGCACTTCATTGCATGTGAAGTGTTTTGGGATGCCCTGAGGCCGTGAAAGGCGCTGTATAAAAGCAAGTCTTTTTTTCTTTTATTGCCTGTTTTCCACCTGACGGTGAAAGTGAAAATCCACCCCATGGTTTCAAAATGGATTTGTTAAAATATCAGGAACACTGTGTTGGAGGCTCCAACACCTGCCACAGTGAGATCCTTTAATCCCATTGTATTCCTGTAAATTGTTGCCAGCTAAATTAGGAAGCCAAACTTTATAAATGGAGAGCAGAAGGTCAATCGATTCATTGGGGACTGACGGTTCTGACAATGTCATGGGGCATGCCACGTCTCATCAATATTGTGAGAAGCAAATGATTGATGTGGGCTAACAATATCCTTGAAATGCAACACGTCTGAAGGTCAACTGGAACAGCTCAGCTCGGCATCGCTAGCTGTTTGTGCAACGTACGTCACTTGAGAAAAATACCGGTGTCTGAGCCAACTTGGAAGCGTCGGATGAAAACGTTCCATCAATGCATCGTGCTGAAAGATCTATGTGGAGCTTGACTTCCCTTATTTGCTAAAGAAAGAACTTGCATTTATACAGCGCCTTTCACAACCTCGAGACGTCCCAAAGTGCTTTACAGCCAATGAAGTATTTTTCAAGTGTCGTCACTGTTGTAATATCGGGAATTGCAATGTTGCTAATTAAGTAGCGATCTGCACACCAGTTCTGCGTCAGATGCTGATCTCAGTTTTACATTCATTGAACTGGGGCCTAAATTCAAACCACCAAAATTGTTGCTAACAGTCAGCAAAATGGAGAATAACTTGGTACATATGAGAAAGCTTTGGCGCCTTTAAAGCCTAACCTCAGACAGCAGAAAACTGATGGGGTTTTACACAAAATGTGTGCTTTAAACCTCACAAGGGTCAGGTGCATCCAAATGTCAAATGGCCTGATCTGGGCCCAACTTCAGGCATTCAAATCCAACTCTGATTATTTAGGAATAAAGGGACTGAAATTGGACTTCACCAGTAATGCCCCTAGAAGTCTTGGGTAAAGCACATCATAGATTAAACAGGGGTGAAATTGCTATTGGGTGATAATGAATCGGGAGTCCATTTTACACCCTTCCCAGCTTTCTTTTCCATCGAGAAATTCCATAGTGCACAGTTGGAAACGGGCTGCTAATTCACAATAAGCCTGTTACGGGGTACTGATGAAGCCATTTTCACCCACCCCTCCACCAGTGGTAGCATTCATTTATCTTATTGCTGTTTGCGGGTCTTTGCTGTGCGAAAATTGGCCACCGCATTTCCTTACATGAGAGGTGATCTCATTGAAATATATAAGATTCTGAGAGGGATTGAAAGAGACTGAGAGGTTATTTCCCCTGGCTGGAGTGTCTGAAACTAGGGGACACAGTCTCAGGATAAGGGGTCGGCCATTTAAGACTGAGATGAGGAAGAATTTCTTCACTCAGAGGGTGGTGAATCTTTGGAATTCTCTACCCCAGAGGGCTGTGGATGCTCAGTCGTTGAGTATATTCAAGGCTGAGATCGATAGATTTTTGGACTCTAGGGGAATCAAGGGATATGGGGATCGGGCAGGAAAGTGGAGTTGAGGTCGAAGGTCAGCCATGATCTTATTGAATGGCGGAGCAGGCTCGAGGGGCTGTACGGCCTACTCCTGCTCCTAATTCTTATGTTCTTATTACGACAGTAACTAGTTTTCAAAAGTGGCTGTGAAGCACTTTGAGATGTCCCAAAGTTGCGAAAGAAGCTATATAAATGTAAATTCTTTCTTTCTTTCTTACTCGATTTACTGTATTGCATGTGGGGTAAGGTATAATAAAGCTATGATGAGTGTTAGAGAATTTTTTTTCATTTAAGCAAATGGAAAAATGTTTAAGTCTGGATGCGACTCCTGGCATTCAGGGCAACAGCACTCGAGCAACACAGCGCTGCTGGCAGTAACACCACAACAAACTTGTCAAATTCTCTAATCCTGGCCACTAGGAATGTCCAGCTGCATATAGTGACACCACCATTCCCGGTCAAAATAGCCATGATTGGGTAATTCCCCCATCAATCACACCTGGAGTAAGTGGCTGGGATTTGTACACACATAATTTGTATTCTGTAACTATCCTCCACTCACTGCTTTTTGCTGGAGAAATCACCCTGTTTTTATTGGGAGAAGTTGCTGCAGTTTCGGGCATGAGTGCTGTTTGCTGTAGTTCATAGAGACTCTTTTTAAATAGACGCTGTAGACTGTTTGCTGTAGTGCGCTGTTTGCTGAGTAAATAGACTCTGTTTGCTGCAAGTCCTGCCGTAAGACCCGCCCCGTCTCCAACTCATTGGCTGAGACAGTGGTGTCAATAGACACACTGGAAGATTTATTCAAATTGAAGCACTGACAGCAAGCAATAGTGTTGGTGTTGCTATTCTTGATTGTATTAGTCCTGCTATTCTTTGCTGTGCGACATGCTCTACAATAGAATGGAATTTGATGATCTTCTGCTAATTTTGCTCTTCAAAGAACTACTGGAAATAATTTCAACTTGCACGGGGAATGAATTCCACACAGCGACCTTGACAACTTGGTTGTGTTCCAGCATTTCCGTCCTTTACTGCAGAAGTACAAGGACAAGCAAATGTGATTGTCAATCTGTTTTATGCCACTAATGTACGTGTGAAGGCAAAGGGATAGATTTCTGTTATTGAACGCAGGTTAATGCATTCGACATCTGTTCTGTCATTTGCATAACGTTCTCGGCTCGCAAATTTGGTCTCTTGAACATTTCTTTGGCAGGGTCTTTATAAAATAGATTCAGGGTTGTGACTGTCCCAATGCAGAATCGCAAGTTAAATACAGATGAGGGAGGTCATCCAAAAAAAATTACTTCAGTTCCCTTTTCCTCCTCTATCATGTCATCTATTTCATCTTGAATAAATTGAAGGTTTGCTCCACTACCCTATCCGAGAAACCATTCAACGGTTGGCCACCCTTGGCTTGAAGTTCTTCCTGACATCTGTCGTAAATTGTCCTCGAACGGGCACAGACTCAGTGGGCTGAATGCTCTCCTTCTGTGCTGTACTATTCTATGATTCTATGATTCAACAATTTAAAGCCAACTCCATTGGCCGAGTGTCTTTGCTTACCTTGGAGTACTACTCCAGGTTTGCTTTATATATAGCGTCTGGTTTATTTCCATAAGGTCCTCATCAGGTCACCTCCCTTCATGAGTACAGCCCCTCTTTCCTTGTAATTCAGCTCTTTCACAGCATGGATCAGCTTGTGGCTCTTCTCTGTACCGCTTCCATGGCTTGAACTTTCCCCTTGTCTTGGTGACTAACATTGAGCAGAATGTACTGCAGCGTTGAGTCAGAGGGGGTAATGTTGACTTTGGCCGAGCACGTAAAACAGGCGATATTGATTCAGCCGCCCATTATGCTTCTTATCCCGATTTTACGTTTCTATTCACATGAATGGAAATCAAAATCGGGACAGTTGCATAACGGGCGGCTGAATCGAATCGAAACTATTTTACGCTATCTCCCAAAGTCAACATTACCCCCAGAGAGTGAGAATAACTGCTCAGCCCCATAGTGTCAGCTGTGGCTCAGTGGGTAACACCCTTTCCTTTAGAGTCAGAAGGTTGTGGGTTCAAGTCCCACTCCAGAAATTTTGAGCATAGAATCTAGTACTGAGGGATGGTTGCACTGTCGGAAGTACTGCCTTTCAGATGAGATGTTAAACTGAGGCCCTATCTGCCTCTCAGGTGGGTGTAAAAGTTCCCATGGCACTATTTTGAAGAAGAGCAGGGGAGTTCTCCCCGGTGTTCTGGCCCACACTTATTCTCAACCAACATCTCTAAAAAAACAGATTATCTGGTCGTTATCTCATTGCTGGCTGTGTTGGGTTTTCCTGCCGCAATTCCACTGAGACACCAGCGGAGCCCTCAGAGAAATGGCATAGAGAGCCACTTTCAGCCTTTTATCCGGGGATTGCGGGAATCTTGGTGGGGGAACCCCCACGGAATGTCAGGGCCCTGATATTCAACAGTCCATTCCACTTGGTGGACCAGGTCACGTTCATGAGGTGGCTCGCTCTTGCTGACATCTGGTGATATTTTCCGACGGCACGTGGAAACTATTCAATTCATCGTCAATGTATTCCTATCATGACCTTCACCTCCCTTTCCCAAAGATACAGGGACGGAAAGCTGTCACCCGAGCAGTATACCTTGCCATTCTGTTTCAGACAGCACTGTCTGGAATCCCTGGCTGGCTGAATGGAAATTCCAATTGGTTGAATTCCTAATCTGGAGCATCCAACACAGTGGCAGAGACCAATGCTACATGATCTGTACAATAATGTTTCAAAGACAATCGGACATACATATGCAAATAAGTGTGACAATTCTACTTCAGACACTTGCTGTAATGCAGACTGACAACCAATGTCCCCTGTAAACTGCGCTTTCTTCTGAGCGGCCTGTTTCTTTTAATACACGGTCCCTTTAAATTTCTGCGCATGCCCGGTATTTGCAATGTAAAAGCTGGTGAGCGGCCAATGTGGGACCTTTCAGATTACTGCACAGCCGCGCGCACGCTCACCTGAGTAGGAACATGGCTGACAACCCATGTCAATGCTTGTTGCTGTGGTACTGCTTTTGCTATGCCAATCCCTTAACCTTAACCCCGCGGCCTCCCTTTTAAACAGGAACCTAAAGCCATCGGCCAGTTCTTCTTAACTCATTCATATTAATTTAGTTGCCCTTATGAAAGCTATTTTGATGCCTTTGGTACTTTTGAAGTGTTCAGTGTCTCATAAGAGCCACAAAGATCAGCCACTGAATTCAGCTGCATTTTTGCATATACATCAAAGGGTTTCCTAACATTGCTTTATCCAAAATTAGTTCCTATTGAATCTCAGGAGGCAACACTTCACCTCTGTAACACAAGACATGAGTTCAGAGGCATTGCTTTGATAGTAATCCAATTTTTGCCTTGCATGCGGTTGGGTGGATCTTGGCTTCTCCGATAGTGTAAAACAGGCAATTGCAAATCAGCAGTACATTTTACAGCTCTCCCGATATTTATTGGGAGAGTTGTAAAATGGGCTGCCGACTGGCTAGCGCCGGTTTTATGCCATCGCACTAAGGAATAGTCTCCTGAGACTAAGTAGAATAATTGAGGCAAATATTTCAGTGAATTTTCTCCTTGATCACTCTCTGAATAGCAATTGAGTGCAAACTCCAGACGAGAAGCTTAGGAACTGTGGAGGAGCAGTAATGAGACTAGGGAAAGGAAATAACATAGGAACATAGGAACAGGAGGAGGCCATTCAGCCCCTCGAGCCTGTTCTGCCATTCAGTTAGATTATGGCTGATCTGTATCTTAACTCCATATCTATCAATCTCACTATTGAAATTTCAGTTGACCCCCAACCTATACAGCTCTTTGGGGGAGAGAGTTCCAGATTTCCACTACCCTTTGTGTGAAGAAGTGCTTCCTGACATCACCCCTGAACGGCCTAGCTCTAATTTTAAGGCTATGCCCCCTTGTTCTGGACTCCCCCACCAGAGGAAATAGTTTCTCTCTGTCTACCCTATCAACTCCTTTAATCAACTTAAACACCTCAAATAGTTCACCCCTTAATCTTCTATAGTCGAGGGAATACAAGCCTAGTCTGTGCAACCTGCCCTCATAATTTAACCCTTTTAGCCCCGGTATCATTCTGGTGAATCTTCGCTGCCACCCCCTCCAAGGCCAATATATCCTTCCTGAGGGGCGGTGCCCAGAACTGAATGCAGTTACTCCAGATGGGGTCTAACCAGAGCTTTATACAACTGTAGCATAACTTCTACCCCTTTGTATTCCAGCCCCCTTGAGATAAAGGCCAACATTCCATTAGGCTTTTAAATAATTTTTTGTACCTGTCCACTAGCATGAAATGATTTCTGTACTTGGACCCATAAATCTCACTGTTCCTCCACAGTTCCTGCTTCTCACCATTTAGAAAATACTCTGATCGATCTTTCTTAGGTCCAAAGTGGATGACCTCCCACTTCCCCACATTGAACTCCATCTGCCACAGTTTTGCCCACTCACTTAATCTATCATTGACACTTTACAACTTTCTGTACCCGCCTACACTATTTATTGTGCCACCTAACTTAGTGTCGTCAGCAAACATGGATATACGACTCCCTGCAGAACAAGGAATCATAACCTTCATCCAAGTCATTCATAAATATAGCGAAAAGCTGAGGCCCCAGTTCAGATTCTTGGGGATGTCGCTAGTCACATCCTGCCAATTGGAGTAAATACCCATTATCCCTACTCTCTGTCTCCTACTTCCTAACCTATTCTCTACCCATGTCAAGAGGTTGCCTCCAATTCTCTGTGCTCTCGTTTTTGTTAGTAGTCTCTTGTGTGGAACCGTATCAAACAGTGGGAATATAAAGTAAATGGCTCTAGACTATAGGACACAACACAGGAGATAGATCTGTAGTATTGGTGGATAACTCACTGAGACCAAGGGCTATACATCCCAAGATACAGTTAGCTTTCTTACTGCGGCATATGAACATAATAGAAGCAGGAGCAGGCCATACTCCACTCGAGCCTGCTCCGCTGTTCTATAAGATCGTGGCTGAACTTCTGCATGACCTCCACTTTCCTGTCCTATCCTCATAACCCTTGATTCCCTCAGCGCCCAAAAATCTATCGATCAGAGCCTTGAATATACTCAACGACTGAGCATCCACAACCCTCTGGGGTAGAGAATTCCAAACTCATACACTACGGTGTTGCTGGTCGACTTCTTTCAGGGGTTCCACTGACCGTCCATTGTTACTTTGGCAGAAGATCTGTGGAAGCCCCTGGTGTAATCGCCATTTTCGTCATTACTACCGGGGATTCCATGGACCTTCTGGCAAAGTTACGGCAGATGATCAGGAGAGCCTCCACAAATGCAACGCCGCCACCGCCCCCCCCCCCCCCCCGCCACCCCCCTCCCCCCCCCTCCCACCCACCCCCAACACTGTCGTGTGTGGCAGTAGTAAGGAAACTATATCTTGGAATGTGTAACCAGAGCAGATGGAGCACAAATCCCAAGAAGGTGATAATGAGTCTGTACAAAAGTGAGAAGTCGCACAACACCAGGTTATAGTCCAACAGCTTTATTTGAAATCACAAGCTTTCGGAGCGCTGCTCCTTCGTCAGGTGAAGTGACGAAGGAGCAGCGCTCCGAAAGCTTGTGATTTCAAATAAAGCTGTTGGACTATAACTTGGTGTTGTGCGACTTCTCACTTTTGTCCACCCCAGTCCAACACCGGCATCGAGTCTGTACAAGGCACTGGTGTGGCCACACCTGGACCACTGTATGCAACATAGCTAGGATATTGAAGAATTGGAGGCAGTGCAGACAAAAGGAAACAGAACTGAAACATAATTTAAGGCATCAAGCTCCAAGGAAACATTGAAGAGCCTTGAACTCTTTGCTTTGGAGACTAGACAGCTCAGGGGAGCTATTATTCAAGATTTTTAAGGTAATAGGTAAATTAATCCCTGATAATACTTTGAAAATGGCCACAAACATTACAACCAGGGAGCAGGGGTTCAAGCTTAGAAGAGGGAATATGCACCGGCAGATTTAGTTACTTCGCGCAGAGTGATAAACGTGCGGCATGGACTACCCAGGGAGGTGGTGCAGGTAGATAGTGTGGAACAATTAAAGGGAGAATCGTATCGATAAGTGAGGGAGTGGGCAATTGAGAGGCATTGGCTTTTGGGACCAGACATATGGACTGGTCCCGTAGTTCCCTATCTTCCAATGCAACAATACAATGCACATTACTGCATTGTACAGATGACATTCCCATGTTCCCAACAGGAATAGAACCAGAGTACTATCCTCGACACCTATACTTATCCCTCAGACTTAAATTTGGTGCAATGTTCTGAGTGCAACACAGTTTTTATAGCACTACAAGTTATGGGTCCCATGTTATAATGGTGAGCATTCTGGGCTTTGAATCCAGTGTATCTGGGTTCCAATCTCAGTAGACCTGTTTTGGGTGGGAGGAGGCTTGTATTAAGCATTGACATATTGGGCCGAATGACTTGCTTTTGTACAGTAAATACTACGTAATACGAAACAGCTATTTGGGGGCTAAAACCCATAGCAAAAGTCTGATTATGTCTTCAGTTGCCCAACCAATTTTATTTTGTTCATATCCCCCACTTATAGGAAATAAAAGCTGCTTTCATGTCAAATAGCACTTGGGCCACATGATCTCCTGGACTAGTCTCGATCGCCTGAGGGGGTCAGAGAGGAATTTTACAGAGTATTTTTTCCCTTATTGGGCCTGGGTTTTTTCTCTGTTTTTGTGCCTCTCCCAGGAGGTTACGCGGCTGAAGAAAGAAGGAGGGAGGAAGTGTTTAGTCAATGAGGCTGCAGCCATCATGAAGTCTGGGACAGGCTTGACGGACCAGTTGGTCTTTTCCTGCCCATTGCTGGCGTAAAGCCGAGGAATATTTTTACTAAAATGCCTGATAATACAAAGAAACCGAAGCGATCATTTTATGAATCTGTCCTATCAACTTGGAACTGTGCCTGGCAGGAAGGCAGACTGGAAATTCTGGCACGCACTGCCCGTGAATTATTGTCAGAAAATGTTGGGCCGCATACTCTAGAATTTTAGATATGTCGCCATAGGTGGGCAAGGCTCCCTGTTGAGAACGCACTCTCATAAAATTACCACTTGAATCCTTCCTGTTAGGATCTAGTATTGCAAGCAACATCTCATTAGCACTGTACAGCATTAGGTTGTGGTGTAGCGGTTATGGTACTGTACTAGCTAACACATGACTTCAAACCCCACCCAGACAAGTTACAAAATTGAGCTCAATAAATCTTGTCATTTGTGGGTCAGTATCTGCAAATTAACCAGGAAAGTTGCTGATTACCATTATAAACCCGACTGGTTCACTAATACCAAAGCAAAATACTGCGGATGCTGGAAATCTGAAATAAAAACAGAAAATGCTGGAAACACTCAGCAGGTCAGGCAGCATCTGTGGAGAGAGAAACAGTTAACATTTCAGGTCATTGACTTTTCGTCAGAACTGCCAACGTTGGAGATGTAACAGGTTTTAAGCAAGTACAGAGGCCGGGAAAAGGGGGGAGGGGAGGAAAGAACAAAAGGGAAGTTAAAGCATTGAAGGTGAACAAGGTAAAAGAGACAAACAGAAATCCCGTCAGAGAGCAGAGCAGAACTTCTTCAAGGTGGGCATTCCTGGAAGAGAAGTGGCAGTGAAGTAAATGCTGAAACAAAAGCAAAATACTGTGTATACTGGAAATCTGAAATAAAAACAGAACCATTTGAACACACGATATTTCAACCTCCTTCTTATCTACTGTTCTAGACTGACTGTAGCAAGTGTTTTCATTCTAACAGTCTTCTATCCCCATAGCAGTACAGTCACCATCACACATCTTGCTTTTATTGATTTTTTTTGGTCCTGAAATCCAAATTTTGTTCCCATCATCTACTTGTTTTTCTCTTGCTATTTTCTCCCCTTTCTTCCGTCTCCCAAAGACATTGGGCCGGATTTTCATTGACCCGTGGAGGTGGGTTTGGAGGCATGTGGGGGGTTAAAATTGCGAAAACTGGCGGGCGGGCACAAGCCCGCCTCCATCCCGCCTTCACACAATTTTCATTAAATCGTGTCTGCTGGTCCCGACTCCGTCCCACCTCTAAGAGACGGGATAGGCTGTTAAGGCCCTTAACAAGCACTAAATTGCCTATATAATGCCATTTTGAAAGGCCTTTGTGATTTTAACCCTTTTTCTACGTGAAGCACGCCTGTTCTGAACCACGAATGTGAAACCTGGCGGGAGTGTCTGTCTGTCTGTCTGTCTGTCTGTCTAAATATCTGGGCGCAGACTTAGGACTGCTGCTGCTCATTTTGCATCCAGGTCCTCTCACAGCAAAGGCCAGGCAGTCTTTGCAGACCTTCAATGCAGCAGCAATGATGATATTATCAGAGGCGACTTTTAGACTGAAAACACTAATTGGGTCATGGGTTCCCACATGCTGGAACTCAATTGCCCAATTAGGTGAAAATCGCATCAATCTCCCACATCCAATTGCAGTCGGGTGGATAACACGAAAAGTGGATGACACGACCCCAACCCGCCCCAGTATCAAAATCCAGCCCATTGACTTGTTACTGAGCTGCGGTTCCACAGGTGCCGTGTGCCCCCTGGTACCTTGCTCAACTGGCCATTATGAATCTCTGAGGCTTGACAGTGAGCATTGGCTAGCTGTTCGACTGCAAGGGGCTTCATATGTGAGGCAAATCCTATCCTCCTGGGTCAGATGAATCCAAACATGCCCAATTTCCAGCAAGGGCTCACGGGACGGTGATTAGGACCAGCAAACTTGCTGAGTTTATTTCCCCTCCACCACCTCCACAGCCAAGGGACACTCCAGAGACTTGAGCACATATAGTTCAGATGACACTCCGGTGCAGTACTGAGGGAGTGCTGCACTGTTGGAGTGTGCTATCTTTCAGATGAGATGTCTTTCTTTCTTAAAACCAGAAAATGCTGGAAACACTCGGCAGATCAGGTAACATCTGTGGAGAGTGAAAACAGATTTCACGTTTCCGGTCGATGACCTTTCATCAGAAACCGGAAGATGTTAGGGATGAACAGCTTTTAAGCAAATACAGAACCAGGTAAAAGGGGCAGGGGCAGGAAAAGAACCAAAAGGGAGATAGTGTGGGGGGCAGGAGTGATTAAATGACAGAAGGGATGATGTTGCAAAGCAAAAGGGGTTGGGAATGGGACAGACATGGAAACAAAAAATGGGTCCAGAGAAACATAGGAACAGGAGGAGGCCATACAGCCCCTCGATCCTGTTCCGCTATTCAATGAGATCATGGCTGATCTGTATCTTAACTCCATCTACCCTCCTTGGTTTCGTAACACTTAATACCCTTGCCTAACAAAAAATCTATCAATCTCAGTTTTGAAATTTTCAATTGACCCCCAGCCTTAACAGCTTTTTTAGGGCGAGTGTTCCAAATTACCACTAACCAATGTGTGAAGCTGTGCTTCCGGACATCACCCCTGAACGGCCTAACTCTAATTTTAAGATTATGCCTCCTTGTAACCATGCCACCAGAGGAAATAGTTTCTCTCTATCTACCCCATCAAATCCTTTAGCCATCTTAAACACCTCAATCAGAGGAGATGTAAATGGTTACAGAATGTCCAAGGGAGATCGGGAGCGTTGGTTAAGATCTAAAGTTGTTAAGCTAGTGCACCTTGCACGAGATTAAACACGATTATCACCTGCACCCTCCAAGTGTGTAGTTGCAATTTTAGATTTGCACGTTGGTGTGATTGCATGTGGATAAGTATCCTAATTTGCACTTGGATGTGACACTGGGAGAGATTGGGCCCTAAATTGCCACCTAGTTATACACACTTGCAGATGTAACTGATACAAAAAAAAAACAAATGCGTTATCTGTGCCAAACTGTCCAAAAATATCTGCCTATTGTGACAAGCAGCTCCACCTCCTGTTACGAATACTCTTGAGTCTGTGCAACATTGAGCTGTCAGCTTCTGGGCTGTGACTAATAGAAATTGGGAATGCTGCAGTCTACCGACACTCAGTAGTACTGTTGCATTGGCCCAGACGGCAGCTATTTAGCATTCGTCAGTATATAAGTAGCTCTATTCAAAGCAGCTCCAGTGACCACTGGAACAGAGTTAGAAAAGATTTACAACTTGATGTAAACCCTGCAGCCAAAGCAATGGAACAATTCGGTAAGTAACCATTCTTCTATACGCGGCTCGGATTGCATTTGTATTACTTTTCTCAGATTATTCCCCAGAGATAACCAGACAGATTAAATGTTTCCTTCAATTGAATTATTCTGCTGAATAGTAAATCTTAGTTAAAATAGGTCCCTATCACTGCGCCCCGTAAAGAAATTTTTGGGGGGGGTGGTGGGCGCAGCTCCTTTAAGGGGCTGCGCGGCCCATTCACAGTTACGTGCATGTGTGAACTTTAACATTGCAAAGCTGCTCCTGGGCTGCGCGGGACTGGCAGAGAGCTGCACGGCCACGCAGCCTATAGGCAACATTGGTCCCTATCATGTTAAAACTAAAGATGATCGTTTACTGAATGAAATATCCAATAGGTAGGTAAATAGCCCAGTTTAAACTGTGTGAGGGTAATTTTGATTGTGCGATAGTGTAAAATGGGTGATAGCGAATCGGCAACCTGGTTTACATCTCTCCCCCGATTATTATTTCCATTTCGTCTTACATCCCTCCTGATTATCATTTCCATTCCGTTTTGCATCTCTCCCGATTATTATTTCCCTTGACTTCATTGGCTGCCGACTCGCTATCGCCCGTTTTTACACCATCGCACACAGTCAAGATCTGCACCCCCCCCCCCCCCCAAGGTATCTCTTCCCATTCACACTGCATTTCTCTTTGTGGGTATGGATGGCAGGATACCTCCGCTCGGTAGACTCGGGTGTTAAGTCAAGTTTCGAATCAAACGACTTGAGATGCCTGTCACCACGGGAACCGCTTATCGGTACGTAACAACTGAGAAATACTACCCCGAATAGATTTTCTGATTGCTGTTTAATATCGTCTCTGGCTGCAGACCAGCGTTACATTGTCCCTGTTCTTCTCCTGTTGGGATGGATCGTGGGCTGTTCTGTGGTCGTTTATTATGTCTTCTCCTGAGCACCAGGACATGGCAGCAGGTAAAAGATTCACTCATTAAATCAGGGAAATGATATATTACATAAGAAATAAAAACAGAAAAGTGCTGGAAAACACTCAGCAGGTCAAGCAGCATCTGTGGAGCGAGAGAAAAACAAGAGTTAACGTTTCAGGTCGATGACCTTTCATCAGAAACTGGAGAAAGTTAGAGATGTAACAGATTTTAAGCAAGTGCAGGGGCAGGGAAAGGGGGGAGGGGAGGAAATAACAAAAGGGAAGGTCTGCGATCGGGTGGAAGGGAGTGATTAAATGATAAAAGGGATGATGGTGCAAGGCAAAAGGGGATGGTAATGGGACAAGTACACAAACAGAAGATAGGTCTAGAGGAGATGTAAAGGGCAATGACAGAACCATTACCAGCAGCTGCTGTCTGAGAAAGTGGGAGCGGTGGTTATGATCTGAAATTGTTGAACTCAATGTTGAGGCCAGAAGGCTGTAAAGTGCCTCGTTAAAAGATGAGGTGCTGTTCCTCGAGCTTACGTTGACTATATTCATTTTGCTAAATATTTTGAATTTACACTTGTGTCTTTATGGTTGTATTACATTGTGTTATGAATTTTTTGTATATAGGGAAACGGCAATTCAACCCCTGAAAAGGCAGCTGTGGAAGCATCGCAGATGGATGTGAATAAAGTGACCATTTTAAAATGTGCCCGTGCCACTGTAAACATGACCGTGTAAATATACATCATGGAGAAATAATGCTTTATGATTTAATCGTGTAAGGAACACCACTGGCATATGTTATTAAAATGCACTCTTTGTAGCTCATTTCTTCTGGAATTTTCGTTCAGTCTCTCTCTTCCTAATTTTCTCTTTTCTCACTTGGCTCGAATGAGATGTTAAACCGAGGCCCCATCTGCTCATTTAAATGGGCATAAAAAATCCCACTGCAATAATTGAGGAAGAGCAATGAGTTCTCCCAGTGTGCTGGCCAACATTTATCCCTCAACTAACACCACCAAAACAGATTAATTGATCTTATATCTCATTTGCTGTTTGCGGGAGCTTGCTGTGCACAATTAATCTGCTGCTATTGCCTACATTACAACAGTGATGACACTTCAAAAGCACTTCATTGGCTGTAAAGTGCTTTGGGATGTCCTGGTGTTGTTAAAGGTGATATACAAATGCAAGTAACATAAAAGGGAATCCAAAAGTCTTCTATAGGCATATAAATAGTAAACGGGTAGTAAGAGGAGGGGTGGGGCCGATTAGGTACCAAAAAGGAGACCTACACATGGGGGCAGAGGGCAGGGCTGAGGTACTAAATGAGTACTTTGCATCTGTCTTTACCAGGGAAGAAGATGCTGGTAAAGTCATAGTGAAAGAGGAGGTAGTTGAGATACTGGATGGGATAAAAATTGATAAAGAGGAAGTACCAGAAAGGCTGGCTGTACTTAAAGTAGACAAGGCACCAGGACCGGATGGGATGCATCCTAGGATGCTAAGGGAAGTAAAGGTGGAAATTGCGAAGGTACTGGCCATAATCTTCCAATCCTCCTTAGATATGGAGGTGGTGACAGAGGACTGGAGAATTGCAAATGTTACACTCTTGTTCAAAAAAGGTCGTAAGGATAAACCCAGTAACTACAGGCCAGTCAGTTTAACCTCAGTAGTGGGGAAGCTTTTAGAAATGATAATCCGGGAGAAAATTAACAGTCACTTGGACAAGTGTGGATTAATTAAGGAAAGCCAGCACGGATTTGTTAAAGGCAAATAACAACAGAAAATGCTGGAAATACTCAGCAGGTCAAGCAGCATCCGTGGAAAGACCCCATGAAAATAGCAATGTTAATTAGAATTTGGGGGGGGGGTTGTTGGAGGGGTGAATCGGAAAGTCCGTGATCGGGGGAGGGGGCGAGGCACAAGATGTCCTTGTAGGGTTCGGAGGAGCACTTCACTTACCTGGGCCCCCTGCGGCCAGGTTCAAAACAATGTGGGCCTTAGTTACATCTGCGGTTAAAATTATGTCATCGAGACGCGACTTTTCCAATAAAATTAGGCCCCGGCTACTCTGGGGCGGGCAGTCTTCCCGTGCTTGAATTCAGGCAAATGGGGGGTTGGGGGGTGTGAATGCACGAGCCTCCCTCCATCTTAACCATTCAGGAAAGATGTACAATGTGCGGCTTAAGTTTAACAGTGAGTGAGGTGGAGTCGCACTGATCGGCTGCCCAACAGCAGATCCAAGGTTGGAGGTGCCGACTGGCCAAGGTGCGTGCTGAGGTTCAGCTCCAGTTAGCGCTCCTCGTGGGCCAGGAGTAGCAGGAGTACTTCTCCCCCCTCCCTAGGCCTCACAAGGAAGCCTTCGGCCTACCCCAGCCCTGATCATGGCCTGGAGCCTTCCCCCCACGGGTCCCCTGCTGCGGCCTCCTGCTGCTCGTTTGCGCTCCCGCTCGTCAGCCAGGCTGTCCATCTGGCCCGGCTGTTGAGTCTTCGGCAGATTATTTGAGGCCCTTTGCCGTTAAGCTCAGCAGAGCCTCCACATCCCTGGCCTTACCGGGTTTTCCCTGTGCTCCCCTGCACCCTCCACGCCTCCCTGTTAATATCGGGGGCCATGGGGTCTGATTTGCTCCCTTAAAATAAAACAAGTGTGGGGTTAAGTAATGCTGGCTCCAGCACATCTGAGGAAGTGTAGGCACTTAATGAAAGATTCATCGCTGTATTGGCATCTAGTTCACACTAAAGCAGAGCTGTGGACTCCATAGAGCCAATAGCTGGATCTAATCTTTCGTTGCTGTTGTGACAAGTATTTATCTATGTCATTAGTCTAGGGTCAAGCATATAATAGACTAACCAAAGGTTAAATTGGTCTTGGCCGATTCACGCCGATTTCCTATTTCATTGTCACCTTGCTGCAGTTGTGGGGTTGGTGGCGGGGTTTACTGAGGGATCGTCTATGTATTCCATTATCTATGGCAAAGAAAAATTTGCATTTATTTCTATTACAAAAAAGAGAACTTATCATCATCCAGTGAGCCGCACAGACCAAGGAGCCCCGAGTATTGATCAATCTCTCCTAAATGAGCTGATCTCATCCTGGATACAGAAACAAATGTCAGCCAGAGTTTCATTACCCAGTGAATCCTGCTACTGTGTGTGTGTGTGTGTGTGTGTGTGTGTATACGTATGTGAGTACGTGTGAGTGAGTGGGTATGTGTGTTTACACTCATGTGACTTGACTTCAAGTAAGGACAGTGTCTTGCTTAGCCACGATCCCCTCCACTCCAATTAGAAAGCATGCGATTGAATCAATGTATCAGCTCACACATGTGGAATGGCGACTTGCATGAGGTGTGAGTCAGCATCTTCAGAGCAAAAGAGAAAGAAGAAAGAACTAAGAATCATAGCATCATAGAATGGTTACAGCACAGAAGGAGACCACTCAGCCCGTCGAGCCCGTGCCGGCTCTCTAAAGAGCACTTCAGCTCGTCCCACTCCCCAGCCCTTTCTTTATAGCCCTGCAATTTTTTTTCCTTCAGGTACATTTGCAATTCCCTTTTGAAAGCCATGATTGAGTCTGCCTCCACCACCCTTTCAGGCAGTGAATCCTAGATCTTAACCACTCGCTGCGTAAAAAAGTTTTTCCTCATGTCGCCTTTGGTTCTTCTACCAATCACCTTAAATCGGTGTCCTCTGGTTCTCGACCCTTCCGCCAATGGGAACAGTTTCTCTCTATCTACTCTGTCTAGACCCTTCATGATTTTGAACACCTCTATCAAATCTCCTCTCAACCTTCTCTGCTCCAAAGAGAACAACCCCAGCTTCTCCAATCTGTCCACGTTACTGAAGTCCCTCATCCCTGGAACCATTCTTGTAAATCTTTTCTGCACCCTCTTTAAGGCCTTCACATCCTTCCTAAAGTGCGGTGCCCAGAATTGGACACAATACTCCAGTTGAGGCCGCAGCATTGTTTTATACAGTTTCATCATAGCTTCCTTACTTTTGTACTCTGTGCCTCTATTTATAAAGCCAAGGATCCCCTATGCTTTTTTAATCACTTTCTCTACCTACCCTGCCACCTTCAACAATTTGTGCACATATACACCCAGGTCTCTCTGTTCATGCACCCCCTTTTTAGAATTGTACCCTTTCGTTTATATTGCCTCTCCTCGTTCTTCCTACCAAAATGTATCACTTCGCACTTTTCTGCATTAAATTTCATCTGCCACATGTCCGCCTATTCCACCAGCCTGTCCAGGTGATTCCCGTCCCTCTGGCCCCCACCTCCCCTGCGCCCCCCCGCCCCCCCCGGTCGCGCTCATCCATTGCCCCCCTGTCCTCACTGTCATCCATTGCCCCCCTGTCCTCACTGTCATCCATTGCCCCCCTGTCCTCACTGTCATACATTGCCCCCCTGTCCTCACTGTCATCCATTGCCCCCCTGTCCTCACTGTCATCCATTGGCTCCCAGTCCCCCAATGCCTCAAATTTATCATTTGCACCTTTGTGTTTAAGTCCCTTCATGTCCTCACTCGACCACCACCCCCATCTCTGTAACCCTCGCCAGCCCTACAATCCTGTCCCCAAACTCTCCATTACTTTTGAGAATTCCCTCACTTCACCCCAACATTGGCGGCTGTACCTTCAGCTGCCTCGGCCTCACACTATTGAATTCCCTCCCTACATCACCTCTGCCTCTCTACCCCATCCCCCACACCCTCTCCTCTTTTAAGGGCTGTCTTTAAAGCCTACCTCTTCGACCAAGCTTTTGATCACCCCTCCTAATATCTCCTTCTTTCCCTGGGTAGCCCTTGTTTTGATTACTCCTGTGAGAAGCATTTTGGGAGTTTTGTTTAATAGATACATAGATAGATACATAGAAGATAGGAGCAGGAGTAGGCCATCCGGCCCTTCGAGCCTGCTCCGCCATTTAATGAGATCATGGCTGATCCTTCAATTCAGTATCCCGTCCCCGCCTTCTCTCCGTAACCCTTAACCCCTTTTGCCTGTAGAAATATATCTAATTCCCTCTTAAATATATTTAATGAGCTGGCGTACACTGCCCTCTGTGGCAATGAGTTCCACAGGTTCACCACTCTCTGAGTGAAGAAATTCCCCCTCATTTCTGTCCTAAATGGTTTAGCCCTTATCCTTAAATTATGTCCTCTAGTTCTGTTCTCACCCGCCAAGGGAAACATTCCTTCTGCATCTAATCTGTCTAGACCTGTCAGAATTTTATACACTTCTATGAGGTCCCCTCTCAATCTTCTAAACTCCAGTGTGTACATCCCTAAACTACATAGTCTCTCCTCATAGGTCAATCCCGCCATTCCTGGTATCAGCCTGGTGAATCGCCGCTGCACCCCCTCCATGGCAAGAACATCTTTCCTCAGATGAGGCGACCAAAACTGTACACAGTACTCGAGGTGTGGTCTCACCAGTGCCCTGTACAGCTGCAGCAAGGTATCCCTGTTCCTGTATTCCAACCCTTTTGCTATGAAGGCCAGCATACCGTTTGCCTTCTTGACCGCCTGTTGCACCTGCATGCTCGCCTTCAGTGACTGGTGTACAAGAACACCCAGGTCTCTCTGTACTTCCCCCTCTCCCAATTTATTGCCATTTAAATAATAATTTGCCCTCCCGTTCCTGCACCCAAGGTGGATAACTTCGCACTTGTCCACATTATAGTGCATCTGCCATTTATCCGCCCAATCACCCAGTCTGTCCAAATCGCTCTGGAGCTTCCTGGTCTCCTCCTCTGAGCCCACCCCCCCTCCTAGTTTAGTGTCGTCTGCAAATTTGGAAATGCTGCATTCGACTCCCTGATCCAGGTCATTAATATAAATTGTGAACAGCTGGGGACCCAGGACAGATCCCTGTGGTACCCCACTTGTTACTGCCTGCCATTCAGAAAATGAGCCGTTTATTCCAACTCTCTGTTTTCTATCTGACAGCCAGTTCTCTATCCACGTCAATACTTTCCCCTTTATCCCATGAGCTTCAATTTTCCATGCTAATCTTTTATGTGGGACCTTATCGAAGGCCTTTTGGAAGTCCAGGTACACCACATCTACTGGCTCTCCCCCATCTATTTTACCAGTTACTCCCTCAAAAAATTCCAATAGATTAGTCAAGCACGATTTACCCTTTGTAAATCCATGTTGACTCTGTCCTATCCTGTCCCCATTTGCTAAGTGCTCGGCTATTTCATCCTTAATGATGGACTCCAGCATTTTGCCCACAACTGATGTAAGGCTTACAGGTCTGTAATTACCTGCTTTTTCCCTACCCCCCTTTTTGAATAGTGGGGTAACGTTAGCTACCCTCCAATCCATGGGCACTGTTCCCGAGTCTAATGAATTCTGAAAAATCATGCTTAGTGCATCCGCTATCTCTAGGGCCACCTCCTTCAGTACCCTAGGATGCATGTTATCAGGCCCTGGGGATTTGTCCGCCTTCAATCCCTTTAGCTTCCTTAACACCATATCCTTAGAGATATTGATTTGCGTCAGTTCCTCCTTTGCCAATGTCCCTATTTTTCCCGATATCCCAGGGAGGTTTTTTGTGTCTTCCTTCGTAAAGACTGACCCAAAGTATGCATTTAGTTGGTCTGCCATTTCCTTATTTCCCATTATATATTCCCCCGTATCTGACTGCAATGGACCAACTTTGGTTTTCACCAGTCTTTTCCTCTTGATATACTTATAAAAGCTTTTGGAGTTAGTTTTTATATTTTCCGCCAGCTTGCTTTCGTAAGCTATTTTGCCCTTCTTGATTAAGCCCTTTGCCCTCCTTTGCTCTATCTTAAACTGTTCCCAATCTTCCGCTCTGGCGCGTTTTTTGGCTATTTTATACGCCCTATCTTTGGATTTTATGCTGTCTCTAATTTCCCCTGTTATCCACGGTTGAGTCACCTTTTTAGATTTCCTTTTATGCCAGATTGGTATAAACAATTTTTGCAATTTTGTCATTCTATCTTTAAATGCTTGCCATTGTTTATCTACCTCCAGTCCTCCCAGGAACGTTGTCCAATCAGACCTACTCAGTTCCCGTCTAATGGCATCATAATTCCCCTTGTTTAAATTCAGGACCTGAGTCTCTGAGTCAATTTCTTCGCTCTCCATTTCGAGTGAGAAATCGATCATGTTATGATCGCTCTGACCCAAGGGTCCCCGTACAACAAGATTACTAATTAGTCCCTTCTCATTGCACAGTACCCAGTCCAATATAGCCTGTTCCCGAGTTGGTTCCTCGACATATTGATCCAGATAACCATCCCTTAAACACTCAAGGAATTCCTCCTCCTCATTATTTTTACTGATTAGGCTAGTCCAATCTATATGTAAGTTAAAGTCACCTATGATGACAGCTGTGCTCTTATTGCACGCTTCTCTAATTTCCCTCGTGATGCCCTCCCCAACCTCTATTTTACTATTTGGAGGCCTATATACCACTCCTATTAATGTTTTTCGCCCCTCGCTATTTCTTAGCTCCACCCATATAGATTCTGTATTAACTGAGTTAATATCCTTCCTTTCAATTGCATTTATCCCCTCTTTTACCAGCAATGCTACCCCTCCTCCCTTTCTTTTTTGTCGATCCTTCCTAAATACTGAATACCCCTGTATGTTAAGCTCCCAGCCCTGCTCACCCTGCAACCATGTTTCCGTAATCCCAATTAGATCATAATTATTAACCTCTATTTCCACAGCTAATTCATCTACCTTGTTCCTGATGCTTCTCGCATTAAGGTATAAAACCCTCAGGCTTTTTTTATGCTCACATTTTTTATGAATTAGTTTGGCCCTTTGTTTTTTGTTCCTCTCCTTTTTACCATTTATTTCTGTCTGCCTTTCACTTTCCTCTATTTCACTACATGGGTTTCTAGCCCCCTGCCATACTAGTTTAAATGCTCCCGAACTGCTTTATCAAAATTTACCCCGAGAACCTCAGTTCCATCTTTGCACAGGTGTAGACCGTCCCTTTTGTATAGTTTAATGTTCTAGTAATAAAAGTTGTTGTTGCAAGAGACATTGGGCCATATTTTGCGACCCCTACAGGAGCATACGAGGTACGCACGTGCCCGTAGGGGCTGCGCAAATTCCGGGTTGAGGCATGCGAAGCACATGCGCTGAAACCCGGCACTTGCGAGCTGTCAAGAATCTCCTTGACAGATCCTCCGCATCCCCGGGAAAAGGGCCCCTGCGGATGGAGAGTTGCGCTATTTGCCCAACTTCCGCACGCTGAAAGGCCGTGGAATTCTTACGCCTGATAAAAGCAGCATAAGGCCTGCTTTTACCTGCAATCGAGTTTAAAAAAATTTAAAAATAAAATTTTATCACTCACTTAAAAATTAAAAACCCAAAATAATGTAAGTTCATTTTTAGCCCCATATGGCCCAGAAATTCGGGTCCCCACGGGTGAGTACGCGCTGTGTACTCACCCGTAAGGCCAACGAAAGTGTCGGTTTCGCGCATGCACTGCGCATGCGCAGGAAACCGGAACTTCCGTTTTCTTGAAGGAAGGGGTTCACAGGTCAACTGCGTGCGCCGGAGAGGCAGCGCGTAGACCTGGAACTTCCATTTTTTTTACAGGTTTCTCCGTGCGGGTCAGTCCCGAGCAGCTGCGCGTGGAAAAAGCAGGCGCAAGACCTGTTTTTAACAAGGTAAGAGGTGAATTAAGTAAAATTTAAACATTTTTTCCACAGGTTTATCATTTTTAAATACTTTAAAGAAAGGTAAGTTTATTTTTAGCCCCGTTAAAAACTTTAATTAATTTTTTCAAAAATTTAAATTTTTGTTTAAAATAGTTAATTTATGTAATTTATAGTTATTTTAAAAATATGATTCTTTTAAAAATTTATTTGAAGTTTTACTTAGGTTTTGGGACCAATCTCTGTTCATAGATTTGACAGGTCTTCCTGTCAAATCTATGAATGGAGATTCCCATCTCCGATTGGCTCCCCATGGCCCACGTGATCCCAGGGGACGGTGCGAACTAACTGCGCCACTGGGATACGCGAGCACTGCGTGCCGGCAGCTGGAGGAGGCCCAGGATCGGAATCGCACGCGGGCCCACAGCACAACGGCAGGCACGCTAGGTAAGTACACCCGCTATGCTTGCACCCGCGGGAAGCCTCCGACCTGAATTTCTGGGCCATAGCTTTTTTACAAAAAATTAAATTTTTGTTTAAAATATTTCATTAAATGCCATTTTAATTAATTTTATATATGTAATTTAAAAAAAAAATTTCATGTGTTCGTATATTTTTTAAGTTATCCCCATTCATACTTATTACAGTTCCGTATGTACAGAACTCGCATAAGTATGAATGGCGATTCCCTTCTTTCATTGGTTGGGCTGGCCCACGTGATCCCAGGGTTGCTTGTGAACCACATGCGCCCCTGGGCTACGTGGGCCTCTGTGCATTTCTACCAGGAGAGGCCCAGGATCGCAAGCCTCCGTATCTCCCGGACCACCAGGTAAATGTGTAGAAAATTTGACGATCGGAGGCATCCGCCCGCGGGAAGCCTCCGATTGCAAATTCAGGCCTGGTATAAATGCAGCACCATGATGTAACTTCATCCAACTCTAAAAAGCTTGTAAACCATTTTGGACACTAGGTGGCAAGATTTCACAGATGTTCTTTGGTTGCTCGAACACAGGTTCAGGTTACAGCCACTGCTGAAGTCAATGCAAATTGTAAAACAGGCGGTGTGTAAATCGGCCGTGTGCTAATCGGACGGTGTGTAAAACGGGCGGTGTGTAAATCGGGCAGTGTGTAAATCGGGTGGTGTGTAAATCGGCCGGTGTGCAAATCGGGCGGTGTGTAAAACGGACGGTGTGTAACATAGAAACATAGAAACATAGATGATAGGAGCAGGAGTAGGCCATTCGGCCCCTCGAGCCTGTTCCGCCATTTAATGAGATCATGGCTGATCATCCAAATTCAGTACCCTGTCCCTGCTTTCCCCCCATATCCCTTGATACCTTTAGCCTTAAGAAATATATCTAACTCCTTCTTGAATATATTTAATGAATTGGCCTCAACTGCCTTGTGTGGTAGAGAATTCCACAGGTTCACCACTCTCTGGGTGAAGAAATTCCTCCTCATCTCAGTCCTAAATGGCTTCCCCCTTATCCTTAGACTGTGACCCCTGGTTCTGGACTCCCCCGCCATCGAGAACATCCTTCCTGCATCTAGTCTGTCTAGTCCTGTTAGAATTTTATAAGTTTCAATGAGAACCCCTCTCATTCTTCGAAACTCTAGCGAATACAAGCCCAATCGACCCAATCTCTCTTCATACATCATTCCTGCCATCCCAGGTATCAGTCTGGTGAATCTTCGCTGCACTCCCTCCATGGCAAGAACATTCTTCCTCAGATAAGGTGACCAAAACTGCACACAATACTCAAGATGTGGTCTCACCAAGGCCCTGTACAACTGCAGCAAGACATCCGTGCTCCTGTACTCGAATCCTCTCGCTATGAAGGCCAACATACCATTTGCCTTCTTAACCGCCTGCTGCACCTGCATGCTTACCTTCAGCAACTGGTGCACAAGGACACCCAGGTCTCGTTGCACTTCCCCTTTTCCCAATCTATTGCCGTTCAGATAATAATCTGTCTTCCTGTTTTTGCCACCAAAGTTGATAACCTTGCATTTATCCACATTATATTGCATCTGCCATGCATCTGCCCACTCACCCAAACTGTCCAAATCATACTGGAGTTTCTCTGCATCCTCCTCATAGCACACACGCCCACCCAGCTTTGTGTCGTCTGCAAAATTGGAGATATTACATCTAGTTCCCTCGTCTAGATCATTAATATATATTGTGAATAGCTGGGGTCCTAGCACCAATCCCTGCGGTACCCCACTAGTCACTGCCTGCCACTTGGAAAAAGATCCGTTTATTCCAACTCTTTGCTTCCTGTCTGCCAAACAGTTGTCTATCCAAGTCAGTACCTTACCCCCAATCCCATGTGCTTTAACTTAGCATGCTAATCTCTTATGTGGGACCTTATCGAAAGCCTTCTGAAAGTCCAAATACACCACATCCACTGGTTCTCCCTTATCTATTCTACCAGTTACATCCTCAAAAAATTCCAGTAGATTAGTCAAGCATGATTTACCTTTTCTAAATCCATGTTGACTTTGTCCGATCCTGTCACTGTTTTCCAAGTGCTCTGCTATTACATCTTTTATAATGGACTCTAGCATTTTGCCCACTACCGATGTCAGGCTTACCGGTCTATAATTCCCCGTTTTCTCTCTACCACCTTTTATAAATAGTGGGGTTACATTAGCTACCCTCCAATCCATGGGAACTGTTCCAGATTCTATAGAATTTTGGAAGATGACCAGCAATGCATCTACTATTTCTAGGGCCACTTCCATAAGTACCCTAGGATGTAGATTATCAGGCCCTGGGGATTTATCGGCCTTCAATCCCATCAATTTCCATAACACCATTTTCCTACAAATATTGATTTCATTCAGTTCCTCCCTCTCATTAGACCCTATGTTCCCCGACACCTCTGGGAGGTTATTTGTGTCCTCCTTTGTAAATCGGGCGGTGTGTAAATCGGGCGGTGTGTAAAACGGGCGTTCGATCCGCTCACACTCGCTTTCCGCCTGGTGGTAAGAGTGAGAATTCACCTTTCACTGACAACTGTTCCAGAGTTTTGCAATCTGGAGTTGGAGCTTCAGAACGTTTCTCGCAATATGAAAAATAAAAGTTCATAGAATCATAGAATGACAGCTCTTTGGGGGGGAATTTTAACTCCAAAAAATGAGTGGTTTGGGGTCGGCTGGGAGGTTAAAGCGCTAAAAATCTGAATCCCGATGCCCAACCCACCCACTTCGAGTTTTAACGGAGGCAGGATGGGTGGCGGGCAGCCAACCCACTCGCTGAACACTGAGGGCGGGTTGGCTCTTTCAATATTATAATGAGGCTGGGTGCCTCATTTTGAAGCTCCATTTTAAACTTAACTCTGGCTGACCGGTTTTCTCAGGCCTCGGGAAACCCGCCAACTAAAGGAAGGCAAGGACTGCTGGATCCAGGAGGTAAGTGCCTTTCCACTTACCTGCTGGATCCAGTGTTCCTGCCTCGCCAACCCCGCCACGATCGGACACCCCCCTGACCCTTCTGATCACCCCCCGACCGCACCCCCGAGTCCTCCGACAGTCCCCGCCCACAAGGCCTCTGATCTCTAATCCCCCCTCCAGCCTTCTGATCCTCGGCCCCCAGCCCCCGTCCAGCCTCCTGGCCCCCAACTCCTCCTCTGGTCTTCGATCCTCAGCCCCTGGCCCCTCCTCCATCCTTCCGAGCCCCCATCCCCCTCTGATCACCGGCCTTCCTACAGCCCTTCACCCCCCGATCTCTGGCCCCCTCTGATCACCGGCCTTCCTACCCCCGCCGACCAATCTTCAATCCCTCCCTCCCTCCCTCCCTCCTCTCTGCTACTGCCCCCCCTCCCCCCCACCCCCCGCCAGCCAGCCAGCCACTCAATCTGGCTGGCAGCGGGCGGGAAACAGAGAAACAAAATGTTAATCCGGCCCCGTTGTTACTTCTGGCAGAGCCTGAGGAAAACCCGTTCTCCCGGGTTTCCCGACCACATTCCAGCCGCCCCACCTCCTACTCACCTCCATGTTAAACTTACGCGCTATACAATTAGTCCCAATACCCCCTGCTCTCTCTCTGTAGCCCTGCAAATTTTCTCCACTTCAAATATCATTTATCCAATTCTGTTTTGAAAGTTACTATTGAATCTGCTTCCCTCGCCCTTTCAGGCAGCGCATCCCAGATCACAACTCATTCCGTAAAAACAAATTCTCCTCATCTCCCCCTCTGGTTCTTTTGCCAATTACCTTAAATCTGTGTCCTCTGGTTCCCAACCCTCCTGCCAGTGGAAACAGTTTCTCCCGATCTACTCTATCAAAACCCCTGATAAATCTGAACGTCTCTATTAAATCTCCCCCTTAAATTACTCTGCTCAGCATCAACATTCTGGGGATAGGTTTTCAACTTCCCGTCCAAGCATGAAACAAGAGTTGCGAACTGGCTGCCCGTTACAAAAACCGCCTGATTTTAATTTACATTCATTTCTAAAGTGAGGATAATTTTGTGCTTTTTAAAAAAATCATTCTTGGGATTTGGGCGCCACTGGTTTGACTATAAAAGCCTTTACAATACCATTAACATTTTCTCTGCCAACAACGCCAAAATGCAAACAAAGCACCTGGGCTCGTTTCTAGAGGGATAGAATTGAAATGCAGAGAAGTTATGTTAAACTTATACAGAACCGTGGTTAGACCACACTTGGAGTGCTGTGCTCATTTCTGATCCCCATGTTATAAGAAGGATAGAGAGGCACTGGAGAAGGTAAAAAGAAGATTTACAAGGATGATGCCAGAACTGAGAGGTTATAACTATCAGGAAAGACTGAACAGGCTGGGGCTCTTTTCTCGAGAAAAGAGAAGGCTGAAGGATGACCTGATAGAGGTCTTTAAACTTATGAAAGGGATTGATAGGTAGATGTAGAGAAAATGTTTCCACTTGTGAGGAGTCCAAAACTAGGGGCCATAAATATAAGCTAATCACTAACAAATCCAATAGGGAATTCAGGAGGAACTTCTGTACCCAGAGAGTGGTGAGAATGTGGATCTCGGTGAGGGGTAGGGGGCAGGACAGGTGCAATCAGTGGGGGAGTGGGGCATGATGCCAGCAGCAGCCCGGATGGTTTTACTGCTCCCCTGCTCCTCCGGGCTCCACATTCAGGTAAATATGTTTTAAAAAGTTAACAGCTTGAGGTGGACCCTTTAAGGACAGCCTGTTAGGCCACATGTAGACCTGGTTTTCATAACACAGTCGACTGCATTCAGGGTGGTCCAGTATAACTTCGTTGAATATGCACTCCCTCAGTACTGCACTGGAGTGTCAGCCTACAGTATGTGCTCAAGTCTCTGGAGTGAGGCTTGAACCCACAACCTTCTGACTCAGAATCGAGAATGCTACCCATTGAGCCACCGCTAATAGCACAGCCTATTCATTTATTCACGTCGACTAAGAAATAGATTACAAAATAACATTTATTACAGAGAAGGCTGAGGGGTGACCTGATAGAGATCTTTAAGTTTATGAAAAGGTTGATAGGCTACATGTAGAGAAGATGTTTGCACTTGTGGGGGGCGACCAAAACTATGGGCCGTCAATATAAGATAGTCACTAATAAATCCATTAGGGAATTCAAGAGAAACTTCTTTACTCGGAGAGCATAGATGCATTTCAGGGGAACCTAGATAAGGGAAAAAGGAACAGAAGGATATTCCGACAGGGTTAGATGAAGTAGGGTGGGAGGAGGCTCGTGTGGAACATAAACACTGGCGTAGACCAATAGGGCCGAATGGCCTGTTTCTGTGGTGTAAATTCTATGTAATCTATGTAGTTGTATCTGAAAAACATATGCACTGAAAATCTACGAGACAATTAACAAAAGCATTGAAACCTTATTTCTTTGAATTGCTAATTTCCTGTTCAGATGCCATTCTGAGTCCAGCTGTAATGTTATGCTTTCACTTCATCTCTTGAGTTCATGTTTTTGAAGAAATGATCACATCAATAAGAATTTAAATACTTTTCCACCCCATGTTCAGCCAGATATAGATCTTCATTCAGAAACAGCATATTAATCACTATGACTGTTTTACATAAAAGTGCTGTTTGAAGTACGCCCGTAATTTCCGATAGGAGGCTCACTGCGTGCGGATGCCTCCTATCGGAAAAAAATCTATGCTCTTACCTGAGGGCTCCCGAGGTCCGGACACTTCCGCTCCTGGGCCTCTCCACAGTCGAAATGCGCAGGGCCCAGGTATCCCAGGGCGCATGAAGTTCGCAAGCGTCCCTGAGATCACGTGGGCCAGACCAGCCAATAGGAGAAGGGGATCTCCCTTCATACTTTTGACAGGTAGACCTGTCAAATACATGAATGGAGATCACCCCAAAAACACAGTAAAACATTAAATAATTTTTTTTAAACCATCACGTTTTTAAAATGAGTTAAAATTACATTAAATTACATATTTTAAACAAAAATTAAATTTTTTGAAAAATATAATTAAAGTTTTTTACAGGGCTAAAAATAAACTTACCTTTTTTAAAAGTATTTTTAAAGTATAAATGAGTGAAAAAAAATTTTTTTAATACTTTTTTCAACTCTTATGCTGGTAAAAGCAGGCCTTACGCCTGCTTTTACCAGGCGTAAGATTTCTAAGGGTTTTCAGCGGGTGGAGGTTCTGCAGAAAGCGGAACTCCCCACCCGCAGAGGCCCTTCTCCAGGGCAGGCGTCCGATCTGTCAAGAGCATTCTTAACAGATCGGAAATGCCGGTTTTCAGCGCATGCGCTTGGCATGCCTGAAACCGGCATTTCCGATGTCCCTATGGGTGTGTACACAGCGCGTACACACCCGTAGGCATCGGAAAATACGGGCCAATATGTTCCCTGGGCCTGGTGGTAATTGGAGCTGCTCATCAAGTGCTTTGAAATGATATTGGTTTAAATCTTCGGATGCATATAGACCCTGTGCCCTCAACACTGACTCAATCCCCATCCCTGGCCACTGTCTCTGGTTCAACCAGACTGTTCACAATCCTGAGATCCTCTTTGATCCCAAGCTTCCAACCCCGAATCCTTTCCATCGCAAATACCATCTACTTCTACCACTGTAATATTGCTCATCTCTGCCTGTACATCAGACCACCTTCTGCTGAAATCCTCCTTCAACCTCCAGACATGGTGACTCCAAATTTATCCTGGCTGGCCACCCATCCTCCAACCTCCGTATTCTTCAGCTCATCCCATACCCTATCCTACACCAAGTCCATCTTGCCCATCACCCCTGCCCTCACTAACCTACATTGGTGCCTGGTGCCCCCAACGCCTTTAATTTAAAACTCGCGTCCTTGTACTATATTTACAAATTAATTTACAACTGCCTTCTCCAAACAGGGTTAACTTTGAACAAAAACAACTTGCATTTATATAGCGCCTTTTATGTGGTAAATCATCCCAGGGTGCCTCACAGGAGCGTTATCAGACAAAATGTGACACCGAGCCACATAAAGAGATATTAGATCAGGAAAGAGAGAGGTTTTGAGGAGCATCTTAAAGGAGGAAAGGGAGGTAGAAAGGCGGAGAGGTTTAGGGAGGGACTTCCAGAGCGCAGAGCCTAGGTAGCTGAAGGCACGGCTGCCAATGGTAGGATGATAGAAATCGGGGTTGTGCAAGAGGCCAGCATTGGAGGAGTGCAGAGATCTCGGAGGGTTGCAGGGCTGAAGGTGGTTACAGAAATAGGGAGGGGCGAGGCCATGGAGGGATTTGAAAACAAGGATGAGAATTTTAAAATTGAGGCATTGGCCAGAATTTTGAGGAAGAAGGCGGGTTGGGGGCGGGGAGGGCTCCAAGACAGTCGGGAAACCCGGGAGGCCGGCTTTAACGGCAGGGCCTGATTTGCATGCAAGGCCTCAGTTTCCCACCCACAGCCAGCCAGATTGAGAGGCTGGCTGGCGACGGGCGGGCGGGTAGGCCTGCGGCCGCACAGAGGAAAAGGAGAGGGTTTGCGCGGGAGCCGGGCTGTTAAATGGATGGATCGGGAGGGTGGGTTGAGGATCGGGTGTTGGGCTGGGCCATTAAATGAATCGGGGGGTGGGGGGCTGGGTAGGTTGGGCCGGGCCGTCAAATGGATCGCGGGGGGTTGTGGGGGCCAGAGGAGTTGGAGGGGGAGAAAGGATCGGGTTGGATGATGGTGGGGGTGGGGAAGATCGTGGCCGGCCACGGGAGGATCGGTGGGGGGGAGAGAAGATCGTGGCCGGCCTCAGCATCATTGCTGGGGGTGGGGGGGAATTGCCTGGGGTCTGTGGGGGTGATAGGAGGCCTCGTGAGGGGGTCTCCGATTGCGGGGGTTGGGTTAGGTAGGGACCCTGGATCCAGGAAGTAGGTATAAAGGCACTTACCCCCTGGATCCAGCAGTCCCCGCATTGCTGTAACTGCTGGGTTTCACGAATTGTGTAAAACCCGTCCACATGCAGTTAAAAACAAAATGGAGGTTAAAAAAGAGGCTTCCAGCCTCATTATAATATTTAAATTTATGGTCCGCCCCCTTGGAGCAGGTTGGTCCCCTCCCCCCCTCCCGCCTCCGCTAAAACCGGAAGTGGACGGGTTGGAGGCAGGATCAGTTCGGGAATCCCATTTTTAACAATTTAACTACCCCCACGCTCCAAAGCCACCCGCTATTTAAGGTGAAAATTCCCCGCAATGTCTGAGACATAACAGTTTGTTGTTTCCTTTCTTCTGAAGCAGGACAGTTAAGCCTGTAACTGCCGAAAATCTGTAGCATGTCATTGCTTTTGTTCACTTATCCATCTGCTGTTTAATAAATCTTTCTGTCAATGCACCACGGGCAATCATGGGGGGTGATTTTGCCAGCCCTGGGGAGGCGGGTTTGGAGGTGGGACTGCCGGGAAAATGGCAGAATCTGGGGGCGGGTACCCATCCCGCCCCTAACCCGCCTCCGTGCCATCTTCCCAGGAGGCGGGTACCCGACCCGCACCGGGCCCCGTCTCCTTGAGGCGGGAAGGGGATTACAGCCACTAAACTGCCTGTTCATAGGTAGTTAAAAGGCAGTTAAGAGGATTATCCCCATTTTTCCAACAGAGGTGCGGGCTTCCCGACGTCAGGAAACCCCGCCAGGGTCAGCGAGGTGAGCAGTTGGTCTGCGGGGGTGAGAGGGGTCCAAAAGTGTGCTGTGGAGGTGAGTGATGGGTGCAAGTGTGGAGAGGTAAGTATGTGAGGTGAGTGAAAGTGTTAGAAAAAGTTTCCTTACCTTTGTTTCTTCCTGCAGGCTTCAATCGTTGGGGATCCGGAGGCTCCGGCATCTCCACGGCAGAGATGACAGAATGGCTGCTGCATTCTCCGATGCAACAGCCATCTGCTTTCTGCTCAGGAAATAGGTTTGGTGAGCCTTGAGTACAAGAACTCACCAAACAACAGAGAATGTCAGTGTTTGACAGCTTCTCAAAGCTGTCAAACGATGACAATTCATCTGTCAAAAAATTTTTGACAGATGAAACATCATACGCTGACGTTCTCTGTCACCTGGCTTTCCCTTAATTGGCCTGCTGAGCCTGCTGGGCGGGCTTAACAAGGTCAATCAAGGGAAAATAGCGTGGGTTGGCCGGACATCGATGGAGGTGGGACTGAAACCCGACAAGCAGCACTCCCGGCCTCCATCACGCCTCCATTGGCAAAATCACCCCCAAGTCTCTCGTAGCTTGTTAGATTGCTTTCGGAATTAACTTTTTAAAAATGTATTCATTCATCGGCTGTGGGCGTCGCTGGCAAGGCCAGCGTTTATTGTCCATCGCTAATAGCCCTTGAAAAGATGCTGGTGGGCCTTCTTCTTGAACTGCTGCAGTCCGTGTGGTGAAGGTACTCCCACAGTGCTGTTAGGGAGGGAGTTCCAGGATTTTGACCCAGCAATGCTGGAGGCACGGCCGATATATTTCCAAGTGTGGTGTATGGCTTGGAAGGGAACTTGGAGCTGGTGGTGTTCCCATGCGTCAGCTGCCTTCCTGAAATTGCCGCACGGGTTTTTTGTACCTCCCCTTTTTATCTCTGCCTTCCCAAAGAGCTAGCATTATGGACAGTTGGTGGGGGAGGAGAATGAGGTCTAATGGTCAACGTGAAGACTGTTGGGCCGAATGGTCTTTCCTTGCCTTTCCATTTGCATGTATGTACACACTCCAACTGCACCTTTAAACTCGCCAAATAGCCTTGACTCCTAATATCTTGTCTGGTGAATTATTCCAAACATTTGTCAACCTTTGAGGAAATATTTTTCCTCAAGATCTATTCTAAATTTACTTTATGTTGAATTACATTTCTTGCGCTGCCTTGTATTGCAGTAATATAAGGCAGCAATAGGGAGACTAGATTGTGCGGGTGAAGAAAATAGCGGAACAAATTACCAAATAAACCTTAAAAAAATAAAGCTATATTTTAGGTCCAGCGGTGAGCTTTCACAGACCTGCATTGACAGAAAACCCTTTGTAGTCCACATGATGGAGTTTCACATTTGAAGACAGATAATGAAACCATTAAATCCACAAGATTTCAAGCTCCCAATGAGGGAAAATTTCTTCTGTGTGTGCTTTGCAAATGCATTCTCTATAAACGTTCTTTAGAAACGAGTCGACAATTTTTTTCTACAGTTGCTCAGAGATCTTCCCCCATTGTTGATGTGTGACTTTAAAAATAACTCTTGTGGCATAAATCTTATGCCACCCGGGTGTGAAACTGGCATTGCGGATCGGCTGCCCGTAATTGAAACTGCCCGATTAGCGTCAGATTTCCCTTTTATCCTCTTCAATCCCACTTGTGTTTTTCATACGGCTGCATATCCATGGCACTATTTTGAAGAAGAGCAAAGGAGTTCTCCCCAAAGTGTCATAGTCACTGTTGTAATGTAGGAAACACAGCAGCCAATTTGTGCACAGCAAGGTCCCACAAACAGCAATGTGATAATAACCAGATAATCTATTTTTAGGAACAGCACCTCATCTTTCGATTAGGCGCTTTACAGCCTTCTGGACTCAACATCGAGTTCAACAATTTCAGACCATAACCTCTGCCCCTACCTTTTTTTTCCCCTTTTTCTTTCCAATTTTTATTCTCTCTCTCCCGTGGCAGCTGTCGATCATCCTGCCATCGCCATTTACACTTCATCCAGAGCCATCTTTTGTTTCTTAACTTGTCGCATTACCATCTCCTTTTGCCTTGCATCATCATCCCTTTTGTCTCTTAATCTCTCCTGCCTTCCATCCTATCACAGACCTCCTCTTTTGTTCTTTCTCCCCTCCCTCCTTTCCCTGCCCCTACACTTGCTTAAAAACCTGTTCCATCTCCAGCTTTTTCCAGTTCTGACGAAGGGTCATCGACCTGAAACGTTAACTCTGTTTCTCTCTCCACAGATGCTGCCTGACCTGCTGAGTATTTCCAGCATTTTCTCTTTTTATTTCAGATTTCCAGTATCTGCAGTATTTTGCTTTTGTAATCTATTTTTAGGTATTGGTTAAGGGATAAATAGTGGCCAGAATACCGGGGAGCACTCCCCTGCTCTTTCATTTCCATACAGCACTCAAATAACATTATGAGTCCATTATTGTAAAATCTAGTCACATTTTCATATGAGTGTCTTATTGCCTTCAAACCTGGAGGTGTGATGTGTGCAACTATGTGATGAACTTGTTGTCAATCGTGGTGTCAGTTATAGCTCAGTGACAACACTCTTGCCTCTGAGTCAGTGGGTTGTGGATTCAAGCCCCACTCCAAAGACTTGAGCACATATTCTAGGCTAACACTTCAGTGCAGTACTGAGGGAGCGATGCACTGTTGGAGTTGCTGTCATTCGGATGAGACATTAAACTGACACCCTGTCTGCCCTTTCATGTGGATATAAAAGATCCCACTGCACTGTTTTGAAGAAGAGCTTGGGAGTTCTGCATAAAGTGTAATCGTTGTTGTATTGTAGGAAACAAAGATACCAACTTGTGCACAGCAAGTTCCCATGAATTGGAATATGATAATGACCAGATAATCCATTTTTAGGTGTTGGTTGAGGGACCAACAGGTGATCGGTGGCCAGGACACCAGGGAGAACTCCCCTGCTCTTCTTCAAAATGGTGCCGTGCGATCTTTTACGTCCACCTGAGCGAGCAGACAGGGCCTCGGTTTAACGTCTCATTCAAAAGACGGAACCTCTGACAGTGCAGAACTGGGAGTGTCAACCTAGATTTTGTACTCAAGTTCCTGGAGTGGGATTCGAACCCACAACCTTCTGATAAAGGTACAGTTAATAAGACAGGTATACGGAAAACACAGATGAGACTGAAGAGGATACAAGAAAAATCTGACAAGGTAACCTGAACGACATCACAGTTAGTAGAGCAATTCTGCTAGCTCCAAAATTTGCTACATCATTGCTGACTTTCTCTAACTTAAGCTTCGACCACCAACTATTGTTTGCATAAGTCATTTCCTGTATGCCAGCACTTTCTGTACTACAATTAGTCAAAACTCTGAGACGTTTTCAACAACTGAGATCTTTCAGTTATGATTAAAGATATTTATAAGTTCCAATCATTGAAGCACGATAGTTTGACCGTCACAAGGCGAGATTACAGGAAGAACATCTAGTTCTCATTTAGATCATCAATTCCCAACAGCAAACCATGATATACTCTTCAAGTATTAAGGGAGCTGTTTGATTTTATTGGGTACAATCAGCAGCATTACTTTGAGGGCGCAAGCTAAACTCAGTTCTAGTGGCAAGGCATGGGGGGGCCAGGTTTTTCATCTGTCCAATGGGACATGCCTGCAACTGATTGATGAGTATTGGTCAACAGGTGTTTTTGTGACTGGAAGGCTGTTTCCAGTGTTTTTGTAGTACAAATCAATGATTTAGACTTCAGTGTAGGGGGCATGATTAAGAAGTTTGCAGAAGATACAAAAATTGTCTGCAGGACGATATCAATGGGCTGGTCAGGTGGGCAGAAAGGTGGCAAATGGAATTCAATCCAGATAATTATGAGGTAATGCATTTGGGGAGGGCTAACAAGGCAAGGGAATACACAGTAAATGGCAGGGTACTGAGAAGTGTAGAGGAACAGAGGGACCTTGGAGTGCAAGTCCACAGATCCCTGAAGGTAGCAGGTCAGGTAGATAAGGTGGTTAAGAAGGCATACGGGTTACTTAGCCGAGGCATAGAATATAAGAGCAGGGAGGTAATGCTTGAAACAGAGTAAAAACCATTAGTTCAGCCACAGCTAGAGTACTGTGTACAGTTCTGGTCACCACATTACAGGAAAGATGTGATTGCACTAGAGAGGGTATGGAGGAGATTTATGAGGATGTTGCCAGGACTGGAGAATTTTAGCTGTGAGGAAAGATTGGATAGGCTGAGGTTGTTTTCTTTGGAACAGAGGAGGCCGAGGGGAGACTTAATTGAGGTGTATAAAGTTATGAGGGCACCTAGATAGAATGGATTGAAGGACCTTTTTCCCCTAGCAGAGGGATCAATAATCAGGGGGCATAGATTTAAAGTAATTGGGAGAAGGATTAGAGGGGAGCTGAGGAGAACTTTTTTCACCCAGAGGTGGTGGGGGTCTGGAACTCACTGCCTGAAAGGGTGGTAGAGGCAGAATCCCTCATCACATTTAAAAAGTAGTTGGATATGCACTTAAAATGCCATAACCTACAGGGCTATGGACCAAGAGCTGGAAAGTGGGATTAGGCCGAATAGCTCTTTTTTGGCCGGCACAGACAAAATGGGCCGAATGGTCTCCTTCTGTGGTGTAAATTTCTATGATTCTATGAAAACAGTAAGAAGCTAGTTACGTGGTATCAGTAATCTTTCAAAAAAGAAGTTAATGGGCCATAATTTGCTATCAAAATAACGGTGATGCTAATGGCGCAAACCGTTGTTTACACACAAATGGTACAGCAACTTCAGGCGAGGGGCAACAACTTGCTGTCCGAGTTGCACCGCTCCTCCATTAACTTTGTGCAAACAGCATCTCGCTGTCTGCCTCATGCATTGAACAGCATGAAGTTGCTGTATTTGCACAGTAGATACGAACTAAACTCGTCACAGAAACTTAAGTCTTGTCCATTTCAGTTTAAGTACCCTTTTAATGGTGTGATAAGTGTTAATTGCTGTCAGTCAACCTCTCTGGCACTGAAAATTAATAATTACAAGTGTGGAGTCTCATTCCTTCAGATTTAATTGTTGGAGATTTCCTTTCTGCAGCTTTGTTCCTTTCTCTCTTAATCCATTTTCCCCCCCTCTCTGTATCTCTCTTTCTGTACCTGATTTGGCATTGCATTCACCCACTCTAATTTACACTTCCTTCTCAGTTCTTGCGCTGTTAAGTTTCACAATCAATCAATCTAATTGTTTAAGGAGATATGTTGCGGCCTGTCCTGTTTACTCAGGTCCCAGATGCCCGGGTTTCCCTCGCTGCAATGTTATCAGCTCTCACTTCCAGCAACATGCCAAGCAAAAAAAATTATAAAACTTAAAATGCGCAGGGGCAAGTCTAATTAAAGGCAGATGCCGTTAGATGCCCTGCCATAGCAAGTTATGGTCTATGTGTAAAATATGAGGCAGTAGTCCAGCCACAGCCATACGGCACATGTAATTACTTCCATTCAATCACTTTGTACACTTTGAGCAGAACGCACTGTGCTTTGATTCTACATCTAAACAACGTGTTCCCCAAGAGAAAAACAGTTCAAGGTAATCAACTGCGAGAAGTTGTGACTGTTTATTTTTTGAATTCCAGACATTTACTTATCATTGATACAAGCTCTGTGACATCCTGAATAAGACTACTGACCAGAGAATATTCACCGAGACCCTTTAGCTATGGTACAAGCCCAATGACTGATGGGGCACAAACACTGGGTGTGTGGGTGTCTTATATTGTTGTGTCGACACACTTGATAAGTATTCTACCCAATAGGTCCAAAAATGATAAAGCAACTTCTTTGAAGTTCAAAGGTTCAATAATCTGTGTTTGGAACTCATGGTCTGCATTATGGAACTTCTATTTCACTGCCAGTTCCTTTAGTTCCGTACAAAACTGATCAACCATCTCTCCCACTTTTAGTTGAGCCCAACAAAAGGGGGTCTGTATCAAGCATAATGTTTTTCTTGGCATGGAATGATTGGAAAGTGCTGCTTTGGCACCATTGTAATCATCACTCTCCCCCGTATTAGTCAAAACAAATTGTCGTAATCGCTCCCCAGCACGATATGGGAGTACAGTCCTGTTCCACTCAAGTGCAGCGATAGTAAATCAAATCATTGCCCCCTTTCAAACTTCTTAAGTGAGTTTGGCCAATGATTAGGGTTACTAACCCTCCAGGATGGACCTGGAGGCGCCAGGAATTTAAAATGAATCTCCTGGACACTGCTGCAAGCGACGCGGGAGAAAAAAAGTCAAAGGGGCATTAAAAAAAATTGTGGTTTTTTTTCTCATTTACTTTAAACACTTTCATTTATTAGTTATAAAGGTATTGGAGATGGGGGAGAAAGACTAAATATCAACAGAAAATGCTGGAAAAACTCAGCAGGCCAGGCAGCATCCGTGGAGAGAGAAACAGTTAACGTTTCAGGTCGAAGACCTTTCATCAGAACTGGAAAAAAGCAGGAAATGGAATAGATTTTAAAGCAAGTTTAGGGCTGGAAAAAGGGGGAGGGGATGAAAGAACAAAAGGGAAGGTCAGTGATAGGATAGAAAGCAGGAGAGATTAAGAGACATTGAGAGACATTAAGAGATATTCAAGGCAAGAGGAGGTGGTGATGTGACAGGTTGAGGCTAGATGAAGTGTGAAATGCGCTGGCAGAATAAAGGACAACTGCCAGCTTCTGGGAGGGAAGAAAAAAAGGCCAAACAAAAGGGTGGATGAAAAAATAAAATAAAAATATATATATATATGTGATAGGGGCCGGGGTTATGATCTGAAATTGTTGAACTCTATGTTGAGTCCAGAGGGCTGTAGAGTGCCTAAACGAAAGATGAGGTGCTGTTCCTCGAGCTTACGCTGAGCTTCCGTGGAACAATGCAAGAGGCCGAGGGCGGTGAGGTCAGAGTGGGAATGGAGCAGTGAATTAAAGTGACAGGCCACCAGGAGCTCGGGGTCCCCCTTATGGACTGAACAGAGGTGTTCCGCAAAGCGGTCACCCAATCGGCGTTTGGTCTCCCCAATGTAGAGGAGACCACATCGTGAGCAGCGAATACAGTATACTAAATTGCAGGAAGTACAAGTAAATCGCTGTTTCACCTGGAAGGGGTGTTTGGGGCCCTGGACAGTGGGAAGGGGGGAGGTATAAGGGCATGTGTTGCATCTCCTGCACTTGCACGGGAAGGTGCCGGGCGAAGGGGAAGGGGTGCTGGGGGTGGTAGAGGAGTGGAGCAGGGTGTCGCGGAGGGAGCGGTCCCTGCAGAATGCTGAAAGGGGAGGTGAGGGGAAGATGCGTTTGGTGGTGGGATCACGCTGGAGGTGGCGGAAATGGCAGAGGATGATCCGTTGAATGTGGAGGCTGGTGGGGTGAAAGGTGAGGACAAGGGGAACTCTATCATGGTTCCGGGAGGGAGGGGCAGGGGTGAGGGCAGAAGTGCGGGAGATAGAACGGACACGGTCGAGGGCCGTGTCAACCACAGTAGAGGGGGATCCTCGGTTGAGGAAAAAGGAAGACATGTCGGAAGCACTGGTATGGAAGGTGGCATCGTCAGAGCAGATGTGGCGGAGACGGAGAAACTGGGAGAATGGAATAGAGTCCTTACAGGAGGCGGGGTGGGAGGAAGTGTAGTCCAGGTAGCTGTGGGAGTCAGTGGGCTTGTAGTGAATGCTAGTCAATAACCTATCCCCAGAGATGGAGATGGAGAAGTCGAGGAAAGGAAGGGAAGAGTCGGAGATGGACCATGTGAAGGTGAGGGAAGGGTGGAAATTGAAAGCATAGTGAATGAAATTTTCGAGTTCAGGGTGAGAGCAGGAGACGGCACCGATACAGTCATCAATGTACCGGAAAAAGAGGTGAGGGAGGGGACCCGAGTAGGACTGGAACAAAGAGTGTTCCACATATCCCACGAAAAGGCAGGCATAGCTAGGACCCATGCGGGTACTCATAGCAACACCTTTGATTTGGAGGAAATGAGTGGAGTCAAAGGAGAAGTTGTTCAATGTGAGAACAAGTTCAGCCAGGCGGAGGAGGGTGGTGGTGGATGGGGACTGGTTGGGCCTCTGTTCAAGGAAGAAGCGGAGCGACCTCAGGCCGTCCTGGTGGGGGATGGAGGTGTAGAGGGATTGTACGTCCATAGTGAAAAGGAGGCAGCTGGGGCCGGGAAACTGGAAACTGTTAAAGTGGCGGAGGGCGTCGGAAGATTCGTGGATGTAGGTGGGAAGAGACTGGACAAGGGGAGAAAAAATAGAGTCGAGATAGGAAGAGATAATTTCCGTGGGGCAAGAACAGGCTTAAACAATGGGTCTACCAGGGCAGTCCTGTTTGTGGATCTTGGGAAGGAGGTAGAAGTGGGCTGTGCGGGGTTGGGGAACTATGAGGTTGGCGGCCATGGGGGGAAGATCTCCAGGGGAGATGAGGTCAGTGACAGTCTTGGAAACGGTGGCTTGATGTTCGGTAGTGGGGTCATGGTCCAGGTGGAGATAGGAGGAGGTGTCGGAGAGTTGGCGTTCAGCTTCCGCTAGGTAGAGGTCGGTACGCCAAACAACAACAGCACCACCCTTGTCAGCAGGTTTAATGACAATGTCGGGGTTGGATCTGAGAGAATAGAGTGCTGCAAGTTCAGAGGGAGGTAGGTTGGAGTGAGTGAGGGGAGCAGAGAAATGGAGCCGGCCGATGTCACGGCGGCAGTTTGCAATGAAAAGATCTAGAGAGGGTAAGAGGCCAGAGGGAGGGGTCCAGGTAGAACGGGAATTCTGAAAGCGGGAGAAAGGGTCAGCCGTGCGGGGGGAAGACTCCTGGCCAAAGAAGTGGGCACGAAGGCGAAGGCAGTGGAAAAAGAGCTCAGCATCGTGCTGAGCTCAAAATTCATTGAGGTGGGGGCGTAAGGGGATGAAGCTCAGGCCTTTGCTGAGGACTGATCGTTCGGGGTCAGAGAGGGGAAGGTCAGAAGGGATAGTGAAAACACAGCAGGAGGTGAGATTGGGAGAAGGGGGGTCAGAGGAAAGTGAAGGGGAAGAAGGTTCCGGAGGGGCGTTGGTGTTCAAGAGTTGATGAAGCTTGCGATCCTTGACATCAGAAAATAAGAAAAAATGTTTTGTGTTGAAGCGTCGGATGAGTTGAAGGATGAAATGGAACTGTGGACCCGGACAGCTTTAAGATAGAGTGCGCCGGTGCTGCTGAAGAGAAAGGTCGAGAGTGTTCATGTGGCGCCGCATGGCGTTGAGCGTGGATCTCAAGATGTGGCGAGAGCAGTAGTTCGAGGAACGATGAATATCTTGGAGATATTTGTAATCCTGGGTGGATCCGAAACGCGAAGGGTGGAAGTTTAGTTGGAATCCACGTGGAATAAGACGGAACTGGAGACAGTTGCTGAGGAAAGTAATGTGGCTGTGAAACCAAGTCTTGGCAGATACCTGATCAAACACGAGAAGGGAAACTGAAAGCAATGAAGAGGAACAAGGTTGAAGAGACAAACGGAAGTCCCGTCGAAGAAAAGAGCAGAACTTCTTCAAGGTAGGCATTCCTAGAAGAGAGGTGGCAGTGGACCAAACACTAATACGATAGCAAAATACTGCGGATGCTGGAAATCCGAAATAACAACAGAAAACGCTGGAAAAACTCAGCAGGCCAGGCAGCATCCGTGGAGAGAGAAACAGAGTTAACGTTTCAGGTCGAAGACCTTTCGTCAGAACTGGAAAAAAGCAGGAAATGAAATAGATTTAAAGCAAGTATAATGCTGGGAAAAGGGGGAGGGGATGAAAGAACAAACGGGAAGGTCAGTGGTGGGATAGAAAGCAGGAGAGATTAAGAGTCATTGAGAGACATTAAGAGATATTCAAGGCAAGAGGAGGTGGTAATGTGACAGGTTGAGGCTAGATGAAGTGTGAAATGTGCTGGCAGAATGAAGGACAGCTGCCAGCTTCTGGGAGGGAAGAAAAAAAGGCCAAACAAAAGGGTGGATGAAAAAATAAAATAAAAATATATATATATGTGATAGGGGCCGAGGTTATGATCTGAAATTGTTGAACTCTATGTTGAGTCCAGAGGGCTGTAGAGTGCCTAAACGAAAGATGAGGTGCTGTTCCTCGAGCTTACGCTGAGCTTCAGTGGAACAATGCAAGAGGCCGAGGACGGTGAGGTCTGAGTGGGAGTGGAGCGTAGAATTAAAGTGACAGGCCACTGGGAGCTCAGGGTCCCCCTTACGGACTGAACGGAGGTGTTCCGCAAAGCGGTCACCCAATCTGTGTTTGGTCTCCCCAATGTAGAGGAGACCACATCGTGAGCAGCGAATACAGTACAATAAATTGCAGGAAGTACAAGTAAATCGCTGTTTCACCTGGAAGGGGTGTTTGGGGCCCTGGGGAGAAAGACTGCTTGATTGGGTGAGATGGGAGGCCATGTTCTTGAATCTGTGTGAGTACATCCAATCAGATATGGCATGCCTGCCAAAGGATCGCAACTGAGGAGGTATCAGAATACGCACCAAATACAGACAGGATAAGCATTAATTCTCCGGACCACTCCCACTCTGACCTCAGCCTCCTACACTGTTCCAATGAAGCTCAACGTAAGCTCGAGGAACAGCACCTCTTCTTTCGATTAGGCATTTTACAGCCTTCCAGACTCAACACTGAGTTCAATAATTTCAGATCTTAACCTCTGCCCCCATTTTCTTGGACGGCCGCTTTTACTGATGATTCTGATATTCCCATTTACACCTCCTCTAGACCCATCTTTTCTTTCTTTACTTGTCCCATTACCATCTCTTTTCACCTTGCACCATCATCCCTTTTGTCATTTAATATCCAGCATCCGGAGTATTTTGCTTTTGTATAAGCGTTACTGGTGCCATATTAATAGATTCACTGATAAGAACTTGCATTTATAGAGCGCCTTTCATAACCTCAGGACGTCCCAAAGCACATTACAGCCAATGAGTACTTTTAAGGTATAGTCACTGTTACAGTGTAGGAAATGTGGCAGCCAATTTGTGTACAGCAAGCTCCCACAAACAGCAATGTGATAATGACCAGATAATCTGTTTTAGGGATGTTGGTTGAGGGATAAATATTGCCCAGGACACTGGGCTTGAACAATACTGAAAAGTAATTATCAGCCATCGACCTACTTGCTGATCCATTGCATTTCAGCCAAGATCTTACCAAATCAAGAATAGCATTACTCAAGGATTTAGTTCCCTCTGCTATATACATATATAATTATATAATAATGTTAAACGCTACAGTTAAAAGATCACAAGTTATATAGAGATGTAAATTGCCATTTGAGCCCACCCTTGTTTACCCATCCATAAGGGAAAAAAAACTACAGTCTCCCAATCACTCTTGAATTCCTCTAAGGTTTCACCTCCACTAGCCTACCTGAAAGTCTATTCCAAGTGTCAATTACTTTTTATGAGAAGAAACAGGCTGGGGTTCTTTTCTCTCCAAAAGAGAAGAGTGAGGAGTGACCTGATGGAGGTATTTAAGCTTATGAAAGGGTTTGATAGGGTGGGCGTAGAAAGGATGTTTCCACTTGCGGGAGAGACCAGAACTAGGGGCCATAAATAAACTATAGTCACTAATAAATCCAATCAGGAATTCAGGAGAAACTTCTTTACCCAGAGAGTGGTTAGAATGTGGAACTCGCGACACAGGGAGTGGTTGAGGCGAATAGTATAGTCGCATTTAAGTGGAAGCTAGATAAGCACATGAGGAAGAAAGGAATAGAGGGTTATGTTACAAAGTATTACAAAGTATTTACAGCACAGAAACAGGCCATTCGGCCCAACAGGTCCATGCCGGTGTTTATGCTCCACATGAGCCTCCTTCCACCCCTTTGCATCTAACAGCTTGATGGGAGTTACCTGCCTTTTGGACGAGGTGATCGTCATCCCAGCCAGAAACAGGTCCAGCTCGCGCTTGAAGGAATTCAATGAATCAGCGTTCATCGCGTGAGCCGGCAGCCTGTCCCAGAAGTCCCACTATTCCCTGGGAAATGAACCACCTCTTGACATCTAACCTAGATCTGGCCATACATAACTTAAAATTGTGAACCGTACCTCCCACCAGCCCCCCTCCCCGACCCCCCCACCACCCCACCCCCCCCCACACCCGTCCTCCCTGACCTAGTTAGTGCCATCTGTGGTAGTGTGGTTGCTAAGGGAACATCTGTTGCTTGTCATGTGAAGGGAAGACAGTTACTGGAGCTTAAGTGGTGTGTCTGATCTCTTATGCCTTTATATGAAACATAAAATGGATTCTTGAAACCCATTTCTGGTGAATGTAACCTCGTGCACTGAATAATTCAGCCAATAGAATTTCTTGGCTTGCTAGTAATCTTGATAGTCTTAAAAAATACTTTTTAATAGAGAACCCTGGCATGTTCATCAGCAGTCAAATTCCACAGAAATAAAAGTCTTTGAGTAACCTTGAGGTCACCTTTTGCTGAAACTCTTGTTAAACTAGGTTGTGTATATAAAAAAAACCTTTTAAAAGCTTTCATTAATGCTAATGCTGAGTGCCAGTATTGTAAATGGAGAATACATCTGCTATAGAGGGAGGCATTGTAAATGGAGAAATATACCTGCTGCAAGGGAAGGTATGGGTCTGGATTTTGCGGTCAGCAGAGAAGTGACAGCGCTCGCCGCTCGCCGCTGTCCTTGAAGAAAGCTTCCCGCAAAGATCTAGCAATCTCTGTGATGTGGATTTCATCTTTCCCGATATTAATTTTATTCTGGCGCCATGTAGAGTGGATCTCCAGTGTCCAGCAACAGTGATGTCCTCAAGTAGGCTAAGCAGCCAATCACATAGAAAAATCCTGACAGACAGCAAACCAGGAAGTAAAAAGCACTGATTATCCCTCACTTTTTAATCATTTTACAGAGAGCAAAATAAAGACTAGGACTTACACATGGGATTAAGGTAGAATCTGAAATATCAAAAACAAACTTTAATAAATAATAGTTTTTATTATTTTAAAAATATATGGGAATTTGTATCGTAATGGAGAAATTTGACAATCCACAAATCTAAAATTAATTTTTCAGGGCCAGACTGGCTGTTCCGCAGTAATTATGACTTAGTACGCTGTTAAAAACCCAGTTACACCTCATTCAACAAGACTTAACTTTTTCAGGGTTTTTTGCAGCGAGACTAGACCCTAAAAAGTGCAAGTTCACATCAGTTGAAGTGATTTGTAAGATTCCCTCTGCGAGGACTTCAACAGCACACCCTGTGGAGGAGCAGCAAATCACTGACAGCAACTTCTGCATTTCCACGTTTAACTGCGCATGTGTGGACACCAGGAGTTACTGTATCATTCTAAAGGGGAAGAGAAAACACAATTACATTCAACTCCCGGGTAGCGTCATTGCTGAGTAAATTAACCTATAACTGGATTTGGATAATTGGAGTAAGGGGCTTCTTAGTAGTCAAGGTCCCAGGCAATGCATTCAACAGAAGCTGCATTACTAATTTTTATGATATGATCAATCAACAATTGATACATGTTTGCATGGCAGAGCTTTGCCTCTACCCTTTAAAATAAGGAAGCATTCATATAATTCTCTGAAGCAAAGAGGATAACTTTTGTATCTCAACATTTGTTACAAATTGTGTTCAATCATACTTCACTAATAGCCCAGCGATTGCCAGTGTCAAGTCTGACAGTTCCTCAGTTCTTCTTTCCTGGCTTTGCACACAAGTTGGCACCCAACTGCCAAAGCATAGAATACTATGGCATCAGCTTCTGCATATATATTTTATGCATTAATACATTGAATGAATTCTAGAACTGCATTGAGCAACAACTGACATCTACCTTACATTAAAACAGAGGAGAAAGAGAAAAAGGAATGAGGTTCTGCTACTCCAAACCATAACTGGAATGAATTCCTTCTGTAATTATAGTCCGCACCAATGTTAATTTCAAAAACGTTGTCCAGACATCTCAAATGTAGATTGATATTAATTATTAATTGCCACTCATGGCTGGCCTCCCACGTTCTGCCCTACGTAAACTTGAGGTTATCCAAAACTTGGCTGCCTGTGTTGTAACTCGCACCATTGACCAGAACCTTAACTGGGCCAGCCACATAAATACCGTGAGTACAAGAGCAGATCAGAGGCTGGGAATTCTGTAGAGAGTATCTCAACTCCTGACTCCCTCAAAGCCTTTCAACCATCTACAAGGCACAAGTCAGGAGGGTGATGGAATACTCTCCTGTTGCCTGCATGAGTGCAGCTCCAACAACACTCAAGAAGCTTGACACCATCCAGGACAAAGCAGCCCGCTTGATTGGCTCTCCATCCACCACCTTAAACATTCACCCCCTCCACCACCAGCGTACCATGGCTGCAGTGTGTACCATCTACAAGATGCACTGTAGCAACTCGCCAAGGCTTCTTCAACAGCACCTCCCAAGCCCACGATCTCGACCACCTAGAAGGACAAGGGCAGCAGGCGCATGGGAACACCATCTCCTCCAATTTCCCCTCCAAGTCACACACCATACTGACTTGGAAATATTTCACTGCTCCTACATAGTCGCTGTGTCAAAATCCTGGAATTCCCTCCCTAACAGCACTATGGAGTACCGTCACCATGCGAACTGCAGTGGTTCAAGAAGGCGGCTCACCACCACCTTCTCAAGGGCAATTAGGGATGGGCAATAAATGCTGGCCTACAATTGGTTACTCTAAAATGGTGACATCAGCTGGATTGAAGGGTCTTGTTTAGCCAAACCTATCCTGAATCAAAAGATGTTTGGCTCTTCCCTCTTCTGTGGCTCTAAAAATTGAAGACGGTTCCTCTTTAATTATTGTGAAATGTATTTTATACACTGGGCTTTTACTACTTAGTGCTTGAGATGAGACCCATGAGATATAAATGTCCTGGAATTATTTTCATTTGGTATATGAGCATAGCACAGAGTTCTCAAGGTTCAAATTTGTGCAGCTGTGTTCTCCTCACCCACGCGTCAGAGAAAATTGCACGCTAAACAACAAACGTTCCCCTAGCAACCGCAGTATCAGTATTGAATAGGAGAACCACCAATTAGAATAGTTCCAGCACTCATAGCCATGACAACAGTGACACAGTCAATAAAGAATGAAAGAAAGAACTTGCATTTATATAGCGCCTTTCACAAACTCAGGACGTCCCAAAGCACTTTACAGCCAATTAAGTACTTTTTGAAGTGTAGTTACTGTTGTAATGTAGGAAATGCACAAGCCAATTTGAGCACAGCAAAGACCCACAAACCGCAATGAGATAATGACAAATCAATCTGTTTTAGTGATATTGGTTGAACAAAAACAACAACAACTTGTATTTATATAGCACCTTTAACGTAGTAAAACATCCCAAGGTGCTGCACAGCAGTATTTTAAGACAAAAAATTTGACACCGAGCTACATAAGGAGAAATTAGGGCTGGTGACCAAAAGCTTGGTCAAAGAGGTTGGTTTTAAGGAGCGTCTTAAAGGAGGAAAGAGAGGTAGCGAGGCAGAGAGGTTTAAGCAGGGAATTCCAGAGCTTAGGGCCTAGGCAACAGAAGGCATGGCCACCAATGGTTGAGCGATTATAATCAGGGATGCTCAAGAGGGCAGAATTAGAGGAGCGCAGATATCTCGGGGGGTTGTGGGGCTGGAGGAGACTACAGAGATAGGGTGGGGCAAGGCCATGGAGGGATTTGTAAACAAGAATGAGAATTTTGAAATTGAGGTGCTGCTTAACCGTGAGCCAATGTAGGTCAGCGAGCACAGGGGTGATGGGCGAACGGGACTTGGTGCGAGTTAGGACACAGGCAGTCGAGATTTGGATGACCTCAAGTTTACGTAGGGTGGAATGCAGGAGGCCAGCCAGGAGTGCGTTGGACTAGTCAAGTCTAGCGGTAACAAAGGCATGGATGAGGGTTTCAGCAGTGGATGAGCTGAGGCAAGGGCGGAGACGGGTGATGTTACGCAGGTGGAAATAGGCGGTCTTTGTTATGCTGCCGATATGTGGTTGGAAGCTCATTTCAGGGTCAAATAGGACACCAAGGTTGCGAACAGTGTGGTTCAGTCTCAGACAGATGTTAGGGAGAGGGATGGAGTCAGTGACTAGGGAATGGAGTTTGTGGCGGGGACCAAAAACAATGGCTTTGATCTTCCCAATATGTAATTGGAGAAAATTTTTGCTCATCCAGTACTGTATGTCGGACAAGCAGTCTGACATTTAGAGACCGTGAAGGATAAATGTTAGCCAGGACCCTGAGGAAAAACCCCCTGCTCTTCTTTTAAATAATCCCGTGGGATCCTTAATGTCCATCTGAGACGGCAAACAGGGCCTCAGTTTAACATCTCACCCAAAAAGACGACACCTCCAACAGTGCAGCACTCCCTCAGTACTGCACTGGGAGTGTCAGCCTAGATTATGAGCATAAGTCTCTGGAGTGGAACTGGAACCCATGACATTCTGACTCAGAGGCAAGAGTGCTATCAGTAAAAAACAGATTATCTAGTTATTTATCTCATTGCTGTTTGTGGGAGCTTGCTGTGCACAAATTGGCTGCCGCATTTCCTACATTACAACAGTGACTACATTTCAACAGTTCCTAATTTTCTGGGAAGTGCTTTTGGGATGTCCTCAGGTCATGAAAGCCGCTATATGAATGTAAGTTGTATCTATCTAGAGGTGAGGTACATATTCCCTGTGAGATGGTAGGCTTTTTCCTGTAACCTGTCTAGACAAGAATAACTTGCATTTATATAGCCCCTCTCACATCCACAAGACATCCCATATCACTTTACAGCCAATGAATTTGTTTCAAAGTGCAGTGACTGTTATGTACGCAAACATGGTAGCCAATTTGCCCACAGCAAAGTTCCCACAAACAGCAAATAACCAGTTAATCTGTTTTGGTGATATTGGTTGAGGGATGGATATCTATGACTATGACTCTATGACTATGATCAAATAGTGTCATGGGATCTTTTAAATCTACCTGAACAGGTAGAGAGGGCCTCAGTTTGACATTTTACCGTAGACACTACACCTCAGGCATTGTAGCAACCCTTCAGTACTGTACTGGTATGTGAGTCTACACTATATTGTGGGTTCAAGTCCCACTCCAGAGATTGAGCACAAAAATACAGGCTGACACTCCAATGCAGTACTGAGGGAGCACTGAGGGTGCTGTCTTTGAGATGAGACGTTAAACCGAGGCCCCGTCTGCCACCTCAGGTGGATGTAAAAGATCCCACGGCGCTTTGCGAAGAAGAGCAGTGTCCTGGCCAATATTTATCCCTCAATCAACATCACTGAAACAGATTATCTGATCATTATCACATTGCTGTTTGTGGGAGCTTGCTGTGCACTAAATTGGCTGCTGTGTTTCCTGCATTACAACAGTGACTACACTTCATAAAAGTATTACATTGGCTGTAAAACGCTTTGGGGCTTTCAGTGGCCGTGAAAAGCGCGATATGAATGCAAGTCTTTTTTTCTTTCTTCTATATGCTCAAATCCAGGACTGAGGCTTTGAGACCTTTTGATTCAGAGGTGAGAATATGACCAGCTTGGCCAAATAACACCCACATGGGGGCCATATGGGCACAATGAAATGTGAGGTCATCTATTGGTCCTGAACAAATCAGGAAATTGCTCAGGAGTACTGAATTGCTTATTCTGGAGTAAGGCTTGAACATGTACCTTCAGATTTACAGGCAAGACTGCTACCAACAGATACTCGCCAGTCAAAAAAGTACATAGGAACAGGAGTAGGCCATTCAGCCCTTCAATCCCAATCTGCCATTCAATTAGATCACGGCTGATCTGTACCTCATCTCCATTGACTCGCCTTTGATTTATGGTCCTTGATCCCCTTACCCAACAAAATCGATCAGTATCTGTCTTGAAAATTTCATTTGACCCAACATCTACAACTTTTTGGGGGAGAGAATTGCAGATTTCCATTACCCTTTGTGCGAAAAAGTGCCTCCAGATTTCATCCACTGTTTTGGTATATTGGGGATAAAATTCAACTTGGGCAGTGACGCACAATGCCTGGTAGCGGATTGGCAGTCCGTTATACACCGCACCCAATTTTCTAATCAAAGAAGGTTTGCAAGGACTAATTAATCTCATTGCAGTGTGACAATGTCTGCTGCTGTCACATCTGTCTCATGAATTCGTTCGATGAAAGTTATTTCTGCTGAGATGTTAAAAAGAAACAATAACCGCTGGAAGGATCGAGAGAGAGTTCAGCAATGTAAGAGTACTTTACAGAGGAAATGAAGTGAAATTAAAACAGGCAGATGGGCCATGGTGATAATTCGGATTTTTAAGTAAGTTAAGATATTTTTAGTTATCCCAGCTCAAATGTTCTACTCACAAAAATGATTATAAACTGGCTATAATCATAAAACCTGCAAATGTGATAAATTGTGTAATCACTGGAATTTGCAACGTTGTTAAAGATTCAGAGTTTTACGTAATGTATGTTATAGAAGGAAGGAAAGAAAGAAGGAATAAAAGAAGGAAAGAATGAAAGAAATGAAATCACTTATATAGCACCTTATCACATCTCATAAACATCTCAGTGAGCCTCAGATGCAATTAAATACTTTAGCGTGCAGCGTTATGTTGCAATCATTCTGTGCACAGAAAGGTCCCACAAACAGCAATGAGATGAATGACCAGTTAATCTGCTTTCAGCGTGCTGAAGAGAAATGTTAGTTAGGAGACCAGGAGAGCTCCCTATTATTCTCTGAATAGTAACACGGGATCTTTACTATCCACCTGACTATGCAGACCGGACATTACCTGTGATAATGGAGCACTCCGTCAGTACCGCACTTTTCCGCCAGCCTTATATATTATTTAGAGCTGCAGTCACTGACACGATGGCCCACATTTTATGCTTCCCGTTGCCCCTTGTAGCTGCGTGAAATGAGCAGGTGGGAGCGGAAAATGGTTAGAAGTGCATCAATCCCATAAACCCGCTCACTTTGCACCCTGACGCAGTTTCTCGCGGGTGGGGCCAGTAGCGGAGGAACAACCTGCCTGAAACAAGTGGGCATTTTATGTAAGTAACCCTTTGGTAACTCAGAGATCATAAGGCACAGAATAGGTTGTTATGATCTAAAATGCGCTGTCTGAAAGGGTGGTAGAAGCAGATGCAATAGTAACTTTCAAAAGGGAATTGGATAAATACATGAAGGGGGAAAATTTGCAGTGCTATGGGGAACGAGCAGGAGAATGAGACTAATTGGAGAGCTCTACTAAAGAGCCGGCACAGGCACGATGGGCCGAATGGCCTCCTTCTGTGTTGTATCATTCTATGATTCTATGAAAAGAAAGAACTTGGATTGATAGGGCAACTTATATATCATTCAGGATGCCTCAAAGTGCTTCCAAAGCAGTTAATCATGGTTGGAATGCAGTCACTGTTGTTATGTACGCAAAAAGAGCAACAGTTTGCTTCTCAGATGTATTGGCAATAGCATCTAAGTGAGATATGCCTTGTTGATACCAAGTATAACCTTGAATGCAGCTGCTCTTTGATAGTGCCTTTCTGTACTCATGTTATTTGTGGCATAATTTCTAACACAGACTTTATCGCTGGATTTCAGTGCCGGAACACTGCACGTTCTTATCAAAATAAAATGCTGCTTTAGTTTTGATTACTCTTTCTATGCCTTGCCGTCTCTGAATAATCAGTCTTCATTAACTGTTCCTTGTTAGGTAGATTGGTTCTTATTCTCCCTCCTGTGATTATCTGGACTGATTATAACCCTCTGCTAATGGGATACCGCAGGACAGAAAGAAAGAAAGAGAGAAAGAAAGAGAGAAAGGAAGGAAAAAAAGAAAGAATAATGAATGAATGAATGAAAGGAGGGAAGAAAATAATTAAGAAAGAAAGAATGGAGGGAAGAAAATAAGAAAGAAAGAAGTGCTTGCATTTATATACCTTTTCATGATGTAATTGAAACATCCCAAAGCATTTCACACGAAGAGCTGTTTTTTTTAGGGTGCAATGACTATTATTATATAGCCAAATGTGGCAATCATTCTGTGCCAGGGACATTGCACAAATAGCAGTGAGATGATTGACCAACTATTCCATTATCTTCTGACAAAAAGTCATCAACCTGAAACATAGGAACATAGGAACAGGAGTAGGCCATTGAGCCCCTCGAGCCTGTTTTACCATTCAATAAGATCATGGCTGATCTACGACCTAACTCCATATACCCACCTTTGCCCATATCCCTTAATACCTTTGGTTAACAAAAAGCTATCAATCTCAGATATGAAATTAACAATTGATTTAGCATCAATTGCCGTTTGCGGAAGAGAGTTCCAAACTTCTGCCACCCTATGTGTGTAGAAGTGTTTCCTAATTTCACTTGAAAGGTCTGGCTCTAATTTTTAGACTATGCCCCTAGTCCTAGAATCCCCAACCAGCAGAAATAGTTTCTCTCTATCTACTCTATCTGTTCCCCTTAATATCTTGAAAACTTCAATCAGATCACCCCTTAACCTTCTAAATTCTAGGGAATACCCTCCTAATTTGTGTAATCTCTCCTCGTAACTTAACCCTTGTAGTCCGGGTATCATTCTGGTAAACCTAAGCTGCACTCTTTCCAAGACCAACATATCCTTCCGAAGGTGTGGTGCCCAGAACTGCTCATAGTATTCCAGGTGTGGTCTAACCAGGACTAGGGGGCATTGGATTATAGGCGGGAAGAGGATTACAGGCACTTAACTTCCTGTAAACGGGTAGTTAACAGGCAGTTAACAGGCTTTTTTCAATTTTGCCAGGTCGACTGCGGGCTTCCCGATGTCCAGAAACCACGCCAGGGTAAGTGTGGCGTGCTGTGGGTCTACTGTAAGGTTTGTGCATTGATGACAGCTGCAGAAGTAGTGTGAAGGATCCAATGGTACACTGGTGAGTTTCAGAAGTTAGAAAATATTGGGAATATCATTTTTAATGTCTTTATACTTTTCTGTAGGTAACAAGGTTTGAAGTGTTTGTGTAGTCCCACCTCACTGGGAGAACCTCTCCAGTGACAGATCGCTTCTGTAACCTCACCTGCAGCAGCCATCTGTTTTATCCTAAGGAGAGAGTCTCTGGAGAGCCTGGGTGCAAGGGCTCACCTTTGGCAGTATTTGCAGCACCTCAATGCTGTCAAACACTGAAAAATCATCTGTCAAAAAAAAATGAGCGTGTCCCCTTTAAGAAAACCGGCAGATGACGCGTCATCAACTGACATCATCAACTGACGTCATCTGACACTGACTTTCTCTTAATTGGCCGGCAAACAAGGCCAATTAACGTAAAATTACGTCTGTGCATCGGGCATCGTTGGAGGAGGGATCGGAACCCGCAAGTCAGCTGACCCACTCCCAACTCGCACCGAAAGGTAACATCGCACCCCTTGTCTCTGGAGTGGGACTTGAACACACAACCTTTTGAATTGGAGGCGAGAGTGCTACCTACTGAGCCACGAGTTCAAAAGCATCGAAACAGTAACTTCCCTTTTACTCTTGCCAAACAAATTGTTTCTCTTCCTGGCCCAGACAATGATTTTTGTACTGATTTTGCTAAAGAAATCACTCATATCCAAGAAGATGAATGGACAACCTATTGTTCAACTTGCAGCACTTGCCCTTCTGGCCGGCCTCCCACCTTACACCCTCCATAACTTTCAGCTCATCCAAAACTCTGCTCCCGTATCCTAACTCGCACCAAGTCCCATTCACCCATCACCCCTGTGCTCGCTGACCTACATTGTCTCCTGGTCTGGCAATGCCTCGATTTTAACATTCTCACCATTGTTTTCAAATCCCTCCTTGCCCTCGCCCCTGCCTATCTCTGTAACCTCCTCAAGTCCTACAACCCTCCGAGATCTCGGTCCTCCTCCAATTCTGGCCTCTTGCGCCTCCCCGATTCTCACCGCTCCACCATTGGCAACCATGCCTTCAGTTGCCTCAGCCCTAAGCTCTGGAATTCCTTCCCTAAACATCTACACATCGCTAACCTCTCTCTCCTCCTTTCAGACACTTTTTAAAACCTATCTCTTTGACCAAGCCCTGTCCTAATAACTTTTGTTTGATAACGTCCCTGTGAAGCAACTTGGGACGTTTTACTATGTTAAAGCTGCTAAATAAAGGCAAGTTGTTGTTGTTTTGTATTCTTAACACAACTGCTCCAAGAAATCTCTATTCCCAGCTCACTTAGTATGTTCTTTGCTGCTCGTTGTTTTCACTTCTGAACAAAGCTACACAATACACATGGCGCAACGCACTGTGATACAGGATTGGTACAAACAAATTTAAAAGCGCATTAATGATGGCCTGTGACATACTTTACCTCCAGCAGCTCTAAGAGTACATAATGATCAACTAGTCACTACATTATTATTACATAATCGGCCCAAAAATGTCTTCCCCTCTAATTCTCTCTGCCCTTTGACAAAACGCCTGACATCTGATCATTCTCTCGACATAACAATGGCCTGGATCTTATGGTCAGTGTTTACACTTGTCCACAGACTTTCTGTGGGCTTTTACGTGGAAACTTGCGGTTATTGGAAATCCAAAACTGCACGGCGCCCTCTACAGGGGATCTGGGGCCTGTGTGAACAGAGCAAGCAACTGTGTGTCCCCTTAACCAGTCAGATTGAAGGATTGTTAATGAGCAGCACAGAGTCTAAACCAGAAGTCTAATTTAGAATATTTAATTCAATGCCAAATCATGTAGAAAAAGCAAAATAAAGAGAAGGAAATAAAGATGGGATTAAGAGAAAGAGAGATAAAAGAGACAGAAAGTAAAAGTTTAACAAATATATATTTTTTTAAATTTTTTATTTTTTTAAATCACCAACAATAATTAAAATCTGAAGGAATGAGACTCCACACTTTTAAAAGTATATTTTCAGGGCCAGAGAGGTTGTTTCGCACTAATTGAGACTTAACACGTCGTTAAAAATTCACTTACACTTGAATGGACAAGCCCTAAATTTTTCTGCCGTGTTTTGTGGGTATCTAGTGGCAAGTACTGCAAACACATGCCCCTCCATGTGTTTCAATGCCGAGTCTCTCGGCGAGATACTGTTAGAGCGAAACCTTTGGAGGAGCAGGGCAACTTGAACAGTAACTTCCTGAATTCTGCATTTAACTGCGCGTGTGTGGACATCGGAAGTTGCCGTCCGATTTTACTCCTTAATAACGGTGAGCGCTGACAGCCTCCCTGTTATTTCTACCCCAAAATCCGGAGTATGACTAAGGTCATGAACTGAACGGAGTGGAGCATTTGGCCTGCATCTCTCCACTTCGGAGGCACTGCACACCATACTCTAATGCATCAGCCACTGGGTCTTCTGACCAGAAATAACGTACATAAAATTTAAACATCTTTATCTTTCTGAAATTCATGTGCAATGTTCCAGAATTTATCTAATATGTACCTAACAAACAAATTGTACCTACCTGGCACACCAGTTTATAAATTGATTGCTTCATTGACCAACAAAGAAACATTTTGTATTATTGGTTCCAGTGTAATTGGGCAGAGCTTGTAATGTTGTTCAATAGATCACATGGCAAGCTCACAGATTGAGAACACTCCAAGTCTTCAGAGAAAAACAACTGTGGTACTATTTTCCCTTCACTTTCCCACACATTGCCAAGAGGAATCATAGCCAATAAACATACTGCATAAAAATATAAGAAAGAGGAGCAGGAGTAGGCCACACAGACTCTCGAGCCTGCTCCGCCATTCAATAAGATCATGGCTGATCTTCTACCTCAACTCCACTTTCTTGCCTTATCCCCATATCCCTTGATACTCTTTGGCCGGGATCTTACCTGAAGAGGCGTGTTGGGGACAGGACTGCTGCCTTTCGGGTTCTAGTCCCGCCCCAGCGACGTCCAACGCACAGATGCTATTTTGCGTCAATTGCCCTTGATAAGCCCGCCCTGTGGGCTTGCCAGCCAATTTAAGAGAAAGCCGGTGTCAGATGACGTCAGTTGATGATGCGTCATCTGCCGGTTTTCTTAAAGGGGCCACCACCATTTGTTTTTGACAGATGATTTTTTTCAGTGTTTGACAGCATTGAGGTGCTGCAAACACTGACAATCACTGTACAAAGGTGAGCCATTGCACCCAGACTCTCCAGTGACTCTCTCCTTAGGCTAAAACAGATGGCAGCTGCAGGTGAGGTTACAGAAGCCATCTGTCACTGGTGAGAGAGGTTCTCCCAACGAGGTGGGACTACACAAACACTTCAAAGCTTGTCACGTACAGAAAATTCTAAACACATTAAAAATGACTTTCCCGACATTTTCTTACCTCTGCAACTCATCAGTGCCCCATTGGATCCTTCACACCACTGTCATCTATACACAAGCGTTACAGTAGACCCACAGCACGCCACACTTACCCTGGCGGGATTTCCCGACGTCAGGAAGCCTGCAGTAGAAGTGTCAAAATTGGAAAAAGCCTCTTAACTGCCTGTTAACGACCTGTTAACAAGCAGTTAAGTGGCTGTAATCCTCTTACCGCCGCTAGGAGTTGGGTCCCTGCGCAAATCGGGGACCGGACTCCCAGGAAGCTTGATTGGAGGTGGGTTGGAAGCGGGTTCGGGACCCGCTGCCAATCTTTTTGATTTTGCCAGCAGTCCCGCCTCCAAACCCAACCCCTGAGCACCGGCAAAATCGCCCCCCGAGTGTCCAAACAAAATTGTATTTTAAACGTAAATAGAAAGAACTTTCATTTATATAGCGTCTTTCATGACCTCAGGTTGTCCAAAGCGCTTTAAGCCAATGAAGTACTTTTCGAAGTGCGGCCACTGTTGTAATGTAGGAAACGGGGCAGCCAAAATTGCGCACAGCAAGCTCCCACAAACAGCAATGAGATAACGATCAGCAAATCTGTTTTTAGTGATGTTGGTTGAGGGATAGAGCTATGAGATCTACCTGAGAGGGCAGATCATTTGTTTTACGATAATTGTTTTTGAAATTCTGACTTTCGAGGCATGTTAGGACTATTCTGAAGTAACCTGAAACTGTAAATCAACTGCTTGAGAAAAACAGTGGTTGTTTCTCTTACAGGTGTATTGAAATAATTTTTTTATAGGGATTTTATTTATCTTTTTAAACTCTGATATCTAGATAGGTTCTTCTACAAGAGGTTTCAATGTTGGACGGACTTGAATTTGGATATATAGTCATTTAGGGGAAAGTGAGTGTTTGGCATGAAAGATAGAATTCATAGAATCATAGGGGTAAAAATTAGGTCGCGCCCCATTTGGGGCGCAAATATCGTCTGGACACAAATATTAGCGCCTGGCGCTAATTATCGGCACTGACTGGAAACTTCACTTTTACCGCCCCGGGAGGTGAGTGGAGCGCTAAATCAGGCGCTGCACACCTGTCTTAAGGCGCAAAGGCCAAGGAGTGAGGCGCTAACTCAGAGCGCTGGCGAAGCTCATGTAATGTCAGTCAGCAATGGAACACACACACAATGGCACGGGCCAGTTCTTAAAGGGGATGGTTAATCTTGCTTTCCATCCACATCCTGTTCATTGCAGCCTTGAATCTCGGCCTGGAGAGACTTGCACATCAAATGTGCTGGAAAGAACAATGGAGAGTACCAGGCAAAGAGCTCAGAGTGCAGCTCCCACAGTCTCTGCTAAATCGATACAAGGAATGGCAAATCAAAATGAACCTGCAAAGTGCTGCTGAGTACCCAAAACTCCTTCACACAACGTTGAATCTCTCCAGAAGTCTCTCCCTCTCTCTCTCAGAATGCGTAGTTCAAAAATGCCACCAACAATAAAAGACAGGAAGAGGCCCCCTTTAAATAGCGCCCCCCCCCCAGCCCCACAGCGATTGATAGCGTTACAGTCTTCTGGTCGTTGGATGCGCCAGGCGGTAAGGCAGGGGGCGCCACTCAATTTCCGCTCCGGGGCGCCACAAGGGCGTTGCACCATGGAATGACGTCACAATCTGCGCGCGCAGGTGGTCGCAGTGGTAAGTTTTAGCGCCGCCGCACAATCTCTAGTTAAGTTCCCGAGCGGCGCAAACATCGCTGCGCCCGGGCGTTAGCGGCTTTGCGCCCCATTAGCGCCCTCTTAAGGCGCTAATGGGAGGCGCAACCAACTGAATTTTTACCCCATAGAATCATAGAATAGTACAGCACAGAAGGAGGCCATTCAGCCCATTGAGTCTGCAGCGGCTCTTTCGAAGAGCAATCCAGTTAGTCTCACTCCCCCGCTCTTTCCCCACATCCCTGCAATTGTCTTCTCCTTCAAGTATTTGTCCAATTCCCTTTTGAAGGCTGCTATTGAATCTGCCTCCACCGCCCTATCAGGCAGTGCATTCCAAATCCTATACACTCGTTGCGTAAAAAAGTTTTCCCTCATGTCGCCTCTGGTTCTTTTGCCAATCACCTTAAATCTGTGCCCTCTGGTTATCGATCCTTTAGCCATTGGAAACAGTTTCCCTTTATTTACTCTATCTAAACCCATCATGATTTTAAACTCCTCTATCAAATCTCCTCTCAAAACTCCCTGCTCTAAGGAGAACAACCCCAGCTTCTCCAGTCTATCCATGTAGCTGTAATCCCTCATCCCTGGAACCATTCTAGTAAATCTCTTCTGTACACTCTCCAAAGCCTTCACACCCTTCCTAAAGTGCGGTGCCCAGGATTGGCCACAATACTCCAGCCAGGGGCATACTTCTTGGAGGGAGACATAGCAATGAAGGAGATGCTTGAAAATTCTGAAATCAATAGCAGAATTTCAACAGATTGGCACCAAAATCATATTCAATCATATTATAGCAAGACAACTGAAGTGGTGCCATTGTTTGGAATGCGTAGTTATGGATAATTACTGAAACAAAAGGGATTCATTGTTCATTTTTCAGCTGGAGGATTTGAAAATAGAACGACCTGCCAGCTCTTTGTTCCACATGCCTCATATTGCAATCCATGTTAAAGTTCAACTTCTTAAGTAGCACCAATAGGAAAATGTAACATAGAAGAAACATAGAAGATAGGAGCAGGAGTAGGCCATTCGGCCCCTCGAGCCTGTTCCGCCATTTAATGAGATCATGGCTGATCATCCAAATTCAGTACCCTGTCCCTGCTTTCTCCCCATATCCCTTGATCCCTTTAGCCTTAAGAAATATATCTAACTCCTTCTTGAATATATTTAATGAATTGGCCTCAACTGCCTTTTGTTGTAGAGAATTCCACAGGTTCACGACTCTCTGGGTGAAGAAATTCCTCCTCATCTCAGTCCTAAATGGCTTACCCCTTATCCTTAGACTGTGACCCCTGGTTCTGGACTCCCCCGCCATCGGGAACATCCTTCCTGCATCTAGTCTGTCTAGTCCTGTTAGAATTATATAAGTTTCAATGAGATCCCCTCTCATTCTTCGAAACTCTAGCGAATATAAGCCTAATCGACCCAATCTCTCTTCATACGTCATTCTGCCATCCCAGGTATCAGTCTGGTGAATCTTCGCTGCACTCCCTCCATGGCAAGAACATCCTTCCTCAGATAAGGCGACCAAAACTGCACACAATACTCAAGGGGGTAGAAATTAGGTCGCGCCCCATTTGGGGCGCAAATATCGTCTGGACGCAAATATTAGCGCCTGGCGCTAATTATCGGCACTGACAGGAAACTTCACTTTTACCGCCCCGGGAGGTGAGTGGAGCGCTAAAGCAGGCGCTGCACACCTGTCTGAAGGCACAAAGGCCAAGGAGTGAGGCGCTACCTCAGAGCGCTGGCGAAGCTCATGTAATGTCAGTCAGCAATGGAACACACACACAATGGCACGGGCCAGTTCTTAAAGGGGATGGTTAATCTTGCTTTCCATCCACATCCTGTTCATTGCAGCCTTGAATCTCGGCCTGGAGAGACTTGCACATCAAATGTGCTGGAAAGAACAATGGAGAGTACCAGGCAAAGAGCTCAGAGTGCAGCTCCCACAGTCTCTGCTAAATCGATACAAGGAATGGCAAATCAAAATGAACCTGCAAAGTGCTGCTCAGTACCCAAAACTCCTTCACACAACGTTGAATCTCTCCAGAAGTCTCTCCCTCTCTCTCTCAGAATGCGTAGTTCAAAAATGCCACCAACAGTAAAAGACAGGAAGAGGCCCCCTTTAAATAGCGCCCCCCCCAGCCCCATAGCGATTGATAGCGTTCCAGTCTTCTGGTCGTTGCTAGCGTCAGGCGGTAAGGCAGGGGGCGCCACTCAATTTCCGCTCCGGGGCGCCACAAGGGCGTTGCACCATGGAATGACGTCACAATCTGCGCGCGCAGGTGGTCGCAGCGGTAAGTTTTAGCGCCGCCGCACAATCTCAAGTTAAGTTCTCGAGCGGCGCAAACATCGCTGCACCCGGGCGTTAGCGGCTTTGCGCCCCATTAGCGCCCTCTTAAGGCGCTAACGGGAGGCGCAACCAAGTGAATTTTTACCCCAAGGTGTGGTCTCACCAAGGCCCTGTACAACTGCAGCAAGACATCCTTGCTCCTGTACTCGAATCCTATCGCTATGAAGGCCAACATACCATTTGCCTTCTTAACCGCCTGCTGCACCTGCATGCTTACCTTCAACGACTGGTGCACAAGGGCACCCAGGTCTCGTTGCACTTCCCCTTTTCCCAATCTATTGCCATTCAGATAATAATCTGCCTTCCTGTTTTTGCCACCAAAGTGGATAACCTCGCATTTATCCACATTATACTGCATCTGCCATGCATCTGCCCAAGCACCCAACCTGTCCAAATCATACTGGAGCTTCTCTGCATCATCCTCACAGCACACATGCCCACCCAGCTTTGTGTCATCTGCAAACTTAGAGATATTACATTTAGTTCCCTCATCTAGATCATTAATATATATTGTGAATAACTGGGGTCCTAGCACCGATCCCTGCGGTACCCCACTAGTCACTGCCTGCCACTCGGAAAAAGACCCATTTATTCCAACTCTTTGCTTCCTGTCTGCCAACCAGTTCTCTATCCAAGTCAGTACCTTACCCCCAATCCCATGTGCTTTAACTTTGCACGCTAATCTCTTATGCGGGACCTTATCGAAAGCCTTCTGAAAGTCCAAATACACCACATCCACTGGTTCTCCCTTATCTATTCTATCAGTTACATCATCAAAAAATTCCAGTAGATTAGTCAAGCATGATTTACCTTTTCTAAATCCATGTTGACTTTGTCCGATCCTGTCACGGTTTTCCAAGTGCTCTGCTATTACATCTTTTATAATGGACTCTAGCATTTTGCCCACTACCGATGTCAGGCTTACCGGTCTATAATTCCCCGTTTTCTCACTACCACCTTTTTTAAATAGTGGGGTTACATTAGCTACCCTCCAATCCATGGGAACTGTTTCAGAGTCTATAGAATTTTGGAAGATGACCAGCAATGCATCTACTATTTCTAGGGCCACTTTCTTAAGTACCCTAGGTTGTAGATTATCAGGCCCTGGGGATTTATCGGCCTTCAATCCCTAACACCATTTCCCTACAAATACTGATTTCATTCAGTTCCTCCCTCTCATTAGACCCTATGTTCCCCGGCATCTCTGGGAGGTTATTTGTGTCCTCCTTTGTGAAGACAGAAGCAAAGTATGTATTTCATTGGTCTGCCATTTCTTTGTTCCCCATTATAAATTCCCCTGATTCTGACTGCAAGGGACCTACGCTTGACTTCACCAATCTTTTTCTCTTCACATATCTGTAGAAGCTTTTACAGCCAGTTTTTATGTTCCCTGAAAGCTTACTCTCATACTCTATTTTCCCCTTCTTAATTAATCCCTTTTTCCTCCTTTGCTGAATCCTAAACTGCTCCCAATCCTCAGGTTTGCTGCTTTTTCTGGCCAATTTATATGTCCTCTCCTTGGATCTTATGCTGTCCCAAATTTCCCTTGTTAGCCACGGTTGAGTCACCTTTTTTGTTTTATTTTTATGCCAATCAGGCATGAACAAATTCTGTAGTTCATCCATGCGATCTTTAAATGTTTGCCATTGCCTATCCACCATGAACCCTTTAAGTAACGTTCGCCAATCCATGCTAGCCAACTCGCGCCTCATACCATCGTAGTTTTGTTTATTTAAATTCAGGACCCTAGTCTCTGAGTCAACTACTTCACTGTCCATCTTAATGAAGAATTCTATCATATTATGATCGCTCCTCCCCAAGGGGTGTCGCACAACAAGATTGCTAATTAATCCTTTCTCATTACATAATACCCAGTCAAAGATGGCCTGATCTCTAGTTGGTTCCTCTACATATTGGTCCAGGAAACCATCCCGTATACACTCGAGGAATTCCTTCTCCACAGTATTGTTACTAATTTGGTTAGCCCAATCTATATGTAGATTAAAGTCACCCATGATAACTGCTGTGCCCTTATTGCACGCGTCTCTGATTTCCCATTTCATGCCATCCCTAACCTCAGCATTACTGTTTGGGGGTCTGTATACAACTCCCACTAATGTCTTCTGCCCCTTGGTATTTCTCAGCTCTACCCATACAGATTCCACATCATCAGAGCTAATATCCTTCCTTACTGTTGTGTTAATCTCCTCTTTAACCAGCAATGCTACCCCATCTCCTTTTCCTTTTTGCCTGTCCTTCCTGAATATTGAATACCCCTGGATGTTGAATTCCCAGCCTTGGTCACCCTGGAGCCATGTCTCCGTAATCGCAATTATATCATATCCGTTTACATCTATTTGCGCAGCTAATTCATCCATCTTATGATGAAGGCTCCTTGCATTCAGACACAAAGCCTTCAGGCTTGTTTTTTTAACACTCTTAGACCTTTTAGAATTATTGTTTACTGTGGCTATGTTTGATTTACACCCTTGATTTCTCTGACTTCCACTTTTGCTTTTCTCCTTCCTGTCTTTTGCTTCTATCCTTGCTTTCCTTTCCTCTGTCTCCCTGCACAGGTTCCCAACTCCCTGCCATATTAGTTTAAACCCTCCCCAACAGCACTAGCAAACACTCCCCCGAGGACATCGGTCCCGGTCCTGCGCAGGTGCAAACCGTCCAGTTTGTACTGGTCCCACCTCCCCCAGAATCGGTTCCAATGTCCCAGGAATTTGAATCCCTCCCCCTTGCACCATTCCTCTAGCCACGTATTCATCTGAAATATCCTTCTATTTCTACTCTGACTAGCACGTGGCACTGGTAGTAATCCTGAGATTACTACCTTTGTGTTCCTATTTTTTAATTTACCTCCTAACTGCTTATATTCAGCTTGAAGTCTCTATCGCAATTGCTGCATCACTTCTTTATAAATGACATTGTACCATAGCAGTCTCTTTAAACATGAGGGAGTTGGACCTTGTTGCACCCATTTACAGACCATTTTACAGGCATCTCCGGCGGCCGCTAAAAACAGGTTTAGGCCCCTTACATGTATCCATGAGTGTCCTAGCACTTGTTTCAGGCCCTCTCTGCTAAATTGGATATCGCAGAATGGAGCAGGAGCTGGGCCTGCTCACTCAAGATCTAAGAGGTCATTTTTTGGATGGGACAATAAACCAAGTCTTCAGCTGCCTGCTCAGCTGGATGTAAAAGATCCCATGGCACTATTAAATGAATTGCTGGGAATTCTCCTGGTGTCCTGGCCAATATTCCTCCCTCAACCAAAAGTTCAAATCCCACCATGGCAGCCTGAGAACTTGAATTCAGTTAAAAATAAAATCAGGAGATGTAAAGCTGGTATTATTATAATTGACCATGAATTTGTCGGATTATCATAAAAACCTTACCCGGTCTGGCTTATATGTGTCTCCAGTCCTACACCAATGTGGATGACTTTGAACTGCCATGCCTGAAGTGGCCCAGCAAACAGAAGAACATAAGAAATAGGAGTAAGAATAGGCCACTTGGCCCCTCGAGCCTGCTCCGCCATTCAATAAGGTCATGGCTGATCTTGGGCTCAAAGCCACTTCCCTGCCCACTCCCCATAACCCTTCACTCCCTTATCTTGCAAAAATCTGTCTATCTCCACCTTAACTGTATTTAATGACCCAGCCTCCACAGCTCTCTGGGGCAGAGACTTCCACAGATTTACGACCCTCTGAGAGAAGAAATTCCTCTTCATCTCAGTTCTAAAAGGGCGACCCTTTATTCTAAAACTGTGCCCCTGCGTTCTAGATTTCCCCACGAGGGGAAACATCCTCTCTGCATCTACCTTGTCAAGCCCCCTCAGTATCTTATATGTTTCAATAAGGTCACCTCTCATTCTTCTAATTTCCAATGAGTATTGGCCCAGCCTGCTCAACCTTTCTTCATAAGTCAACCCCCTCATCTCTGGAATTAACCTGGTGAATCGTCTCTGAACTGCCTCCAATGCAAGTATATCCTTCCTTAAATAAGGAGAGCAAAACTGTATGCAGTACTCAAGATGTGGACTCACCAATACCCTGTACAGATGTAGCAGGACTTCCCTGCTTTTATACTCCAACCCCTTTGAAATAAAGGCCAACATTCCATTTGCCTTTTTGATTACTTGCTGTACCTGCATGCTAACTTTTTGTGTTTCATGCACCAGGTCCCTCTGAACTGTAGCATTTTGTAATCGCTCTCCATTTAAATAATAATTTGCTTTTTTATTTTTCCTGCCAAAGTGGATAACCTCGCACTTTCCCACATTATACTCCATCTGCCAAATGTTTGCCCACTCACTTAGCCTGTCTATATCCCTTTGCAGATTATTTGAGTCCTCTGCACAATTTGCTTTCCCACCCATCTTTGTATCATCCGCAAACTTGGCTTCATTACACTTGGTCCCTTCATCCAAGTCATTAAGGTAGATTGTAAATAGTTGAGGCCCCAGCACCGATCCGTAGGGCACCCCACTAGTTACCGTTTGCCAACCAGAAAATGACCCATTTATCCCGACTCTCTGCTTTCTGTTTAATAGCCAATTTTCTATCCATGCTAATATATTACCCCCAATTCTGTGAGCTCTTATCTTATGCAGTAACCTTTATGTGGCACCTTATCGAATGCCTTCTGGAAATCCAAATACACCACATCCACTGGTTCACCTTTGTCCACCCTACTCGTTACCTCCTCAAAGAACTCCAGCAAATTTGTTAAACATGATTTCCCTTTCATAAAACTATGCTGACTCTGCTTGACTGCATTATGATTTTCCAAATGCCCTGCTACTGCTTCCTTAATGAAGGACTCCAGCACTTTCCCAACGACAGATGTTAGGCTAACTGGTCTGTAGTTTCCTGCTTTCTGTCTCCCTCCTTTCTTAAATAGGGGTGTTCCATTTGCGGTTTTCCAATCCGCTGGACCTCTCCAGAGTCCAGGGAATTTTGGTATATTGCAACCAATGCATCCACTATCTCCGCAGCCACTTCTTTTAAGACCCTGGGATGCAGGCCATCTGGTCCAGGGGACTTGTCATCTTTTAGTCCCATTATTTGACCAAGTACTATTTCCTTTGTGATAGTGATTGTCTTTAGTTCCCCCCACCCTGTGGCACCTTGATTATCCATTATTGGGATGCTGTTAGTGTCTTCTACCATGAAGACAGATGCAAAATATTTGTTCAGAGTCTCTATCATTTCCCCGTTCCCCATTATTAATTCCCCAGTCTCATCCTCTAAGGGACCAACGTTTACTTTAGCTACCCTCTTCCTTTCTATATACCTGTAGAAGCTCTTACTATCTGTGTTAATGTTTCTTGCCAGTTTACTCTCATAATTCATCTTCTCTCTCTTTATTATTTTTTTAGTCATCCTTTCCTGGTTTTTAAAAATTTCCCAATCCTCTGGCATCCCATCAATCTTGGCAACATTGTATGCCTTTATTTTCAATTTGATACCATCCTTTACTTCCTTAGTTAGACACGGATGGTGCTCCCTTCTCTTAAAATCTTTCTTTCTCACTGGAATATATTTTTGTTGAGAGTTATGAAATATCTCCTTAAATGTCCGCCACTGCATTTCAACTGACTTACCCTTTAATTTATTTTTCCAGTCTACTTTAGCCAGTTCTGCCCTCATGCCATTATAATTGCCTTTGTTTAAGATCAGGACACTGGTTTGAGATACAACTTTCTCACCCTCCAACTGAATTTGAAATTCAACCATGCTATGATCACTCTTTCCTAGAGGATCCTTTACTATGAGATCATTTATTAATTCTGTCTCATTACACAGTACAAATCCAAGATAGCTGTTCCCTGGTTGGTTCCATTACATACTGTTCTAGGAAACCATCCCAGATGCACTCTATGAACTCCTCCTAAAGACTACCATGGCCAATTTGATTTGTCCAATCAATATGGAGATTGAAATCACCCATGATTATTACTGTACCTTTTTTAGAGGCCTGCATTATTTGTTGATTTATACTCTGTCCAACAGTATTGCTACTGTTCGGGGGGCCTGTAGACTACGCTCACCAGAGACTTTTTCCCTTTATTATTTTTTATCTCCACCCAAACTATAGACCGGTTAGCCTAACATCTGTGGTAGGTAAAATTTTGGAGTCCATTATTAAGGAAACAGTAACAGGACATTTGGATAATCATAATTTAATAGGACAAAGTCAGCATGGTTTTACGAAGGGGAAGTCATGTTTGACAAATTTGCTGGAGTTCTTTGAGGAAGTAACATATAGAGTGGATAAAGGGGAACCAGTGGACGTAGTGTATTTAGACTTCCAAAAGGCATTTGACAAGGTGCCACACAAAAGATTATTGCTTAAGGTAAAAAATCACGGAATTGGGGGTAATATTCTGGCATGGATAGAGGATTGGCTATCTAACAGAAAGCAAAGAGTTGGGATAAATGGTTCATTCTCAGACTGGCAATCAGTAACTAGTGGTGTTCCACAGGGGTCAGTGCTGGGTCCCCAACTCTTCACAATCTATATTAACGATTTGGAGGAAGGGACCAAGTGTAACATATCAAAATTTGCAGATGATACAAAGATGGGAGGGAAAGTAGTGAATGAGGAGGACATAAAAAACCTGCAAGGGGACATAGACAGGCTAAGTAAGTGGGCAGAGATTTGGCAGATGGAATACAACACTGGAAAGTGTGAGGTGATGCACTTTGGCAGGAAAAATCCTAGAGCAATTTATTATCTTAATGGCAAGAAACTGGAGAGTACTGAAGTGCAAAGGGATCTGGGGGTCCTGGTGCACGAAACTCAAAAGGTTAGTATGCAGGTGCAGCAAGTGATTAAGAAGGCAAATGGAATGTTGGCTTTCATTGCTAGGGGGATAGAATATAAAAATAGGGAGGTATTGCTTCAGTTGTACAAGGTATTGGTGAGACCGCACCTTGAATACTGCATACAGTTTTGGTGTCCTTACTTAAGGAAAGACATCCTTGCTCTCGAGGCAGTGCAAAAAAGGTTCACTCGGTTAATCCCGGGGATGAGGGGGTGGTCATATGAGGAGAGGTTGGGTAGATTGGGACTCTACTCATTGGAGTTCAGAAGAATGAGAGGCGATCTTATTGAAACATATAAGATTGTGAAGGGGTTGGATCGGGTGGATGCGGGGAGGATGTTCCCGATGACGGGTGAGACGAGAACTAGGGGACATAGTCTTAGAATAAGGGGCTGCTCTTTCAAAACTGAGATGAGGAGGAACTACTTCACTCAGAGGGTGGTAGGTCCATGGAATATGCTGCCACAAAAAGCTGTAGAAGCTACAACATTAATTAAATTTAAAACAGAAATAGACAGTTTCCTAGAAGTAAAGGGCATTAAGGGTTACGGGGAGCGGGCAGGAATTTGGACATGAGTCTAGGTTCGGATCGGTCATGGCCCTGTGGGTAGTGGAGCGGGCCCAGGGACTGTGTAGCCTGATTCTGCTCCTATTTCGTGTGTGCAATTCTGTTAGATGCAGGAGATGGTTCTGTGATAGATAGTAGATTGGCGGTTAGGATCAGATCAGCCATGATCTTATTGAATGGCGGAGCAGGCTCGAGGGGCCGATTGGCCTACTCCTGCTCCTATTTCTTATGTTCTTATGTTCTTATGATTCTACATCTTGATCTTCTGAGCCAATATCACTTCTCACCACTGCACTGATCCCATCCTTTACCAACAAAGCCACCCCACCTCCCTTTCCTTTCTGTCTATCCTTCCGAATTGTCAAATACCCTGGAATATTCAGTTCCCAGCCCTGATCACCTTGCAACCACATCTCTGTAATCATTCAGTTCTATAAGGTTAACCAGGGATGGGCAATAAATGCTGGCCTTGCCAATGATACCCCCATCCCTAGAACTAATTAAAATAAAAGGGATATGGGGATAGTTCAGGAAAGTGGAGATGAGGTAGAAGATCAACCATGAGCTTATTGAATGGCGGAGCAGGCTCGAGGGGCCAAATGGCCTACTCCTGCTCCTATTTCTTTTGTTCTTATGTTAAAACCTACGGATACTCACTGTGAAGGCACACACATGAGTAATGGGCACTTCAATGAGGTTCCTGAAAACTGCTGGTAGCCATCCCTGCATGAACTGGCACCTTCAACAGATCACAGGAGAAAAGGAGAGTGAATTTGTGGGAAGGGGGAATTAAATGTTGTAGGTCGGTCTGATCCAGGAACCAGGCTGAGTTGATCTGTAATATTTTCAAACAGCTGGTACATTAACCTCTGTCAACCAGACAGATAATCAAAACTGTTTCAAACTAATAAAACGCTTCAGCCCAACCAAAGTATAAAACAATAAGGAACTTAAATCTGGTTTGTTCCACAATTTAGTTTTACTTCAGTGGTATTTTTAACATAGGAACAGGAGGAGGCCATTCAGCCCCTCGAGCCTGTTCCGCCATTCAATTAGATCATGGCTGATCTGTATCTTAACTCCATCTACCCACCTCGGTTCTGTAACCATTAATACCCTTTCCTATCAAAGGGTATTGACCCAGGTGAAAGGCCAAGGCCCATAGGCCAAAACCCCACCAAGGCTGAAAAAAGTAGGAGCGGAGATGCAGAAAAATAAATCAGCAGTTAAGTAAGGCCAAGCTTGAGTTTCAAAGGCTAATAGATTGCAGTAGGGATGGAAGGAGCTCAGATCCTGGAAAGGAATGAGCTAGCAAGAATTATCTCTGCCACATAGAATCATAGGGGGAAAAATTCGGTATCGACCATTTTGGGGCGCTAACATCGCCCGGGCACAAAGTTTAGTGCCCGGCGCCCAAGAGGGAAGTGGAGCACTATATCAAGTGCTACACACTTCTCTTAGGGCGCTAATGTCGGGGAGCGGGGCGTTACCACAGAGCGCTACTCAAGTTCAGGTGCTGTCATTTACAAGTACTCAGACAGACTGGCGCCTTCCAGTTCTTAAAGGGGAGGTTCAATCATGCTGCACAGCCGCACTCTGATCATTGCTGCTTGTGACCTGGGCCCACAAGGAACTGCAATCCATCAACCACAAATCTCATGGCTGATCAGAGGCCCAGGGAGAGAGCTCGCTGCTTCAGCGACCAGGCATTGGAGACTCTGGTTGCGGCTGTGGAACGCTGATGGGCAGTGCTGTTCCCAGACACTGGCAGGAGGTCATTGCCGCAAGTGTTCAGAAGGATGTGGAGGGAGGAGGCCCAGCACGTCTCGGTCAGAAGCGTGGTCCACAGGACTCACACCCAGTGCCACAAGAAGTTCAACGACCTCACACGGGTGGTCAGGGTGAGTACATGCTTCAATAACCTCTACATGCCACCATCTCAACCTCACTCTGTGCACAGATGGTATAAACCGCCAAATCCCCAACACTCACCCACCAACTATGCCCATCTACTGAAAGTCACATTCACATCTCACGCCTTGCATACATTAACAGCTATTCAACTATGGTAGGCACATCTACCAAACACATGGCTGCACACTCACTCACACGCTGTCCTTTTTCTTGCAGGCCAATGTTGCTCATAACAGGAGGAAGTAGGAACGCACGGGAGGTCAGGTGGAGCTGCACCCCCTTACACAGCATCATCGTGGCCCAGGTCATGGGCGCTGTGGCAGTTGGAGAGGTCGACCCCCTTGGGGACAACAACGGTATGTTCATCACCTCTCCCTCTTCTCTCAAACCACTTCCCCCTCATAGCACAAGCCCTTCCTACTTTCCATCTAAGTACACGGTCTCCATTCCTTGCTCACTTCCTGCCCCCCTCCCCTGATGTTAAACCCACTCTTGTGCCTTTATGCTGTCAGATAATCAGCCACCATCTGACCAGCCTGTCCCTCAGCCTCCCAGTGGCAGTGACACGGGAGAGGAGGAGGAATACCAATCCGGAGCCTCACTGCCTGCGTTTCCCGAGAGCGAGACATCCGATAATGGGGTCACGTGGTCACTAGAGGGGAGCAGAGGAAATGACTCTGATGTGGGTGAAGCTCCAGGGCTCAGTGGGCTGCAGCAACGCCATGGGGGAAGGGAAGCTCGGGGGCCATCTCCCCGGAGGTTGTGTGCGTGCGCGAGTTCTGCTGCACAGGACTCAGATGAGGACCTCGATGTTGAGGCGATGGCCACACAGGCGATGAGCATGCACACTGAGCTCATGGGTGCAATGGCAAGGGTGCCCGAGAGCATGGATGCACTGGCTAGAAGCGTGGAGGAGTCCGCCTCCAGCATTGCTCTCATCTCTGCGCAAACCTTCGAGCCCATCCTTGGCAGTTTGCAGAGGATGGTTGACTCGCAGAGAGACCGTGGGGACAAATGAACCTGATAAATTTTTGTCAGGAGCAAAACTCCTTCAAGTAGGAAACCTCAAATGGGTCAACACGCTTTCTGCTTCTGTCAAAGTGACAAGGCAGCATTTTTGCCGAAAAAAAAAGGCAGGAAGTGCGCGCCTTGAAATAGCGCTCCTGCAGCTCCCAGCCGACTGCAAACCGCCTCCTCTATCTGTCGTTCCTAACGGCAGGCGCTGAGGCAGGGGGCGAAAATGAATTTCCGGTCCGGGGCGCTGCGCAGCTGGATGATGTCACGATCTCCGGGCACAGGAGATCGTGGCGGTAGTGGTCAGCACCACTGCAAACCGCCAGATGAATTTCGCCGGCGGCGCTAACATCGCCGCGCCTGGCGGTAAGTGGTTAGCGCCCCACTGAGGTGCTAACTGAGGCGCTAACCAACCGAATTTCTCCCCCATAGAATCATACAGGACAGAAGCAGGCCATTCGGCCCCTCATGTCCGTGCTAGTTCTTTGACAATGCTATCCAATTAGTCCCACTCTCAGGCTCTTGGCCCATAGCCCTGAAAATTTCTCCTTTTCAAGTGTATATCCAATTCCCTTTCCAAAGTTACTATTGAATTTGCTTTTACCACCATTACAGGCAGTGCATTCCAGATCATAACAACTCGCTGTGTAAAAACAATTCTCCTAGAATAGAATCATAGAATGGTTACAGCACAGAAGGAGGCCATTCGGCCTGTCGACCCCGTGCTGGCTCTCTAAAGAGCACTTCAGCTAGTCCCACTCCCCCGCCCTTTCTCCGTAGTCCTACAAACTTTTTCCTTCAGGTACTTATCAAATTCCCTTCTAAAAGCCATGATTGAATCTGCCTCCACCATCCTTTCAGACAGTGCATTCCAGATCCTAACCACTCGCTGCATAAAAAAGTTTTTCCTCATGTCGCCTTTGGTTCTTTTGCCAATCACCTTAAATCTGTGTCATATGATTCTCGACCATTCTGCCAATGGGAACAGTTTCGGTAGGAAAAACAGAAAGGCAGTGTATTATTTAAATGGTGATAGTGGGAAATGCTGATGTACAAAGGGACCTGGGTGTCTTTGTACACCAGTCACTGAAAGCAAGCATGCAGGTGCAGCAAGCAGTTAGGAAGGCAAATGGTATGTTGGCCTTCATTGCAAGAGGATTTGAGTACAGGAGCAAGGATGTCTTACTACAGTTAGTGGTCATGATGCAGAAGCATACCGACAACTGGACAACCAGGAACACTACAGACAGCTACCCGCAGATCCGACCAAAGAACACACCTGCCAACTCAATAGACTGATCAAGACCTTCGATCCAGACCTTCAAAACATCCTACGCGCTCTCATCCCACATACTCCCCGCGTGGGAGACTTCTACTGCCGCCCAAAGATACACAAAGCCAACACACCCGGACGTCCTATCGTATCAGGCAACGGAACCCTGTGTGAGAACCTCTCTGGATACGTCGAGGGCATTCTGAAACTCATCGTACAGGGAACCCCCAGCTTCTGTCGCGACACTACAGACTTCTTACAGAAACTCAACACCCACGGACCAGTTGAACCAGGAACACTCCTCGCCACGATGGACGTATCGGCACTCTACACCAGTATCCCCCACGATGACGGCATCGCTGCGACAGCCTCAGTACTCAACACCAACAACAGCCAATCTCCAGACGCCATCCTACAACTCATCCGCTTCATCCTTGACCACAATGTCTTCACCTTCGACAACCATTTTTTTACCCAAACACACGGAACAGCCATGGGGACCAAATTCGCACCCCAATACGCCAACATCTTCATGCACAAGTTCGAGCAAGACTTCTTCACTGCACAGGACCTCCAGCCAACGCTGTACACCAGATACATCGACGACATTTTCTTCCTTTGGACCCATGGCGAAGGATCACTGAAAAGACTACACGATAACATAAACAAGTTCCATCCCACCATCAAACTCACCATGGACTACTCCTCAGAATCGGTTTCATTCTGGACACACGAATCTCCATCAAAGACGGACACCTCAGCACTTCACTCTACCGCAAGCCCACGGACAACCTCACGATGCTCCACTTCTCCAGCTTCCACCCTAACCACGTTAAAGAAGCCATCCCCTATGGACAAGCCCTGCGAATACACAGGATCTGCTCAGACGAGGAGGAACGCGATGGACACCTACGGACGCTGAAAAACGCCCTCGTAAGAACGGGATATGACGCTCGACTCATCGATCGACAGTTCCGACGGGCCACAGCGAAAAATCGCATAGACCTCCTCAGAAGGCAAACACGGGACACAACCAACAGGGTACCCTACGTCGTCCAGTACTTCCCCGGAGCGGAGAAACTACGCCATGTTCTTCGCAGCCTTCAACATGTCATCGATGACGACAAACACCTCGCTAAGGCCATCCCCACGCCTCCACTTCTTGCCTTCAAACAGCCGCCTAACCTCAGAAGTACCATCGTTCGCAGCAAATTACCCAGCTTTCAGGATAACAGCGACCACGACACCACACAACCCTGCCATGGCAAACTCTGCAAGACATGCCAGATCATCAACACAGATACCATCATCACACGTGAGGACACTACCCACCAGGTACATGGTACATACTCATGTGACTCGGCCAACGTTGTCTACCTCATACGTTGCAGGAAAGAATGCACCGCGGCTTGGTACATCGGCGAGACCATGCAGACACTGAGACAACGTATGAACGAGCACCGCGCAACAATCGCCAGGCAGGATTGTTACCTCCCAGTCGGGGAACACTTCAGCAGTCAAGGACATTCAGCCTCGGATCTGCGGGTAAGCGTTCTCCAAGGCGACCTTAGGAAAACACGACAACGCAAAATCATCGAGCAGAAACTGATAGCCAAGTTCCGCACTCATGAAGACGGTCTCAATCGGGATCCTGGGTTTATGTCACGATACATGACGTGATCCGGACTCGAGTCGTCGTTGGCTTGTTCACAGATGTGATTCCCAGTAAAAAAGTAAAAATTTTAAAGTTAATCGTTTTACATACAGACGGCAGCTTTTGACACGTTCGACCCCATGCGATTCCACCTCATTGTCTCAGTTGTATCTTGCTATGTCTTTGATGTGGTACCTTCCTGGCTGACCTGATTAACTTTATCACACCTCGGCAGATAAACAGTCAGGATGATTGAATTCAGTTGTCTGCAATTGTAAGTTACACATGCTTTGTTCTCTATCTATATATGCTTTGACGATTCTGTATCTCCTCACTTCACCCGACGAAGGAGTTTTAACTCCGAAAGCTTGTGATTTAAAATAAAACTGTTGGACTATAACCTGGTGTTGTGCGACCTCTCAATTTTTACTACAGTTATACAGGGCCTTGGTGAGACCACACCTGGAGTACTGTGTGCAGTTTTGGTCTCCTTACCTAAGAAAGAATATACTTGCTATAGAGGGAGTGCAGCGAAGCTTCACCAGACTGATTCCTGGGATGGCAGGACTGTCGTATGAGGAGAGATTGGGTCGACTAGGCCTGTATTCACTAGAGTTTAGAAGAATCAGAGGGGCTCTCATTGAAAGGTATAAAATTCTGACAGGGCTTAGACAGACTGGATGCAGGGAGGATGTTTCCCCTGGCTGGGGGGTCTAGAACGAGGGGTCACAGTCTCAGGATATGGGGTAGGACATTTAGGACTGAGATGAGGAGAAATTTCTTCACTCAGAGGGTGGTGAACCTGTGGAATTCTCTGCCACAGAAGACTGTGGAGGGCAAGTCACTGAATATATTTAAGAAGGAGATAGATAGATTTCTAGACACAAAAGCCATCAAGGGGTATGGGGAGAGCGCGGGAATATGGTATTGAGATAGAGGTCAGCCATGATCATATTGAATGGCGGAGCAAGTTCAAAGGGCCAAATGGCCTACTCCTGCTCCTATTTTTCTATGTTTCTATGTTTCTCTCTATCTACTCTGTCTAGACCCTTCATGATTTTGAACACCTGTATCAAATCTCCCCTCAACCTTCTCTGCTCTAAGGAGAACAACCCCAGCTTCTCCAGTCTATCCACGTAACTGAAGTCCCTCATCCCTGGAACCATGCTTGTAAATCTTTTCTGCACCCTCTCTTAGGCCTTCACATCCTTCCTAAAGTGCGGTGCCCAGAATTGGAAACAATACTCCAGTTGAGGCCGTACCAGTGTTTTATAAAGTTTCATCATAACTTCCTTGCTCTTGTACTCTATGCCTCTATTTATAAAGCCCAGGATCGTATGCTTTTTTAACCACTTTCTCTACCTGCCCTGCCGCCTTCAATGATTTGTGCACATATACCCCCAGATCTCTCTGTTCATGCACCCCCTTTAGAATTGTACCATTTAGTTTATATTGCTTCTCCTCATTCTTCCTACCAAAATGTATAACTTCACACTTTTCTGCATTAAATTTCATCTGCCACGTGCCCGCCCATTCCACCAGCCTGTCTATGTCCTCTTGAAGTCTGTCACTATCCTCCTCACTGTTCACTATACTTCCAAGTTTTGTGTCATCTGCAAATTTTGAAATTGTGCTCTGTCTAAGTCATTAATATACATCAAGAAAAGCAGTGGTCCTAGTACCGACCCCTGGGGAACACCATTGTATACCTTCCTCCAGTCCGAAAAACAACCGTTCACCACTACTCACTGTTTCTTGTCACTTAGCCAATTTTGTATCCATGCTGCCACTGTCCCTTTTATTCCATGGGCTTCAACTTTGCTGGCAAGCCGATTATGTGGCACTTTATCAAACGCCTTTTGGAAGTCCATGTACACCACATCAACCGCATTGCCCTCATCGACCCTCTTTGTTACCGCATCAAAAAACTCAATCAAGTTAGTTAAACACAAAATAACAACAGAAAACGCTGGAAAAACTCAGCAGGCCAGGCAGCATAGTTAGGAAGAATGAGGAGATGTAATATAAACTAAATGGTACAATTTTAAAGCGGGTGCAGGAACAGAGAGGCCTGGGGGTTCACATACACAAATCTTTGAAGGTGCAGGACAAGTTGAAAAGGCTGTTAAAAAACATGTGGGATCCTTGGCTTTATTAATCGAGGAAAACACAATTTGCCTTTAACAAATCCATGCTGGCTTTCCTTAATTAATCCACACTTGTCGAAGTGACTGTTAATTTTGTCCCTGATTATCATTTTTAAAAGCTTCCCCACTACAGAGGTTAAACTGACTGGCCTGTAGTTCCTCATTTACTCCCTGTTATCATTCTGTTAAATCTCCTCTGCACCCTCTCCAAGGCCTTGACATCCTTATTAATGTGTGGTGCCTAGAATTGGATGTAATAGTCTAGCTGAGGCCAGTGTTTTATAAAGGTTTAGCATAACTTCTTTGTTTTTGTACTCTATTCCTCGATTAATAAAGCCAAGGATCCCACATGTTTTTTAACAGCCTTTTCAACTTGTCCTGCACCTTCAAAGATTTGTGTATGTGAACCCCCAGGCCTCTCTGTTGCTGCACCCGCTTTAAAATTGTACCATTTAGTTTATATTACATCTCCTCATTCTTCCTAACTAAATGCATCACTTCCCGCTTCTCTGCGTTCAATCTCATCTGCCATGTGTCTGCCTGTTTTAGCAGTCTCTCTATGTCCTCCGGAAGTCTGTTACTATCCTCCTAACTAGTTAAAAAGCAAACTTCTCCTTGGCACTTCTTCAAAAGGCATGCGGCTTCCGCGGCAATTATCCAGGTTTTAATTCTTTGGGAAACTGTGTTCATTATATTTAATTTTTAACTCCAGGCAGCAGAGTCATAATGAGGTGTTGAGACATATCTCGCAGCCAAAAGACTCCCCTCTGCTTATTTTCAAATTCATGCTTTTCCTCTCCTGCAGATGTTGACTTGACAAGGCTACAGCTCCATGGATGCAGGCAGTACATTGATCAAACAACCATCAAACGACATGAAACATGTGTGAGCCTAGAAAGAGAGCAATAAAAGAAACACTTGCATTGCCATGGCACCTGCTAAGACTTCAGGATGTCCCAAAACACTTTATGTTCCATGAAAGTTGTAATGTGGGGAAATGCAGCAGCCAATTTGCGTACAGCAAGGTCCCACAAACAGCAATGTGATAAAGGACCAGATAGTCTGGGCTGGATTTTCATAGACCCGTGGAGGCGGGTTTGGAGGCGTGTGGGGGGTTAAAATTGCGAAAAGTGGCGGGCGGACCCGATCCTGCCTCCATTCCGCCTCCACACAATTTTGACAAAATCGTGTGCGGTGGTCCCGTCTCCGTCCCGCCTCCAAGAGGCAGGGAGAGGCCATTAAAGCCCTTAACAAGCCCTAAATTGGCTCTGTAATGCCATTTTGAAACGTTTTAGCTAGTTTAACCCTTTTCCCATGTGAAACACGCCTGATCTGAAACACGCCAGTGAAACCTGGCGGGAGCACAAGTGGATAGCTGACTATCAGCTGCAGGTCCACTATTACAATGGAGATGTGATTAAGGTAGTAGTAGTATTAGGTCTGAAAGTCGCCTCTGATGCTGCTGCATTGAATGTCTTCAGAGACTGCCTGGCCTTTGCTGTGAGAGTCTCTCTCTCTCTCTCAGATGCTGCTCATTTTGCATCCAGGTCCACTCACAGCAAAGGCCAGGCAGTCTCTGACCTGCAATGCAGCAACAATGATGACATCATCAGAGGCGACTTTCAGACTGAAACCACTAATTGGTTCATGGGTTCCCACATGCTGGAACTCAATTGCCCAATTAAGTGAAAATTGCATCAATCTCCCACATCCAATTGCAGTCGGGTGGATAACACGAAATGCGGATGACACGACCCCAACCCGCCCCAGTATCAAAATCCAGCCCTCTGTCTTTAGTGACATTGGCTGAGGGAGATCTCCCCTGCTCTTCGAAATAGTGCCATGGGATCTTTTACAGCCACCTGAGAGGGCAGACAGGGACTCAATTTAACTTCTCATCTGAAAGACAGTACCTCTGACTGGACTGCCTATATTTTGTATTCAAGTCTATGGAGCGAGACTGCCTCAGAGGTGAGTGTGCTACCAACTGAGCCATGGCTGGCACACCACTTGACTGTGCAATACCCCACAGCTGAGTCCAATTACATACTCACCCCACACCAACAGATGCCGGTTTGAAGTGTGTACGGAGGAGGAGGAGCGGTGCATTGATTGATCTATTCAGGTCATTCAGCTTAGTTCCCGCATGTTTTAATACTGCATCAGTGAGAAAAAAAGAGAGACTGGCATTTCTATAGCACCTTTTACAACCTCAGGACATCCCAAAGTGCTTTACAGACAATGAAGTACTTTTGAACGCCCCTGCTCTTCTTTGAAATAGTGCCATGGAATCTTTTACATCCACTTGAGAGAGCAGACAGGGGCTCAGTTTAACGTCTCATCCGAAAGATGGCACCTCTGGCAGTGTAGCGCTCCCTCAGTACTGCAGTGGAGTGGCAGGCTAGACTTTGTGTTCAAGTCTCTATAGTGGGACTTGAACCCACAACCTTCTGACGCAGAGGCAAGATGTGCTATCAGCTGAGACACCATAACATTCCTTGACCAATAGCATGGAGTTCTTTCAGGTATCCTGGCCAACATTCCTTAATCATCCACCACCCAGGAAGATAAGAAAGCTGGGATTCATCTCAGTGCTGTCTGTGGGACTCTGCTGTGTGCAAAATGGTTGCTTTGCCTAAATAACAACAGAGCTTAGGGCCTAGGCAGCTGAAGGCACGGCCGCTAATGGTGGAGCGATTAAAATCGGGGATGCGCAAGAGGCCAAAATTGGAGGAGCGCAGTGATCTCAGTGGGTGGTAGGGCTGGAGGAGGTTACAGAGATAGGGATGGGTGAGGTCAAGGAGCGATTCGAAAACTAGGATGCGAAATTTAAAATTGAGGTGTTGGCGGATCGGTAACCAAAGTAGGTCAGCCAGCACAGGGTTAATGGGTTTACCACAGAACTACTGCCATAAACCACTTAACTGGCCATCTAGAGGCAAGCGCAGTGCCATGCGCGACAGGGTAATACGCTTTAAAAAAAGAGAATCTGATCATGCCAATGGCTTCATTGGGAAATGCAAACTAATGATTAGTCATTGAATTATTGACAAGGCTTCGAAGACTTGAAATTTCCTTCAGCTCAAAATGTTTAATGGCCACAACTTTCTAATTAGTTTTTCATTAGCAAGTATCAAAGGCAAAATCTGTCTAAAATCACTCATCCCACACTCCCGCTGAAGTATGTAGCAGTAGAGCAATTGCCTGCATATTTATCATTCCCTGTTTTTGCAGACTGCTATTAGATGTGTTCCTAATTGCTTTTAAAGCAGAGGAAGGCACAAATGTTTGTACAAAAATGCATAAGTGATCCAGTGTATTCCTGTCAGTTAATTATGGCCTTTGTGTTGCTTAGCTTATAGTCATCTGTAATTTATTTGTTTTTAATTAAGTGTTGGATATCTGTCAAAACAGGAATTAGAAATGATTTATTGAACTACTGAACGAATGCCAAGTAGGGAAGTGGGATTATGTTTTGCTTTTTGTACATTCTGCACATGCAAAAGCATATTCAAAGATTTCTTTTTTATCACATACTAACAAACCTGAGGTCTGTGATGGCTTACTTGGTAAAAGCGATGCATAGGGTTGGATAGAACTGAAGCCCACAGACCAGGGAAGGTCTCAGGTTCCATCCTGTGGTCTGTGCGGAGTTAGATGAGCAGAACCAGAGTGGCCATAGGACAGCTGCTTTTGGCCACAGTGCTCCTAGGGAACTTGCCCGCGGTTCCCTCTGCTGATTGCTATCCAGTAAATCCCGCTTGATAATGCGTGGTTTGGCTTATCCGGGTGAGGAGAGGATCAGGCTTAGTTTTCAGATGCTCGCATGGTCAACTAGCTTCCCCATGCTCAATGTGTAGGCTCGGACATTAGGGCTTGATTTTGCCAGCCCTGGGGAGGCGGGTTTGGAGGCGGGACTGCCTGGAAAATGGCAGAATTTGGGGGCGGGTGCCCAACCCACCTCCGTGTCATCTTGCCAGGAGGCGGGTAGCCGTCCCGCGCCGGGTCCCGTCTCCTTGGAGGCGGGAAGGAATTACAGCCACTTAACTGCCTGTTGACAGGTAGTTAACAGGCAGATAAGAGGATTATCCCCATTTTGCCCTCACAAGTGCGGGCTTCCCGAAGGCACTGAACCCCACCAGGGTCACCGAGGCGAGTAGTGGTTCTGCAGGGGTTCGGAGGGGTGCAAAAGTGCGCTGTGAAGGTAAGTGATGGGTGCAAGTGTGGAGAGGTATGTGAGGTACGTGGAAAGTGTCAGAAAAAATGTACTTACCCTTGTTTCTTCCTGCAGGTTTCAATCGGTGGGTATGCGGAAAGTCTCGCACCTCCGCGGTAGCGATGACAGATGGCTGTTGCATTCTCCAATGCAACAACCATCTAATTTCTGCAAAAGAAAGAGGTTTGATGAGGTCTTGAATTCAAGAACTCATCAAACTACAGAGAATGTCAGTGTTATACAGCTTCATAGAGCTGTCAAACGATGACAATTCATTGTCAAAAGTTTTAGACAGATGAAACATCATATGCTGACGTTCTCTGTAACCGGTTTTCCCTTAATTGGCCTGCTAAACCCGCTGGGCGGGCTTAACAAGGTCAATCAAGGGAAAATAGTGTGGGTTGGCCAGAAGTTGTTGGAGGCGGGACTGAAACCCGACAAGTGGGAGTCCCGCCTCCAAAAGCTCCCCATTGGCGAAATCCAGCCCTTGAAGAGTGGCCATTTGGGTAAAGTATTGGAGGGGGGAATGAGACCCAGTTTGCTGTACCCGAGAATGAGCCAGCACCCTCAGGAAAGGAAGGCAAAAGGATATACCTGTATCGGTGAAATGTTCAGGGAATCATCCAGCTTATAAGATCCCAGAGGGACCCTAGATCCAACTGATTCGAGGTTGACCCATACTGGGGACAGTGATTTAACTTTATTCAGCACAAGCAAGATTTAATACATTACAGTATTCGAGCAGCAGTTTACCGTGTATAACTGAGACTTATATTACCACTTATACTCTGTGTAGAAGCCGCAACCGTGAGCAGGCTGCACCCTGTATCTCTTGTCTCTCTCACTCTCCATCTCCCAGGTGTCTCCTTGAATCGACTTGTAATCTTCTCCTGAAATCTTCTACTGCTGAAATCTTCTACAATTTGTGGCTGTTAAGACGCCCTTCTTATACCCTTACTCTCATTCGAAACCTATGGAGTCCTCTTGAACCAATCACTGGCTGACACCCAAACCCAAAATCCAATCATAAAGATGCCACGTTCATAGCACCCTGGCTTTTGATCTGGTGACACTCTTACATCATCAGTTTTTGGCCCTCAAGACTCATATCTGGGGTAGTTATGGCAATACAAAAGGAGTATGTCTCCATGGGCTGAGACACGGCCCCTGCTGTTGGCCTCTGTTTTTCTAATTCACTGTGGATGCTATAACATTCCAGCACAATGGTAAATGCACCTATCCTTGGTTCCCAGGCTAGCTGCAGTCTATTCGACCATGGCAATCTCTTTCTCACCCCAGGTTGTCTGGTTGCAGCTTACTCACAGACACTTAAGCATAGGAAAAGGGGTTACATGTTATACATAATTCAGTTGATGATTACAAACTTCTACATTTAATCCTTACACACGATTATAGATCTATTACTGATGATTATAAGATATTGATGGTTATAAGATAGTAAAGCAAGTAGTCTAAAAACCAACTAACATGTAATTCATAACAATCGTACGGTCCCTGCCTCTTATCTTAATCTCTGGAATTCCATTAATTCTCAGAGCTTTTCTCACAGACTGACTGTCGCTTTGCTAACAAGGCTTGTTGAAGTCTGCATTTTTAATACTTAGTCAAGCAGGCCTCTTTCTTCCATTTTAAAATCTAACCGGGTCTACCCAAGGCATATTAGATTAGTTTAAAAGCGTGATTATTCAAGAATTGGCGTGCATTGACTAACAGTTACATGATACAAACTTAAAACTACAACTAATGATGCTTATTTCATTTCATCCATGTTAGCTCGTGGGAATCTGAAATGGAGATTTCTCAGGATTCTTACAAGCTCAGTGAAGCAATTTCTTCTCATATGCATTCAGTGAGCAGTTGCTTCTTATTCCACATTAAAACCCACTTCCCAATTCTCTCTTTAGTTACGCATTCACCGATGATATCGTCTCATTCCAGCCTGTCCCAATGTCTACAGCACGCACATCTTCCAGCAGGCCTTGCTGGATGACAATTAGCAATGGGAACATTGGCTAATCTTTCATTCCTTACCCCAAGGACTGCTGAGACCACTCGTAGCACCACTGCGACTGAGATCAGCTACCTCATTGTGGACCAGGGATCAACCCTGGGACCTTCCTGGTCTGCATATCCAGTTACTCATTGGATAAGTTCATTCAGCCGCAGTTTGGGGGTGGGGGGTGGGATAGGTAATGTCGTAAGGGAGAGATTTATCTTGGAGTAATCCTTTGAAATTTAGATAAGGATAATATACCGCAATAACTTGCCCTTGTCCACTTATATACAAGACACATTACCATGGATACTCTACCCCTTTAAACACAAAGGGGGAAAAATTAGGTCGCGCCCCATTTGGGGCGCAAATATCGTCTGGACGCAAATATTAGCGCCTGGCGCTAATTATCGGCACTGACTGGAAACTTCACTTTTACCGCCCCGGGAGGTGAGTGGAGCGCTAAATCAGGCGCTGCACACCTGTCTTAAGGCGCAAAGGCCAAGGAGTGAGGCGCTAACTCAGAGCGCTGGCGAAGCTCATGTAATGTCAGTCAGCAATGGAACACACACACAATGGCACGGGCCAGTTCTTAAAGGGGATGGTTAATCTTGCTTTCCATCCACATCCTGTTCATTGCAGCCTTGAATCTCGGCCTGGAGAGACTTGCACATCAAATGTGCTGGAAAGAACAATGGAGAGTACCAGGCAAAGAGCTCAGAGTGCAGCTCCCACAGTCTCTGCTAAATCGATACAAGGAATGGCAAATCAAAATGAACCTGCAAAGTGCTGCTCAGTACCCAAAACTCCTTCACACAACGTTGAATCTCTCCAGAAGTCTCTCCCTCTCTCTCTCAGAATGCGTAGTTCAAAAATGCCACCAACAATAAAAGGCAGGAAGCGGTCACCTTTAAATAGCGCTCCCCCTTTCCCTTCATGACTGCAGAACGCTCCCCTCAACCTGTCGTTGCTAGCGTCAGGCGGTAAGGCAGGGGTCGCCACTCAATTTCCGCTCCGGGGCGCCACAAGGGCGTTGCACCATGGAATGACGTCACAATCTGCACGCGCAGGTGGTCGCAGCGGTAAAGTTTAGCGCCGCCGCACAATGTCTAGTTAAGTTCCCGAGCGGCGCAAACATCGCTGCGCCCGGGCGTTAGCGGCTTTGCGCCCCATTAGCGCCCTCTTAAGGCGCTAACGGGAGGCGCAACCAACTGAACTTTTACCCCAAAAGGTTTTGAAAAAAATCACTATTTCCAATTACAGGAAACTCTTTGGTATCCGGCACCGACGGGACCGGGGTGGTGCCGGTTGAACAAAAATTCCGGATAATGGAGAGTTATATCTACCGAGGCTATTTTTAACAAACAAAAATTAAAAAATCAAGAAATGTGCAGTATACAGTATTTGGGTACTCACTTATAGAATGTTGTGTTAAATGGATGGTGGAAGATGCTTGATTAAGTACAGTACTGCCAGTTGAGGGTAATCCATAACTCTTTAATTACTTAACAGTAAAACAAAACTTATAAACGACTGTATACAGTACTGTAGTTGACTGTACACTTATTCCGAGTCAGCTGGTTCATCAGGAATATCCATGCCAGCTGGGTCATCAGGTACATGCATTTCCACAGATTCCACAGATTCTTCAGGCACTTCCGCTGCTTCGACTCTTTTGGAAGCTTTCTTAAACATGTTGCGGATGTCGGTTTGCTTAGTGGACTCTTGCCTTTTCTGTAGAAACGTGGAATGCAGAATATGGAGTTGCATAACTTCTTGGGCAGAGTAGCAAGTCTGCCTTTCAGCAAATTTGAGGATTGAAGAAAATCCTTCTGCAGCTTTAGCCCAAGAAATCTTGTTCTCTTCAGAAATATCATCCTCTTCACTTTCCATCTCACTTTCCTTTTCTTTCTTTGGATTCAAAACATTCTCAATTATTTCATCATCACTTAGCATATGCACAACACCAACTTCTCTATCTGCATCAACCCACTGCTCGATATCACTTTCACTGAGGTGACGTAGAGGGTTTGCTGGGCCTGCATTTTTCACCATGCCAGCCATTTCCATTATTGTACTCTTCTTGGGATGAACATTGAACCCATGAAATTCCTCCTCTGAAGAAGAACCTTCAGCAAACATTACAGAAGGCCACAATTTGCGCCAGGCTTGCCTCAGAGTGTGACCTTTCACAAAGTTCCAGGAACATGCAACATTATAGATGGCATCTTTAATATTGTATTCCTTCTGAAATGCGTGAATATTGTCATCTTAGCTTATCAGTTTATGTAGGAAGTCTTTCTTGTAATGACACTTCAGATTTTGGATAACGCCCTGGTCCATGGGTTGGATGAGAGAAGTTACATTTGGTGGCAAATAAATGGTGAAAATATTTCCCGAAACCAACTCGGATTCATGCGGATGGGCTCTACAATTATCAAGCAATAAAATGCATTTGCTATCTTCAGGTTTCCCTATTTTACGGAAATGTTCCCTCACAGATGGAACAAAAATATGATGGAACCAATCGGAGAAGATTTCCTTATCCATCCAAGCATTTTTTTGAACTTTGTACTCAACAGGTAAGTGCCTCACATTTTTAAATGCACGGGGATTTTTATACTTCCCAATAACAAGAAGTTTAACCCGGTGTGATCCAGCAGCGTTCGCACATGTTAGCACGGTTACACAATCTTTATTTTTCTTGTAACCTGAAGCATTAGCCTCACTAGCCCCAGCAAGCGTTGATTCTGGCAAAAACCTCCAAAACAAGCCAGTTTCATCGGCATTATATATCTGTGCTGGCGACAAATCATGTTGCTGCACAATCCGATTGAAATAATCGCAGTATTCTTCTGCGGCGTCGTGATCAGCTGATTTCTTCTCCCCGGAAATATCGAGTCGTCGTAGCCCGTGCCGTAACTTGAAGCACGTTAGCCATCCCTCGGAGAAAGCACACTTGTCAGTGAGCTCCATCCTTTCGTAGAAATCCTTCGCTTTCTCGATGAGCATGGGTCCGGAAATTGGAACACCCTCTGAACGCTTAAGAGAAAACCATTCATAAAGCACGGTATCCAGCTCTTCAAGCTTAGGCTTACGAAGCATACGCCGTTCCTCTACACTCTTACATGTCTCCGAGCTTGAATAAAACTTGAGCAGCTTATCCTTCTGCGATTTGATGTCGTAGATTGTTGACGAACCGATTTTGAATTCATTCATAATGTTGATACGCTTCTCTCCCCTTTCTAGTCGTTGGCATATCTCGATTTTCTGTTTTAAAGTTAAGACTACTCTCTTCCTTTTGCTTGGACCAGCTTTTGGGAATTCCATAATGCAAGATGGGGGAGATAATTCCCGATAAAGATGGAAAGACACACAGAACAATGGTGGCTAGGAAGAGACTACCAGCAGCGCGGGAGACACACAGTAAAATGGTGTATCAGAAGAGACTACCAGCAGCGCGGGAGACACACAGTAAAATGGTGGATCAGAAGAGACTACCAGCAGCGCGGGAGACACACAGTAAAATGGCCGATCAGAAGAGACTCCCGGCAGCGCGGGAGAATCAGACTCCTGTTATTGCAGTGTTCAGACTTCTGACAGCGCCAGGAAGCCGAGTAGTGGCACTTTGGAGAACTACCCCCACTGACTAACTCGGCGTTCGCGGGAGACTCGGACTGCGACTCGGCAACATTGCCGGTTATTTGAGAGGAGTTTTCGGAGTATGATTTTTGCCGGTTAATAGAGAATTTAGGTGCCGTTTAAACGAGAGTTTCCTGTATTATGTTTACTGTGGCACAATGTAATTAGAAGGAAGAAATTTGTTGGCATATTTAGGGTACCTCTCTGAATTACTAACTGTATAAAGAAGCTTACTGATTGATCTGAATTGTTAGCAGAAATTCACCAATTCTCCTCCCATCTTCTATTAACTAAAAGCAGATATTCAGTATTGGAAGATAATTATATCTGGCTGGAATGTGCCTGGTTTCAAAAGGAATGTGTAATACGTGACTTGGATACATTTATCCACAAGCAATCTAACCACAAGTCAATGTAATCACTCCTCCTTCTTGGTGTAATCAATCATGGCTGATTAATTTACTCCCGCAGAGTTCACTCTGAAATTAGTTTTTTCCTTTCCTTGGAGAAACCTTGGTGAAGGGCCAAGAACCATGATGCAGGACACCATCAAGGTTAAAATGAATAGGAAAGAGGACAAGATAAATCAAGAAGTAATGGATAGATAACTCCTAAGCTTGGATCACTCAAAGGTCATGGATTGTAAGAAGAAGGAAAGAAAGAAGTTCCACAGTTAGAGAAGGAAATGGTATAATGGGTCTTGAGGGGCAATTATCCATCTTTGTGTTCTTGTTGAGATGCCACAGGCAGCAGAAGAAAATATCCGAAATTCAGGCGCATATGGTTTGGTTGGAATTGATGCAGGAATTCCTCAGGGCAGTGTCCTAGGCCCAACCATCTTCAGCTGCTTCAGCAATGACCTTCCCTCCATCATAAGGTCAGAAGTGGGGATGTTTGCTAATGATTGCACAGTGTTCAGTTCCATTAGCAATTCCTCAGATAATGCCAGCCTTGCCAGTGACACCCCCATCCCGTAAATAAATAAAAAATAAAATGTAGGCTAAGACAACTCCCTGGTTTTCTTTGATTAGTGCTTTGAGATCTTTAATGTCCAATGGAAACTCTGGGCAGACAGGAGTTCAGTTCAACATCTCACATAAAGGATGACACATTTCTGACTATGAGGCAAGATTGCTACCAACTAAGCCAAGCTGACACAATACATTATCCTTCCTGTGTACGATGAATGTCTGGTACATACTTAAGCATTCTACTTTGGTCTGCCCTTAAGTGAGGTTGCTGATGGTGATGGGCTGAAATAAGTGGAGTGATGTTGAAGGGCTGTATAACTGGAAAATAACACTAAACTCCAAGAAGGCTGCTTCACTCAGGATCCCCAAAGCTATCTAAAACTCCAAACAAAGAGGTCAAGACACAAGGCTAGTGATTTACGTTAACATTAAGTGAATATGTTAAATTTTGTTCATTACCATTAGAGCTGAAACAGGGCTAAAAGTATTGCATCTTTCAAATTATTTTTCTCCAATATCTGCATCGCTACGACTTAATCCCAATTCCACTACATGTAGTCGGCACAAGGAGAATGCATTTTCACACAGACACTAACTTACTTGGATCTTTTTCAGCGTGGCAACAGAACTGCCGCAGCATTCTGCAACCTTGCCATCTGGCCCCATTTCCCAAGACAATACTTGGGTCTGTTGACCTACAAGGAAAATGATCATCCCATCAGGATCTTCCGATTGGAATCCTTCAATCAAATAGTAGTAGTAACATAAATGGTGTGATGTCCGTGTTGTTAATTGGACAAAAAAAGAAGCAAATTACATTTTGAAGCACTTTATTGATTTCGGAACAAAACAAATTACAGAAAATGGTGGCTTAGTTTTTGATTTCCAAATATTTTAGTCATAACAGGAGGAAAAACTAAAAAATAACTAAATTTCAAACATACGATGTAGGATTCATTATCCAATTTCTATGCACAGTCTTTTGAAATCTCTTTAACTCTTTAACCTCAGGCAGTTCCCTTGATAAAGCTTCACTTTGTTGAAGGCACAGAGGCCTCTCCTTCTCAAACCAGAAAAATCCCCAAAAAGTACAATATTTAAATCAATGTTAATTCATAAAGCATCTGGTGCTAAAAAAAAATAAAAATGATGCTCTCAACTCAAATTACTAATATTCTTCGGGCTCTTTAGGGACATAATCAATGTATTTTGAACCAAGCACATTATGTTCCCCAAAAACACATTTATTTAGAAACTATAAAAATCCTTTCATAAACTATAAGCAAACCACTCAAGAATGTTTATACTAGAACAGGATAAAGGATGTTATACACTCTCAGTTGGGCCTCCCTAAGGCAAATGTCTATGGAGCAAAGATGTTGTCTCTCCATAGGCTCATACATACACTAACTGTTTCCATTTGGTTTCACCAAATACATACGTTCCAAATTTCTTTGGGTTGCAATTCCTGCCCAACGCCGCCTATCAGCTCACTGTGCAAGGGGGCTGATCTCCAAAACATTTTACAAAGAAAATCCTAGTGGCCCTTCAGGTGTCTCAGTCACTTTCCAAACCTGGACCCCACTGGTGGGGGTACCCATGAGCCCTTCAGGAGGCTGGTATGTCTCCATTCATCCAACATACCAACTGCCGCACAAATGCCGGGTGCCAACTGTGGGTCAGGAGCGGGAACTCCCACCTTAGGGAGTCCCCAACCCCTTCCCATCATTTGCCTTATAGGGACTGGCCAGAAGTCACTGTGAAAACTCCTGGGAACATCATAAGCGGGTCTGCACCGTTTCCCTGGCTGGTTCGGCTGGTCTCCCGTCGGACTTAGGGCAGGAGTCTGCCACCCCTCCAGCAACACCCTCGTAACCCTGCCTCCCTACACCATGCTGTCGAACTTCAGGGCCAGACTTTGGTAAAATGCATATTTCCCTTTGCAGTTTCACCCAAATGCCAACCCTTAGTCCATAGGCCATTTTATGTGCAGTGGCTTAAAATAGCTGCTACGCTATGGCACACCATTTTAGTACATTCAGATCTGGTTTCCCCGGTGTTCGGATTGAGCGGTGCATCACTGCGCACCATCTCAAAGCCAAGCCAGATGTTTCCGGTGTCCTCTCTTGCTCATGGGGAAGGAACAAAAATTCCACCGATATGCATGTCCACGGGTTAAAGAGTTAAGGCAGATTTACAAACAAGGGTATAATTAAAGCATCATCTTTAACCCTTTCTAGCTTAGCCAAGGTCCAGTAATTGAATTATCATCGGGCCAAAGCATCTTTGTACCATGTGTGTCTTTCTTGAAAGAACCAAGACTGTTAGTCAAGCGCTACATTAATCTTGTTTTTTACAGTTAGTAGTGACAGTTTTCAGTATGTAACTGGTAGTGGCCAACTACTTGTAAACCTCTGGTCTTGAGAAGCGACAAGTTGTAAAGTGGAACAATAACCTGGCACTGCCAGTAATTATGGGCAAGCTAATGACTGGAAATGGGCATAAGCTAGAAAAGATCAGTGAATGATTGGCACGGCAACTGTACATAACCCAGAAGTACTCACTAGAAGTACTCACTAGTTACAATAGATATGAAAATCTTTGGTGTCGTATATAGCAACAGTTATTTAATCAATAACACAGTAGGAATCCATTTCTGTTTTCCATATATCATTTATAAGAAATGTTTAATCTAGAAAATCAGTAACATTCAACGCTTTATTTTGAAATCATTTTAATTACAACTACAAAAAAATGTCTTATTTGTAAATCAGCTAAACACTTTTAAGTTTTAGTTGTTGTAAATAAAATCCCTTAATATACAACTTTGTTGGATATCCACTGGAACTCTGGGCCAGACTTTGGACTGACTTTGTGCTCACTTGACTTTCCCCACTGACTTGGGATTTGCAAAAAAAAAAAACCCCTGTGTTGCTTCGATCTGATAATCTGATCATTTCTCAGAGTTGCCGTTAACACACCAGCAAACGGCTCCACGCCGCGTTCTACGATAACCGAAATATGCGGGAAAATCAGGTAAAATGTGAATTTGCTGCGAATTTCCGACTCCAATTGCACCTGCCTGTCGGGAGAGGGTTCAGCAAAACAGCAGAGCAAGCGGCGATTTCACAGAAATATTGGGTGAAACTGGAAACGGCAATAAAGATGAGAAAAGCAGTCAGTTTAGACACGCAGCAGTGAAGCTAAACTGGTGCGGTCCGATGGACTGAATGGGGACCAAGTGTTAGCTGGCACAGTGTGCTAAATCTGTCCTCTCTTGGCTGATGCGGAATAATTAGCTGTGATGGAGCCAATTTTTAGTATCTCAACAGGGGCTCCACTCTACAGCTCAGTGGGTAAGCGCATTATGTGACGTAAATCTTGGCTCGCACGGAACAACAATGCTCCCCTGATGTGACCTCTGCTTAGCCAGCCAAAGCTGCACATTTGTCTTCAGTGGAGCAGGAGAGGAAAACTGAGCAAAAAAAAATTGAAATAAATCTGCCTGGCTTCTCACTCCCGATTAATTCCCCGATTACGGAAAGTGTCCCAAGTGTGAATGCCAGGTGGGGATAGGATTGGGCTCGGCTCCGATGCCCTGACTATTCAAATATCTTGCCGTGCTGACTAGCGAAGCTAACGCGTGAACAGCAGTCAGCTGGGCGAGGAACCATTTGGCTGTCTTCCATTCTTCAGCCTTCGAGGGAGGAGAGTAAGGGATAATGCCAACTTGCATTTATATAGCGCCTTTAACAGAGTAAAACCTCCCCTAGGCGCTTCACAGGAGCGTTAGCAAACAACATTTGTCACCAAGCCCCAGAAAGAGACAGGTGACCAAAAGCTTGGTCAAAGAGGTCGGTTTTAAGGGGCGTCTTAAAGGAGGAGAGAGAGGTAGGGAGGCGGAGAGGTTTAGGGAGGGAATTCCAGAGCTTAGGGCCGAGGCAGCTGAAGGCTGGAGTTAAGAGACAGATCAGCCATGATCTAATTGAATGGCAGTACGGGCTCGAGGGCTGAATGGCCTGCTCCTGTACCTACGTTCCTACATTGCTTTACGTCAGTCGTGCAAAGTCGGCTCATAGCCAATCGGCAGCCTGTCAGAGCGAAGGGTGGAGAGGTGGAGAGGTTTAGGGAGGGAATTCCAGAGCTTAGGGACTTAGCAGCGAAAGGCACAGCCGCCCATGCAGGGCGAAGGAAATTGGAGATGCACAAGAGGCCAGAATTGGAGTAGCACAGAGATCTCGGAGGGTTGTGGGGCTGGAGGAGGTTACAGAGATAGGGAGGGGGCGAGGCCGTGGAGGGATTTGATAACAGGGATGAGAATTTTAAGATAACATTGGAGAGCAGCGTATTACACTAAATACTCTCGTGGTTACGGTTTGTGGTGATTTCCATTTAGTTGTGCACCAAAATGAACATTTTGGTGTCAAAGCCATCATTTATAGTGCCTCTGGAAAACAAGGCTGACAAAATAATATATAATCATAAACATTAGCACAAAGCCCTTGAAAGTCAGGTCCATAGTTCCTAGGCAAAGATTCTTTGGGATTATTCAAGTTCTATCAAATATTTACCAAAGGGGGAAGAAAAAAAAAATCTATGTTTCATTTTCCTACACAGCATTAGATGATTAAATTCAATTTATAAAATCAAACTTCTGTAGGGCCAGTTGTTGTTTGTGACCCAATCATATAGTTTCATTAAAAAAAAAGACATTATGATTTCTTAAGGTATGAGGTACAACCCAGGAAATGTCAGCAGTATCCTTCTTTTGTGAGCAGCACGTGATTCTCTTCTAACGGTAAATTTGGCTGGCAACTGATCGGGGATCGCAGAACCAGTGGCGCGCTGACTGCCTGCAATTTTCCTGTGCGTTCAATTCACTGGAGGAAAATTGCAGTCACAATGCACCCGTGGTTTCTCGAACCCGCTGGTCGCGTGCGAGGCCCCACTGATAGCGAAGGGGCCTCCCAAAATTTTTCCCGCGGAATACGTTGGAATAGTTATTGCCCTTTACTGAACCACATCGCTGATCCTGTGAGATTTATTCAGAGAACATTATCCTCATCTTTCTCCCGAATTCAATTAAATACCAAATCATGAAGTAGAAATGATGATCTCTGCTGTTCTCGTGCCAACGCTTAGCAGCTGGTGGCAAAGAAATCCACTCTGTACTATTTTGATGCTAAATGTTAGTCGGTTTAAAATACCAAACTGGTTAATACCTGCGCCTGGGTAGTTCAGGGAGGCACTTGGTGTCGGCATATTAAGCGTTTGTACGAGAACAGCACCCATTTGCAATTGCTGCCCTCAAACCTGCACTGCACGATCCCACAAAGTCAGCGTTATTGCAATACCATGCATTCAGCATAACAAACGGCTTTGAATAAAAACCCTATTCGGACACAGTTTCACCTTTTGCGACATTAGTCGGCTGAATTTAAAGCAACGACCTTATTATTTCTTAAATGAAAACAAAAAAATGGTACAAATGCACAGCTGATGGGTCGGCATTTGAAAGGGAAAGGGAGGTTAATGTTTGGGCAAGGGCTCTTGGGCTGAATATCACGGTTTGTTGAGGAGCCCCGCTCAAAACTTCAACGCCTCTTTTTCTTTCAGAGGCTGACTGATGCGCTATGCATTTTCTGCGTGTTTTTTTTTTAATTTCAGCTTTCTGATACTCATTTTTTTTTCTGTCAATACTTTTTTATTTCTGTTCTACTCACATCTTAGCTGGTCAGTCGCCATATTATAGTTTACTAAGAGCAGACCATTGTTACTTTTCTAAAGGGTGGAGGGAAGCGACAAAGAATGGTTTTGGAAACTAGCACTGTACCTCTGGAGGGGGAGTGGGGGTGGTGGGGGGGGGGGCAATGATATTTGACCCAGCTCAGACAAGCACAGCAGCAGGCCATTCAGCCCATCGTGTCTGTGCCGGCTCTTTGAACTAATCAAATTACATGTGAAATAGACACTTTCAGTACGAGAGTTGGGAAGAGTGGGTGAGATGCAAATTTCATGTTTAAATATTGGAGGACTTTCTAACGGTTAGCTTTAGTGAAATGTCTTTTGATTGGCTTTCCGGTAGCCACCTTGGACAGATAGCTTCAGGTCAATATACAGGGCAAGTGGTTTGTTGGGGTGCAATATGCGGGGAAATCCCATGAATCTACCCTTGCTGTGTGTGGCACGATTTGGCACCACAGGTACAGCAAACTTTGCATAAAATGGTCCCAGATGTGGTGAAAATGCTGGTTTCTTAATGGATCTGAACCAGAGTAAATCACTCATTGCAAATGATCACTTTCCTCATCTCTGGTAAATGGCCGAGGTGGGGGAACACTATAAAAGCGAGAGTTGAAAAGACTTGGATTTCTATAGCGCATTTCACAACCTCAGGACATCCCAAAGCGCTTTACAGCCAGTGAAGTACTTTTGAAGTGGAGTCACTGTTGTAACTAAAGAAGCACAGCGGCCAATCTACACACAGCTAGCTCCCACAAACAGCAATGTGATAAATTACCAGATTATCCTATTTTAGTGATGTTGGTTGTTTTAAAAGGGTAGTTTTAAAAAACGTTTCTGACTATTTTGGAGGGGTGGAATGAAATCTTTTCACATTATAGGGCTAATTTTACAAATCTCCTCTGTTTGTCAGGAAGCCTCACCCATTGGAAATGTGGGCACAGGCTGCCAATGATCTTCCAACCACTTAAGATGGATTCATGGTTGGAATGGGCCCCACCAGCAGTGCAGCCTTCCAATATTGTGCCTAATGTATAATAGGTCAGGCAATTATATGTGATGAAATACTTATATCCTGACCTATAACAGAAATTGTTATATTACATAATAACATAAGAACATAAGAAATAGGAGCAGGAGTAGGCCATATGATCCCTTGAGCCTGCTGTGCCATTCAATAAGATTATGGTTGATCTTCAACATCAACTCCACTTTCCCGCCCGATCCCCATATCTCTTGATTCTCTTAGTGTCCAAAAATCTATCGATCTCAGCTTGAATATACTCAAAGACTCAGCATCCACAGCCCTCTGGGGTAGAGAATTCCAAAGATTCACAACCCTCGGAGTGAAGAAATTTCTCCTCATCTCAGTCCTAAATGGCCGACCCCTTATCCTGAGACTGTGCCCCTCCAGCCAGGGGAAACAACCTCTCAGCATTTACTCTGTCAAGCCATCTCAGAGTCTTATATGTTTCAATGAGATCACCGCTCATTCTTCTAAACTCCAGAAAGTATAGGCCCAATCTACTCAATCTCTCCTTATAGGACAACCCTCTCATCCTAGGGATCAATCTAGTAAATATATAGCGAATATCTCACTAATAAGATGGGGATAAATGGGACTCAATAAAAATTTGCTTAAAATTGGATGTTTCTGGCCTCTCTTACACTGAAGAGTCAGATTTAGTAAATACTATCCTTTTTTTCAATATTTGATTGTGGTTTCTCACAACACTCACATTTATGGCCAATATTTATCTCTCAATCGACATCACTAAAAAAATGATCTGGTCGTTATCAGATTGCTGTTTGTGGGAGCTTCCTGTGCACAAACTGACTGCCACGTTTCCCTACATTACAACAGTGACTACACTTCAAAAAGTACTTCATTGGCTGTAAAGAACTTTGGGACGTCCGGAGGTCATGAAAGGCGCTATAGAAATGCAAGTTCTTTCTTCCTATACAGTTTAACAGAAGCACACAACACTCTCTTCATATTTGTGGACTCTCGGTCAAATGTGACAAGTGTGGGGCAATAAAATGCCAATTGGCTTGTCAAGCCCACTCCTGTCAACAGACCAAAGCACAATTTGCATCATAATAACTTGTGTCTATTGAGGGAGGTGAATAACCATGGGTAAATCTTTCAGGAGATCAAATTCTATGAACTTTCTCCCTAATCCATGATCAGAAACTCCCACCATTACAATTCCCATCATTCAGTCCTGGAGTGTTGCCATTTCCAAGGCCACTGTAAAACTAGCTGCACAAGTAGTTCAGGATCATCTTTCCCTTTGATTTTTCTTCCCATCACTGCAGGCAAATACCTGGTCTCTGATCTCGCTCTGTCCCTGAAACCACTGTGAAGCTCAGGAACTCAAGAGAGCTCCTTCTCTCTCATGTCCCAGAGATGATTCATCAATTCCATGCTTATCCTTGTAACTTTCAACATTGTTCTTATACTCTGTTTTTTAAAGGATTTGACACAGCATTAATTGCTTCCCAATAGATCTAATACTCTTTGAGAGTGTGGGGGTGGGGGGTGGGGTGGGGGGTACTTCTAATCTCTAGTTTTAGTTTAGGCTTGTTTATTTTGTATTCATCTCCACTCATTTACCAAGTCCACCTGGTATCTGGCTAATGTTTACAATCTTAGACAGTATCAAGAGTCAGCGGTTAAAACACTTATAGTATCACTGCATTCTCTTTACCTTTCCTAAACCTCCTTTAAAGTCTGTGATTTTAGTTAGGTGTTTCCATCGGGATTACGTGCAACCGAAGCCACAACGTTAAGATAGCCAAGGCTTACGATGCAGTCGCTATACTTACCATTGTAGGTTTTTTTTCCAATCCAGTTTTTTACGAATCATTTGTTGGGGTATTAGCAGTTAGGGCATTTTGATTGACATGAGGTCTCAGCAAAAATGGGCATTGATCTATCCTTATTACTAAGTACAAAGTAATTCATTCCAGCTCAATGTTTCATCCACTTACGAATCCTGGAAGAAGACATTCTAGACGGTTTTTAAGTACAGCAGGAACTGTTTGGCTACCAAACACGGCATTTCTTTTCAGGATTCATGTATTCATTCTTTATACAGTGAAAAGCATTACTGAACTCTTCGAAATTCTGCAGCGATCCTAAAACTCTGTAATATGAGAGTGAGAAAAAAAATCAAGATTTTGTTCATGGTCCATAACATTTGGATATAAAGACACTGGGATAAATCACTAAAAGTTAGTGGGCAGGTACAAAAATTAATTAAAAGGTGAATGCTGGCCTTTATCTCAAGAGAGCTGGAATAAAACAAAGGGATGGAAGTTATGTTACAGCTGTGCAGAGCGCTGGTCAGATCCCAGCTGGAGTAACTGCGTTCAATGCTGGACACCACACTTCAGGAAGGATATGTTGGTCTTGGAGGGGGTGCAGCGCAGATTCACCAGAATGATACCGGGGCTATCAGAGTTAAATTATGAGGACAGGTTGCATAGACTAGGCTTATATTCACATGAATATAGAAGAATAAGGGGTGATACTAATTGAGCTGTTTGAAATGATTAAAGGATTTGATATATTTCCTCTGGTGGGAGACTCCAGAACAACGGGACATAACCTTAAAATTAGAGCCAGGCCATTCAGGGGTCATGTCAGGAAGCACTTCTTCACACAAAGGGTCGTGGAAATCTGAAACACTCTCCCCCAAACAGCTGTTGAGGCTAGGGGGTCAACTGAAAATTTCAAAACTGAGATCGATAGATTTTTGTTAGGCAAGGGTATGAAGGATTATGGAACCAAGGCAGGTAGATGGAGTTAAGAGACAGATCAGCCATGATCTAACTGAATGGCAGAATGGGCTTGAGGGCTGAATGGCCTGCTCCTGTACCTATGTTCCTAAATTGCTTTATGTCAGTCGTGCAAAGTCAGCTCACAGCGAATCGGCAGCCTGTCAGAGAGAAGGGTGGAGAGGTGGAGTGGTTTAGGAGGGAATTCCAGAGCTTAGGGACTTAGCAGCTAAAGGCACAGCCACCAATGCAGGGCGAAGGAAATTGGAGATGCACAAGAGGCCAGAATTGGAGGAACACAGAGATGGCGGAGGGCTGTATAGCTGGAGGAGGTTACAGGGAAAGGGGAGGGGCGAGGCATGGAGGGATTTAAACACAAGGATAAGAATTTTAAATTCGAGATGTTGGTGGACCGGGAACCAATGTAGGCCAATGAGCACAGGGGTGAGTGGTGAACGGGACTTGGTGCGAGTTAGGATATGGGCAACAGAGTTTTGGATGAGCTCACATTTATGGAGGGTGGAAGAAGTGAGGCCAGCCTGGAGAGCATTGGAATAGTTTTTGGGTGTCTTTAATAAAATGGAGGAAACTTACAAATCAGATTTCATACCAAATAGTCAAAAACCCTCACCTGAATTCGCCTGGGCTGTGCACATCAGTTTTAATGGAGTTGACGGCATACTCTGGTCTGTACATTCCACACCACACCTGAGAAAGCAATGAGTTATAGTCACTATTACTCAGGTCATAATAATAACTTAACTGACAACTACAGCGCATAACTATATAAGAACATAAGAACATAACAAATAGGAGCAGGAGTAGGCCATTCGGCCCTTCGAGCCTGCTCCGCCATTCAGTGAGATCATGGCTGATCTTCTGTCTCAACTCCATTCACCGGCCCTATCGCCATATCCCTTGATGCCCTTACTAGTCAGAAATCTATCGACTTCTGTTTTGAATATACCCAATGACTGAGCCTCCACAGCCCTCTGGGGTAGAGAATTCCAAAGATTCACCACCCTCTGTGTGAAGAAATTTCTTCTCATCTCATTCCTGAATGGCCTACCCTTTATCTTGAGGCTGTGGCCTCTGGTTCTAGACTCCCCAGCCAAGGGAAACATTCTCCCAGCATCCACCCTATCAAGCCCTGTAATAATTTTGTATGCTTCAATGAGATTCCCTCTCATTCTTCTGAATTCAAGAGAATACAGGCCTAGTTTACTCAATCTCTTCTCATACGACAGTCCCGCCATCCCAGGAATCAATCTCTTGAACCTTCGTTGCACTCCCTCTATGGTAAGTATATCCTTCCTTAGTTAAGGAGACCAAAATTGTACACTGTACTCCAGGTGTGGTCTCACCAAGGCCCTATATAATTGGAGTAAGACTTCTTTACTCCTGTACTCAAATCCTCTTGTAATGAAGGCCAGCATACCATTTGCCTTCCTAATGGCTTGCTGCACCTGCACATTCACTTTCAGTGACTCATGTACAAGGACACCCAGGACCCTTTGAGCATCTGCATTCCCCAATCTTTCATCATTTAGGAAATACTCTGCCTTTCTGGTTTTTCTACCAAAGTGGATAACTTCACATTTATCCACATTATATTCCATCTGCCATGTTCTCACCCACTCACTGAGCCTGTCGAGATCCCCTTGAAGCCTCTTCACATCCTCTTCGCAACTGATACTGCCACCTAGCTTTGTATCATCAGCAAATTTGGAAATGTTTCATTTAGTCCCCTCATCCAAATAATTGATATAGATTGTGAATAGCTGGGGCCCAAGCACCGATCCTTGCGGTACCCCACTCGTCACAGCCTGCCATCCTGAAAAAGATCTGTTTATCCCTACTCTTTGTTTTCTGTCTGTTTACCAATTCTTAATCCATGCTAGTATATTACTCCCAATTCCATGTGCCCTAAATTTGTTCACCAACCTCTTGTGTGGGACCTTATCGAAGGCCTTCTGAAAATCCAGAAACACCACATCTACCGGTTCCCCTTTGTCTACTCCACTAGTTACATCCTCAAAGAACTCCAATAGTTTTGTCAAACAGGATTTCCCTTTCATAAATCCATGTTGACTCTGCCCAATCTTACTATTAGTTTCTAAGTGCCCAGTTATTGCATCCTTTATAATAGATTCCAGCATTTTCCCAACTACTGATGTGAGGCTAACAGGTCTGTAGTTCCCTGTTTTCTCTCTCCCTCCTTTCTTAAATAGCGGGGTTACATTTGCTATCCTCCAACCTGCAGAAACCATTCCAGAATCTATAGAATTTTGGAAGATGACAACCAATGCGTCCACTATCCCAATGCACCACCTCTTTCAAAACCCTAGGATGTAGGTCATCCGGTCCTTGGGATTTGTCGACTTTTGTCCTGTGGTAGGATGTCCAAACAGTGGCACCTGAGCCTTTGCTGAAGACCAGGCAGCTCAGTCCTATTTGTGCATGCACTTCTCACTCTCTCAATCATAGAATCACTGAATCGTAGGCCGCGGTTTCCCGTACCTCGGCGGGCCCGGTGCCGCCGGGGTCGCTGGCGGGTCATGAGCCCGCTGCTGGCTCCAGCCTGCTGTCCAAAGTGATTTTACGTTGATTGGGCTTGTTAAGCCCACCCAGCACGTTTGCCGGCCAATTGAAGCAAGCGGGTCTGATGACATCACTTGATGACGCGTCATCAGCCGGTTTCCTTAAAGGGACCATGTGCAAATTGATTTTGGCAGTTGTGCTGTCAGTGTTCTACAGCATTGAGGTGCTGCAAACACTGACAAGCCCTGCACAGAGGTACACAGCTGCACCCAGGCTCTACCATAACTCCTCATATGCTTATGGAGGGAGTCACAGCACGCAGGGAGGTCCTCTTCCCTTCACATGGACAGAAGAGACCTCCTCAGGAGATCAACGCAGCCTGGTTGCACATTGCACAGGAAGACACAAGCAGGGATGTCATTAAGAGGACCAGGCTGCAGTGGCGCAAACATTTTAATGATCTCAGTAGATCACGAAACGTTACTGCAAAGCCAAACTCAACCTCATCCTGCTGTGCCACTCATCACATCCCCATCACTCTGCATTCCCTACCCTACTCCTGCACATCCTTACTCACAGCAACTTACCTTGCACCTCCACCCATCCCTCTCTATCTACATTATCACTTCCCCATCTCACTAGCCACCCCTCACACTCACCCTCATCCGCGTCCAATCATACCAACTAAGAACACACTTGTGTGTTTTAGCCAATGTTCATGTGAAGTTTCTGTTAATGTGCTGTCAAACATTGAAATCTTTATTTTCAACACTTTGCGTTCTTGGACAGATTTGTGTGCACCTTTGGAAGTGACTTAGTGAGTTGAAGTGAATGGTGAGACATAACGGTACCCCCCGCAATGGCGATGAGTGTGAAAGGAATGGCTTGAAAATTCATTGTAGGGATGCTTTATGGTGTTGGTGTGGGGTGGTGCCAACCTGGCGCATCATGTGGCAGCCAAGGGTGTACAGTGTCGAGTGAAGTAAATCTGGCCATGGTGAGGCCATCCCTGGCTTCCCGGGCAGCAATGTGGTTGGGTGCTGATGCCATGATGCAGCATCAGTTGATTGCGGAGAAGGTTGGTGTTGTTGTTGGTGCTGCTGGTATGGGGGCTGATTGTGGTGGGATTCTGAGGACCAAGGTGAAAGAGTTTCAGGGGCACCGATGCTGATGTAATAAATGGCAGGTGAAGTTGAGATGACAGAAGCGATCTGTCAATGGTGAGAGAGGTTGTTCCAATGAGGTGACACTGGATACAGAGTTTACTCCAAACACTTGCAACCTGCATAAAGCTCAATCTGTCTTCCAAATGCAGTAAGCAACAGCTTCTGACCTTGGAAAGTGAATAGCTATGAGATGGGAGCTTTTATAGCACATTTGCAGCTGTCAAGTTAAGAGATGATTTCATGGTGACACAACTCCCGACCTGCTTACCTGACGTGATCCCCGAGCAGCGGGGACCCCATGGGCGACCTCGTAAAATTTAAAGGTGAGCTCAAAATAGTTTTTAAGTGGCTGTTAACAAGCTCTTAATCACCTAAATTGTCTCCCCCGCCGCTTGGTGTCAGGTCTGTTCAGCGATGACAGACCCGACATCTGGGAAACTAGTGTGGAGGCAGGTTGACAGCAGGGAAGCCCGCTGTCAAAAAACATTTTTTCCCACCTAACCCGCCACCAAATGCGCCCGCTGACCTCCCGAAACTTCCCCCCATAGAATCATACAGCACAGGAGGAGGCCATTCGGGGCATCATGCTTGTGCCGGCTCTTTGAAAGAGCTATCCAATTATTCCCACTCCCCCCGCTCTTTCCCATAGCCATGCAGAATTTTCCCCTTCAAGTATATATCCGATTCCCTTTTGAAAGTTACTATTGAATCTGCTTCCACCGCCCTTTCAGGCAGCGCATTCCAGACCACAACAACTCGCTGTGTAAAAGAAATGTCGCCTCATCTCACCCTCTGGTTATCTCTTACTCTTTTCAACGTTGATGGTGTCCTGCACATTGAGACTTTGCCTTAATATGGGCTTCTCAATATGAAAATAAAGAACTATTGGAGCCTGAATTGCATGACTGAAGACCTCTTGAAAGCTAATTAATAGTGATTAAAAATTAGTTCTGCGTCTTAGTGAGTAATGCAAGCTGTGAGAGCCATTAATAAAATCAATCCTAGTATTTATATTGGTCTTTCAGAGCACAAACTAGATGCTTTAAATCCTGACATGAATTTTAATACAGGATTTAAATTTTTGGACTAAAACATGAAGCGGATTTTTAATCACTATGTGTAGATTTTTCTAATGTTGTTCCCTAACCAACAGTAAAATGATTATACTGCGGACTCCTAACAGCCCAGTCAAAAGGCTATTGGGGAGAGAGAAGAGAAATAAATGTTGGCATTAAATCCTGTTCTGATGTTATTGTAAAGCTCGCCGCAAAGAAAAAGAAATGTATTCCGCGGCTTAAAGTGTTACTTGAAAACCCTCACCTGAATTCGCCTGGGTTGTGCACAGCAGTTTTATTACCACTGGTAACTTAGAGCAGTTAACATTCTTTTTTGCCTCGTATTTTCCCAAGTTTTCTCCTCCCAGTCACTCACCAACTCGCTTTGGACATATATCGGCCATTCCTTCATTGTCACTGGGTCAAAATACTGGAACTCCCTACCTAAAAGCACCATCACCACATGGACTGCAGCGGTTCAAGACGAAGGCCCACCACCACCTTCTCAGGGCAACTAGGGATGGGCAATAAATGTTGGCCTTGCCAGTGATGCCCATTTTTTTTTCTTCATTCATTCACGGGATGTAGACGTCGCCGGCAAGGCTGGCATTTATTGCCCATCTCTAATTGCCCCTGAGAAGGTGGTGGTGAGCCACAACTGAGTGGCCATTTCAGAGGGCAGTTAAAAGTCAACCACATTGCTGTGGGTCTGGAGTCACATATAGTCCAGACCAGATAAGGACGGCAGATTTCCTTCCTAAAGGACATTAGTGAACCAGATGGGTTTTTATGATAATCCAGTAGTTTCATGATCACCATTACTGATTTTTATTCCAGATTTATTTAATTAATTGAATTTAAATTCCCCGGCTGCCATGGTGGGATCTGAACTCATGTCCCTGGATCATTAGTTCAGGTCTCTGGATTATTAGTCCAGTAACATAACCACTGTGCTACTGTACCCCCCATATTCTGAGGATGAATAAAAAAAAACAAATGTTTCTGTCCTCTCCTCAACAGTCTGACTTGTGATGAGGTATTGCTCTGTGAGGGCTCTTTGGTGCCTTGTCCAAGAGGCCACGCTTCATGCGCAAACAGTTGGTGGCTATCCGACTGCGGTGGCCTCGCAGCAGAGCCTGGTTCTATCCTCGCCCAATCGCCACACACGTGAATTATACAGTGTAAGGTTTCCAAAATTTGCAGATCCCCAAAACCTAAGGAAAGAGGACTTTGGAACTACCTCAGAGTGATAAAAATGCATTTGGGCCTAACATAAGGAATTTAAGACCAAAACCCAAGTTTTGGCATTTTAAAAAGACATGTCTGGACCTGTAAGGGGGAAAAGGCTGCACAGGAGGTGGGTTCGACCTCTGTACTTGTCTGGGGAATCGGGATGACCTCACTCAAGCCCCAGCAAGCATTAACATTTGGACAATAGGCCCTGGGAGAAGGCAGCCCCACCCAAAACACAGACCCATCAAATCATGCATAATTCAAATCGCTCAGGAACATTCTATAGAAAAACCCGAGTCCAGCCTGGAAACCCAAAACATGAAACCAATCACCTGTAATCAACCGAAGACATCGACAGGACGCAAGCCATTTGACACTTAGTAAAGTCGTTACTGTTAACGAGGTGTTACAATGACCAGGATTTGATTTGGTTTTGACAAGGCCACTTCAATTTAGTATAATTGAAGGCCCATCAAGCAGTTACAACAGTTGAAGTTAAAACAGTTACAAGTTCGAGCTCTCCAGAAAAACAGTTCAAGTTAAACAGAGGGCAGTTCTGCAGTTCAATCGAAAAGCCTGTTGTTACAGAGTTCAGGACAAGCAGGCAGAAGGCAGTTTCCACAGTTCTGCAAGAAGGCAGTTGCACAGCTCGGAAGAAGACAGTTTAAACAGAGACAGAGTTACAGCAAGAAGTTCAACAAAGAAGGCCAACAACTTCACAAGCAGACCGACACGCAAGAAGAAACCAGAGCGACTGCCTCAGTGACCATCGGACACCTCGCGGCAACAAGGGCCTTACAAAACCTTTTACTCAAAAGACTCTGAACCCTAACTCTCAACTGTCAAGGATTCGTTTGGTGAGCATTATCCCTGGTTCTCCAGAGTCCAACCTAGCTAGTGAAGTGGGATTGGGAGGGGTGAAGTATTGTTCTAATGTTATTTCCCTCGCTTGTACCGAAGTGTTCCCCACCTTTAGAGTGATAAGAGTGAACGTGTTGTGTTTTACTTCCTTGAATAAAAGTCAAAGTTCTTTCATCAAACCTGTTGTCTACTGCATCTTTATTCACAACCCCTAAATAAGTCCAAGGTCTAGAACCAGGGGCGTGGGGGCGATTCGAACCGCTCACTGAATCAGAGGTGAGGCTGACCCCTACCACACCACCCCCTACAACAGGAAGACACAATACAATCCGAAGCAAAAAACCCTGGCTGATTTACCCCCCATCCCTAGTCCACGGTCACTGTGCCCAATTGCAAAAACTCCTACCATCGCTCCTGTTGATGTCAGTTAACTCAGCACATATCAGGAATGTGAGGAGCTGAGACAGAGAGAATAAAGCCCCAAAACATTCAGAGGGATATATTTGGGGTTTCATTCCCTCTGTAAATTATATGTAGTGCACTGGCTAACTTGCTTGGGCTGAATTAATTTAACCAGCAAGCCCTAAAAAGGACTTTGAGGGAAATAAGTCCCATAGGGAAAGAAAAAATGGTTTGCTTAAAATGGGTGTAAAATGGGTACAAAGCACACCAACTTAGCAGTGGGACGAGTTGTGCCCAATCTGCGCAGTTGGCTTCAGTGCTAATTGCGTTGGGGTCCATTTTTTAGGCATCCTGGTGCTATGCCTGAAACAGGGAGTTAGGCCTCTTGAATATGTAGTTTGGGGCCTAATGCCGATAAAAGGACCCCTTTCTGACCATTTGTCAGCGATGACCGGGTCGGTGTTGGGCCTGGTTCGCTCAGGATTCTTCAGCGGCCCCCTGCGGTCATCAACAAGTTATAACTTTTTTTTCCCCCCAAAATACAAACCCTTCCTGAGGGCGGTAGGAGGGCTAGGAAGGAGCACTGCCCCGACTCCACAGGTCTCGCGACCGACCCTCCCCTCGCCCCTGCTGCAACAACCTCCCATTACTGGGACCGACTAGTGTGGCCGTTGCCGTGTCGACCCGACATTGATACCCGCTTCGCCGGCAGGCTGCCTGAAGACGCACAGGAAGAGTCCGCTGCTCGCCCGTCTAATTTAAAAGAGGGATGAGATTTTGACAGGGCCTCGGGCCTACGTGTTCCCGGGGCCCAGTTCGCAACAGCAGGAGCTATGCAACTTTCACACCATGGTTTCTATATGAGCCCATAGGATTAAAGGAGCAGTGGCAGCATGGATACAAAATTGGCTATGGGACAGAAAGCAAAGATAGCAGTGGTCAACGGTTGTTTTTCAGACTCGAGGGATGTGTGCAGTGGTGTCCATCAGGGTTCGTTGTTAGGACCACTGCTCTTTTTGATCGAGGTTAATGACCTGGACTTGGGTATACAGGGCATAATTTCAAAATTTGCAGATGATACGAAACTCTGAAATGTAGTAAGCAATGAAGAGGACAGTAACAGACCTCTATAGGACATAGACAGACTGGTAAAATGGGCAGACACATGGCAGATAAAATTTTACGCAAGGAAGGGTGAAGTGATTAATTTTGGTAGGAAGAATGAGGGACAATATAAACTAAATGGTACAATTTTAAAGAGGGTGCAGGAACAGAGATATCTGGGGGTATACGTACACAAGTCTTTGAAGGTGGCAGGATAAGTTGAGAAGGCTGTTAAAAAGGCATATGGGATCCTTGGCTTTATAAATAGATGCATAAAGTACAAAAGCAAGGAAGTTATGCTAAACCTTTCTAAAACACTGGTTAGGCCCCAGCTGGAGTATTGTGGCCAATTCTGGGCACCGCACTTTAGGAAGGACGTCAAACCTCAGAGAAGGTGCGAAGGAGATTTACTAGAATGGCACCAGGGATGAGGGACTTCAGTTACGTGGAGAGACTAGAGAAACTGGGGTTGTTCTCCTTAGAGCAGAGAAGGTTAAGGGGAGATTTGATAGAGGTGTTCAAAATCATGAAGCGTAAATAAGGAGAAACTGTTTCCAGTGGCAGAAAGGCCAGTAGCCAGTGGACGCAGATTTAAGTTATTTTGCAAAAGAACCAGAGACACCATCAGGAAAAAAAAAATAAGCAGCAAGTTTTTCTGATCTGGAACGCGCTGCCTGAAAGAGTGGTTGAAGCAGATTCAATAATAACTTTCAAAAAGGGAATTGGATAAATACTTGAAGTGGTAAAATCTGTAGGGCTATGGGGAAAGAGCAGGAGAGTGAGATGAATTGGATAGCTCCTTTAAAGAGCCGGCATAGGAATGATGGGCTGAATGGCCTCCTTCTGTGCTGTGCTGTATCATTCCATGAGCCACTACATCCATTCAGTGTGTTGAGGAGAATATGGAAAAATTTGATTTTTTAATTCATTCTCGGGATTTTTTTAGTTGTTCATGGGATATGGGCAAAGCCAGCATTTATTGCCCATCCCTAATTGCCTTTGAGAAGGTGGTGGTGAGCCGTCTTCTTGAACCGCTGCAGTCCGTGGGGTGAAGGTGCTCCCACAGTGCTGGTAGGGAGGGAGTTCCAAGATTTTGATCCAGCGACGATGAAGGGACGACGATATATTTTCAAGGACGGTGTGTGACTTGGAGGGAAACTTGGAGGTGGTGGTGTTCCCGTGCACCTGCTGCCCTTGTCCTTCTAGGTGGTGAAGGTCGCAGGTTTGGGAGGTGCTGTCAAGGAAGCCTTGGTGAGTTGCTGCAGTGCATCTTGTAGGTAGTACACACAGCTGCCATGATGCACTGGTGATGGAGGGAGTAGATGTCTGAGGTGGTGGACGGGCTGCCAATCAAGAAGACTGCTTTTTCCTAGATGGTGTCAAGCTTCTTAAGTGTTGTTGCTGCTGCACCCATCCAGGTAAGTGGCGAGCATTCTATCACACTCCTGACCTGTGCCTTGTAGATGGTGGACAGACTTTGGAGAGTCAGGAGGTGAGCCACTGGTAATTAAATTGCTTATAATTTGCTCGTAACTGATCTCTTGGCACAAGTACTGCATATTGGAACAGTTGATTTCAAATTCTATTGAGAGAGCTTCAAAGTAAAACAAAATATTGCACAATGTGGTACGGTAGCAAAGTGGTTATATTACTGGATTAGTAATCCAGAGGCCTGGACTAATGCTCTGGAGTACTGGTGCTGATTTTCCGTGGTGTTAGCGGGCGCGGTCGGTGGTGGGCCTGGTGGGAAAGTTGTTTTTTTTTTGACAGCGGGTGGGGAACCAACTATCACCTTGCTCCCACGTGACTTTCCCACAGGCGTGTCTGTCATTGTGGAGCCGACCCGATCTGCAGCGGCGGGGACCCAATTGAAATCAATATGAGGTACTTTACAGGCACTTAAGAGCCTTTAACCCCTTACTTTTTAAATTTCCCTGCATGGCCACGGGATTCACACATATCGGGAACCACATCTGACAACCTGAGGCGTGAGTTCTGTGGCCATTGCTCCAGCTGATTACTTGACAGCATGGAAAGCAAACCAAAATAAAAACATGTTGATTACATCAGCCAACAGACTGTTGGAGATTCTGTTCTACTTGGAAAGCTACTGGTAAATGTTAATTCAGAAATTCCTGAAGGGATGTAAGTGCTGCCCTGGATGGTGAGGGAAATACATTTTTCACTGGCCATTCTCGGCTGTTGCCTTCCAACTCAATAGTAGTTGCAGTGAATTGACCTGCACTATAAAAAATGACATATACCATTTAAATAAATTTTTGTGTTGTTTCTGGTCAGGTTTTTCTCACAGTATACTGTGATTTTCCAGTTAAACATTAAATCAAGTCATCAACCGTAACAATTTCATTCTCATCACTCATTCCACTGGTTCAATCTGCTTTCAGTCCCTGAATATGACTAATTTAATTTTTCAGTCTGAGACTTTCAGATGGATTTCTGCGGAGGTTCTCTCACTTGTTAACTTCAACAGAAGAGCTGCAGAAATCCCAGAAACACATTGTAAGCACCACTTACACTGTTTGTCAGGGATTCTGCAGCTCTTCCACTGGACTTGCATAAGATTGTAAATACAGCCCTTTTTAATTACTTTAAAATCTGCTTAATTTTAAGTATTACCTACATGCACACATCTTTATTTATACCAGTTACTGATGCAAAAGTCTATAGATTTGTGACCAAAGTACCAATAATGTACTTTTTTAATTATGTTCTTGATCGTATTTGTAGATGGAGTCATATTACTTAATGAGAATATTATTATTTAAATATTTCTTTGTCACTCATATATAACTTTTATTATATTATTGTACAGTAAAGATTCAACACCCACTATGTTAGATTAAACTTCAAATATAATGTGGCCAGGGTCCCTTTAAGGATCCCGGCTTAAAACGCGTCATGAATGACGTCACCAGACCTGTTCCATCTAATTGGGCCGGGTAATGCGCTGGGCGGGCTTATTAGGCCCCATTAAGGTAAGTTCATTTTCCACAGCGGGATGGAGCCAGCAGCATGGTCAGGACCCACCAAGGTCAATCATCTCAGCCCCAGGACATCGCTGCAGGAGTTCCCCAGGGCAGTGTCCTAGGCCCAATTATCGTCAGCTGCTTCATTAATGACCTTCCCTCCAACATAAGGTCAGAAATGGGGATGTTCGCTGATGACTGCACAGTGTTCAGCACCATTCACAACTCATCAGATAATGAAGCAGTCCATGCCCGCATGCAACAAGACCTGGGCGACTTTCAGGCTTGGGCTGATAAGTGGCAGGTAACATTCGCGCCACAGAAGTGCCAGGCAATGACTATCTCCAACAAGTGAGAGTCTAACCACCTCCCCTTGACATTCAACGGCATTACCATTGCCGAATCCCCCACTAACAACATCCTGGGGGTCACCATTAACCAGAAACTTAACTGGACCAGCCACATAAATACTGTGGCAACAAGAGCAGGTCAGAGGCTAGGTATTCTGCGGTGAGTGTCTCACCTCCTGACTCCCCAAAGCCTTTCCACCATCTACAAGGCACAAGTAAGGAGTGTGATGGAATACTCTCCACTTGCCTGGATGAGTGCAGCTCCAACAACACTCAAGAAGCTCGACACCATCCAGGACAAAGCACCCTGCTTGATTGGCACCCCATCCACCACCTTAAACATTCACTCCCTCCACCACTGGCGTACCGTGGCTGCAGTGTGTACCATCTACAAGATGCACTGCAGCAACTCGCCAAGGCTTCTTCAGCAGCACCTCCCAAACCCACGACCTCTTCCACCTAGAAGGACAAGGGCAGAAGGCGCATGGGAACACCACCACCTCCAAGTTCCCCTCCAAGTCACACACCATCCTGACTTAGAAGTATATCGCCAATCCTTCATCGTCGCTGGGTCAAAATCCTGGAGATCCCTACCTAACAGCACTGTGGGAGCACACTCACCACACGGACTGCAGCGGTTCAAGGCGATGGCTCACCACCACCGTCTCAAGGGCAATTAGGGATGGGCAATAAATGCTGGCATTGCCAGCGACGCGCTGATCCCATAAAACGAATAATAAAAAAGGTAAGGAAAACTCCAGCCCATGAGTTCAAATTTCAACACGGCAGCTGGGGAATTTAAATTCAGTTAATTAAATAAATCTGGAATTAAAAGCTAGTATCAGTAATGGTGATCATGAAACTACTGGATTGTTGTAAAAACCCATCTGGTTCACTAATGTCCTTTAGGGAAGGAAATCTGCCGTCCTTACCCGGTGTGATCTATATGTGACTCCAGACCCACAGCAATGTGGTTGACTCTTAGCTGCCTTTTTGAAATGGCCCAGCAAGCCACTCAGTTGTCTCACCACCACCTTCTCAAGGGCAATTAGGGATGGGCAATAAATGCCGGCCTTGCCAGCGACGCCCACATTCTGTGAATGAATAAATTAATAGTTGGCCTCACCTGTGCAAAGTTCAGGAAGAAGAGCTGATTGTGGTTCAGGTCGATCCCAGGGAGCAGGCCATCCTTCCCGCTTTTCTGCACATGTGACTGATAAGCCTGAAAATAAACATTCAATGCCACAGATTAAATTCCGCAGCACAGATTGGGAATGCTGGAAATGCACAGTGCGTGTGTACCTGAAGAGCTCGGGAGAGAAATAGGTCAAAGTCTCAGGCGTGTTCCTCTCACCGAACACCTGAAACGTTAACTTAGCTTTTTCTCTTTCAGCTGCCTGCCAAAATGGGGAAAGATTTCCTCTGGTCACCGTGCATTAGAAACTTTGTAAACGTGGGGGGCGATTTTGCCAATGGGGGCGCGTTGCAGGCGGGACTGCTGCTTGTCAGGTCGTTGTCCCGCCTCCATCGACTTGTAGCCAACCCACGCTATTTTCCCTTGATTGATCTTGTTAAGCCCGCCCAGCGGGCTTAGCAGGCAATTAAGGGGAAGCCGGTTACAGAGAACGTTAGCGTATGACGTTTCATCTGTCAAAAAATGTTGACAGATGAATTGTCATCGTTTGACAGCTCTGGGACCCGGCGTGGGTCGGCTACCCACCTCCTGGCAAGATGGGAAGGAGGCAGGTTGGGGGCGGGATGGGCACCCGCCCCCAGATTCTGCCAGTTTCCCGGCAGTCCCGCCTCCAAACCCGCCTCCCCAGGGCTGGCAAGATCGCGCCCATAGTGTGGAGATATCGGGGCCGATTCTATGCTGCTGTCCATTAATTTTAATGGGTAAAAAACCACGAGCTGTGTGCCCATGATTTCCTGCAAGGTGCTCCCTGCTGGAAGTGCAGAATTCATAGAATCATTGGCCTCGATTTTTAGAGGCGGGAGGCGGGAGGCGGGCATGGTGGGAGAAGCTCGTTAGCGGGTGAAGAACCCGGTAAGGTCGGAGACGTGGAGGCCCTGTCGATCTTAACAATTGTCATGTCGTTGAAAGGGCACTTACGCTATTTGTTACGAGCCCTAACTTTCTGCGGCGAGTTTAATGGGCAATTAATGTGCAAATCCAGCAATTTCTTAAAGATAATGGAGAGGCGAAGGGCGAGATGCTTTTTCTGTGAAGCAAACAGCGAAGTGGAGTAAATCGACCAGAAAGTTCTGGAGATTCGCAACTCACACCGTATCACTTAATCCCCTGAACTTGCTGGCCGCTTTGCACATTAATAACAGTGTGTGTCGTTTCCCCAGCAAGTTTCAGCTCAGTAAATATTTTACAAAAAAAGTAAGATAAATTCCCATTTCATTATCTCAAACACAAAGTGAAATGAATCCATTGCTCTTCACTGTCGTGCTGGAGCTCAGTCTGTGTCACGCCATGTACGACCATACTGAATAGTCCTTCAACCAGCTGACCGCAGCACCTGACAAAGCACCAGCATCCTGCACCATTAATCAGACGAATGACTGCAAGGTGACACCAACGCACAAACCGAACAGCTGTTCCACTTTCCATGTTAGGTCAACATAGATTACATGCTTAACAACAGACACAGATTGAAGATAGTAACTTCGAGGGAAAGCTGCCAGGAATAATGCATTGATTTTTCTAGCACTTCTTCACAAGTCATGAAAAATTACTGAATATTTTTGCCCTCTTTCATATCATGCAGACAATGAGGTATTCATATGGTGTATTTTGATAATACGGGCCTGGAAATTGCGGTCGGAGGCTTGCTGCCCAAGTATGCCTCCGAATCGCAAGACAAGTATGCACTTACCTGCTGGCTCCAGAGCTTCGGACTGTTCTGGTCCAGGGCGTAGGCCTGCGTAAAGGCCCACGCATCCCAGGGGCGCAAGCAGTTCGCAAGCAAACCTAGGATCACGTGGGCCAGGCCTACCAATGACAAAGGGAGATTCCTATCATGCTTATGGAGATGCCCACCGTCCCGCCTCCATTAAAACCAGAAGTGGGTGGGTTGGAGGTGTGTTGGGGTCGGGATTCAGGTTTTTAATATTTTAACCACCCGTATTTTGGGGTTAAAATTCCCCCCTAGGTAACCAAGCAGAGTGTTTTAGTTTGTTTACTATTTAAAACCTCATGATTTACATTTAATTCCCTCCCTAAACATCTCCGCCTCTCTACCGCTCTCTCCTCCTTTAAGACGCTCCTTAAAACCTAGCTCTTTGACCAAGCTTTGGGTCATGTGCCCTAATGTCTCCTTATGTGGCTCGGTGTCAAATTATGTTTGATAATCGCTCCTGTGAAGCGTCTTGGGGACGTTTTACTACATTAAAAGCGCTATATAAATGCAAGTTGTTGTTGTTACAGAAGAAAGAAAAAAGCTGCCTCTCACCTTGTAGGCTTGCCTGATGCCTCCATTATCTGCAATGTTCTCTCCCAGTGTATTAATACCACTAAGCTGCAATTTCATAAGCAAAAACATAAAATAAATTAGATTAGCAAATGCGGTGGGATCCAATGACTGTTCGCCTTTGGGATGCTTACGAAGCGGCGTCATTACGAATATTTATGAGTATTGCGGTTTTGCGTACCACGGGCAAAAGCCCCCAGAACACGAAATGGAAGGCCCCATGTTTACTCCGCGGTTAGGTGGGCAGCGCACGGCTGTGAAGTGTGCGGTTTCCGACAAAGTGGGAGGGCGTTTTCAAAACCGCCGCGTTGCTCGTGTACAAACACGGTGCATTCCCCTGTGCGATTAGGGATCCACAAAAGGGTGGAAGTTATGTTACGGCTGTACAGAGCTCCAACGAGACCCCATCTGGAGCACTGCGTTCAGTTCTGGGCACCGCACCTCAGGAAGGATACCGAGTGGGTGCAGCCCAAATTCACTGGAATTATACCGGGGCTAAAAAGGGTTAAATTATGAGGCTAGGTATAAATCGAATGTATATTTTTAGGCTTATCAATCATGTGAAGAAAAGTGAGAAGGGTGGCCTGCTCTCTGGGATCGACATGAACCACAATCAGCTGGCGGGGGGGAAATATTTTGTTGGCGGGTTGCTCACTATGCTGTTTGGGAGGGCAGGAAGTCTGGCTTGGCAGAGACAGAAATGGACGTGCAGCAGCATCTTAAAGGGGTGGGCTGAACAGATTGGGAGTGGGGGTCAATGGAGCAGCAGATTGAAGTGTCAGGGAAATGTAGAGAGCACACAAATCAGCAAGGAGTTGAACTTGAGGATGCCTTTAAGGCTAAAAGGCCTCAAAAATAACAAAGAAAAAAATCATTACCGGTTCTGCTCTCAGCTTTACCCAACTGCAACTCATGATCACTTTAAGTAGCATTGCAAATGGCCGCCTCCCAGGCTCTACTCCCCGTGGTTTGTGGGCAGGTTGAGAAAGCGGTGGTGGCAGCATTGACTTGACAATAAAATGGTGTTTGGGTCCTAACAATGGCCTCGGAGCCTCACTTTAACACGTTAATTCGGCCCCTGCTGGTTTGAGGCAGGAGTGCTGACTGCCAAAATCGAGGCTCATCCGAAAAGTGCAACAGGAGGTAAGTCAGCCATTTTCGCCCTGCTCACACCGAAAGACGGGGCGTTGGGGAGGCGGAAATCAGCCCCTGTGCACTTCACTTCCGGCGGCTGAGGCAGGAATCTACGGCCAGGGAGTTCCTCTCCGCCGCTCCCTCTCCGCCACACTTCCACTGAAGTTATGGCTCCCAGGAAATTCCTGACCTACGTCAATACTTGGGATTAGATTGGATAAGTGGATGAAGGAAAAGGTGTTGAAGGGATTTGGGAACAAGGTGGGTAAGTGTGATTAGAACATTTGGTCGCGGAGGGTAATCGACGATAGGGATCAGTTGGGCCGAATAGCCTGTTTGCACGTTGCAATTTCTACGTATTTATTTCACCACTCCCCCCCCCCACCCCTTCTCTTAACGATGCAGATTCTTGCTACAATAGAGTTCCATAGTTGCTGACTGCCCTTTAGTTCCTGACCCAAAGTAGGACATACGTGTCAGTGTAAAACAACGAGTGTGGAGAGATGATTTGATCGGGGTGGCGGAGGGGTGGGGCGGGTGGGGGGGGGGGTGGGGGAGGGGAAGAATCCAGGCCCTTAACTGATATGCATATGTAAGTAGCTTGCAGGAAGAGTGACTAGACAGTGTTCAGGTGCCTGAATCAACTTTGTCTTCCAACTGCCTGTCTCAGGGTAATTGTAGCATCCTTACTGGGTGATGTCAGCTAACCCAAAACAGCCAAGGAATGAAACCTGGTCAGTATAGCTCAATTCCCTTACTATTGGAGGGGCTGCAGTTTATAATTGTTGCAAGCAACTGACTCATCAACTCACCGACGCCTTTAATTGGAATGGGACGGTCCCTCAAGTGTGTCTGGTTTTAGCGCTCAATTGCCAATGACCTAACCTTCCTCGTTTAATCAGAATGCCCAGTTATTAACAGGAAGAAATACAAGAGAGGTTTCCACTTTGTTGACATACATGTTGTCCGCCTGCCAGATCCCATGAAAAGTTCCCATACTCGTACACCATGCACTGCGAATGGTCTTTGAAATTCGTGGCCGAGTTTTGAGTCCACCAGTCCAAGAGGTTTCCGTCTTTGTCGAAGTTACGACCTGCATCAGATGCACAGACGGGTCGGTTAGAATACCAGCTAGACTGTAAACCAATATTCTCTCCAGTTTATTATTAATTGTTTGGTCTTACCATTGTCATCGAATCCATGAGTGATTTCATGTCCAATAACCATGCCAATAGCACCAAAGTTCAACGAACTCGGCTGTCCTTGTCCAAAGAAAGGTGGTTGAAGAATACCAGCAGGGAAAACTGGCATAAAAACAAACTTTAGTTGAGTTGATCGACTGAAAAAAGATCATTTAAACATCCTCGGCCTTATCTTGAACTCCCTTTGCCCAACCAACCTTTGTAACCTTCAAAACCCCAGCCCAAACTTCTGACTCAAAGATGAGAGTGCTACCAACTGAGCCACAGCTGACACTAAGGGGGCGATTTTGCCAGCCCCGAGGAGGCGGGTTTGGAGGCGGGACAGTTGGCAAAATGGCAAAAACTGAGGGTGGATTTGGAACCCACCCAAACCGAAACCCGCCTCCAACCCGCCTCCAGTGGGAAAATCGCGCCCTAAGTACGGGGAGATCATCTGTCTGCTGCCTGCACTGGGTAAATGTGAATTAAGAAGGAAAGAGGAGAGAAGAAGGGAGGGAAGAGAAGGAAAGGTGAGGGGAAGAAAGGAAAGGGTGGATTAATTTTGACAACAGATGCTCCACAATATTGGATTCCTTTCAATAGTCAATTAAATTTAATGCCCGTTACAATAAATAGTTGCTATCTGTTAGTGGCCAAAATGCAAAAATCTCAAGACCAGAGATAATGGGGACTACAAGGCTAACCAGGAAAAGTTAAGTGAGCAGGCTAATAGGGATACAGTGGCATATTTTTAAAATTATTTTTCTTGTTCACAAGGAGGGGTCTGAAGTTATTTGGATGAAAGTGAGATTGCATTATAAATGTACGCTTATGGAAGTGACCAGCCCTGCTGAACCCAAGAGAATGTTCAAGGCAGACCCGAAACTTGTGTCACAAAGTTGGCAAATGGTGTACACTTTTGGAGCAGGTCTTTTATTATAGGTGTAATACCCACATGCCCATATTCGTCTCTAAAGACTGGAGAGCTGCATATTTTTTATAAATTGGGCATCATTAGCAGCTAAACACATCTGTGTAATGGGTGCCATGGTGACAGGGATATAATAACTCAATTAGAGGCCAATCTCCTCTAATGGAGCAATTTTCCAATTATGGTTTCCTTTGATTCTTGGACATTAGCGTGCGCTCAACATCTCACCAGCAACTTCAATTACAGCTGCCTCATTACCATTAATTCAATAAGCTGGAAAAGATTAGATACATTTAGGAGAAGTTGTGGATTTATTCCATAGCCCCCAGTTGAAAATGCACATGTGAATGTTGAGTTTACAACAACCACAACAACTTGGATTTATGTAGTGCCTTTCACATAGTAAAATGTCCCAAGGTGCTTCACAGGAGAGCAATCAGACAAAAATTGACACCAAGCCAAAGAAGGAGACATTAGGGCAGGTGACCAAAAGCTTGGTCAAAGAGGTAGGTTTGAAGGAGCGTCTTAAAGGGGAGAGAGAGGTGGAGAAGTGGAAAAGATTAGGGTGGGAATTCCAGAGCTTAGGGCCTAGACAGCTGAAGGCACGGTCGCTAATGGTGGAGTGATGAAAATCGGGAGATGCGCAAGAGGCCAGAATTGGAGGAGCGCAAAGATCTGGGAGGGTTGTAGGGCTGGAGGAGGTTACAGAGATACGGAGGGGCGAGAGGCATGGAGGGATTCGAACATGAGGATGAGAATTTTAAATTGGAGGCTTTGGTGTAGGTCAGGGAGCACAGGGGTGATGGGTGAGCGGGACTTGGAGTGAGTTAGGATACGGGCATGAACAGCATCAGGTTTATCTGTTATGTCTCCCCCCCCCTTCCCAACTCCTCTGAAGGTCAATTAGCTTGCTGCCGAGGTTTGCACCTGAAGAATGGTTGGTTGAGCAAGGTCGTTAAACTCAGGCCCCATCTGCCCTTTCAGGTGGACGTAAAAGATCCTATGGTGCTATTTGAAGAAGAGCAGGGGAGATCTCCCCGGTGTCCTGGACAATATTTATCTCTCAGCCGACACCTAGAACAGTTTATCTGGTCATTATCTCAGTGCTGTTTCTGGGAGCTTGCTGTGCACAAATAGGCTGCCGTATTGCCTAAATTACATCACTTCAAAAGTACTTCATCGCCTGTAAAGCGCTTTGGGTCGTCCTGAGGTCGTGGAAGGCGCTATAGAAATGTAAGTTCTTTCTTTAACATTGTAAATGGGTTTGTGAAAGTTGACATGGAGCAATTGTAGACACCTTCTAATAGACAAAATTCCCCCGCTGTGACTTATTTTTTGGTTGCGAGTTTGTTGAATTTGCTACACTTCAGCCAGGCGGCCTGCCAGTCTGACATCCTGTCCCAGAGACAGGACAATCCAGGTTGTTGTTTTCTTTCTCATGGTCTTTAATGCAGTTTCATAACTGGCCAAAAGGTGGAGCACTTTAAGAAGAAAAGCCTGGAACTGACTGGTGCAAACTTAGCAGACATGGAAAGGAAAATGGGGAGAGATGGAAAAAGGGCAATCGCACGAAGTCAAGATTACCTCCCTAAGTGTCCATCTGCCATTGTCGCCACCAGACATTCCTAGGCTATAGAACAGATAGAATTTACAGCACAGAAACAGGCCATTCAGCTCAACAGGTCTATGTCGGGGTTTATGCTCCACACAAGCCTCCTCCCACCCTACTTCATCTCACCCTATCAGCATAACCTTCTATTCCTTTCTCACTGTAACTTCCCCATAAATGCATCTCTGCTGTTCGCCTCAACTACTTGTGCAAGCGAGTTCCACATTCTCACCACTCTCTGGCTAAAGAGGTTTCTCCTGAATTCCTTGTTGGATTTAATAGCGTCCATCTTATATTTGCAACCCCTAAATTTGGACTCCCTCCACAAGTGGAAACATCTTCTCTACAGCTAGCCGATCAAACCCCTTCATAATTTTAAAGACCTCGATCAGGTCACCTCTCAGTCTTCTCTTTTCCAGAGAAAAGTGCCCCAGCCTGTTCAGTCTTTCCTGATAGTTGTGCCCTCTCAGTTCTGGCATCATCCTTCGAAATTGAAGCTAGAAGGAGGTATTGAAATCGATGGTACGAGCACCCTTTTTCCGCCTGAAGTGAAAATTCACCCTATGCTTTTTAACACAGTTAGAGTCAACACGCTGTCAGTAACTGCCTTTTATTTGTTCGCTGAGCAGCTTTGGACCATATGATTTCTGCTTTGAATAGAATGGCCATTACTGCTAACCTTAACAACAACAATAAAAACAGCTTGCATTTAACGAAGTAAATCGTCCCAAGGCACTTCACAGGTGCATAATCAAACCAAACATTGACACCAAGCCACAGAAGGGGATATTAGGTCAGGTGACCAAAAGCTTGGTCAAAGAGGTATATTTTAAGAGCATCTTAAAGGAAGAGAGAGAGAGGTAGAGAGGTTTAAGGGGGGAATTCCAGAGCTCAGGGGTACTGCTGCCAATGGTGGAGCGATGAAATCAGGGGATGCGCAAGAGACCACTGCCATTTAAAAAGACACAGTTTCAGTGGCTGACCCACATCTTACTTGACTGGGTATTTAGATAGGACATTGACGGTAACTGCAAGCTCGCTCATATCGGATTCCTGACCAATAATATGGAACAAGGAAGAGCCAGGATAACAAGGCAGATCATTTCTAGTTCTATGCTGTTGCAAAGGTTAATTTCTTCCACATTCCTGAGGTGAATCAGATTTGAGTGAATCTGGCCCCTTCACTGACAAAGGAACTCTGCACGCTGTCATGCCAAATATAATAACTGTATTTTTTTGTGCTTAAGTACTCCCATGTGGTACTGGGCCACCCACATTAGGAAGGCCCCAGGTTTGATGCTTGGTCTGTGTTGAATTAGTCAAACGGACAGCAATAAAGGTTATAATTGGCCTTGACGTCCTTATGCTAGAGAATGAAAACCACAGACGAGGCTTGAGCTGAATTCCTATCCTGTAACTCCTGCTGAAAGTATGGCTGGCTGGTGACTGGGCTTGGTGACTTCTCTAGAAAAAAGAGAAGGCTGAGGGATGACTCGATAGAGGTCTTTAAGATTATGAAAGGGTTTTGATAGGGTAGACGTAGAGAAGATGTTTCCACTTGTGGAGGAGTGCAAAACCAGAAGCCATGAATATAAGACAGTCGCTAATAAATCCAATAAGGAATTCAGGAGAAATTTCTTTAACCAGAGAGTGGTGAGAATGTGGTACATGCTACCACAGGGAGTAGTTGAGGCAAATAGCATAGTTGTATTTAAGGGGAAGCTAGATGAACACATGAGGGAGAAAGAAATAGATGATTCTGTTGATAGGGTTAGAGGAAGAGAGTTGGGAGGAGGCTCATGTGGAGCATAAACACAGGCACATACCAGTTGAGCCGAATGGTCTGTTTCTCTGCTGCACATTCTATACAATTCTATGTGATTCTGCGTGACAATCTCCCCTACAGTTAAATGTTGAATTGACAGTCACATTCCAAGATCACACTTGAAGCCTCTTGCTTAGGCAAAGTAGGAGAGGGCCACCAGCACCTGTAGAATTATTGCCCAAGTATTAGGGGGTGTATTAGGGAGTATTATGGGCCGAGCCCTAATGGTAGTACCTCTGCATGGCAAACAACCGCACCCAGAAGGGTGGTTTTACTCGCAGTTGGGATCTGACAACTTGCCCAGCTCTCACTAGTGGCTCCAAGCACCACACCTTCTTGAGCCATATCTTGGTTGGCATGCTCAACCCAGTAAGAGTAGCCAAGGAGTAATGGACCATCTTTCGGGTGAGACGTTAAACCGAGGCCCCGTCTGCCCTCTCAGTAAAAGATCCCACGGCACTATTCGAAGAAGAGCAGGGGAGTTATCCCCGGTGTCCTGAGGCCAATATTTATCCCTCAATCAACATCACTAAAAAACAAATTATCTGGTCATTATCTCATTGCTGTTTGTGGGAGCTTGCTGTGCGCAAATTGGCTTTTGTGTTTCCTACATTACAACAGTGACTACACTTTAAAAGTACTTCATTGGTTGTAAAGCGCTTTGGGACGTCCTGAGGTCGTGAAAGACACTATAGAAATGCAAGTCTTTTTGTTATAAGACATATGACCTACTTTCTCCTATAATAAACATTTTTTTTTAGAAAAAAGCAGTGCCTATCTGATCATCTGTCATTAAAACTAGCTGCTGCCCATTATAACCCAACCTTTTCCAGAGCATTATCAACAACATATTTGCTGACCTGAGACTTGTACTCTACCTCCAATTTAGATTTACAATCTCTGACTGCAGTAAATCAAACCAGGCCCAGACCATAAAATAATCAGTAGACAGATATTCTTTGCATGTATCACTGGGGTGGGGGAGGAGGTGAGTAACTGCAGTAACTGAAGGTCGACTTTTATCTCTTCCTTGTTTTTAAGAGAGGATCCTGTTTTTAACATAGTGCTTGTCATAACACGTGAGATTTGTTACGTGAGCAGGCGTGCGTCGGTGAAACCTTTGAGTTCTGAAAGACTTTGTCCTACCCAGGATGTTGCCTGTTTCCAGCACAGAACTGTCTTTAAGTATGTGAAGAAAACCCTAGGATATTTTGTAATTTGGCACCCAAAATTCGGAAAAGAGCGGGGGCCCTTTTCTCTAGAAAAGAGAAGGCTGAGAGGTGACCTGATAGAGGTCTTTAAAATTATGAAGGGGTTTGATAGGGTAGACATAGAGAAGATGTTTCCACTTGCGAGGGAGTCCAGAGCAAGGGGCCATAAATTTAAGATAGTCACTAATAAATCCAATAGGGAATTCAGGAGAAACTTCTTTACCCAGAGAGTGGTGAGAATGTGGAACTCGCTACCACAGGGAGTGGTTGAGGCGAATAGTATAGATGCATTTAAGGGGAAGCTGGATAAACACATGAGGGAGAAAGAAATAGAGGGTTATGCTGATGGGGTGAGATGAAGAGGGGTGGGAGGAGGCACGTGTGGACCAGAAACACGGGCATGGATTGATTGGGCCGAATGGCCTGTTTCTGTGCTGTAAATACTTTGTAATACTTTGTAAATGCAGACACCTCCTTCCTTTGACTATTCAAGGGTATAAGTCAGGCCTGTAGATTGCAATAAAGGTCCCGTCATTAAAAAGCAATTGCAATCAGCCAACATATTAAACCGGCACCATAGCAACCAATGATTGGCCATGTGATTGGTTTGTTTAAGTACAAATTGTACCTGTAAACATGGGGTGGCCAGGAGATTGTGTAACACAAACAGTCAGTAAAATATATCTTTTTAATGCTGCAAATAGGATAATATTAGATTTTTAATGAAGAGATTTACCTATTTGGTTTCTGCTTGATGAATAGAAGGCATTTACTACAGCAGCTCCTGATATCCACCTGCAAAGAAAACCAAAGATAAAAATTAACCTGACTCTTCTCCCCATCTCCCTCGCCCTCCATTATGACCTTTCACCTCCACACCGCCTCCATCCAGCTGGAAAAGAGGCCTCGTGTTTCACAGCGCTCCACTTAAGGCTCCTAAACTCAACGCCAACCCCCCTCCCTCTCCACCCCCTCTCCACTCAATAAACTGCAGGCAGAGCTGCTGAAGAGAGAAGTGTGGAGTGCAAAATTATTGTATAAGGTATGTGGTGAGGCAAGTAATTGTATTTGGTTTAGGTGAGCCTGAAGGCTGACTCCTCCAACCCTGGGGTGTCACGGCAACGAACAGTTCCCCCAGGGAGCACTGGCCAGGGAATCGTGGGCCTGCAGAACCAGAGGAGGTAATTTTAACCCAACCCAACCCGCCCATTGGGAACCCCACGGGAATGAGTGCAATGCTGCTTTTGCACCTGTGCCTGATTTTACTCTCCATTGAGGTCAATGGGCGGGGTATAAATCCGGCATTCCATCCAATCCCGTGAGCTGGCGAGTGAGGTTAAAATTACCCCCAGGCTTCCCCCTCAATTAGTTTAATTGAAAAAAAATATCAGGTTGATATTTCCCACCAGCGCTGCTGCTCACCAGTAGAGTCTGGTAGGGGGAACAGCTCTTCGCTTTACAGCACATGTAAAATAGCAGCAATTGATATGATACTGGTATATTTCATGTTTGATATGTGGTCACACCAGCTTAAAAGAAAAATCCAATTTTCCCCCCCACTCTCACTTGTGAAGGTTGTTTGATCACCGGGTGAAATGCAGTACCTCCATTGGGTGTCCAAAATATGTCTCTGCGTAAACAGTGCGTGTCAATAGGCTATTGGAACATGGGGAGAATCACAACCAATCACGTCATCCCCAAACGTACACACACACACACACACACACACACACTTTCTATCAGGGTTCACTGGATGGCATTCAGGAGCAGGGACCCTGGCTGTGGTTTGAAGCTGGGATATCTCCTGGTTGGTATGGGTCAGTACTCTGACAGGACAGTACAATCCCCAGTGATTCAACAAGGCCGCACAAAGACTGCACCTTTGACACGACTAATTGTCAGCCACTAAATTTTAAAGCTGTATTACTGGGGAGTGGGAAGATTTCATCTGTGTGTTGTGTGTAATAAAATTGTAAATGAGTTCTGCACAATTTATAGTACACTGAAGAAACATCTTTCAATTGGATAGCTCCGATATCAATATCCAATTCAATGGTCAGAAAGTGGAGAAACAAAAACTGTTTTGACTCCAATTTTCATAACTTGCAGGAAAGAGGGTGAAAGAGAAGGATGCAGAAAGCTGAACAAATCTAATCCTGAGAAAATATCACAAGCACGTTCTATATTGTGAGTAGAATCCTTTTTTTTTGAGAGACAGAGGTGTGTTGCCAAGTCCAATTAGTGCAAGGTCATCACCAAGAATGAAAAATGTCGGCGAGAACATAAGAAAATAAGAAATAGAAACAGGAGTAGGCCTTTCGGCCCTTCGAGCCTGCTCCGCCAATCAATAAGATCGTGGCTGATCTTCTACCTCAACTCCACCTTCCTATTTCCCTTGCTTCCATTAATATCCAAAAATCTATTGATCTCTGTCTTGAATATAATCAATGACTGAGCATCCACAGCCCTTTGGGGTAGAGAATTCCAAGGATTCATAACCCTCTGAGTGAAGAAATTTCTCCTCATGTCAGTCCCTAATGGCCGACCCCTTATCCTGAGACTGTGAACCCTGGTTCTAGACTCCCCAGCCAGGGGAAACATCTTCCCTGCATCTACCCTGTCAAGCCCTGTAAGAATTGTATACGTTTCAATGAGATCACCTCTCATTTTTCGAAACTCTAGAGAATATAGGCCTAGTCGACCCAATCTCTCCTCAAAGGACAATCCCCCCATCCCAGGAATCAGTCTAGTGAACCTTCGTTGCAGTCCCTCTATGGCAAGTATATCCTCCTTAGGTAAGGAGGCCAAGACTGTACACAGTACTCCAGGTGTGGTCTCATATATAATTGCAGTAAGACTTCTTTACTCTTATACTCCAATCCTTTTGCAATAAAAGCCAACATACCAGTTGCTTTCCTAATTGCTTGCTGCACCTGCAGGCTAACTTTCAGTGATTCGTGTACAAGGACACCCAGGTCCCTCTGAACACCAACATTTCCCAATTTCTCACCATTAAAAAAAAATGGAGTAAATCGGTAAGTAGTGGTTTGTAAGACCAGAGTTGGATCACTGTGTGTAGCTATGGGCTCCACACCACAGGAGGAAGGATATTGAAGCAATAGAGAGGGTACAGTGCAGATTCACTAGGATGTGGCCTAGTATGAGGAAATACACATACAAAGAAAGGCTCGAAAAATGTTTTTTTTTCATTAAAACGGAGGAGAATACGGGGTGGTATAACAGAGATGTTTCAATTTACAAAGAGATGGGACAGTGCAAATGGAAACAGATTGTTTCTGTCTGTAATTTCTAGGTAAATCAGGAATTAGTGGTCAGGTAAGATCAAACTTGGATTTCAAAAGCCTGAAATTCATTCTTTCCCAAGACTTCAATACTGGGAAATGCCTTCCCTCCAATTCTGAAGTATTGAGAAAAAATTAATTTGAGCAGGAGAATGTGCAACACAGTTAGGATGCAATGAAGAGGATATAGGAACATTTGTTAGAATGAGCAGAAAGTTCAAAGGGACATCGACCATAGCAGTATCGAAAGGACAGAGGAAGAATGGGACAGAGACAGGTTGAAAAAAGCTGCCCAGGCCAGGGAAGGATTCTTCATCAAAGGATGACCTTGCTCTGGTCTCTTGTGTAGAAATATATCATAGAATCATAGATTGTGAATTGTTAATTTTAAATCTGAGATTGATAGATTTTTGGTAACCAAAGGTGTTAAAGGATATGGGCCAAAGATGGGTATATGGAGTTAGGTCGCAGATCAGCCATGATCTCATTGAATGGCAGAACAGGCTCGGGGGGCTGAATGGCCTACTTCAGTTCCTATGTTCCTATGTTCCTAATGATACAGCACAGAAGGAGGCCATTCTGCCCATCGTGCCTGTGCCGGCTCTTTGAAAAACCTATCCAATTAGTCCCACTCACTTGCCCTTTTCTCATAGCCCTGCACATTTTTCCCCTTCAATTATTTATCCGATTCCCTTTTGAAAGTTACTATTGAATCTGCTTCCATCGCCCTTTCAGGCAGCGCATTCCAGATCACAACAAGTCGCTGCGTAAAAAAAATTCTCCTCATCTCGCCAATTACTTTAAATCTGTGTCCTCTGGCTACCGACCCTTCTGCCACTGGTGTTTTAAGACAGCAAATGTTAGTGCTTAGAAAGAGCTAACAATGCAGGAGGTAATAATAAAGAACAACTTACCCTTCTTTGTCAACCTTTTCTCTCAGTTTTTTCAGATTCTTCTTTTGTCCCGATTGCATATTTTTAAGAATGTTCGCAAAGTATTCGTCGATGCTGAAATACAACTGAATGGGAAAAACGCAGAGCAGTTATCTTACACCCCATTACATTCCAATTAAAAGCCTCAGATATCCTCAGAACAAGTCTTCTATTTACATAGCGGATAGAAGGCTGTTTTGCTGCTAACACTTTTCCCATATGAAATCAGCACTTTCATATGACAACTTTATAGCAACAGCTTCCATTTATATAGGAGGAGAGGCAGGTAGAGAGAGGTGGTGAAGTTTAGGGAGGGAAATCCAGAGCTTAGGGCCTAGGTAGCTGAAGGCACAGCCGCCAATGGTGGAGCGATGGAAATAGAACCAAAGAAGTTCATGGCACAGAAGGAAGCAAGAACTGCAACGTGCATTGATCTAGCACCTTTAACATAGGAAAGTCTCAAACAGTTGACACCGAGATATTAGGAAGGGTGACTACACTCTTGGTCGAAGAGGTAGGTTTTAAGGAGGGTCTTAAAGGAGGAGGGAGAGATGCAGAGACGGAGAGGTCCAGAGCTTAGGGCCTAGACAGCTGAAGGCACGACCGCCAATGGTGGGGCGAAGAGAGTGGGGGATGCGATAGCTCCGAAAGCTTGTGATTTCAAATAAAACTGTTGGACTATAACCTGGTGTTGTGCGACCTCTCAATTTTGTCCACCCCAGTCCAACACCGGCATCTCCGCATCACGATGCATAAGAGGCCAGAGTTGGAGGAACGCAGAGTTCTCGGAGGATTGTAGGGCTGGACGAGAAGAAATATCAGCCTCAGTTCCAGTCCTGATTACTATCCAGTGATTTCTGTGAGCTGTTATGTGTGTCGATGTCAGGTGAGGATAGAAGCAAGCTTGGCTGTGAAGTCCCACACAGTAAAATGGCCTGTCAATATTCACTGTGTATGCTCACACATTGGTGAGATATCAGGTGTCAACTCCCATAGAATAGTAGCCCAAGAGTCAACACTTTCTACAACAGTCTATCTAATCTTTCACATTTCAAAGGAATTTAACATGTTACACCTTTGGCTCAATCCCAATGAAGATCAGCTAACTCAACACAAACCAGGGATTAATGAAAGCCAGTTAAGCATTAAAGAGTTAAGAGTTAAGAGTAAAGTACGTTAGTGCTATCTCGTGATCCCTTTATACTATGAAACAAAGAGGACCCATTCCCTGAGTCATCCGCTTGGTCACAAGATAGGTTCAGATGGAAAGCCCTTTGGCTTAAATTGGATCTCATTTTTCCAGAAGACCTACCCTACCAGATTCCCATTACAGCATCAACATTGTTAAAAGGAAGCTGGTGTCCTGGCCTCAACTACCCTTCCTGTCAATCTGTTTGAGCTGTTGATTACACACTGTGTAAAAAAATGCTTCCTGGCATCTGCTCTAAACTAGCCCTTCACAATACAGAACCAGTGGTCCCTTGCTTCACTGCCTTTGCATATCACAGATTACTGCTTCTGGTTTATTTCTCCATCCGGTTAAGCACCCGATATACCTCTACGGTGTCAGCCGTGGCTCAGTTGGTAGCACTCTGTGTCAGAAGGTTGTGGGTTCAAGTCCCACTCCAGAGACTTGAGCACAAAATCTAGGCTGACACTCCAGTGCAGCACTGAGGGAGCGCTGCACTGTCGGAGGTGCCATCTTTCGGATGAGATGTTAAACCGAGCCCATGTCTGCCCTCTCAGGTGGACGTAAAAGATCCCATGATACTAAAAGCAGGAGAGTTCTCCCCGGTGTCCTGGGCAATATTTATCCCTCAACCAACATCATTAAAACAGATTATCTAGTCATTAGCTCATTGCTGTCTATGGGACGTAGCTGTGCGCAAATTGGCTGCTGCGTTTACTACATTGCAACAGTGACAACATTTCAACAGTAAAGCACTTTGGGAAGTCCTGAGGTCATGAAAGACACTATATAAATGCACGATTTTCTATCTTTTATGTAAGATCTGCTCTGAGATCCCTTTTTTCCAGGCTAAGGAGTTGTAGCTAATCAAATTGCCTTTTATATGGGCTTCGTTGCTGTCCTCAGCACAGTCCTTAGAATGTGAATGGTCCCTTATGTCATGGCAGCCAGAGCTGTATGCAGTCAGTCGTGGCTCAGTGGTAGCACCCTCGCCTCTAGAGTCAGAAGGTTGTGGGTTGAAGTCCCACACAAAGACCTGAGCGCATTATCTAGGCTGACACATCAGTGCATTACTGAGGGAACTCTGCACGGTCAGAAGTGCCATCTTTCGGATGAGACGTTATACTGAGGTCCACTTAGGTGAATGTAAAAGATCCCACTGCACGAGTTAGAAGAAGAGCAGGGGACATCTCCCCCATGTCATGGCCAATATTAATCCCTTAACCAACCTCACTAAAAAAAACAGATTATCTGGTTATTTATATCATTGCTGTTTGGCAGGATCTTGCTGTATGCAAATTGGTTGCTCAAAGTATTTAATTGACCTTATCGTGCCATGGGGTTTGGGTTTATGATCTTCCTGTGTTAAACTGATACCTGATCCACGTAGATCCCATATCTGCCAGTGTCCTGCAGTCTTCGCACCATCTTCTGTTACCTACTCGCAGATCTAGTGCACTTGAGCAAAATTCTAAGCGGGGCTCCTAAAAATCTCCCCCAGGCCCATCTCGAACTATATGACCTGACGATACTATCCCTGGTCCAACGTTCAACCCTTCACATCTGCAGACTTCATAGCTTTGCTTTAACCTGCAGCTTCCAGCTTCTCCACCCACAGGACAGCAAGCTGGGTACATTGCTGCTGGGATTCCCCATTGTATTCCACTCAGGTCACGAATAACAACAACTTGCATTTATCCAGTGCCCTTTAACGTAGTAAAACGTCCCAAGGCGCTTCAGAGGAGCGATTATCAATCAAAATTAGACGCCCAGCCACAGAAAGAGATATTAGAACAGGACTTGGTCAAAGAGGTAGGTTTTAAGGAGCATCTTAAAGGAGGGGAGGTGGAAAGGTGGAGCGGTTTAGGGGGTGAATCCAGAGCTTAGGCCTAGGCAGCTGAAGGCACGGTGGCCAATGATGGAATGATGCAAATCAGGGATGCGCAAAAGGCCAGAATTGAAGGAGTACAGAGATCTCGGAGGGTTGTCGGGCTGGAGGAGGTTACAGCCATAGGGAGGGGCGAGGCTGTGGAGGGATTTGAAAACAAGGATGAGAATTGTAAAACCTCCAACTCCCAAGAGAATGGGATTGTTCAACATGCTGTCAACATTTTTAACTGCAGGACGTCTTAAATGTTTTCTCAGGTTTCCCGCCCAACAGCCAGCCTGAGTGACTGGCTGCCTGTGTGGCGGGAAAGCCTACAGCAGCAGGATACACGAGAGCAGCAGGTAGGGAGCCAGGGAGAGATTGCAGTTGTGGGGGTACACGGGGCGGGCAGAGATTGTGGGGGACAGGGGAGATGGTGGTCAGGGGGAAAGATCGTTGGGGGAGGGGCGGGGAGCAGAACAGATGGTGGGGGGGTTTACAGAGCAGCTTGTTGGTCTCGGAGGAAGCACTCCTACTCATCCTGGCCCACAAGCAGTGCTGTAAAGGCACTTACCTCATGGATCTAGCCCTTCTCGCCTCCTCTCACCTTTCGGGTTTCCCGAGGCCCGGGAAACCCGGCCAGCATGGGTTAAACATTAAGACACTGAAAATGAAGGCACACAGCCTCCTTAAAAGGTTTCAACAACCTACCCACCTCCTGAGAGTGGATTGGTCACCCGCCCCTCCACTCCCCTCCCCACACCTCCCATCCCGCCTCCATTAAAACCAGAAGTGGGCGGGTTCAAGGCGGGTTGGGTTCCTGTTTCAGATTTCTAACATTTTAACCACCCACCCGACCCAAACCCACCCATTTTTGGGGGTTAAAATTACCCCCTTGATTTGCATTTCCATTGTGGATATCCAAGTTGAAAATCTACCCCAATATTATAACTTTGTACCAAAGTGATGAGAGGAGGAAGTCAACCTCCACACATTTGTTGACAAAATGATTTACACCAAGTAAAGCTGGGATAACTGTAGTTACTTACGTCTATGTATTCAGCATCCAGTTTAGCATCATCCTTGATGTCAGGTGGGTATCCAATTCTCTGCCTGATAGCTCTAGCCTAGAAACAAATAAATGTTCTGTAATACATGTGATTGACTTTATAGCTACTGATTCCGCCTTTCAATCAGATCATGGCTGATCTGTATCCAAACTCCATCCACCCGCCTTGGCTCCATATCCTTTTATACACTTGGCTAGCAAAAATCTATTGAGCTCAGATGTGAAATGATTAATTGGGCTCGCATCTACTGCTTAACAGTTCGTATTAACCCACCTCGAGCGCAATATATTACCCGTGCATAGATGTAATAGATGAAATGAATTGCTTGTTCTGAGGTGCCGTCTTTCGGATAAGATGTTAAAACCGAGGCCCCGTCTGCTCTCTCAGGTGATGTAAAAGATCCCAAGGCCAATATTTGAAGAAGAGCAGGGGAGCTCTCCCCAGTGTCCGGAAGAATGTTTAACCCTCAAATAACATCAGTAAAAAAACAGATTATCTGGTCATTATCTCATTGCTGTTTTGTGGGAGCTTGCTGTGCGCAAATTGGCTGCTGCGTTTCCTACATTACAACAGTCAAAAAAATCTGAAACTTCTCTTCTGTGTTTACTTACTTATTAAACCTCTTGAAGTTTTGAACTTCATTGGCTGTAAAGCGCTGTGGGACGTTTTTGAGGTTGTGAATGGAGCTGCATAAATGGGAGTACTTTCTTTATTAGATAGGAGAACTGCTGTAGAAATAAGGCTGTGTTTCCTTTTAGGAGTTCAAAGAGTACGGGACGGGGTAATTTTCACCATCATTGCTTGGGTGGTAAAAAGTGTCATAGAATGATACAGCACCGAAGGAGGCCATTCGGCCCATCGTGCCTGTGCCAGCTCCTTGCTCGAGCTATCTAATTAGTCCCACTCCCCTGCTCTTTCCCCACAGCCCTGTCATTTTTTTTCCCCCTTCAAAGTATTTACTCAATTCCCTTTTGCAAGTTGCTATTGAATCTGATCACAGCAACTCAGTGCGTAAAAGAATGTTTCCTCCTGTAATATGGCGAAGCGGATCGCCCGTCAGTTATAGAAAGCGGCCAATTTTTATTCTGTTGATTTCAATTGAAATGAAAACCAGATGTTTTCTATAACGAGCAGCTGATCTGTGCCGTTAGATATACACCCGGGCGGTAAGTTAACAATCTACTCCGACATTTTCTGACCGTGTGCTGTTCTTGCATGAACAATTAAAACACTCGCGTTAAACTCCACTGTATGCTTTTTTTGATGTAAAGCTGACCCAAGCGAAAGGAATTTAATGCGTACGTGTTAAGTGTTTTTGCACAGGAACAAACTCTGCCCCAAATGTATATTTACTGCACGGGAAGGGGCAGGCAAAAGGGGTAAGAGAAAGCGTACAAAATGTTTCAATGTTCAGGAAAGGAACAGAATCGGGAGCTCTATGAAGATAGGCTGAGGAGCGCCAAGCAAATGAGGAGGGTTGCAAAGAGGGATCACGAGGAAATCATAGCTGGAAGCTGAAAGGAGAACAGTAAAGCATTCTTTTAGTACGTGAGGAATAAGCAAAGGTTACAAATAGGTCTTTGCTCTCTAAAATACGGGGAAGCAGTGTCTGAAGAGAGAGAAATTGTTGAAGTGTTTTAACTGTTATTTTTCCATGGTGTTTGCAAAAGAAATGCCAGAATTGAGGGTACAGTTTCACGGTGAATGGAAAGGTGAATTTAAGTTTGGAAGGTTTGAGTCTAGAAACATGCCAGCCAGAACAGTCGCCTCAATTCAATGAGCGGGAAAGAGTGACAGAGTTTAATTTTGTTTTAAGAGTGTGCCTATCAAATCCTTTTAACATTTTAAACACCTCGATCAGATCACTCCTCAGTCTTCCGTACTCAAGGGAACACAAGCCAAGTTTATGCAACCTGTCCTACTCGTTTAAGCCCCGGTGTTATTCCGGTGAATCTGCGCTGCACCCCCTCCCAAGGCCAGTATATCCTTCCTGAGGTGCGGTGCGGTGCGGTGCCCAGAACTGAACGCAGTCACTCCAGGTGGGGTCTGACCAAGGCTCTGTACAACTGAAGCATCACTTCCTCCCTTTTGTACTCCAGCCACACCCCCCTGCCCCTTGAGATAAAGGCCAACATTCCTTTAGCATTGTTCATTGCTTTTTATACCTCAATTCCCAAATAGAGTCCAGACCAATGTTCCCTTCAGGCTGCCCGGCCGCTATCTGGACCTTCCGTGCAGCCGGCTCACCAGCTTTTAAATGCAAAAACCGCCCAAGAACAAGTTTTTGAATGGGGCTGCGTGGCCCCCCCCAAAAAAAAATCAAAGGCACATTGGTCCTGACACTTCCCTGCAGAAATCAGCAGCACTGATAGTTCTATTCAAACTATATTGATCTAGAAGCCTTGAAATTACATGATGGGATGTCAGCTTAAGTTAACATTTTTATATAAAATGTTTTTGTGTTCTATTATATCAGAGACAATTTAGCCTGTTTATTTTGAATGAGACGATCCCGCTGCTAAAACAGCAGCCAAGGTAATATTGCACAAGGTAATTCCAGACGATGGTTTTAGGAGATCCCTCTCGCTTGCTCTATAGATGCTGGTGTAGCCCAATTGCTTTGTAGCTTTCCCTTGTTTCCTGTCGGTGGACATTAGGAAAGGGAGTTCGATTTTTAAGGTCATTGGCAAAAGAACCAAAGGAGAGATGAGGAGAATTTTCTTTTTTTACACAGCGAGTTGTTGTGATCTATAATGTGCTGCCTGAAAGGGTGGTGGAACAGACTCAATAATATCTTTCAAAAGGGTATTGAATAGATACTTGAAAAGGAAAAAAAATTGCAGGGTCCAAGGGGAAAAAACAGGGGAGTGGGACTAGTTGGATAACAGGTACAATGCGCTGAATGGTCTCTCTCTGTGCTGTATGTTTCTAAGAAAAGGATCTTACTCCAACATTTCTATCCCCGTAAATTGCACAAAACCATCTGCAAATGCTGGCTCCCTTCAATACATAAATGTTCTTTAATACCATGTGATTGGCTTTATAGCTTCTGGGCTTGGAAAAATAACTTTTGTTCTCCTTCTATTTACAAGATCAGATGTAGATATGGATGAGTAGGGCCATTCATCCTATTTAGCTCATCCGTCCCAAAAAAGAATCTCCAGCTATCCCCTCAGAGAATCCAGTTGTTACATAAATGAACCCAGATTTGTGCCCTCCAATCTCCAAACTGGAAGTCTTGATGGGAACATATGAATAGGAGTAGGCCATTCAGCTCCTTGAGCCAGTTCTGCCATTCAGTCAAATTGTGGATGATCTGTATCCTAACTCCATCCACCTGCCTTAGCTCCATATCCCTTTATAACCTTGGCTAGCAAAAATATATCGAACTCAGACGTAAAATTATTAATTGAGCGCACATTTACTGCTTTTTTGTTGAAGAGAGTTCCACATTTCTACCAGCCTTTGCATGAAGAAGTGTTTCCTAACTTCTCTCCTGAATAGCCTGGCTTTGATTTTAAGTCCCCTTGTTCTCGACTTCCCCCACCAGCGGAAAAAGTGTCTCTCTATCTACCCTACTAACCACAGTCAAGAAGTTCAACACCATCCAGGACAAAGCAGCCCGCTTGATCGGCACCCCATCCACCACCTTAAACATTCACTCCCTCCACCACCAGCGCACCATGGCTGCAGTGTGTACCATCTACAAGATGTATTGCAGCAACTCGCCAAGGCTTCTTCGACAGCACCTCCCAAATCCGCGACCTCTACCACCTAGAAGGACAATTGGCAGCCGGCGCATGGGAATATGACCACCTCCAAGTTCAACTCCAAGTCACACACCATCCTGACTTGAACATATATCGCCGTTCCTTCATCGTTGCTGGGTCAAAATCCTGGAACTCCCTCCCTAACAGCACTGTGGGAGTACCTTCACCACAAGGACTGCAGCGGTTCAAGAAGAATGCTCACCACCACATTCTCAAGGGCAATTAGGGATAGGCAATAAATGCTGGCCTTGCCAGCGATGCCCACATCTCACTGAATGAATAAATAAAAATAAAAATAAAAATTCCTTTCAAAATCCTGAAAACCTCAATGGAACAGATGACTATATCATCTTACTTTTTCTTCTGCTTTCACTTTGGTTTCCTGGTCCATCCAGCTAAGCTCGTGTAAATTCTGCACGAAAACTTCACGGATCTGCTCGATCAGTTGTTCAACCTGGAGGAGGGGGTGGAAAAAAAGATGAAATATAATCGTGTTCTTCATTAAAGAAACCATGTCTTCCAAAAAAAACATGTGTTTGGCTGCCATCATGTTACTTCCATTCCAACTAAAATATACACTTCTGACTTTGTTTTTCTCTGAATCCTTGAAATACTTTAACTCAATTATTTACTCTGTAGAGTCTCCATACATTGTGCAACTGGCTCTCTCCCCATTTCTCTTTGCCGCGCTGGAATCTCTCAGATTGTAATCCTGGGTTACGCTGGGATCATGCCCGACTGTGCCCTCCAGCAGTGACCCTGCCAAAACTTGCAGGGGGGGTGGGGGGGGGGCAGTGGGCAGGCACCTCACTGGCATGGTTCCACCGCGGGCACAAGTACCACTGCGAGCACATAGAAACATAGAAAAATAGGAGCAGGAGTAGGCCATTCGGCCCTTCGAGCCTGCTCCGCCATTCAATATGATCATGGCTGATCCTCTATCTCAATACCATATTCAGTGACTTGGCCTCCACAGCCTTCTGTGGTAGAGAATTCCACAGGTTCACCACCCTCTGAGTGAAGAAATTTCTCCTCATCTCAGTCCTAAATGTCCTACCCCGTATACTGAGACTGTGACCCCTCGTTCTCGACCCCCCAGCCAAGGGAAACATCCTCCCTGCATCCAGTCTGTCTAGCCCTGTCAGAATTTTATACCTTTCAATGAGATCCCCTCTCATTCTTCTAAACTCTAGTAAATACAGGCCGAGTCGACCCAATCTCTCCTCACACGACAGTCCTGCCATCCCAGGAATCAGACTGGTGAACCTTCGCTGCACTCCCTCTATGGCAAATATATCCTTTCTTAGGTAAGGAGACCAAAACTGCACACAGTACTCCAGGTGTGGTCTCACCAAGGCCCTGTACAACTGTAGTAAGACATCCTTGCTCCTGTACTCAAATCCTCTTGCAATGAAGGCCAACATACCATTTGCCTTCCTAACTGCTTGCTGCAGCTGCATGTTTGCTTTCAGTGACTGGTGTACAAGGACACCTAGGTCCCTTTGTACATCAGCATTTCCCAATCTATCACCATTTAAATAATACCCTGCCTTTCTGTTTTTCCTACCGAAATGGATAACTTCACATTTATCCATGTTATACTGCATCTGCCATGTATTTGCCCACTCACTCAACTTGTCTAAGTCGCTTTGAAGCCTCTTTGCATCCTCCTCACAACTCACAATCCCACCTAGTTTTGTGTCGTCAGCAGACTTGGAAATATTACAATAAGATCATGGTTGATCTTTGACCTCATCTCCACTTTCCTGCACTATCCCCATATCCCTTGATACCCTTAATATTCAGAAATCTATCGATCTCTGTCTTGAATATACTCAACATCTGAGCCTCTGGGGTAGAGAATTCCAAAGATTCACCACCCTCTGAGTGAAGAAATTTCTCCTCATCTCAGTCCTAAATGCCTTCCTAACTGCTTGCTGCACCTGCATGTTTGCTTTCAGTGACTAGTGTACAAGGACACCCAGGTCCCTTTGTACATCAGTATTTCCCAATCTATCACCATTTAAATAATACTCTACCTTTCTGTTTTTCCTACCGAAGTGGATAACTTCACATTTATCCATGTTATACTGCATCTGCCATGTATTTGCCCACTAACTCAACTTGTCTAAATCGCCTTGCAGCCTCTTTGCATCCTCCTCACAACTCACAATCCCACCTAGTTTCGTGTCGTCAGCAAATCTCCGGCACCAGCCCAGGCTTGCTGCCCAATGGTCCTGCCAATATATAAAGAATTCTTCGGGATCCAGGCCAGTTGCTGGCCTCGACCCTCACTGGTGGGGCCCACACATGCCCTTGGAGATGATGTATGCATGTTCCGATAATTGTGTGTGAAGTGCTTTGAGAAATCTCCGAGAGGTGTGTTAAGATGCTGTATAAACTCAAGTCTTTCTTTTAGCAGCATAACATAGTGCAGTATAAACAATTAATCTGTGGGGTCGGAATGTGCTGTGGGCGATAACAAATGCTTCAACACATCTGTGCAAAATTCCCAATGGTTGAAGGCCTTTCTTGAGGTAACAGAGGAACTCCTACAAGTGGGTTAACGTATCGATAACAGGGTATGATAACTCTGGAATGCACTGTCTGAAAGGGTGGTGGAAGCAAATTCAATAGTAACTTTCAAAAGGGAATTAGATATATAAAAGAAAGAGAGGAAGACTTGCATTTCTATAGCGCCTTTCACGACCACCGGACGTCTCAAAGTGCTTTACAACCAATGAAGTACTTTTGAAGTGTAGTCTCTGTTGTAATGTGGGAAACGTGGCTGCCAATTTGCACACAGCAAGCTCCCACAAACAGCAATGTGATAATGACCAGATAAGTACATAAGTACATAAGAAATAGGAGCAGGAGTAGGCCAATCGGCCCCTCGAGCCTGCTCCGCCATTCAATAAGATCATGGCTGATCTGATCCTAACCGCCAATCTACAATCTATCACAGAACCATCTCCTGCATCTAACAGAATTGCACACACGAAATAGGAGCAGAATCAGGCTACACAGTCCCTGGGCCCGCTCCACTAACCACAGGGCCATGACCGATCCGAACCTAGACTCATGTCCAAATTCCTGCCCGCTCCCCGTAACCCTTAATGCCCTTTACTTCTAGGAAACTGTCTATTTCTGTTTTAAATTTAATTAATGTTGTAGCTTCTACAGCTTTTTGTGGCAGCATATTCCATGGACCTACCACCCTCTGAGTGAAGTAGTTCCTCCTCATCTCAGTTTTGAAAGAGCAGCCCCTTATTCTAAGACTATGTCCCCTAGTTCTCGTCTCACCCGTCATCGGGAACATCCTCCCCGCATCCACCCGATCCAACCCCTTCACAATCTTATATGTTTCAATAAGATCGCCTCTCATTCTTCTGAACTCCAATGAGTAGAGTCCCAATCTACCCAACCTCTCCTCATATGACCGCCCCCTCATCCCCGGGATTAACCGAGTGAACCTTTTTTGCACTGCCTCGAGAGCAAGGATGTCTTTCCTTAAGTAAGGACACCAAAACTGTATGCAGTATTCCAGGTGCGGTCTCACCAATACCTTGTACAACTGAAGCAATACCTCCCTATTTTTATATTCTATCCCCCTAGCAATGAAAGCCAACATTCCATTTGCCTTCTTAATCACTTGCTGCACCTGCATACTAACCTTTTGAGTTTCGTGCACCAGGACCCCCAGATCCCTTTGCACTTCAGTACTCTCCAGTTTCTTGCCATTAAGATAATAAATTGCTCTAGGATTTTTCCTGCCAAAGTGCATCACCTCACACTTTCCAGTGTTGTATTCCATCTGCCAAATCTCTGCCCACTTACTTAGCCTGTCTATGTCCCCTTGCAGGTTTTTTATGTCCTCCTCACTCACTACTTTCCCTCCCATCTTTGTATCATCTGCAAATTTTGATATGTTACACTTGGTCCCTTCCTCCAAATCGTTAATATAGATTGTGAAGAGTTGGGGACCCAGCACTGACCCCTGTGGAACACCACTAGTTACTGATTGCCAGTCTGAGAATGAACCATTTATCCCAACTCTTTGCTTTCTGTTAGATAGCCAATCCTCTATCCATGCCAGAATATTACCCCCAATCCCGTGATTTTTTACCTTAAGCAATAATCTTTTGTGTGGCACCTTGTCAAATGCCTTTTGGAAGTCTAAATACACTACGTCCACTGGTTCCCCTTTATCCACTCTATATGTTACTTCCTCAAAGAACTCCAGCAAATTTGTCAAACATGACTTCCCCTTCGTAAAACCATGCTGACTTTGTCCTATTAAATTATGATTATCCAAATGTCCTGTTACTGTTTCCTTAATAATGGACTCCAAAATTTTACCTACCACAGATGTTAGGCTAACCGGTCTATAGTTACCAGCCTTCTGTCTACTGCCCTTTTTAAATAAGGGTGTTACATTAGCAGTTTTCCAGTCTGCCGGGACCTTAGCGGAATCCAGGGAGTTTTGAAAAATTATTACCAATGCATCTACAATCCCTACCGCCACTTCCTTCAAGACTCTAGGATGTAAGCCATCAGGTCCAGGTGATTTATCCGCCTTGAGTCCCATTATTTTACCGAGTACCACTTCCTTAGTGATTTTGATCGTGTTTAGCTCCTCTCCCCCTATAGCCCCCTGTTTGTCCAGTGTTGGGATATTCTTAGTGTCCTCTACTGTAAAGACTGATACAAAATATTCATTCAGTGTTTTTGCCATCTCCATATTTCCCACCATTAATTTCCCGGTCTCATCCTCTAAGGGACCAACATTTACTTTAGCCACCCTTTTTCTTTTTATATAACTATAAAAACTCTTACTATCTGTTTTTATATTTTTTGCTAATTTACTTTCATAATCTATCTTCCCTTTCTTAATCAATCTTTTTGTTATTTTTTGCTGCCTTTTAAAGTTTTCCCAATCCTCTGTCCTCCCACTAGATTTTGCTACCTTATATGCCCTTGTTTTTAGTCGAATACTATCCTTAATTTCTTTACTTAGCCACGGATGACTGTCCTTTCTTTTACACCCTTTTCTTTTCAGTGGAATATATTTTTTTTGGAAGTTGTAAAATAACTCCTTGAATGTACACCACTGATCATGTGTCGTCTTACCCTTTAATCTATTTTCCCAATCCACTCTACTCAATTCCGCTCGCATACCTTCATAGTCTCCTTTATTCAAGCTTAGCACGCTTGTTTGAGATCCAACCTTCTCACCCTCTAATTGAATATGGAATTCAACCATGTTATGGTCACTCATTCCAAGGGGATCCTTTACTAGGACATTTTTAATTAATCCTGTCTCGTTACACAGGACCAGATCTAAGGTTGCTTGCCCCCTGGTCGGTTCAGTTACATACTGCTCAAGAAACCCATCCCTAATACACTCAATGAACTCATCCTCAAGGCAGCCCTGCCCCATTTGATTTGTCCAATTAATATGATAGTTAAAATCCCCCATAATTATAGATGTTCCCTTATTACATGCCTCAACTATTTCCTGATTGATACTCCGTCCAATAGAGTTGCAACTGTTCGGAGGCTTATAGACTACGCCCACTAATGTTTTTTTCCCCTTATTATTCCTTATCTCCACCCAAACTGTTTCATTATCATGATTTTTTGACCCAATATCATTACTCTGTATTACAGTGATTCCTTCCTTTATTAACATAGCCACCCCACCTCCCCTTCCTTCCTGCCTGTCCTTCCTGATCGTTAAATAACCTGGTATGTTTAATTCCCAGGCATTGTCACCCTGCAGCCATGTTTCTGTAATGGCCACAATATCATAACCATATGTAGTTATTTGTGCCATTAACTCGTCTATTTTGTTACGAATGCTACGTGCATTCAGATAGAGAACTTTCAAATATGCTTTGTGGCACTTAGTTCCTGCTTTTTCACTTTTTACCAGTTTACCTTTTACTCCACACACTCTGTCCCTTCCTGCCACGCTCTGATTTGTGATTCCCCTACTGCTACCTATGTCTATGACCCTCTCTGTTGTCATTTTTATTTTTTGCTCTCTTGAAACCTCCCCCCCACTAATTAGTTTAAAGCCCTCTCCACAGCCCTAGTTATTCGATTCGCCAGGACACTAGTCCCAGCACTGTTTTCTGTTACATTGGTTGAGGGATAAATATTGGCCAGGACACCAGCGATAACTCCCCCTGCTCTTCTTCTAAATAGTGCCATGGGATCTTTTACGTCCAGCTGAGAGAGCAGACAGGGCCTCAGTTTAACGTCTCATCTGAAACGCCACCTCCGACAGTGTAGCACTCCCTCAGCACTGCACTGGAGTGTCAGCCTAGCTTTATGTGCTCAAGTCCCTGGAGTGGGACCTGAACCCACAACCTTCTGACTCAGAGGCAAGGGTGCTATCAACTGAGCCACAGCTGACACTTGAAAATATACTTGAAAAGGAAAAAATTGCAGGGCTTCGGGGAAAGAGCGTTAGGAGTGGGACTAATTGGACAGCTCTTTCAAAGAGCCAGCACAGGCACGATGGACCGAATGACCTCCTTCTGTGCTGTATGATTTTGCGATCAGAGAATGAGCAGAGCGGGCAAGAAAATTCTGATAATATAGGGATAGATTTTACAAAGTAGTGCTCCAGGCACAAGCGGAACTTAGCAGATGGAAGGTCATGTGGGGCGAACTGACTTTGTGCTGAATTACCAGTAAATGCTTCTGGCGTCTGAATCTCTGAACCAGGTTTGTTTTTGTAAAGCTCCAGTCCATTCTCTTTGCAGGAACTGATGCATCTGAGATCATGGAGAAAATGGAGGCTGCACTCTTCCCATTAATTAAATCACTGGAATATGTTACAAAAGGCACACAGGGTGGATAGAAATTATTTCCTCTGGTGGGGGAATCCAGAACAAGGGGGCGTAACCTTCAAATTTGAGCTAGGCCGGTCAGGGGTGATGTCAGGAAGCACTTCCTTAAACAAAGGGTAGTGGAAATCTGGAACTCTCTCCCCCAAACTTCTGTTGAGGCTGGGGGTCAATTGAAAATTTCAGAACGGAGATTGATGGATTTTTGTTAGGCAAGGGTATTAAGGGGTACGGAACCAAGGAGGGTAGATGAAGTGAAGGTACAGATCAACCATGATCTTATTGAATGGCGAAACAGGCTCGAGGGGCTGAATGGCCTCCTCCTCTTTCTATGTTCCCAAGACAAATATGCAGGTATGTCCCTTCACAACATATAGGATCATACAACAACCCAGTAGAGTATAGCCTCTGTTCTAAACAAATTTAAAAGGGGGTCATTTCAACATTTGAGAATAGTGTACACAATTAATAAGCTAAAACAGAAGACGCTATAAAAACGTCTTTGTAGGTTTCTGTCCACACCTGCCACAAATCCACTGAAAAATTGGTGGGGCTGGGGTGAGAAACGAGCACAAAATCTAGCCCAGATTTTAATTACCATAAAATTGGGAGCGCTCGAATCAGGCATGATAACCACCACACCTCATTTCCTACATTACAACAGTGATTACGCTTCAGGAAGTACTTCATTGGTTGTAAAGCGCTTTGGAACGTCCAGTGGTCGTGAAAGGCGCTACATAAATGCAAGTCTTTCTTTCTGATCTGTGCTCCCTCCAGGCGAGACTCCACACCAGGAGTGCAGTCTCGCCACTTCGGTTGAATATGCTGGTTATGTTCAAATTGACCATCATTTCGAGCCCAAGTCATGTTAGAAAGGATGGATTTAATGAGATCCATTAGTTTGAAGGTGAGGGGAAAACATTGGTAGATAAATACTTGGGAGAACATTTCATTCAAATATTGCATGTCTGGCACCCAGTTTATCTGATGAGCACTCAGGTTTGTACCTCGGTGTACTTTGATAAAGGTGTTCCGTTGACAACGTGTCACCTCATAAACAGACCGGCAGGCATTTTATTTTCACTGAAGTATATAGTTAAGCTTTAACCAACTGTACAAGCTATTATGAAGATCCCAGCGATTATTAATTTGCAGGTTGCTAAACCACAATGAAATCATTGACGTGTTTTTTATTTCTTTCAAATGTACCGACCATTGCCAGACAGTTTTTAAAATACATATTTGCCTGAAGGTCTGTTTGCAGCTTTGCAGTTCATACAGACAGTACGGTGCCTGTAAAACTATATTTTTCTCTGTCCAATCGTGCTTTTGTTCCTAACCTTACAACAATAATCTTTGCAGTTAGTTAATCAGAAATCAAAAGGTCATGTTTGAAACGAGTAGTGGCTCTTCGAGTTCTCAAACCTTGGACTCAACGACTGTTAAATTATCACCTTTCAATGGTCCTTCAACAACTGTGCAGCTTTGCATGTTTTTTCAGTTACATTTTCACTAAAGTTCCTTAAATCATTTTTAAACCTGGATAACTCTTGAAAGAAGTACGAAACTTAAGCAAATAGCCCCATCTCTCCCCACAGATTTCACACTGTTCCAGTAGCAGGTGATCTTCGGAGGCTGCGGTCATATGGAGGGAGCTTTACTCTGAAACTGCCAATCTCAGCTGTGCCTCAGTGAGCAGCACTCTCCCCTTCTGAGTAAGAAGGTCGTGGGTTCATAGTCCACTCCAGAGGACTTGAACACATAATCCAGGCTGACACTCCCAGTGTAGTACTGAGGGGAGTGCTGCACTTTTGAAGAAGAGAAGGGGAGTTCTCCCCGATGTCCTGGCCAATATTTATCCCTCAACCAGCATTACTAAAAACAGATTATCTGGTCATTATCACATTGCTGTTTGTAGGAGTTTGCTGTGCGCAAATTGGCTGCCGCGTTTCCTACAATGACTGCACTTCAAAAGTGCTTTGGGACGTCCTGAGGTTGTTAAAGGTGCTATAGAAATGCACAGTCTTTCTTTCATTGGGTGGAGTTGATGGTTGAAAATGTAGCTGCCCATATGTAGATGGGCACATGCAAAGTAAGTTAAGATGATTGGCATATGATGGTCTCTGTCTTATTTCCTGTTGTTTGCCCTTGATTGAACATTGGGGGCTGGATTTTGATACTGGGGCGGGTTGGGGTCGTGTCATCCAATTTTCGTGTTATCCACCCGACTGCAATTGGATGTGGGAGATTGATGCAATTTTCACCTAATTGGGCAATTGAGTTCCAGCATGTGGGAACCCATGAACCAATTAGTGTTTTCAGTCTGAAAGTCGCCTCTGATGATGTCATCATTGCTGCTGCATTGAAGGTCTGCAAAGACTGCCTGGCCTTTGCTGTGAGAGGACCTGCAAAATGAACAGCAGCAGTCCTAAGTCTGCTCCCAGATATTTTTACACCACCACTCCCAGATATGTCTCCTCTCCATCCATATATGCATCCCCATAGCCAGCCAGCTGGCCGGCCGTGCTCCCGCCAGGTTTCACATTCGTGGTTCAGAACAGGCGTGCTTCACGTAGAAAAAGGGTTAAAATCACAAAGGCCTTTCAAAATGGCATTATAGAGGCAATTTAGTGCTTGTTAAGGGCCTTAACAGCCTATCCCGCCTCTTAAAGGCGGGACGGAGTAGGGACCAGCAGACACGATTTAATGAAAATTGCGTGGAGGTGGGATAGAGGCGGACTTGTGCCCGCCCGCCAGTTTTCGCAATTTTAACTCCCCACACGCCTCCAAACCCGCCTCCACGGGTCAATGAAAATCCAGCCCTGGATGTTTGGTCCGCCTTATAGGCCCTGTTTTCCAGCATGCTATGGACAGCAACAAGTTACTCAGAGTCTATTGACAGAGGGGTCTGTGCAAGACCCCACACTCAGCGCACTCATACAGGCCCCTCTTCCAATTATTTGATGAAAAGACTTGGGACTGAAAGCATTTACATTTGCTTAATGCCGACTCACGGTGCTTAAAATTGGAAGCTGTCGCATCCCCCAATAGCAATTCCCTCACCTTCACACAAGCAGTAAAATTTGCAACTCTCTTAAAGGTGCTCTGAATGATGAATAACATTACCATTTGTTTGCTCTCCCCAGCAAAAGCATCGTCCACGTATAGTCTTCCAACAGCTTTATCCATCTGGTTGTTGACATAATTTGCGCACTTTCTCCACACTGCACTCTCCGACGTAGTGCCATAGAGTGCCTATGTGAAACAAAACAACCAATTTTCAGGGAAACGTGAGCTAAAACCTTTACATTTGAAGGGCTGATTACAGTAGGCTCAGACTGACCTCAACAAAATGGCTGCCAGCTCTGTGTAAGAGACCCAAAATGGAGGAGAAGCAGATTAAAAACAAATTCTGCAGCCAAGAGATGAGTTTTTAATGACCTTTTTTTCCAGAGTACTTAGTTGTGGCAAGTGCTTTCAGTATAACTTCCCATTTTAAACTTATTGGGGTAGATTTTGACGTTCTGTGACAGCATAAAATGGGTGATAGCGAATTGGGGGCCCACTTTACATCTCTGTCGATTTTTATTTCTGTCCGAAAGTTACCTCACATATCTGTATATTTATTAAAAATATTGCTTCGAATGTGAGTTTCCTGCCTACGAACCTTACTTCCAGGTGTCGTGATTTTTGGTCACACTTCTTACACTGTTAACATTTACCACTGTAAATTGCTATGCCAACAATTCCCATTCAGTTTTGCAATGTCAACGGTCATGGTGTAGTTTCAGGCTCTGGTCACTCCCAACTCTATCTCCATCTTGGGCGCAAAAGAAAAATTTACAATCAGCAACCGTTATGGGCAACTCATGAGTATTTAAAAGAAATATATGACTCACCTTACGGAAAGCTGCTCTTGTCTCCTTGTAGGCAGAGCTCAGACTACCCACAAGATCCATTACATTCCTCCATATGATGTAGTTTTGAATATCCCTGCAGATCACATAAGCAAATTGTGTTATGAACCAGATGCTTTAACCTTTTTCTCATTGTCTTCAGTTTTCTTCCCTCTTTTGCCGAATCCATGCTGGAGTACGGTTTCATTACTATCAGCAGCCGTTCAATAGCTCACTCAAGTGTCTGTTCTCCACATGTGAGCTCAGACTATGAGTGATGGCAGACTATTTTATGGGGCAAGTCATCACAAGTGACCATCACAAAGGAATCCTGTCCTCGATTGACATCCATGCACAACACTTCCCGATAAGAGTCCCTATCTCTGTAGCCTCCTCAAGCCCTACAATTTGTGAGAACTCTATTTTTGTCCCTTCAACTCTGGCCTCTTGTGCATCTCCCACTTCCTTTGACTCACCGTTGGTGGCCATGCCTTCAGCCGTCGATGGCCTAAGTGCTAGAACCCCCTCCCTGAACCTCTCAGCCTCTCCCCCTCTCTTTCCTCCTTCAATACGCTCCTTAAAACCTACCTCTTTGAGCAAGCTTTTAGTCACCTGGCCTACCTACTGTCTCCTTCTTTGGCTCGGTGTCCATTTTTGCCTTATCACGCATCTTGCGACTTTTTACTATGTTAAAGGCGCTATATAAATGCAAGTTGTTGCTGTAGGATAGCACGCAGGAGTAACTTTTGTTCACTGCTTAGCTGAGTATCCCTGACCTATGATCTGAGGCTAATTGCAGCACTCCAAGTGCTACGTCAGTTGAGAAGGGTTAAGCTACAATAGCATTCTTTCTCACACATATAGACAGTCACGCATTACTTCTTCCATACACACCTGGGCTTATAGTTAAGGAGAACAGGCGCTAGTTTCTTAAGATAATCTGGTGCATAAACAACAACTGGTTCTGATTCCGTCACCGTCAGAGACACCGTAGCGAGGATTTGATTGATGAAAGCAATCCAGTTGAATGACTAGATCAAGAAAAAATTGAATACATAATTAGTAAAAAAAAATATCTGCATCCTTTCGCCCAGCACAGACTTAATAGACCTTTGCACTCAATAACATATTTTCTGCAAGCAAATACTAAAGATTGGCTGCCAAGTGAAAAAAGAAAATCAGGAAATAAAAAGCTGGTGTCAGTAAAAGTGACCATGAGGCTGTTGGATTTTTTTTGTAAAAACCTGCCCTTTCCCCACAACCTTTTTAAATGTTCTTTTTGCAATATTATCCCCTGCCTTTTTAAAAATTATTATGGATTTTGGTAGGGAATTCCATGTCCTAACACTTCTCTAGATGAAAGGAAATCTCCTAACCTCTTCCTTTATTCTAATTGGTGATAATCTTTAAATTTTTATTAGCATATATACTGTGGCGTCCCCCAGGGGTCGGTATGAGGAGCATTGCTTTTCTTGTTATATATAAATGACCTGGACTTGGGTATAGGGAGTGAAGTTTCAAAGTTTGCGGATGAAACAAAACTTGGCAAAGTAGTAAATAGTGAGCATGATTGCAGCAGACTTCAGGCAAACATAGACAGACTGGTGAAATGGGCAGACACACGGTAAATGCAATTTAATGTGGCTAAGTGTGAAGTGATGCACTTTGGGAGAAACAACATGGAGAGGCGGTATAATCTAAATGGTACTATTTTGCGGGGGGTGCAAGAGCAGAGGAACCTGGGGGTGCATATACACAAATATTTGAAGGTGACAGGGCAAGTTGATAAGGCAGTTAAAGAAGCGTATGGGATAATTGGCTTTGTAAATAGAGGCATCGAATACAAAAACAAGGAAGTCATGCATGATAAACCTTTACAAATCTCTGGTTTGGCCTCAGCTGGAGTATTCTGGGCACCACACTTTAGGAAGGATGTCAAGGCCCTGGAGAGGTTACAGAGGAGGTTTACCAGGATGATGGAGTTCAGTTATGTGGAGAGATTGGATGAGCTAGGATTGTTCACCATAGAGCAGAGAAGGTTAAGGGGAGACCAAATAGAGGTATTCCAAATTATGAAGGGTTTTGACAGAGCGAGTAGCGGGAAACTATTTCCTCTGGCAAGTGGATTGGTAACCAAAGGTGGTGGATTTAAAATAATTGGCAAAAGCACTAGAGGGGAAAGGAGAAGAAATTTCTTCACACGGAGGGTTATTAAGATCTGGAACGCACTACCTGAAAGGGTGGTGGAATCAGATTCATATGAAGATTGAAAAGGCAATTGGACATGTACTTGAAGGGGACTAATTTGCAGGGTTATGGGGAAAAAGCTGGGGTGTGGGACTAAATTGGAGAGCTCTTCAAAGGTGCAGCGCAAGCACGACGGGCCGAATGACCTCCTTCTGGGCTGTAAGATTGTTTTTAAAGCTGAAATTGGTTACTGCCTTTCTTAAAATTTTCTCCACAAAATATCATATTAAGTGTTTTTCCACTAATACCGCACATTGAAACTCCGAGGTCGGGCATCTATGACAAATGATAAATAAAAATCTTTTTCTTTTGCTTCATTTTAGTATTATTGAATACTTTTGTGGAAATAGCAAGCATTGAGGTGGGTTGTAATTTCTATCCAGACTATTTTGGAGCAGGCTAAAAATTTTAAATTAACACTCACAGAGAAATTTGATATGAATGTATTAATCCGTGTGCAAAAAATAGCACGCAGAGGAATTTCAACCTCCCAGGGGTGTTGGCTTGGAGTCATTAATTGAACACGAAGATAGGAGCTAATTAACAGCCACAGTTTCAGTTTATAACCCGTAACACTCCAGTATCATCCCATTACTGAGCTGCGAACAGTTAATTCTAATTCTTTGCAAGTTTTTAAAGGGAGTCACGCCTTTTAAAAACATGGAAATTGCAAGTGACTAGTGCAGGCCAACACTGATCAGCACACAGCAACAGCACATGACTTTGGCCAGTGCATCTGGTAAACTTTTCAACTTCCTCAGTACAATTTAGGCTTGGAATTACTGTTAGCGGTGTTAGCCTAAGATGTTCGTAGGACATTCCTTTGGCTGATATTTTAAACAGACATTTGGAGGCAATTTAAGCTAACCCGACCTTCGGGAGTCCCATGGGATCGGGTGGAATGCTGGTTTTGCAACCCGCCCAATATTGCTCTCCGTTGACTTCAATGTAAAACCAGCATCGCACCCGATCCCGTCAGCTTCCCGACATAGGAACGTAGGAATATAGGAACAGGAGGAGGCCATTCAGCCCCTCGAGCCTGTTCCGCCATTCAATTAGATCATGGCTGATCTGTATCTCATCTCCAGCTACCCGCCAAGGTTCCGTAACCCTTAATACCCTTGCCTAACAAAACTCTATCAATCTAACAGGAGGGTTAGGTTCAAATTGCCCCCAATAATTCATTTAAAACAAACAGATTACTGCTTGCACTAAACTAGCACACAGAGCAATGTCACACCAACTCCTTAAATGTTCATCCGCTAAAATTGCCAGCAGTATATTTTAGACTCAAATCTGCTTTTCATGTATTCGGCAGTCAAGTGAGACGCAACCTTATTTGAAATGAGAACCTGGCTGACTAATGGGGCTATTCCAGAGAGCCCTGTGACATCGGAATCTGAACAGGCTGATTTAATGCACTCGCGTTCTCTGACAGCGGGATATTCCCACTCCGTCACTTTCCCCAGTGCGACCTTGGCCTCAGTGCTGGTGAGCCGCTGCAACGTGAAGACGTGAGGTCACTAGCTAGCAGAAGTCTCCTGCCAATCGTGCGACTCCGGCAGCCGTATAGTTCATTGGCCCCCCCCCCCCCGAAAAACTGCCCGGGTATGACATCTTTCCCTCTCGCACACTCTCACTGGCTCCACGAAAATCCCAACAGGAATGAGTCTGAACAGCCTCAATCTGGTTCCAAGTGTGTACAGGTCCACAGCACTAAACTGATTGAGAAAGAATTTGGCAGACTCGCTCAGTGAGACAAGAGCAGAAAGCTGGTAGGTTGTGGATACAAGGATGCAGTCGGGTCAGTGATAAATGCTGGATTTAGCCGATAGTGTATTTGGACTGGAAGTGCTTAGGTGCTTTTAAGTTATGATATTTCAGCGAACAGCAAATGCACGGTTAGTTCGCCATTGGCTGCATTTGAAATATTTTGTTTCAGCAGGAAAGGAAACCCACATTTTCATGTGTGTAGTGAAGCGTTGCTGGATTTTATTTAGCTTACTTGATGGACAACAATGCTGGATAGAAAGGTAAATGAGGGAGAACATAGGAATTGCTAGAGAAATAAGATCACCGTCCATCTTCTACCATCCTGCTAGTGGCATGGCACAATGATAATGGAGTTGTTGATTAATCATAGCAATCAATCTCTATCAATTCATCTACAACTGACCCAGATGAAAGCGAGGAAAACCCCCAGTGGTGGAGAGCTTGGGGAACCATAGCTCCGAAGTCATCTTGTTCCTCCCAAGCACGCTACACCTACCACATGTCATGTCTCAAATTGCTCATACACTGCATCCCAGAGTGTTATTTTCTGAAAGAAAAAAATCTAATTTCCTTTGCAGAGTGGTGCCAGAATGCTGGCACAGTGCGACATAATAGCACCTCTTGCTGCTGACGCTAGGTACCAATGTGGGAATAGTATCTGTTCCCTACACACTGGTATCTGGGGCTTTGATAAAATACACAATTTCATTCAAGAAAGCAACTTACCTTACTATTGATTATTAGAGAGAAGTTTTTGGTCACGTCGGACAGAAGCATTTTGTTGTAGAGTTGATTGGGATCAGTTCTGTCTTCGGATTTTGTTGTTGCCTATCGAATAAAATATTTAAATATGAATATTCCTTTTATCCTATTTCAAAATTACCATAAATCCTCAGAGTATAATACTCATTTTCTTCAACGAATAATTGTCCAAAAGTGGACAGTACATGTTATTAGTTCTCAGGCGTGGCTCAGTTGGTAGCACTCTCGCCTCCGAATCATAAGAACATAAGAAATAGCAGCAGGAGTCGGCCATTCAGCCCCTCGAGCCTGCTCCGCCATTCAATAAGATCATGGCTGATCTTCGACCTCAACTCCACTTTCCCTCCTGATCCCCATCTCCCTGGATTCCCCATGAGTCCAAAAATCTATCGATCTCAGCCTTGAATATACTCAACGATTCAGCATCCACAGCCCTCTGGGGTAGACTATTCCAAAGATTCACCACCCTCTGAGTGAATTTCTCCTCATCTCAGTCCCTTATTCTGAGATTGTGACCTCTAGTTCGAGACTCCCCAGCCAGGGGAAACATCCTCCCAGCATCTACCCTGTCAAGCCCCTTAACATTTTTATATGCTTCAATGAGATCACCTCTCATTCTTCTAAACTCTAGGGAATATAGGCCTAATCTACTCAATCTTTCCTCATAGGACAATCCCCTCATCCCAGAATCAGAAGGTTGTGGGTTCAAGCCCCACTCCAGAAACTTGAGCAAATAATCTGACACTCCCAGTGCAGTACTGAGGGAGTACAGTCAGAGGTGCCATGTTCCAGATGTAACGTTTAATCAAGGCCTGCCCTCTCAGGTGGACGTAAAAGATCCCACGGCACTATTCGAAGAAGAGCAGGGGAATATTCCTGGTGTCCTGCCCAATATTTATTGCTCAATCAACAGCATTAAAACAGATGATCTGGTCGTGGGACCTTGCTGTGTACAAATTGGCTGACGCATTCGCTACATTACAACAGTGACTACACCTCAAAAGTACTTCATTGGCTGTTAAGCGCTTTGGACGTCGTGAAAGCTGCTATATAAATGCAAGTCTTTCAAATCTTTCTTTCTTAAAAGTGTACGGTGCATATTATGCACAGATAGTAAAATGAAAACCATTTGCAAGAGACTCAAGTACAGAATGCTCTTTACATTTTTTCGGAACCTCCCCAAAATTTTCACGCTAGCTTCAGCCATCTTGTCTGCAGCCCAGCTTAACCAACCAGCTGAAGCCTCTCTGTAACTCTATCTCTTGTGGGGGCACACAGCTGAATATTTTATGCTAATAGTTCGGTGGGCGAAGGTGGGCAGGGTATTATACACCGATATATTTTTTCTGAATTTGTGGTCCACAAAGGAGGGGAGTGTATTATACATGGGTGGGAGGGATGTAATTATAAACAAAGACTTATGGTAATCATGCCCACAAGTCATTTCATTTTACAAATTCTATCTTTAGCATGTAGAGCACTGTTGAGAAATTGTACTACAGATCTGAAGTACACTTAAGGGATGCCTTTTATCACAGATCGATTGAGCAGGCTTTCTGTATTTTAATTTTTTTTAAATTCCCACTTCCGTCGCCATAGCAACGCTGGATGCCAGGAACGAAACAGGCATATCTTGGGTCAAGTGATGGCAAAGCACGTCGGGTAACATGTGTCTCTCATTTGAATATCATTTCAATATGCCCATCCATACACAGGTGCAGGGACATCCTGTTCTCTCGGGATGGCCGGAGAAAGCCTCCTCAACAAACGAAGGCAGCCTGGCTGCACATTGCTGAGTAGCTCAGCGCAAAGTCTGTCTGTTCACGCACCTGACTCCAGTGCCGGAAACGATTTAATGATCTTCTGCGATCATCAAAAGTGAGTATCACATCACACTTACCTTCAATCTGCTTCCCTTCTCTTCTTATCACCAGCACTCTGCTTTGTAAGCCTGCTCCTCCACATCCCAACTTAACCTTACTTCCCTGGCACCCTTAACTCTCCATCTCTCTCTCTGTACTGAATCGCTTCACCATTCTAATATGCAGCCCTCACACTCGCTCTCACTGTTATGCAATTACAATAACTAACAACGCACAGGGAGGATCCTTACTCTTGCCACCTCACTCCATCTTGGTCTTCCTCTAAGCTTCTATCTTCTTGATTCTTTGCACTCACTCCATCACTCTCGCTGAAACTCCATTTGTGCCCCTCCTTGCAGGAAAAGATAGCCCACAATAAGAGGGAGAGATCCATCCCTCGCTACACTTACAGTGGCTGAGCAGTCTGCTCACGAAATCGTGGGAGGTGGCGAGGACCTGGAAGTGGGGGACGGAGAGATGGGCGCAGTTGAGGAACCTGGTGACAGAATGCATTTTCAATCCTTCCATTCAGATTTCATGATTGACTGCAATGGCATATGATCTTCATAGAGATTAAATTCTGAGCATCTGCACAATAGGAAGTGTCTGCTACCAAAAATCAGATGTCTAACTCATGCCTTTACTCTCCCACAGGACCATCGAGAGCCCCCCTCCCCACTGTCCAGGAGGAAGAGCTGGATGACTCTTCAGAGGAACCTGCAGCCTCTGAGGGAGCAGTGTCACCAAGAGTCAGCGCACCCAGCACCAGCACAGAGACGCACACCTCGGTGGGTCATTCGCGAGATAGATTATTGTTGTCACCTGGTGTATCACAGCTCACAAGTGAACATCAGCAGATGGTGGAGACAGCAACAGCAGTCAAGACTCCTCATCGATGGTCGTAGGACACTCCTAGCTCTGCTCAGCTGCATGTAGACACAGTGCCTCTCGGGCCACCCAGAAAGAGAGCGGTGCTGGAACGCCAGGGACAAGTGCAGGAGTCTCTGACAGGGTTTGCATCCAGGGTAACTGCAAGTGTGGAGAGAATGGAGGAGTCCATCTCCAACATGAGCTCTGCCTTTGTGGCGGCAATGGTGCACAAACGTGCCGCCTTGGAGAGGGTGGCAACCTCCTTGGAGGATATAATTCGCCAGACACAACAGAGCATGGTGACTCTTCTAAATAGATGGTCAGCTATGGAGGATCGATGGGCATCTATTGAGGAGAGACACCAGAGGTACATGGACATCCCCATTATGAGGACTGTTAGTACTGAGACGGGTCCTCATGGCCCCACTGATGTGCAGCAAGGTGCTCTCCAGCCACTTGCTAGCAGTGAAGTGCGGGTGACCCATGAGAGGGATGTTGCTGGCAGACAATAAGGAAGTATGGGCTCCTCTCCAAGCGCTCACACGACCATGCCACTGCGGAGTCCTCGATCAGAGCCTAAGGTTCCTCACCCAACTGAGATGGCCATCTCGGCCCCTGCACAGCCGCAGGAAGAGCAGACTATGGAGGAGCACTCCCAGGCTCCCAAACCCAGAGGACGCCCACCAAAGGCGTCTAAGCAGGCGCAGCATCAAATTGAGCAATGTGCCTGTACATCTGCTGAAGCCACAGGGGAACCACTATGTAGAAGCACGCGTAAGAGGAATTTGAAACACAAATAGTCACAAGGGTAGTTACTTGGTTGTTTTGTTATGTTGTTATCTTTACAATGTCATCCTTTTGTGATATTATTAAACTAAAGCGATGGCAAAGAGTTGAAGTTCTGGCCTATGTGTTGTGGGAAGTGGAGGTTGTTTGCACTCAGACAAAGTGGCCAGAGGGTATTCCAAGGAGGTCACACTGCAGATAGTTTCCAGCTAGAACACTCACAAGATTAGTAGAGCTGAAAAAGGCTTGGGCAAACCTCACACCACGAAATTGTGGCATCTGAAATGCACAGATGTTGCAGGAATGCTGTGAAGCTGCTCAAGCAGCTGACAACAGTTCAAGCCCTTGCTGAATCCAGCATGATTTAGCAGGCGTGTGTTTGTGAAGGCGGGCAGGATGCTGAAAAACCACCGAAATCGGAACAGGCAGTGAAAATAGGATTATCCAGGCAGTTAACAAGCTGCTAACTGCCTTAGCTGCCTGTCCCGCCCGTTTGCTGTCGGGTCAGTTCGGGAGCGGCTGACCCAACACTTGCGAAAATTGCGTGGAGGCGGGTTCGCATCCCACCGGCAGTTTTTCTGATTTTCGCGCCCGACCCGCCTCCAAACCCGCCCGCTCAGCTGAATTAAAATCGAGCCCTAGGTGTCAGCCGTGTCTCAATGGGTAGCACTGTCGCTTCCAAGTCAGAAGGTCGTGGGTTCAAGCCCCCTTCCAGGGTCTTCAACAGATAATCTAGGCTGACACTGCAGGGCTATACTGAGGGAGTGCTGCACTGTCGGAGGTGCCGTCTTTCGGATGAGACGTCAAGCCTGTCTGTCTTCGCAAATGGGTGTAAATGATCCAACGCCACTATTCGAAGAAGAGCAGGGGAGTTCTCCCCAGTGTCCTGGCCAATATTTATCCCTCAACCAACATCACTAAAAAACACTGATACAATAGCAAAATACTGCGGATGCTGGAAAACTGAAATAACAACAAGAAAGCGCTGGAAAAACTCAGCAGGCCAGGCAACATCCGTGGAGAGAGAAACAAAGTTAACGTTTCAGGTCGAAGACCCTTCGTCAGAACTGAGAAAAAAGCAGGAAATGAAACAGATGAAAAAGCAAGTTTGGAGGCTGGGGGGAGGGAATAAAAGAACAAAAGGGAAGGTCTGTGAGAAGTAAAGAGACATTAAGAGATACTCAAGGCGAGACGAGATGGGAATAGGACAGGTTAAGAAACAAAAGGTAGCTCTAGAAGTGTGAAATGCGCTGGCAGAATGAAAGACAGCTGCCATGTGGGAGAGAGAAAAAAAAGGGAAAAGGAACAAACCAAAAGTGTGGATAAAAAATATATATATATATATGGTAGGGGCCGAGGTTATGATCTGAAATTGTTGAACTCGATATTGAGTCCGGAAGGCTGTAAAGTGCCTAATCGGAAGATGAGGTGCTGTTCCTCGAGCTTAAGCTAAGCTTCCGTGGAACAATGCAAGAGGCCGAGGACGGTGAGGTCTGAGTGGGCGTGGAGCGGTGAATTAAAATGACAGGCGACCGGAAGCTCGGGGTCACCCTTACAGACTGAACGGAGGTGTTCCGCAAAGCGGTCACCCAATCTGCGTTTGGTCTCCCCAATGTAGAGGAGACCACATAGTGAGCAGCGAATAGAGTATACTAGATTGCAAGAAGTACAAGTAAATCGCTGTTTCACCTGGAAGGGGTGTTTGGGGCCCTGGAGAGTGGGAAGGGGGGAGGTATAAGGGCAGGTGTTGCATCTCCTGCGCTTGCACGGGAAGGTGCCGGACGAGGGGGAAGGGGTGCTGGGGGTGATAGAGGAGTGGACTAGGGTGTCTCGGAGGGAGCGGTCCCTACGGAATGCTGAAAGGGAGGTGAGGGGAAGATACGTTTGGTGGTAGGATCACGTTGGAGGTGGCGGAAATGGCGGAGGATGATCCGTTGAATGTGGAGGCTGGTGGGGTGAAAGGTGAGGACAAGGGGAACTCTATCGTGGTTCCGGAAGGGAGGGGCCGGGGTGAGGGCAGAAGTGCGGGAGATAGAATGGACACGGTTGAGGGCCGTGTCAACCACGGTAGAGGGGAATCCTCGGTTGAGGAAAAAGGAAGACATGTCGGACCCACTGACTCCCACAGCTACCTGGACTACACTTCCTCCCACCCCGCCTCCTGTAAGGACTCTATTCCCTGCTCCCAGTTTCTCCGTCTCCACCGCATCTGCTCCGACGATGCCACCTTCCATACCAGTGCTTCCGACACGTAAGCTCAAGGAACAGCACCTCATCTTCCGATTAGGCACTTTACAGCCTTCCGGACTCAATATCGAGTTCAACAATTTCAGATCATAACCTCGGCCCCTACCATATATATATATATATTTTTTATCCACACTTTTGGTTTGTTCCTTTTCCCTTTTTTTTCTCTCTCCCACATGGCAGCTGTCTTTCATTCTGCCAGCGCATTTCACACTTCTAGAGCCATCTTTTGTTTCTTAACCTGTCCTATTACCATCTAGTCTCACTTTGAGTATCTCTTAATGTCTCTTTACTTCTCACAGACCTTTCCTTTTTTCCTTTTATTCCCTCCCCCAGCCTCCAAACTTGCTTTTTCATCTGTTTAATTTCCTGCTTTTTTCTCAGTTCTGATGAAGGGTCTTCGACCTGAATCGTTAACTCTGTTTCTCTCTCCACGGATGTTGCCTGGCCTGCTGAGTTTTTCCAGCGCTTTCTTGTTGTTATATCACTAAAAAACAGATGATCTGCTGTTTGTGGGACCTTGCTGTACGCAAATTGGCTGCCACATTTTCTACATTATAATAGTAACTACACTTCAAAAGTACTTCATTGGCGGTGAAGCACATTGGGATGTTCTGAGGATGTGGAAGGCACTATCTAAATGCAAGTTTTTTATTTAGAATGTGAGGACAAGGGGGAGAAGGCCAAACTCTCACAGACTCTGTTTCAGCTTTCTGGGTCTGGCAGGTGGACAGAATAAGAACGAAAAACAATGCACACTTATATGGCATTTTTCGCATAACAAGGGCTGGGAGGACACAGAGCAGGAAGCGGGAGAGACGGCTGAAGGCACAATTAAGCAGCTAGATTTTGAGGGGGTTTTTGAAGTTGACAAAGTAGAGGGTGTTTGAGATGAAAGTTCTACAGCAAAGGGGATGGTCGCTGAGCGGAGGGGGAGGGAATAGGATGTACACCAGCGACAGAAGAATGTAAAATGCAGGCTGGAATGTAGAGCTGGATATTTCCACTCATTGGGCTGGATTTTGATACTGGGGCGGGTTGGGGTCGTGTCATCCGCATTTCGTGTTATCCACCCGACTGCAATTGGATGTGGGAGATTGATGCAATTTTCACCTAATTGGGCAATTGAGTTCCAGCATGTGGGAACCCATGACCCAATTAGTGTTTTCAGTCTGAAAGTCGCTTCTGATGATGTCATCATTGCTGCTGCATTGAAGGTCTTCAGAGACTGCCTGGCCTTTGCTGTGAGTGGATGCAAAATGAGCAGCCGCTCAGAGAGAGAGAGAGAGAGAGAGAAGAGAGAGAGAGAGAGAGAGAGAATTTTTTTTGCATCCAGGTCCTCTCACAGCAAAGGCCAGGCAGTATCTGAAGACATTCAATGCAGCAGCATCAGAGGCGACTTTCAAACCTAATACTACTACTACCTTCATCACATCTCCGTTGTAATAGTGGACCTGCAGCTGATAGTCAGCTATCCACTTGTGCTCCTGCCAGGTTTCACTGGCGTGTTTCACACCAGGCGTGCTTCACGTCGGAAAAGGGTTAAACTAGCTAAAACGTTTCAAAATGGCATTACAGAGCCAATTTAGGGCTTGTTAAGGGCTTTAATGGCCTCTCCCGCCTCTTGGAGGCGGGACAGAGTCGGGAACACCACACACGATTTATCAAAATTGCGTGGAGGCGGGTTGGAGGCGGGATGGGGTCGGGACCCCCGAATCTGCAACTTTAACCCCCCACACACCTCCAAACCCGCCTCCACGGGTCTATGAAAATCCAGCCCTTACAATCTACAGAAGGTAGAAATTAACTGGTCAATGGTTGCTGATGAAGAGTTCACCTCTTTAGGGAAAACCAACCTACCAGTGGCACTGAAGATGGTTCTAGAATTCACCGTGGATGACGCTGGCATAATACACAGCTCCAGCGGGAAACACCACACTCACCGGCTAGACTTTAAGTTGAAATTGCAATGTCCACTTTGCTGCTCCATTGAGCTGTTCATTAAAGGGGGAGGGGGATGGAATTTTTCTTTCAACCACATACGGGAGAATGCTGCAATTAACAAACTGCCAGCCAAACCATGCACTCAGAGATCAAAACAGGGCGTTCCCAGGATTTTGTTAGCGGTCGTTAGCTAGGGTCAAAACCATGCAGTCTGCTGATTTTCATAAAGGGGGAACTTTACCCTGTAAGTTGTTAGTCGAGCATCGCTATATAAAAAAAGAAAATCAAAACATGTCTTTTGCACAATAGGGCGGAAATGAGTGTTGCTGATATTGTACCAGCGTTTAACTCCCTCACGCCAAGTTCCGCTCAGCACAGTTTTAAAAGAGGCATTAACAACAAATACAACAACTTGCATTTATATCGAGCCTTTAACATAGTAAAACATCTCAAGGCGCTTCTCAGGAGAGATACCACACAACGTTTGACACCGAGACACATAAGGAGATATGAGGGCAGGTGACCAAAAGGAGCGTCTTAAAGGAGGTGAGAGAGGCGGAGAGGTTTAGGGAGGGAATTCCAGAGCTTAGGGTCCAGGCAGCTGAAGGCACGGCCACCAATGGCAGAGTGATGAAAATTGGGGATGTGCAATTTGTTATCCCATTTATTTTAAACAAATTAACCCTCTATTAAAATAGTGGACAAAGCATTGCCATCTGAATGCATGTAAAGCGCAATTTCTGGGACATTAAAGTGTAATGTATTCTGTAGTGCCAGACTAAAGGTGAGGACTGTTGTAATGAGAATAATTTATTATCATCTTCAAAGGATGCTAATGAAAGAGTAGTTAACTTACTAATATTCAGCATTAAAAAATAACACACTGAGGGGTAATTCTGACATTGTGCGACAGTATAGAACGGGTGATAGTGAGTCGGCAGCCCGTTCTACTTCTCTCCCGATTATTATTTCCATTGACTTCAAGTCAAAATGACTCCCAATGACTTGTGGGACAAATTACAGAACTTGCAGGAGTTAAGTGTGTTTAGAAAGCTCCAAATGGTTTGGAGCATTGAAACAAAAATTAAAGCACGCAGAACAGGTGGATTACAAACATTAAGAACACAGGAACAGGAGTAGGCCATTCAGCCCCTCGAGCCTGTTCCACCATTCACTGAGATCATGGCTGATCTGTGACCTAACTCCATATATCCATCTTTGCCCCATGCCTTTGCCCCTTAATACCTTTGGTTACAGGAACATAGGAACAGGAGTTGATCATTTAGCCCCTCGAGCCTGTGCATTACTTTTTGCTCCCCTTCTATCTAGAAAACATGGTTTCAGGCAGAGGTACATTTCCAAGGGCTAGAAATTGGGTACCGTCCCGGTTGGGGCACTAACTTTTGAAAAGTAGCGCCAGGTACTAATGATTCTCTCCTGATGGGAAATTCAGCTTTAGCGCCCCAAGAGGGAAGTGGAGCGCTAAATCAAGCGCTAACCACTTCTCCTAGGCCACTAAACTCCGGGGGCGGAGCGGTAGCGGCAGAGTGCTGAACAATTTGGAGCGCATCGCTTAAAGGGAAGGTCCAGTGATGCTTCACAACCCACTTGTTGGCAGGTCTGCGTTGCAAGGCGACCTGCGCGACTGCCATTACAGCCCCAAACACTCTACAAAGTGGAGGGCTTGGACATCTTGTAGCAATGAAGCAACCAAAAACTTTCAGCAGGAACCAGACTGGTGCAAATATTAAAGGTTGGCCTACCTGAAAACCCTTCCATTTAATTAGCGCTCCCCAAGCGGCCAGCCGAGTTGACAACCACTCCTCTTCCTGCCGTTGTTCACGGCCGGCGATGCAGCAGGGGGCGGAAGCCAATTTCACATCCAAGGGCAGTAACGGGGCGTTGCGCACTTTATGACTTCACGATCTGCGAGGTGCTCGAGGCCCAGGCGGTAAGAGGTAGCGCCAGCGCTAAACTGGAAATGAATTTCGCGGGCGTTGCTGCATTCGACGCGCCCGGTCACTAAACCCTTAGCGCCCCGTTAGTGTGCCCCCCAAGCGCTAACGGGAGGCGCTAACCAACCGAATTTCTCCCTCCAAGTGTCTAGCATGCACTCCAATGCCTCATCCAAGCTTTGATTCTGGACAAAGGGTTAATTTCATGAGGTTCCACTACATGGAGTACACAAGCCAGTTCAGAGATAGCTACAGGCCATATCCTCCAACTGGAGCTCACTGTTAGTGAAGCTCCATATCTCAATAGGGGCAACACATGCCAAATCCAAATCTCCCCTCATTCGATATCTACACGCATGAGTGACTGGATAGAAAAAGAAAGTCTTGCATTTATATAGTACCTTTCACAACCTCAGAACATTCCAAAGCACTTTACAGCCAATGAAGTACTGTTGAATTGTGGTCCTTGTTGTAATGTAGGGAAAGATTGCAGCCAATTTGCACACAGCAAGATCCCACAAACAGATTAACCTGTTTTAGTGATGTTGATTGAGGGATAATTATTGTCTAGGACACTGGGGAGAACTCCTCTGCTCTACTTCGAAATAGTGCCATGGGATATTTTACGATCACCTGAGAGGGCAGACGGGCCTTGGTTTAGCATCTCATCCGAAAGACGGCACCTCCAACAGTGCAGTGCTCCCTCAGTCCTACACTGGGAGTGTCAGCCTAGATTAGGTGCCCAAGTCTCTGGAGTGGGACTTGAACCCACAACCTTCATGACACAGAGGGGAGAGCGCTACCCATTGAACCACAGGATCGGAAGTGGAAACCCTGAGTTTCCACTTACCCAGCCTAGATGTTAAGACCGGTAACAACAACTCCACCAACCCCGAACTCCTGCTTCACCCTCACTCAGAACAGACCAGGGTTCTTGCTCTGTATGACTTGATTACCCACTGGGCCTTGGGGTGAAGTCATTTCTTACCTGGACGTGTGAGGGAGCACAAGTGGCAGCAGGAAGACAAAGGAACTTACATTGGCTATATCTTTCTCCAGCTGCAGGACAGTATCCATTTCCTTCTGGATTTCGGATTTAGTCGAGTTTAAACCTTTGTCCTTACGAACCAACATAGCCACGTTCATCATGAATATGGAGTAAGCTTCGCACGCCTGTAGGGAAACAAAAGAAACAAATGGATGCGCCGTTCCCTTGGAAAAATTCCTATCAGCTTTGTTAAAATAGTTGATAGACCTTTCAGTCTTCTCTTTACTGGATAAAAGAACTCCAGCCTCTTCAGTCTTTCCTGAGAGTTATAACCTCTCAGTTCTGGTAGCATCCTTGTAAATCTTTCTTGCACCTTCCTCAATGCCTCTATATTCTTTTTATAATATAGAGACCAGAACTGTGCACAGTACTTACTCCAAAAGTGGTCCAACCAAGATTCTATATAAGTTTTAACATAAATTCTCTGCTTTTGAATTCTATTCCTCTAGAAATGAACCGTTGCACTTTTTATGGCTTTGTTAACCTGCATTGTTACTTTTAATGATTTGCGAATCTGTTCTCCTAGATCCCTTTGCTCCTCTACCCCATTTAGACTCTTATTTTCCAACCAGTATGCGGCCTCCTCATTCCTCCTACCAAAATGCACCGTCTCACACTTATATTGAAATTCATTTGGCATTTACACACCCATTCTGCAAATTTATTAATGTCTTCTTGTATCTTGTCACAGTCTTCCTCAGTATTAACTGTACCCCCCAATTTAGTATCATCTGCAAACTTTGATATTGCACTTCTAATTCATGAGGGAGAAAGGAATAGAAGGATATGTTGATAGGGTGAGATGAAATAAGGTGCGAGGAGGCTCATGTGGAGGATAAACGTTAGGCCGAATGGCCGGTTTCTGTGCTGTAAAATTCTATGTAATCTATGGAAAGGAAGGTCACATAGCCCCTGATTTCATCTCCTATGCAAATGGCTTCAAATAATTTAATGAGCAATTTATTTCCACAAACTGGATTCTCAAAGCCAAGACGGTCCAGAACTCTTCATTCTCATTTTTCCTTTTGATCGCTGCACGTTTTCTAAATTGATTGCTTGCTAAATTTATGTGCTCACCAAGGTGAAGGATATTGGCATTAGAAAATGGAAGACTTTCCCACTTCAAGCACCCAGTGTAAGCATGATGCCAGGTCTGGTACATTCGGAAGCGGGGTAAAATTTCTTCTGCTGTGCTCCAGCAATGTGCCGGGGCTAAAAGGGTTAAATTATGAGGACAGGTTGCATAGACTATGTTTGTTTTCATTTAAATATAAAAGTTTAAGGGGTGATCTAATTGAAGTGTTTCAGATGAGTAAAGGATTTGATAGGGTAGATAGAGAGAAGCCCTTTCCTCTGGTGGTAGTGTCCAGAACAAGGGGGCTTAACCTTAAAATTAGAGCCAGGGCAGTTCGGGGTGATGTCAGGAAGCACTTCTTCACACAAAGGGAAATGGAAATCGGAAACTCTCTCCCCCTAAAAGCTCTTGAGGCTGGAGGTCAATTGAAAATTTCAAAACTGAGCTTGACAGATTTTTATTAGGGAAGGGTATTAAGGGTTACGGAACCAAGGCGGGTAGATGGAGTTAAGGTATAAATCAGACATGATCTGATTGAACGGTGGAACAGGCTCGAGGCGCTGAATTTCCTCCTCCTATTCCTATGTCCCTCAGCATCAACTTCAGGAGAGAATCACTTGCTGGATGTGCCCATCGGGAACTGGCTTGACACTGCATGAAGTTACTCCATGTACAGCCAGCAGATAGAGGATTATTTCCCAGCAGCCTGGGGTGGATTCAGGTGTGAATATCTTGAGTGGAAACAAACGCTACTGCTTAGTCTCTCAACCTCTGCCTGTGATCCTAAAAATGTATTATTTTCAGTCAATTTGAAATAAAACAGCCTCAAATGCGCTCAGGTATTAGGGCAATGTTGTCCCAATAGAAACTGCTAACTAGCCACAGATCTAATTTTAGTACAAAGCGCCTTGCACAGAATACAGGTAAATGGGCTTCACGTGTGTACATTTAATTAACATTTACCGCCAGGCAGTAACCAAGGAAGTAAAGCATTCACAACGATCAAAGAACACTCGCACACCCGGCGTTTCGTCTTACCATTTCGCCAACAGACGCACAAGAAAGGTTGAAGTTCACACGCACAAGGCGTGCGAGTACGAGTATTGAGATCACAGGCCCAATGACAGTGTCTGTTACTCATTTGCTATTTACGAAAATGAGCCACATCTGGAGCCCCAATTGGCCACATGTGGCTAACGCATTGGACAGCACTGCGTGAGGAAAGGTAGCAGCCTTGGCTAAAAGTGAAAGTACCATCTTTGAACGAACCCGCGTGCGCGAAGCGGTCTGTACACCAGGTGCGGTGCTGCGGCTATATGCTGTATCAAACGGGAGGTCACTTCATGTCGAGGGGCCTGCAGCTAGCACTGCAGAATCACGCACTGAACCAGCTTGGTCAGAACAATGTACCTCGCCTAGTTTAGTGTTTATCGTTCCCTGTCAGCAATCAAAGAATTAATGACTACTTCTAAATTGCCCAACATCTGGAGCGCTTATGAAGCCAGGAACCTTAATTACTAACCGTTGTCATAAACAAAGCCCACTGATAATAGGAAGCAGAGTTAGCTATCAGCACCATTATTAATAAAAAATAATGATAACAATAGTCAGGTTGCTATGGCTAGCCAGCTCCCCCTCTCCGGGGAGCCGGGCTGGGCCTCCTGTCATTTGTAAACTTAAATAACCTCACTGAAGATAATGCACCAGTAATGTATATGGTTTCAGATCGTACAAAGCCGTGTAGAAAAGAAAGAACTTGCATTTATAAAGCCGTGGTTCAGTGGGTAGCACACTTGGCTCTGTAGTCAGAAGGTTGTGGGTTCACATCCCACTACCAAGAGACTTAATCTAGGCTGACTATTCAGTGCCAGCACTGCCGGAGGTGTTGTCTTTCAGATGAGACGTTAAAGCGAGGCCCCGTCTACCCTCTCAGGTGGATGCAAAAGATCCCAGGGCACTGTTTAGGAAAAGAGTAGGAGAGTTCTCCCTGGTGTCCTGACTAATATTTATCCCTCAATCAACATCACTTAAGCAGATGATCTGGTCGTTATCACATTGCTGTTTGTGGGATCTTGCCATGCACAAATTGGCCGTCGCGTTTCCTGCATTACAACAGTGACGACAAAGCAAAAGTAGTTCATTGGCTGTAAAGTTCTTTGGGACATCCTGAGGGTGTGAAAGGCGCTATATAATTGCACGCTTTCTTTCTTATCACATTCTGAGGACCTCCAAAAGTGCTGCAGAACCAATGACGTAATTTTTTGCAGTGCAGTCACAGTTGTTTCGTAGGCAAACCTGCCTGCCAGCGTGAGCAGCAAGTTCCCACAAGCAGCAATGAGATGAATGAACAACCTGTCCCTTTATTTTTTTGGTGGTGTTGGTTGAGGGGAGCGATGTTGGTCAGGACACCAGGAGAACTGCCTGCTCCTCTTTGAATGGTGGTCGTGGGACCAAAGCGAACTAGCTGACCGTGTAGACGGGCCTGAGTTTTTGACAGCCCACCTGGAAGGTGTTACCTCTGAGAAAAACCGATGTGTCTCAGCAGATGGAGAAAAGAAAGCTGCCGCCGTCCCATAGGCTCTAGCCCAGCTCGCCACGATGTTATATTCCCTTTTCTCTTTGCTCTCCATCAAGAGAAGCACTTGCAGAGGTCCTGAGGTCGTGAAAGGTGTTTGCAAATGAAAGTCTTTCCTTTTCTCTCCATTGCAGAAAGAAAAATTGGGCGGGGTGCATAACGGGCAGCCGAAGACCGCCATCCTTTTCTTGCGCCCCGCCAAAGGTTGTCTTTCAGAACCATCCTTCTACTTTCACTACCTTTACTCAAGTGCCAGCTTGGCTCAGTTGGTAGCGCTCTTTGCTGCAAGTGAAAAGGATTTGGGTTCAAGTTCCACTTTGGAATTTGAGCACACTATCCAGACTAGCTCTCCAGTGCAGTACTGAGGGAGTGCTGCATCTTTAGAGGTGTCATCCTTTGGGTGAGATTGCTATATTTTTTTGGACACTAAGGGAATCAAGGAATATGGGGATCGGCCGGGAAAGTGGAGTTGAGGTCGAAGATCAGTCATGATCTGATTGAATGGCGGAGCAGGCTCGAGGGGCCGTATGGCCTACTCCTGCTCCTATTTCTTATGTTCTTATATTCTTATGTACTGGTAACTTATTCCCCAGCTCTCATTACCCCACCTGACTTCATTCCACCCTCCTAACCATCTCATTTGAAACGTGTGGCCAATCGCGAAATGAACTCTTCGCTACGGTGAACAGTTTGCCTGAATCAACTTGGTCGCCTTGTAGTCTCCTTGTTGCTGAGGACAAGGCGGACAACTTCTGTTAACCTGCTCACGGGCACAGCTGGAAAGTTAATTTAGACAACCTATTAGCAGTTTTTAAAAGGGTCAAAGGGGAGCACCGTTTAAAGGCCAGAAATTACTCTTGGCAATAATACCAGATGTAGTATCTCAAAGTGTACAACACTTTCCGGTCTGCTATTTTAACAGATGTATTAACACTTTTATTTTAAATAGCTTAACATGGGCATTTAAATAGCAGACAGAGGAACATGACACGATTGGGCATGTTTGTCTACCCATAATCTCCAGCCCATAATGTCCCATGAAAATGTTGACAACCAGCTCTCCGATGGCATGCTGGGTATATGCACTGCCTTGTGCTTTAATGAGCCCTGTACAGAGCGCGAAGCTTCTCAGGATTGATCCTACCTCAGCCCATCCCATCAAATAACCTGCCGGCACTCTAATTTCAAGTGGATGAGAACGGAACTAGGGAAGATAAACATGGAAAAATATACTGACAAACAAAGAGATAGATCAGCAGTGGGAAATATTTAAAAATGTTGATCAATAGAGTTCAGGAGAAATATACTCCACTAAAATAACAAGAACAAAGTTGCCAATAATGGGACACCACAGATGAATAGAGAGATGAGGGCAAAATTGAAACTAAAGAAAAAGACATCGACTAAGTACAGAGACAATAAAGGAGATGATGATAAAAAGGAATACAAAGAGGTTAGGAAAGAAGTACAAAAAATAGGAAAGCAAAGAGGAACTACGAAATTAAACTATCAAGGCATATTAAAAAAAATTGTAAAGTATTCTACAGACACAGAATGTTATGTTGATGGGGTGAGATAAAGTAGGGTGAGAGGAGGCTCGTGTGGAGCATAAACACCAGCATGGACCAGTTGGGCCGAATGGCCTGTTTCTGTGCTGTAAAGTCTACGTAACTCTCTCTAGTCCTACACACGAAGGCATCCGCTTGGCTGAGATACTGGAGGGCTGCCAGTGGCTGTGGAACGGTACCTCAACAAGGAATCAGCATCTTCGGGACATGAGGGGAGCAAAAAGACGAATATTGGAGAGGACAGGAAAAAGCTGGCAGGTACTGCAGTGTAGATTCGAGCTGGCCGCCCATCTCACTCCCTCCCCAAAACAAAAAAAATTAATTAATCTTTCTCACAGCCGAAATTTGCACTTTAGTCAAATATTACATGCGGTGTTAACGTACGTAGGAGATTTAAAAAATATATATATATCTGCAGTTCAGCAGAGAGTCAAAAATGGGAGAAAGACTATCGTGCTCATAAGGTTATAATTTGGGGATGGTTAGAATTTTATGAAATCCGGATGATGTCATTGCCCATTTGTCTTTCAACGTGGCCAATGAGTTCACTAAATAAATAAACATTTCAGCATCTCAAGAGGTCCTGATTGTCTTCAATTAGCCCAAGTTACATTCTGAACACGAACTGTGGTATTAGTTAAGTTAATATGTTCCCCGTAATAGACCCCATAGCAATCTGCAATACTGGCCACAATTACATTTGACAGCCTCCTCGAGTTAAAAGCTCACACATCGTAACATCTGCAAAAATAGAACAAATGATCTCCAGTAATTGGGTTCATTAGAATTGTTTCGTGGGCCTGTGAGCAACAAAGATTGTTGACTTAGTAGCAAAGAATCAAGCTCCATATGCTAAGCCAGTGTCTTTTTATCAAAACAGGTTCCAAATTTAATAGCAAACAGCTTGCAGCAGAAGGTAATCTGGATGAGTTTAACCATAGGAAATGCTGTGTACGGTAGCACTGAAACCTGAAGAATGATCAGATATATGATTCAGAATCACTTTTGATGGGGGGCTCCGAGATAAGTGCATGCCTGTACTGCACTATCTACTTGTCAATCAGACTGTAACAGATACATCATGTTGTCAACGAGTCCAGGTTCCAGATTTACACTGCACCATCAGTGCAAACCATTTTGTGCTGACCATATAGTTGTATAAATGTAGCTGTAATGTATCCTGTGCTATACCTGACCTAGATGCGGAGATGCCAGTGTTGGACTGGGGTGGACAAAAATGAGAAGTCGCACAACACCAGGTTATAGTCCAACAGTTTTATTTAAAATTACGAGCTTTCGGAGCTGCTGCTCCTTCGTCAGGTAGAGGTACGAAAGCTCGTAATTTTAAATAAAACTGTTGGACTATAACCTGGTGTTGTGCGACTTCTCATTTTTATACCTGACCTAGGCATGTTTAACAGCCTGTGACTGAATTAGGAAATGGTTACCTTGCCAGCTACTGATATCTCTCACCCTCATGAGTACAACATTCTCCAAAATAAATCTTTTATGGTGAACGTGTTAAAATAAACAAGGCACATGTCAGAGGAGGGATGGTTAAAACCAAAAGCTTGGGAATTACGAAAGAAAGAAGGAAAGAAGGAAAGAAAGAAGGAAGGAAAAAAAAGAACATTGAAATGGACACTCATTATTGGCCCGTATTTTCCGACCCCCACGGGTGTGTACGAGCTGTGTACACACCCGTAGAGACCTCACAAGTGCCGGTTTCAGGCATGCGAAGCGCATGCGCTGAAAACTGGCATTTCCGATCTGCCAAGAATCCTCTTGACAGATCAGACGCCTGCCCGGGAGAAGGGCCTCTGTGGGCGGAGAGTTCTGCTTTCTGCAGAACCTCCGCCAGCTGAAATCACTTAAAATTCTTACACCTGGTAAAAGAGGGCGTAAGGCCTGTTTTTACCAGCATAAGAGTTTAAAAAAAGTTTAAAAAATTGTTTCACTCATTTATAATTTTAAAATATTTTTAAAAAAGGTAAGTTTATTTTTAGCCCCGTAAAAAACTTTAATTTTTTTTTCCAAAAATTAAATTTTTGTTTAAAATATTTAATTTAATGTCATTTTAACTCATTTTAAAAACGTGATGGTTTGATTAAAAATGTATTTAATGTTTTAGTGTCTTTTTTCAGTGATTCCCATTCATACTTTTGACAGGGCTATCTGTCAAAAGTATGAAGGGAGATTCCCTTCTCCCATTGGCTCGCCTGGCCCACGTGATCCCAGGGAACGCTTGCGAACCGCCTGCGCCCCTGGGATACGTGGGCCCTGCGCATTTCGTCGTGGAGAGGCCCAGGATCGGAAATGGCCGGACTTCGGGAGCCCTCAGGTAAGGGCGTAGATTTTTTCCAGATAGGAGGCATCCGCATGCAGGAAGCCTCCTATCGGAAATTACGGGCCAATATCTCCTTTTGTCTTACACCATCATCACTCTAATCACAGACCTCTCTTTTTTTCTCCCTGCCTCCGTTACCCTGGCTCTTTTCCTCCTTATAAGCTGTTCACCTGTAACATCCTCCAGTTCTGACAGTAGGTCATCGACCTGAAACATTGGCCCAAAAATTAGACTTAATGCGGGAGAGTACACACTGTGTACTCTCGCGTATTAGGTCCCGAAGTGCCGGTTTCCTGCATGCACTGCGCATGCGCGGGAAACCGGCACTTCGGGTATTGCGAAGGGGGCGGTTCCTAAGTGAACCGCGTGCGCGCTACAGGTTAGTTTTTTTTTCAGGTTTGAACGCGCAGGTAAGTGTTGAAGATTTTACACATAAAGAAAGCAGGCGAAAGACCCCCTTTTAACAAGGTAAGTAGTTAATTAAGTATTATTTTAAATTTTTTTCAACAGGTTTATCTTTTTTAGAGACTTTAAAGAAAGGTAAGTTTATTTTTATAACTTTTAAAAAGAATTTAAATTTTTTCAAAAATTTAAATTTTTGTTTAAAGTGGTTAATTTATTTAACTATAGTTATTTCATTAATGTGATGGCTTTTTTTAAATTTAATTGAGGTTTAGCTGTTCTTTTGGGGGCTTGTTGTATTCATAGTTTTGACAGCTCTTGCTGTCAAAACTATGAATGAAAGATGGTGTGCTGCCATTGGCTCTAACTGGCCCATGTGATCCCAGAGGTCGCATCGCACTAACTGCGCCTCTGGAACACGCACACACTGCGCGCCGGCACCAGGGAGAGGCCCAGGAACTGAAGTTCGTGTGGGCCAAAACCATAAAGGTAGATGCGGAGTGTGATATCGCGGGGGATCCTTACCCCCGCGGCAACCATCGAAGTCCAATTTCTGGGCCATTAAGGCTATCTTCCTCTCTGATGCTGCTTGAGTGTTTCCAGCATTTACTGCCTTTTATGTCAGATTTCCAGCATCTGCAGTACTTTATTTAACATTTATAGAGCATCTTATCCTGTTCTCAGGATGATCCAAAGCTCTTCACGACCAATGGATTTGTTTTAAAGTGAAGTCTCTGTTGTTGTGTGAATAATCACAAAGCCAATTTGCACAGAGCAAATGAATTAACAACAAATAATCTGTTTTCGGTGGAGGGGGTGAGGGAGGAATGAGAGTCAGGATTTATTTTTGGGGACAAATTTAAACCTTGGAATTATTACATGTGATATTAGTGGACAAACACTTCAAGACATTATATTGTCCATAATTTAAAAAGAGGTGTTAACTCAGGGATAGTGGCCCTGTTAAAATAATGGACGGAGAAATGTCCTATAAAAGCAGTAAGGATCATGGAATGGTTACAGCACAGAAGGAGGCCATTCGGCCCGTTGAGCCCGTGCCGGCTCTCTAAAGAGCACTTCAGCTAGTCCCACTCCCCCGCCCTTTCCCCGTAGCCTGCAATGTTTTTTCCTTCAGGTACTTATCCAATTCCCTTTAGAAAGCCATGATTGAGTCTGCCTCCACCACTCTTTCAGGTAGTTCATTCCAGATGATAACCACTCACTGCGTAAAAAAGTGTTTCCTCATGTTGCCTTTGGTTCTTCTGCCAATCACCTTAAATCTGTGTCCTCTAGTTCTTGATCCTTCTGCCAATGGAAACAGTTTCTCTCTATCTACTCTGTCTCAACCCCTCATAATTTTGAACACCTCGATCAAATCTCCTCTCAATCTTCTCTGCTCTAAGGAGAACAACCCCAACCTCTCCAGTCTATCAACGTAACTGAATTCCCTCATTCCTGGAACCATTCTTGTAAATCTTTTCTGCACCCTCTCTAAGGCCTTCACATCCTTCCTAAAGTGCAGGTGCCCAGTATTGGACACCATACTGCAGCTCAGCCCGAACTAGTGTTTTATAAAGGTTCATCATAACTTCCAGTCAATATGTTAGCATTGCATTTCATATGTTCTAGGTTTAAATCGGTCATCTCCAAAATAAATAAACTAATGAATATTTTACTGATGATTCAGTGAAGTCACAGTTGTATAAACTGCATTTTGGAGATCAGATTTGGATCTGCAATCAGCTCAATTTAACGGGCAGCAATGGCTCAGTGTGTAGCACGATCGCCTCTGAGTCAGAAGGTCATGGCTTCAAGCCCCACGCCAGAGACTTGAGTACAAAATCCAGGCTGATGCTTCCAGTGCAGTACTGAGCAATGTTCCCCCTAATTTTTAACGGGTGGGACCTCTAGACAGCTGCGTGGCCGCGCGGGAACGTTGGTACTGAGGGAGCGTTGCACTGTTGGAGGTGCCGTCTTTTGGATGAGATGTTAAACCGAGGCCCTGTCTGCCCTCTCAGGTTGATGTAAAATATCCCGTGGTGCTATTTGAAGAAGAGCAGGAGAGTTCTCCCCAGTGTCCTGGCCAATATTTATCCCTCAGCCAACATCACTAAAAACAGATTATCTGGGCTCTTCATTGGGTTGAAATCAAGACTCATTGTACCATCATCACCCCTCCAAAACTGTGGAATTCTTTATGTATCGCTGTGTCTTCCCTCCCTCCTACAAAACCCAAACTTGGCATCACCAAACTTTTGCTTTCTGATTAGCTAATCTGTTGAACATTGGTGCAACAGTTTCCTAAAATCATACAGCACAGAAGGAGGACATTCGGCCCATCGTGCCTGTGCCAGCTCTTTGAGAGAGCTACCCAGTTAGACCCACTCCCCTGCTCTTTCCCCAGAGCCCTGCAAATTTTTCCTTTTCAAGTATTTATCCAATTCCCTTTTGAAAGTTACTTTTGAATCTGCTTCCACTGCCCTTTCAGTCAGTGCATTCTAGATCATAACAACGTAAAATAAATTCTCCTCATCTTCCCTCTGGATTTTCTGCCAATTATCTTAAATCTGTGTCCACTGTGCCCCTCCCTGCCAGTGGAAGCCATTTCTCCTTACTTACTCTATCAAAACACTTCCTAATTTAAAGTTTGATTAACTTTATAGTCTTGTACAAGATTAGAAACCATTTGGAATATAAAACGGAACACTACATACCTCCTTATAAGCACCAGTGCATTCATAGTAATCACGGGAGGGCAAGCCAAGTCCGGGCTGGTCAATCTGTTAATTCAGCAAAAGTTAAAGTAAGTTTAATGTTACATCGATTCCAGCATTTTTTCTTTAATCTTGGGCCGGATTTTGCTGTAAAAATAACGTCGTGTTAACGATGCGTACCGTTAGTAATGTGCATATCGGCCAGTTCAGGGGATTAAGAGATACGCCATGAGTTGCGAATCTCCAGAACTTGCTGGTCGATTTACATCCCTCCGCCGTTGCTTCACGCAAGCGGCATCTTGCCCTTAGGCTCCCCGTTATTTTTCAGAACTTGCTGGATTTGCACATTAGTTGCCCATTAAACGCGCCACAGAAAGTTAAGTCTGGTAATTAACAGCATAAGTACCTTTTTAATCACATGATAATTGTTAATGCAGTGCCAATCAACCTCTCTGGCCCAGAAATTGAACAATTTATACTGTGGAGTATCTTTCAGGTGGTAAATTTTTCTTAGAGATTTTTAAAATGTCAAATGTTAAATTTTACATTTTTTTTCTTACTTTTCCTTTCTGTCTTTTATTCTCTCTCTCTTAATCCAATTTTTCTTTCCCTCTCTTTATTTCTCTTTCTGTACATGATTAGACTTTAATTCACCCTATGTCTTCCTCTGTCATTGCTCTGTTTCTTTCTCAATCTTTAGATCTCATTGGCTAAGGAGATAGACTGTTGGTCCTGTTGTTCACTAAGGTCCCAGATGCCCCGTTGCCCGTTATCATCTTGCACTTCCAGCAAGTTACGGCGCAAAAAACTTTTGAGCTGAAGAAAAAAAGTCTAACTAACGGTGCACGTTGCGAGATGCCCCACTCCAGCAAGATCCGAGATGAAAACTGCAGCGAGGAGATTCCCGGGACTACTGCTGAACCTGCCCAATTTACCTCCCTTTAATTTAAAATGGAAGGAAAATCAGATGGGCTCGGTTCCCATCGTGCAATCTTCCCCTCCAGATTTTTCTCCTTGCACTGTGCACAGACGACGCTTGAAGACCAAAATCTACCCCAATGTGTCCTTTTCAAGTGAGCAAAGATATGTTTGAAAATTGTAGGCTGTACACAAAAAAACAGCATTTTGCAAAGAAGTGAATCTAAATGGTAATTTAACAAAAATAAGTCTTATCCAAGACACGTACATGGATTATGTGAGCATTGGAGTTTTTGTCATCTGTCCCGACAAAAAAGTCTATGATGACTCGCTTTCCATATTTGGCATTCATTTTCCCAATGACGTTCTCAAGTGTCCAGTTGCCACCTAGAAGAAAGCAAACAGAAAACATGATGACAGCAAACTGGACGACCTACAGTTCAAAGAATATTCCCTTACTCAGCCCAGAAGAAACGCCCTTAAGCAGGTTATAGGAAGTCGGTCATCTTCTCCTTGGGAACGAGGAGACTACAAGGCGGCCAAGTTGATTCAGGCAAAACTGTTCGCCGTAACAAAGAGTTCATATCGCAAGTGGCCACACGTTTAAAATGAGGTTATCAATGTGAAATGAAGTCAGGTGACACCTCTTAACCCAAAGGGTCAGGAGAGCTGAGAAATAAATGACCAGTAAAGGCAGTGAAAGTGGAAGGAATGGTTTGGAGAATCAATTATAGAGGGGGCACAAATCAGGCCGTAATGGATCGGGTGCCCGTTAATACACCCTGCCTGATTTTCCTTTCCATCGAGCGACATTAGGGGTATGAATGCTTATATACACTGCTATCTTAATGGATATTTTTTTTAAAACAGATTAACGCTCGCACTAAAATAACAAATTAGTGTTTTGTTTGTAATCTTTTTGGCTAAAGTATTTGCAAAGTGAGTCTCTTGCAAAGGAGATTCATTTAGAGGACTCTCCAGTGTGTGTTGACTGTATGAATGTGTGTGCGAATGACTGTGTATGTGTAACATAGTATGGGTTGGAGTGTAGATCAGTCCTAGTTATTCTGCCAGTATATAAAAACATCCACTCCAAGTGGCAGTGAGTTCCACATTCTCACCACTCTTTGTGTAAATAAATTCCTCCTAAATTCTTTATTTGATCGGTTAGTGACGATCTTATATTTATGCACCACTTGTTCTGGACTCCCCCACACGTGGAAACAGTTTATCCACATCCTCGCTATTTAATCCCTACATAATATTAAGGAGCTCGATCAGGTCTCCTCTGAGACTTCTCTTTTCCAGAGAATAAAACCCCATCCTGCTTAATCTTTCCTGCATCCTCTCAATTCTGGTAACATCCTTGAAATTATTTGCTGCACTTTCTCCAGTGCTTCAATACTCTTTTTGTAGTATGGAGACCAGAACTAGTGCACGGTCCTCAAAGTGTGGTCTGCTCAAGGTTTTATGATAATTTCACCTGCTTTTATATTCTATTCCTCTAGAAATGAACCCCAGTGCTTTGTTTGCACTCTTTATGGCCTTAGCAACCTGTGTTGCTACTTTTAGCCATTTAGGTATCTGAATCCCAGATCTCTTTGCTCCTCTGCCTCATTTAATGGCCCAGAAATTGATCTCGCTCTGTTCCCGCGGGGGTAAGCCTTCCCCGCGATGTCTCACCTCGCTTATGCTTTTTCTGATCCAGCTCGCACGAACTTGATGTTCCAGACATCAGCTGTGCTGGGCTTGCGTATCCCAGCGGCGTAGTGAATTCGTGCGAGCTGTGGGATCACGTGACTCAGTTAGAGCCAATGGCAGCACACCATCTTCCATTCATAAGTCTCACAGCATGGCTGTGAGACTTATGAATCTTACACCCCCCCAAAATAACAGCTAAACCTCAATTAAATTAAAAAAAAAAACCATCACATTAATAAAATAAGTATAGTTAATTAAATTAACCATTTTAAATAAAAAATTAAATTTTTGAAAAAATTTAAAATCTTTTAAAAAGTTATAAAAATAAACTTACCTGTCTTTAAAGTCTATAAAAAAGATATACCTGTAAAAAAAAATTCAAAAAAATACTTAATTCACTACTTACCTTCTTAAAAGCGGGTCTTACTCCTCCTTTTTACATTTCCAAAATCTTCCCTACTTACCTGCGCGTCCAAAGCATGAAGTGCACAGCGTGCGCGCAGCCTGTAGCGCGCACGCGATGCACCCAGGCCCCGCCCCCTTTTCGGAAGAGCAATTGCCGGTTTTCAGCGCATGCGCAGGGCATGCAGAAAACCGGCAATTGGAGTGGGAATACGCGAGAGTATGCAGTGCGTACTCTCGCGTCCCGGGATCAATTTTCGGCCCATTGTCTTATCTTCCAAGGAATAAGTGGCCTCCTTATTCCTTCTACCACCTCACACTTTGCTATATTCAATTTCATTTGTCATTTATCGGCCCAATCTACAAGCCTTCCTGTATTGTGGTGCAGTCCTCCACATTATTAGTTACATACCCCTCAATTTTGGTATCGTCTGCAAATTTTGACACCACGCCTCCACTTTCGGAGTCCACATCATTTACACGCAGGGTCAACTACAGTGGTCCCAGCATGGAACAGCTGCTGACTGACACCTGCTCATTCCTCAATTCGTTGCCTGCCTGCTGCACATCTTAACCTGGGAGGCTTCCTTTTTTCCGCTTGGCAATTTCAATGAAACATAAAAATGCATCCAAACGTTGTAAAATCACGTTTTTGATCTTACCGTATGTCTTGTCCCAGTTGTCTGTTGCGACCGGCCACTCAAACATATCGGACAGCAAGCTAAGTAACGGTCCCCCACCTTTCCTTTCAATTGCAGCTGAAGTAAAAACAAGGAGAAGCATTAGCACATGTCAAGGCGACCATGAAAACAGTTGGATTAGTCTCGAGGTCGCCACTCACTTTGATTCGTGCACGACTTGTACAGCGTCTTTGCTTTCTGAATCGCTTCAGGATCTCCATTATCCGGCTTCTCAAGGACATCTAGAATCAACGTAGAGAGGAAAAAGAAACCGTCAGGGTGGGCGAGGAAGTTCAGGCACGTTTTTGGTAAGTTGCTGTAACAATTTTCCCACAACCACTTCCTGACACGAAGGTATTTCATCCAAGGGTTAACGAACATAGTAACATTAGGAACAGGAGGAGGCCATTCAGCCCCTCGAGCCTGTTCCGCCATTCGATCGGATCGTGGCTGGTCTGCACCACAACTCCATTTACCTGCTTTGGCTCCGTATCCCTTGAGACCCTTCCTACTGCTGCCTGGAGTATTTCTTTAAGAGCCTGCCGTCCCTTTGAACCATTGTGGTTCAGAGGTTGTCAGGACATCAATTAAGATTATGAATTTCTTTTTAAAGTCCTACAGTTTGACACTGCTCTTTGAGTTGCGCATGCTCTCTCTCAACCTCAGTTGGAAGATTGTAGTCGGAATACAAGGCGAGCTGGGTTTTGGGTTGCCAACTCTGGTTGGACGTATTCCAGGAGGTGCCATCACATGACTTCCAACCTCCCCGCCCCCATGCTCTCCTATTGGTCACCTTACAAGTCTATCCTCGCGGCGCCCCGCCTTCCCAGGGCCAATAGGAAAGCAAACAGACTCTTCGTTACCCGATTGGGTGATTCTTGACTGTCAAACAGCCTTTTGTCCCCCTCATCGCCGACATTTTTTTACAATTAATAACTGAATACGTTCAAAGAAAATGAAATCAAACACAACTATTCTCCTGGGTTTTTGCTCTCAGCAGTATCCAACAGATTAATCTTTTATTCCTGGAGACTCCAGGGCAATCCTGGAGGGTTGGCAACCCGAGCTGCTCTCTCCACACCAGCTGCTAGTGCCACTGCAATGAGTCTAATCGTGCTTAACAGCAGCACAACTGGCCTCAAGGACGCTCACTGCATTCCAGTACTGGATGCGGATCCCAAGCTGTAAAAGTACGTCAGGACAGTTTAAAACACATGGCTGCTGACAGATGGAATTTACAAGTGGTCCAGGTATGTGAGCTCCCAACAGGCTATAAGTAACAGGGTTCAAGTGAGTGACCTTCAACTCCATTCCATCTCGGGTCAATCCATGCTTTCAACATAAAGTGCAATGGCACTTTTAAAAGGGCTGTGTTAACTTCCACAGGTATCTTGAAGGTCAAGGACGTCAGAGAGCCACAATCGGTACATCTGACATGGCAGCAGCCCTGTGAGTTCAGCGCCATTCTAATAAAGTCATTGCGAGGACACAATGTAGACTAACACAACCACAAAACCATTTCCACAGTCCCAGCCATATTTCAGTGGGCAGCACCCTCGCCTCTGAGCAATGTTGCCTCTAATGTTTTTTGTTGGTTGCGCAGTCCCTGTAACTGGCTGCGTGGCTTATTCAAAATCTTGCATTGAAAAGCCGGTGAGCGGCCAGCGCGGGACCTCCAGACCGCCGCACAGCTGCACGGCTTAGCGGGAACGTTGCCTCGGAGTTAGAATTGGTTGTGGGTTCAAGTCCCATGCCAGAGACTTGAGCATGTGATCCAGGCTGAAACTGCCAGTTCTAGTACTGAGGGAGCGCTGCACTATCGGCGGTGCCGTCTCTCAGATGAAATGTTGTAACGATTCCCCATCTGCCCTCTCAGGTAGACGTAAAAAAATCCTACGGCACTATTTCGAAGAAGAGCCAATATTCGCACCTCAACCAACATCACTAAAAAAAATTATCTGCTCATTATCTCCTTGGTGTTTGTGGGAGCTTGCTGTGCGCAAATTGGCTGGCATGAAAACTTGATCAAGAAAGGAAGAACTTGCATTTGTACAGTGCCTCAGCACATCTTCCGATGTTCCTAAGTGCTTCACAACCAATGAGTTTCTTTTGCCAATGCACTCCACAAACAAATAACCTGTTGAAACTATGGGCGCGATTTTGCCAGCCCTGGGGAGGCGGGTTTGGAGGTGGGACTGCCGGGAAAATGGCAGAATCTGGGGGCGGGTGCCCAGCCCGCCCCCAACCCGTCTCTGTGCCATTTTCCCGGGAGGCGGGTACCCAACCAGCACTGAGTCTCAGTCTGAGCTAACAGGCAGATAAGAGGATTATCCCCATTTTACCCACACAAGTGCAAGCTTCCCGAAGGCTGGGAACCCCGCCAGGGTCACCGAGGCGAGCAGTGGATCTGCGGGGGTCGGAGGGGTGCAAAAGTGCGTTGTGAAGGTAAGTGATGGGTGCAAGTGTGGAGAGGTAAGTATGTGAGGTGAGTGGAAAGTCATAGAAAATGTTTACTTACCTTTGTTTCTTCCTGCTGGCTTCAAATGTTGGGGATGCGGAGTGTCTCGCATCTCATCGGCAGAGATGACAGATGGCCGCTGCATTCTCCAATGCAACAACCATCTAATTTCTGCAAAAGAAAGAGGTTTGATGAGTCTTGAATACAAGAACTCATCAAACTTCAGAGAATGTCAGTGTTTGACAGCTTCACAGAGCTGTCAAACGATGACAATTCATCTGTCAAAAATGTTTGACAGATGAAACGTCATACGCTGATGTTCTCTGTAACCGGCTTCCCCTTAATTGGCCTGCTAAGCCCGCTGGGCGGACTTAACAAGGTCAATCAAGGGAAAATAGCATGGGTTGGCCAGAAGTCGATGGAGGCGGGACTGAAACCTGACAAGTGGAAGTCCCGCCTCCACAAGCTCCACATTGGCAAAATCCAGCCCTCAGTGTCTAGAATTATACATGAAGAATAGTCACTTGGGCAAGATCTAGGTGGACCACTGGTGCCAGTGGAACTGTACCATAGAATAGAATCATAGAATCTTACAGCACAGAAGGAGGCCATTCGGCCTATCATGCCTGTGCCAGCTCTTTGAAAGAGCTCTCCAATTATTCCCACTCTCCCTGCTCTTTCCCCCATAGCACTGCAAAGATCGTGGTCTTCAAGAGAGCAAGGGAGAAAAATCCTGGTGATGCATCTGAGTAGGAGGAAACACTGCAAAGTTTGGTTATCCAATATATGCATATTTCTGGCAACTTCATAAAAACAGTGCTGTTTTGTCTAGATTAGCACAACTACTGCAATGTGATACCTGATCCAGTCCTCCATAATTTCACTTCAGTTTACATTAACTCTGTACTTAATCCTGAACCTGCATTCTGTATTTTGTGGATCGTAGTGGCAGTGAGTGTCACCAGGACTCCATAGCAGTGCAGGAAGAAGTTTAATGACCTCACCAGAGTCGTCAAGGTCAGCTACTTGGTTCTGCTTGGACCCTTCCTCGCAGTCTCTCAATCTGTGGCGCTTCTTCGTTCAGTGCTCCAGGACTGTCTTCTAATCTCTGCTCGCTTCTCCCAACCTGTGACCCGCTACCTACAAATGCACTTGCCCTCACAGTATGCTATGCAGGAGGAAGCCTTGCTAACACATCTAGAGGACCAGTTGGAAAGCACGGTGGCAACCAGCTTCCAAGAGAATTGGGGCACGATCTCCCAGGTCTACTACCCCCTTTCCCCAATGATCAGTGGACATTCAGTACCAGGACCCAGCACAAGTGGGGTGGCTAGAATAGGCCTACATGATGCAATCCTCTCTCCTGGATAGCCCCCTCAGATGCCTTCTTATGTGATTGTCATGAAACAGAACATGCTTGTATTTACTTATAAGACAAAGTTTTCCAAATAAGCACCGGTGGCCGGGAACCCTTGCTCACTGCCAGCAAGGAATGCGCCTACCATTTTACGATATGTGTTGGCAGCAAGCCAGGTTCCGTGCCGGCAATAAGTACTCAAAAAACGATCCCCATAATTTATTGCTGCAATTAGAATGACAGGTACTTTACAATTAGGTTTGTACATAGGAGTAGATTTTTAGGGCTTAGCGCTACTGGTGGAGAGCTTAGTGAGTTAATAAACAGAAAATCGTAAGGGTCTCAAAAATAGACACACGAATCTTGCAACTTATGCGAGCCTCAAAATGGACGCCCTTACCTCCCAACTCACACTGGCCTCAAAATGGACGCCCTTACCTCCCCACTCACACTGGCCTCAAAATGGACGCCCTTACCTCCCCACTCACACTGGCCTCAAAATGGACGCCCTTACCTCCCCACTCACACTGGCCTCAAAATGGACGCCCTTACCTCCCCACTCACACTGGCCTCAAAATGGACGCCCTTACCTCCCCACTCACACTGGCCTCAAAATGGACGCCCTTACCTCCCCACTCACACTGGCCTCAAAATGGATGTACTAACCTCCCCACTCACACTGGCCTCAAAATGGATGTACTAACCTCCCCACTCACACTGGCCTCAAAATGGATGTACTAACCTCCCCACTCACACTGGCCTCAAAATGGACGCACCAAACCTCCCCACTCACACTGGCCTCAAAATGGATGCACCAAACCTCCCCACTCACACTGGCCTCAAAATGGACGCCCTTACCTCCCCACTCACACTGGCCTCAAAATGGATGCACCAAACCTCCCCACTCACACTGGCCTCAAAATGGACGCACTAACCTCCCCACTCACACTGGCCTCAAAATGGATGCACCAAACCTCCCCACTCACACTGGCCTCAAAATGGACGCACTAACCTCCCCACTCACACTGGCCTCAAAATGGACGCCCTTACCTCCCCACTCACACTGGCCTCAAAATGGATGCACCAAACCTCCCCACTCACACTGGCCTCAAAATGGACGCACTAACCTCCCCACTCACACTGGCCTCAAAATGGGCGGACTGCACACTGGGCGCTGAAGATGAAGTTCTGAATTAAAGGCAATCAATCGTCCTTCTTACCAGTAACAGATCCAGCCAGAAAAACATGCAATGTTTCAAAACCAGCTTAAAAATAAAAAAAAATCCCTCAAGTTTAAGATGATCATTTTCGCAAATAGCACAAAAAGGTTCCAATGCTAACAAAAAGCTTCACTTCAATTTGACACTTTAATCACTCGTATTTCCAAGTGCCTCACAGTTACAGCCACAATTTCCATAGATTAAAAAGACACAGAGCTATTGAGGACAGAGAAGGTTGCACAGCCTATTTGTAGTTCCCATAGCAACAAAATACAAGTGGCAACACACAGGAACTTATGACTGTTATTAGTGCAAAATTTCAAATATTGTTCTAATATATTTGCAGCTTAATCTTGAAACCCATTTTCATAATATACCCCCCCTACAATTAGACTTGTATGATGAGGGCGCTCCATGAACAATTCGGAAATGTTGTGTATATTCACTATAAGAGATTTGAGAAATCATCCCTTTAAAGAATGAAGAAAGACTTGCATTTATATCGCACCTTTCACACTCTCAGGACATCTCAAAGCGCTATACAGCCAATTAAGTACTTTGGAAGGATAGGCACTGTTGTAATGTAAGAAACGCGGCAGCCAACTTGTACATAGCAAGGTCCCACAAACAGCAAGGAGATAAATGATCAGATCATCTGTTTTAGTGATGTTGGTTGAGGGATTAACATTGGCGCAGGACACCGGGGGGGAACTCCCATTCCCTCCTTCAAAATAGTGCCTTGGAATCTTTTACATCCAGCTGAGAGGGCAGATGGGGCCTCGGTTTAACGCCTCATCCGAAAGATGGCAACTCTGACAGTGCAGCACTCCCTCAGTACTGTACTGGAGTGCCAACCTGGATTTTGTGCTTCAAGTCCTTGGAATGGGATTTAAACCCACAAACTTCTGACTAAAAGGTAAGAGTGCTACCCACTGAGCCATGGCTGACACCATTAAGAAACGATAGCACAGATTTCCCTGTCCGATCTTTGACCAGGCAAGAGTCACATGATGCGTGATGTGCTTGACCGATGATTATGATGACAATGTTGCTAGAACTTCTGAGGGGAAGCCTCAACCGCAGGGGTTCAGCGAGTTCCTGCCACGAAGAATTCCTGTCATTCCAAGCTTGCTGTTCTGTGGTTGGAAAATCGGGCGCTGCTGCAGCATTTAAAGGACTGCAGCAACGTAAAGGTGAACTCATTTCCTGGGCTGCACATAGTGACAACACTAGTCTGGGCCAGAGTGGAGATGATTGGATAATTCCCCCGTTAATCACTGCTGTAAGTTACTGCAATTGATTTTGCACACATAATTTGCATTATGTAACTATCCTGCACTCAGTGCATTTTGCTGGGGAAATTGCTGCAGTTTCAATCATAAGGTCAGTTTGCAGCAGTTCATCGAGACTCTTTTTAAATAGACTCTGTAGACTGTTTGCTATAGTGCACTGTTTAAATAGAGTCTGTTTACTGCATAAATAGACTGTTTGCTGTAAAATAGACAGTTTACTGTGAGTGTTGCCATAAGTCCCGCCCTGTCTCCAACTCATTGGCTGACACAGTGGTGTCAGTTGACACAGTGCATTTTCTGGCACTGATCTTTAACGTCAGGAACCTCAGGCAATTTGTACTATGCCTTGAAGAGAACTTCCCCGATAGAGGGCCACTGAAAAGGTGGCCAGTAATTCACTGGGCTGTAACGCCATAGTAATGGCGAAATAACGGAAAATGCCATTGTGGTCACCACTACAGTCCCAGGAAATTATGGCGTTAGTGAATAATGCCACTGTCGTGGCAATGCCATAATTTGCCAGGACTTTAGCGCCGCTCCACGGGAACTGTCACTGAAACTGGGAAAGGATCGTAACGGAAGCTCCACCGTCCTCCACTGCAAACAGCAGCGAGGTTCAATTAGCGGCTTTAAGGCTAGTTTCATTCCCTCTTGCAGGAAGTGTGCTGGAGAGTCAAGCTCAATAAATCCATTACTATTGGGACAATAGACAACTGATGAAAGCCGTGGAGAAGATGTTTCCCCTCGAGACCAAAACTAGGGGCCATAAAATCATTAATAAATCCAAAAAAGAATTCAGGAGAAATGTCTTTACCCAGAGAGTGGTGAGAATGTGGAACTCGCTACCACAGGGAGTGGTTGAGGTGAACAGCATAGATGCATTAAAGGGGAAGCTAGATAAGTACATGAGGGAGAAGGGAATAGAAGGATACGCTGATGGGGTGAGATGAAGAGGGGTGGGAGGAGGCTGGTGTGGAGCATAAACACTGGCACAGACCAGTTGGACCGAATGGCCCTGTTTCTGTGCTGTAAATTCTATGTAATGAAATTTAACACATAATGATACCATAGCAACACTGTACGGTTCTCTCAATGACAGTAAAGTGTACACATAGGCCCAGAAATTCCGTTTGCAGCCCTCCCGCGGGCGGAGGGCTGCGATTCGGAAAAAACTCCGCTTGGACCGGCGGGCTCCCGGGACGCGCACACTTCCGTTGCTGTGCCTCTTCAATCTGCCGGTGTGCAGGGCACGTGTATCCCAGGGGCGCAGCTAGTTTGAAGACCTGTCAAAGCTATGAATAGAGATGAGCCCCAAAACATAACTAAAACTTCAAATAATAATTTTTTTTTAATCAAATTTTTTAAATGACTATAAATTACATAAATTAACTATTTCAAACAAAAAATTTAAATTTTTTTAACAAAATAATTAAAGTTTTTAACGGAGCTAAAAATAAACTTACCTTTCTTTAAAGTCTTTTAAAATGATAAATCAGTGGAAAAAATTTTTTGTTTTGTTTTTACTTTATTAAACTATTAGCCTGCTAAAAGCAGGCCTTGTGCCTACTTTTCTAGGCGCAACTGTTCCCGACTTACTTGGACTCAAGCCAGTGTGGAAAAAAACAAAAGTTTCTAACGTACGCGCTGCCTCTCCGGCGCAGGCGTTTGTCCAGTCAAGCCCTTTCTGCAGAGAACGGAAGTGCCGGTTTCCAGCGCATGCGCAGTGCATGCGTAAAACCGGCACTTCCGTTGGCCCTACGGGTGAGTACACAGCGCGTACACACCCGTAGGGAACGGAATTTCTAGGCCATTGTCTAAAAGTGTAAAAATTATGCACTCTCTGTGGTCTGTTTTTCAGAGTGCGAAATTACTTAATTCAGACGATGGCCAACCAAATCACTGCAAGCACTGTGCTTTGCCGAGGAATCGCTGCTTAGGTTTCAGATTGAATCTCGGATTTACCATTAGAGAGCCTGAACCAATAACAGAAAGGTACAAATAAATTCTAATCACTGGCGTTGCGGATCAGCCGACCATTGTACAAATATGAACAGAGGAGAATCATGCAAATGCATTCAGTGTTCAATGAGCCAAATCGTGCTGGAGTGGGGCAGCTCATGGCGAGCGCCGTCAGTTAGACATTTTCCTGCAGCCTTCTGCTCGAATATAATTTGCACCTTAACAATGCTGGAAGTGCGAGCTGATAATGGCATGGCGAGGGCAATGGGGCATCTGGGACCTTAGTGAACAACGGGACCAACTGTCTATCTCCTTAACCAATGAGTTTTAAGGATTGAGAAAGAAACAGAGGAATGACGGAGAAGGAAATAGGGCGAATTAGAGTCAAATCAGGTACAGAAAGGGAAATAAAGAGGGATAGAAGATTTGGCCCATTATTGCATCATTTATTTCTAGCCTATACAAATCAGACTTTAGTATTATAGAAGCCACTGAAGTAAAAAAAAAAATCATATTCGAAAGATGTTGGCTGGTTGGTTTAAATTAGTGTTACAATTTAATTTTAATGAGCAAAGTTTCCCACTTTGCGATAACCCTACCGTAACTCCACTTTGCCAATGGAGATATTAAAGAAGTGTGCTTGTAATTTACAAGACCGTCTAATGGACAAGTAAACGTCTTGCAGTCATGGCATTAGCAACCTGGGACAGATTTTCCTGTTGACGCCCGGTGTAGACAATTTGAAAGATCAGCCTCTCACAGTCACCAGCAAGTCAGAACATTTTCTGCCGATGTTAAAATGCTGGAGCTGCACCTACCCCACGGCTGGAATGAGTTGCATGGATTCCATGTACTCGAGAAGGCCTCGCAGAACTAATAGCCCCAAATAAAATTGCTCCAAATCCAACAGTCGTTCGTTGCGCAAATCGTTGACTTTATCGTCGTGGACTTAATTAAACTTGTGTCTATAATTGCAGTCCTTGAAGCCAATCACGGCTCACTCCTAATATTAGGTGTCAACATTGACCATAACAAGATGGTGGTAGTGTTAAGAAACACTCCTCTACTTTTGAACATTTTATGCAATGCTCCCAGTCGGGTCACTTTTCACAGGGATGCTTGAGGAAGATGAACAAAGGATCCAGGGGAGGGGGTACAAAATTTCCTCCACGTGTTTCGTGTAACTATTTGTAACTGTGTTCTTTAGAAACTGACTTATGATTTTGTTACATAGAGCTCACGGATGAACTCTCACATACAAACCATAACTCCATGTTAAACATTGTACTCTATGAGTGGCATGTTGAGTTCAACAATTTCAGATAAAACCACCGCCCCCATTTTTTCAGACAGCAGCCGCTGGTGATGGTTCTGCTGTTACCGTTTACAACGCCTCGAGACTCATCTTTTGTTTCTTTACTTGTCCCGTTACCACCCCTTTTGCCTTGCACCATCATCCCTTTTGTCATTTAATGACACCTGCCCTCCACCCTCTCACAGACCTTCCCCTTTGTTCTTTCCTCCCCTCCTCCCTCTCTTTCAGCCGTGGCACAGTTCGTAGCACTCGCGCCTCAGAGTCAGCAGGTTGTGTGTTCACAGTTCCACTCCAGAGACTTCAGCACAAAAATCCAGGCTGACACTCCAGTGCAGTGCTGAGGGAGCGCTGCACTCTCAGGGGTGCTGTCTTTCGGATGAGACTTTAAGCCGAGGCCCCATCTGCTCTCTCAGGTGGACGTAAAAGATCCCATGGCACTATTTTGATAGAACAGCAGGGGAGCTATCCCCGGTATGCTGACCAATACTTATTCCTCAATCAACATCACAACAACAGATTATCTGGTCATTATCAGATTGCTGTTTGTGGGAGCTTGCAGTGTGCAAATCGGCTGCCGTGTTTCCTACATCTCAACAGTTCAAAAGTATTTCATTGGCTGTAAAGCACTTTGGGACGTCCTGAGGTCGTGAAAGGCACTATATAAATGTCAGTCAGTCAGTCAGTCAGTCTTTCTTTCTTTCTTTCTTTCTTTCTTTCCTTTGTTTCCCTGCCTCTGTACTTGCTTAGAAACTGGTACATTTCAAACTTTTTCCAGTTCTGACAAAAGGTCATCGACCTGAAACGTTGACTCTGTTTCTCTCTCCACAGATGCTGCCTGGCCTGCTGAGGATCTCCGGCATTTTCTCTTTTTATTTCAGATTTCCACCATCCGCGGTATTTTGCTTCTGTATTGTATGGATGGTCTGTGCTAAGCAAAGGAACGATAAAAGTATCAAACAACGCGCTAATCATTTGGCAAGTGCCAGTCTCTGTGGAACCTGCGAAGACGATGAAATCTGACCAAAAGTCCTGAGGAAACTGTACAGCCTCACGATTGACTGAATGGCAAATAGGTGGTTTGGTGAATTCACAGCCCGTCTCAGAGTTTCTGCTGTTAGAAAACCAGAAGGAATAAGATCACTGAGAAGTTGGCCTTGCCTCCGTTCTGCCGAGTGTTTTGTTTTCAATGGCTGCTTTTCTATCCAACATCTGTGAAGCTTTATCCTCCTTTGGCTGTAAGGGACTGTCACTGCTATTCATGGCCTTGTCTTCACTCACTATCCACACACACAGCAGGAGCCACTGGACAGTAATCAAGAATGGGAATCCTTGGCTAAACTCCGCCTGTCCCAAGGTTACTTGGGCGAATAATAGTGAGCTGCTACTGCTTTGGCAGCTAACTCACCACAGCTTAGGGATCAAGTCGGAGAACTTCCGACTCTGTACAGCTCCATGTCTTGGCTCATGAGTCATTAAGAGTTGTGCTGTGCTTTACAAATTCAGGATTTACATTGAACTGGCTGTAAGTGCAAAAGTAAATGGGCTAAAAATTGAGTCGAGCGCTAACTTCGCCGGGGCGCTACTTTTAGCGCCCCAGAAAAATTAGCGCCCCCCCGCGGCTGAAATTGAGTGGTTGCGCCCCAAGAGGGAAGCGGGGCGATGCTGGAAGCGCCCCGCAACCCTATTGGGGCGCTGCGAGTCAATATCGCGGCACTAAGTGCCGCACGTCATGTGCTGCGGCACGTCGCACCGCAATATTGCAGGCCTTCCTCCCCTTTTTAAAGGGGAGGGGCCTTGCGCAGCGCGACCTGGTGCCCAGCTGGGCCCCCGGGGATCAGGAGTGCCGGCAAAAGAGCCCAGCACTCAAGAGAAGTGCTGGGCTCTTGGAGCACAGCCAGCACTCCGCGCGGGGGGGGGGGGGGGGGGGGTGTTCAGGAGGCCGGGCAGATGCTGGCAGGCGGCCAGCAATAAAAATGGCCGCCCCGCACCTCGCCTTTAAATTGCGCCTCCCCGGCCGCAGGTAGGCCCCCCTGACCCCGTCGGACATAGCGTCCGGTGGTAAGTCAGGGGACGCTCCCAAAGATCGCGGCCAGGGAGCTGTGCACGGCGATGATGTCATCGCTGGCGGTGCAGCACCGCGGGGCGCTACCGGTTAGCGCCACCGCTAACCTGCCGCTGAATTTCATGGGAGGCATGGGTGGTGCCGCGCCCGGGCGCTAGTTGCTTTGTGCCCGGTTAGCGCCCTCTTAGGGTGATAACAGGAGGCACAAAGCAACCCAATTCTTCCCCCCATATATATATTTGAAGGGAAAACATTTACAGGGCTATGGGGAAAGAGAAGGGGACTGGTATTAATTGGATAGCCCTACCAAAGAGCCAGCACTGGCACGATGGGCCGAATGGCCTCCTTCTGTGCTGTAACATTCTATGATTCCATATAAATACAATATTGCCCTAAAGTATTTCACTACAGAACAGAAGGCCCAAATCTCACTTTAATGTACAGAGAGTTTGTGTGCTTGACGTTAATGGACTGTTACATGATTCCTGCGAACTAAAATTACTTTTTTTTTTATGGTGACCACACGAGCCAAATGTTTCCACTAACCTGTTATCACGGCAAGCAGTTCATACACGGCCTGTAAACGAATGCTAAAAATAGTCCGACTGGATTGCAACACCTGCCACCTCATCACCATTTGTGATTCAGGGTCAAACACGAAAGTGCAAATGATTTTGGAGCTAAAACAACACGGTGGCAGCAAGTTTGCAAATGCAACGAGGACTGAAAACACATCAAAATTTGGTCTGTGAAGGAATAAGCCACATAACCTATTCAGAAAAATACACTATCTTATGAAAGAATTCTGGCCTTATTAAAACATGACAAACTGGGTTTGGAAAATTAGAAAGCTAACTATGAAATAGCTATGAAAGCATTCTGGCTATTGAGATAAGGTAGTTGTTGACCCTGAATAAATAACCTTATTGAAACAGGCTGAACTTTTTGGAACGAAACAATGGTTCACCCTGGATAAGTTGTTCTAATTTACATAAGAACATAAGAACATAAGAAATAGGAGCAGGAGTAGGCCAATCGGCCCCTCGAGCCTGCTCCGCCATTCAATAAGATCATGGCTGATCTGATCCTAACCTCAAATCTAAAGAACACAACAAGTAGGAGCAGGACCCGGCCACTCAGCCCCTGGGCCCGCTCCGCCACCCACAGGGCCTCGACCGATCCGAACTCAGCCTCATGTCCAATTTCCTGCCCACTCCCCATAACCCCTAATTCCCTTTACTTCTAGGAAACTGTCTATTTCTGTTTTAAATTTATTTAATGATGTACCTTCCACAGCTTCCTGGGGCAGCAAATTCCACAGACCTACTACCCTCTGAGTGAAGAAGTTTCTCCTCATCTCAGTTTTGAAAGAGCAGCCCCTTATTCTAAGATTATGCCCCCTAGTTCTAGTTTCACCCATCCTTGGGAACATCCTTACCGCATCCACCTGATCAAGCCCCTTCACAATCTTATATGTTTCAATAAGATCGCCTCTCATTCTTCTGAACTCCAATGAGTAGAGTCCCAATCTACTCAACCTCTCCTCATATGTCCACCCCCTCATCCCCGGGATTAACCGAGTGAACCTTCTTTGTACTGCCTCGAGAGCAAGTATGTCTTTTCTTAAGTATGGACACCAAAACTGTATGCAGTATTCCAGGTGCGGTCTCACCAATACCTTATATAACTGCAGCAATACCTCCCTGTTTTTATAATCTATCCCCCTAGCAATAAAAGCCAACATTCCGTTGGCCTTCTGGATCACCTGCTGCACCTGCATACCAACTTTTTGATTTTCTTGCACTAGGACCCCCAGATCCCTTTGTACTGCAGTACTTTCCAGTTTCTCGCCATTAAGATAATAACTTGCTCTCTGATTTTTCCTGCCAAAGTGCATAACCTCACATTTTCCAATATTGTATTGCATCTGCCAAATCTCCACCCACTCACCCAGCCTGTCTATATCCCCTTTTAGGTTTTTTATGTCCTCCTCACTTTCTACTTTCCCTCCCATCTTTGTATCATCTGCAAACTTTGATATGTTACACTCGGTCCCCTCCTCCAAATCGTTAATATAGATTGTAAAGAGTTGGGGACCCAGCACCGACCCCTGCGGAACACCACTGGCTACTGGTTGACAGTCCGAGAATGAACCATTTATCCCAACTCTCTGCTTCCTGTTAGATAACCAATCCTCCACCCATGCCAGAATATTACCCCCAATCCAGTGATTTTTTATCTTGAGCAATAATCTTTTATGTGGCACCTTGTCGAATGCCTTCTGGAAGTCTAAATACACTACGTCCACTGGTTCCCCTTTATCCACCCTGTACGTTATGTCCTCAAAGAACTCAAGCAAATTTGTCAGACATGACTTCCCCTTCATAAAGCCATGCTGACTTTGTCCTATTAAATTATGTTTATCTAAATGTTCCGTTACTGTCTCCTTAATAATAGACTCCAAAATTTTACCCACCATAGATGTTAGGCTAACTGGTCTATAATTTTCAGCCTTCTGCCTACTACCCTTTTTAAATAAGGGTGTTACATTAGCAGTTTTCCAATCTGCCGGGACCTTTGCTGAGTCCAGGGAATTTTGGAAAATTATTACCAAAGCATCCACAATCCCTACTGCCACTTCCCTCAAGACCCTAGGATGTAAGCCATCAGGTCCAGGGGATTTATCCGCCTTGAGTCCCATTATTTTACTGAGTACCAATTCCTTAGTGATTTTAATCGTATTTAGCTCCTCCCCCCCTAGAGCCCCCTGTTTGTCCAGTGTTGGGATATTCTTAGTGTCCTCTACCGTAAAGACTGAAACAAAATATTTGTTCAGCATTTTTGCCATCTCCAAGTTTCCCACCATTAATTTCCCGATCTCATCCTCTAAGGGACCTACGTTTGCCTTAACCACCCTTTTTCTTTTTATATAACTATAGAAACTCTTACTATCTGTTTTCATAATCTATCTTCCCTTTCTTAATCAATCCTTTAGTTACTTTTTGCTGTCTTTTGAAGACTTCCCAATCTTCTATCTTCCCACTAAGTTTGGCTACCTTATACGTCCTTGTTTTTAGTCGGATACTATCCTTAATTTCTTTACTTAGCCACGGATGGCTGTCATTTCTTTTACACCCTTTTTTCCTCAGTGGAATATTTTTTTTTTTGAAAGTTGTAAAATAACTCCTTAAATGAACACCACTGCTCATGTACCGTCTTACCCTTTAATCTATTTTTCCAGTCCACTTTAATCAATTCCGCTCTCATACCATCATAGTCTCCTTTATTCAAGCTCAGTACGCTTGTTTGAGAACCAACCTTCTCACCCTCTAATTGGATATGGAATTCAACCATGTTATGGTCACTCATTCCAAGGGGATCCTTAACTAGGACATTATTAATTAATCCTGACTCATTACACAGGACCAGGTCCAAGGTTGCTTGCCCCCTTGTAGGATCAGTTACATACTGCTCAAGAAATCCATCTCTAATACACTCAATAAACTCTTCCTCAAGGCTGCCCTGCCCAATTTGATTTGTCCAGTTAATATGATAGTTAAAATCTCCCATAATTATAGCTGTTCCCTTATTACATGCCCTAACTATTTCCTGATTAATACTTCTTCCAGCAGAGTTGCAACTATTAGGAGGTCTATATACTATTCCCACTAGTGTTTTTTTCCCCTTATTATTCCTTATCTCCACCCAAACTGTTTCATTATCCTGATCCTTTGAACCAATATCATTTCTCTGTATTACAGTGATTCCTTCCTTTATTAACATAGCCACCCCACCTCCCCTTCCTTCCTGCCTGTCCTTCCTGATTGTTAAATACCTTGGCATATTTAATTCCCAGTTGTTGTCACCCTGCAGCCATGTTTCTGTAATGGCCACAAGATCATACCCATATGTAGTTATTTGTGCCGTTAACTCGTCCATTTTGTTACGAATGCTACGTGCATTCAGATAAAGAACTTTCAAATATGTTTTGTGACACTTAGTTCCTGCTTTTTCCTTTTTTAACACTTTACCTTTTACTCCATACCTTCTGTCCCTTCCTGGCACGCTTTCCTCTGTCTCCCTGCTCAGGTGCCCAACCCCCTGCCACTTTAGTTTAAACCCTCCCCAACAGCACTAGCAAACACTCCCCCCTAGGACAGCGGTCCCAGCCCTGCCCAGGTGCAGACCGTCCGGTTTGTACTGGTCCCACCTCCCCCAGAACCGGTTCCAATGTCCCAGGAATTTGAATCCCTCCCCCTTGCACCATTCGTAAAGAAGCACATAAAGTAAGGAACATCTGTCCTCATAAAGATGACATCAAGTAAGAAACACCTGCTGTCACACCATTTTTTATGTGGTAAACTTAGAACACCTCGAGATGAGACATGAGTCTGGCAGAGGTCAGCAGAAAAATGACTAGAGATAATTAGCTTACATCAGCAGAAAACCTTAAAGGAAATACCACTGGAAAAGGGTATAAATATTGAACTCTCAAATGGGATAGTAGACTCGCTTTAATCGGGCAAAGCGATTCTCGGCTTCAGAGGTGGCTCTGTAAGTCTCCAACTCTTTGTACCTCGGGGATCTAAGGTATTTGATTTTGGTGGATATCCTGAATAGAACTTTAAGAACTGTAAAACTGTAGCGAAGTTAAGATTTGAAAGTAAGGTTCTCTGATAATAGGATTGTAAGTTTTCTCTTTTTGGAACTGTTAATGTTGCGATTGACTCACCAACTGTAAACTGCATGTCGGTTCTTTAATAAATCTATATATTTTTAGAATTGTCTCACATAAGACTTCTGTATCAAAAACTCGCGAACTCAATCGCTGTACACTCTTTAGTGAGGAGTTGCAGAATTCTGGGGGAGTTTTCTGGACGCTCATAATATCCGGAACATTACAGTCTAGCTAAACTTATGAAAAGTGCTATCTGGAGGACGGTAACATTCTCGGGTTGTTCCTTTCCTTCAGGGAGAGATAGTCCGGACCTTTAGACCCAATTAAGCCTCTTTAGGATTCGGCTACCTCAAACTTTAGTTGAAAGTGAACGTCTGAGGAATACACCTGATCCGGGGTAGCCCTAAAGGGGCTAGGACTAGAAATGATCCCTTCAGGTCCACCGCTAATCCAGAGAAAATGACCTTTGTACCTCTTGGAACAGCAATGTGAGGAGAGTTTTTTTTTTGTAAATTAAATATCCGACCTTAGAAATATTTGCTTGATTAATTTTAAAGGAGGAGTCTCCGAATGCAAAGTGTTTGGAAAACCTTGGTACCTCCAACCATTGATATGACTCCAAACAAGTCATTGAGTCGCTTGTGCAGGGCATCAGCAAAATGAGAACAGGGGACAATTCTTTCTATGTGTTCTCACCTACGTCATGTTACAGAATATCACAATTATTTAAAAAGAAGAGTAGCTAAAGGCTGATATTCTGTACTTTGATTTTCTGACCTGGAGCCAGAAATTTACCCCACTTTCCAATCTGCAATTCTATCCAAACAAACAGCAATGGTAGCATCGTGGTTATGTTACATAGAACATAAGAATTAGGAGCAGGAGTCGGCCATATGGCCCCTCGAGCCTGCTCCGCCATTCAATAAGATCATGGCTGATCATCGACCTCAACTCCACTTTCCTACCCGATCTCCATATCCCTTGATTCCCCTAGAGTCCAAAAATCTATCGATCTCAGCCTTGAATATACTCAAAGACTCAGCATCCACAGCCCTCTGGGGCAGAGAATTCCAAAGATTCACAACCCTCTGAGTGAAGAAATTCCTCCTCATATCGGTCTTAAATGGCTGACTCCTTATCCTGAGACTATGCCCCCTAGTTATAGTCTCAGGATAAGAGGTAGGCCATTTAAGACCGAGATGAGGAGGAATTACTGGACTAGTAATCCGGAGACATGAGTTCAAATCCCACCACGGCAGCTGGGGAATTTAAACTCAGTTAATTAAATAAATCTGGAATTAAAAAGCTGGTATCAGTAATGGTGACCATGAAACTACTGGACTGTCATTAAAAACCCATCTGGTTCACTAATGGAAATCTGCCATCTTTACCCGGTCTGGCCTATATGTGACTCCAGACTCACAGCAATGTGGTTGACTCTTAACTGCCCTTTGAAATGGCCTATCAAGCCCACTCAGTTGTACAACGTGGCTCACCACCACCTTAGGGCAATTAGGGATGGACAATAAATGACCACTGTTCCCTCTAAGGTGTGCGGCTGAGCGCCCCCACACTAATCCTCGGGCTACCGCGCAGTTAAATTGAAAGGCCGCGCAGCGAGCCGGACAGCAGCTGGAGCAGCCCGATTAAAAACACACTGATTATCACCACCAACAGCTTTGTGGCCCTCTGCGCATGCGTGGTACCCCACTGTTGCGGCCTACAATATAGGCCACACTTTGCAACAAGGTGATTGGATCCGTTGGGGTGGGGGGAGAGCAAGGATCGGCAAGGGGAGAGAAAGGCTGGGGAAGAGAGATTCGCCATGCTTCTTACAATAGTGGTAAAAAAAAATCTAACATCCACTGTCAGGGCCTCATTTTATCATCTCCCCTAAAACCTGCAGGCCGTTATCGCTCAGGATTACACTGAGCTGGGGCAGTAAGGGCATTCAATTAATTGTGAACAGGTTAGTGGAGCTGGTGTCTGATGTGAGCACCTTTATTGTCACATGAGCACAAATAGGAAAGCACTGTTAAGAAACGTTTCCCCTAAGAGGGAAATAATTCTGCTCATTTTTCAACATTGACTGGATTTCAAATGTTTGAAAAAATGGGAGGAAAGCTCTCTCCTGAACTGACACTGATTCTCTGCTTCTCCTTTTCCTCTGATGTTCTTTGCAGAGAGAGGCATCAAGACAGAGAGACATAGAGAGAGAGAGTGAGAGACAGGGACATAGTGAGAGAGAGACAGACAGACAGGGACAGAGGGAGAGAGACAGGGACAGAGGGAGAGAGAGAGAGAGAGAGAGATTAAGACAGAGGGAGAGAGTAAGAGACAGGGACAGAGAGAGACAGGGACAGAAGGAGAGTGAGAGACAGGGACTGAGGGAGAGAGAGAAACAGAGCGAGAGAGGGACAGAGAGAGAGAGAGAGAGAGAGAGACAGCGAAAAAGGGAGAGAAAGAGATGGGTGAGGGTCCATTTCAGGCGCGTGTAGTCCGTGTCTGGGGACTGGGCAGCGGCCGCACTTTGGAACAACACAGATGGAGGCGCAGCACATGTACAATGGCTGCTGGAAGGAGGCTAAAGCAAACAATTTTTAGGCCCGTGGTGAAAAAATTTTTTAATTCGGAAAATGTTTAAAGCCGGAAAAAATTATGGGAAAGTGATGTTGAATGTCCCACAGTAAGTTCCAGTTAAATTTTACCAGGTGTTGTCCCCTTTTTGAAAGTGTCTATCAGGGTTATTTAAATCATGCTATGAGAGAGGGGAAAAAGTTTGTGGCCCCATTTGTACCTCAGAGTCTGTGAGAGACGGAGGGAACGGCAGCAGAAAAAGAGGAAACAACTTCTCCAAAACTGATCCCAACTCATCGCCAAGGCTGGGGATCGATAACCTCACCTCCTTCTTAGGAAGTTTAACCACTTTATTCACTTTCTTATTTGAGCTCCGTTTGGAATTAGAGTTTATTTTATTTTTTGTTGTATGTTTAACGACAGCGTTGAAGAGGAAAAGAGAAACTTGGTTAACTTCTTCTGTCAAAGCTGCAATGAGACTTGAAAGAATTTAAAGATTTTAATGAACTTTTCAGAAAAAATGAGTGATTAAAAACACTTTTTCCCCCTAAGTTTCAATTATGATTTTGGAAGAAACAAGCAAAAATCAATTTTCCCCTCATCTAAATAAGTTTCAACCAGGTCTTGAAGTCCAAACGCTTTTAAAGTGGCTCTGAACTGCTGAAAACATTTTAAAATTGAAATTTCTCAATATTTGATTTTGAACGATCGACTGAAGTGAGTAGCTTTGCACAAACATGCAACCATGCTGTTGAGGAGGGGAGGGCAGGGGAGGATTTGTAAGAGTTACATATTACTTTTTATTGACTTTTATAAAAGATATCATTAAGAGTTTTAGGAAGAGAACCAAAGAAGGGGAAAAGCACAAACCGTGTTATTTTGTCTGTCGTTCTATAGTCCAAAAAAGTCCCAGGAATAATGTAAATATAGATTTCCTCTTATATGTTTAGTGGAGTGTTAATAGAAACAAGAGTTATGTAATGATGTATAAAAATTGCAAGAAGCTACTTCAGAAGAAACCACTATTTGTTTATTGAGAAAGACACAGAAAATACTTTGATTAAACTGATAATTTACAATTTCGATTTGGTATAAATGTTTGAAATAGGAGATTAAAAAGAGTACAATAAAGTTTGTTTCCCGCTATTTAATTGTGAGGTACCTAAAATAATTCAACACTTTTTGTGATAAGAACAGGGATTAATATTGTGGAGAATGTTTGAGAGAAAAACATTAGAAACAAAATTCATAAATTAACATCTTAACGTCACCATATTAGTTTCCAAGTCAATCTGATTGGTTCTCCTGTCCAGGAAGAAAGATGAATGTTTATATCTGTTAAATCACAGCTTTTCCTGCTTTTTGTTTTGAATTCGGTGATGCAAATTGTGTATGTGTTTTTCTGCACTTGTGAATAAGTGCTGCATTTCTGACATGTTACATGGGGGTGTGCTGGTTCAAGAAAACAATGTTTATTAATGGAAGTGATTGAAGTTGAAAATACGGATACCTGTTTTTGTTCAATTCTTTTTAATACTGTGAACTAAAGAACTGCAACTTTACATTTGTTGGTTATCTGGTTGCATTGTGATTAATATTCTAATTACTTACGTGGACGTACAGCATGTCAGCACCATAGGAAAGCCGCTGCTCCTGCTGCTTGTGCAGCCATTGCTATAGTGACATGAGGGATGGGCTAATATGTTGAAAACTTTAAAATTAATACGAATTGCATGAACAGATATTTCAGCTCACCTTGGGCTTTTGGATTGTTTGTCGATACATAACTGTGTAACTGAGTGACGTTAATGCATTATTATGCAGTTCTTTTATATCCCAGTCATTCTGACAAGTGTTTCTTTAACTTAGAGTTTGTACATGATGAACAGAAAGCTTTTAATTAATTCTACCATAAACAAACTTGCAGAATGGGCATGTAAATGACAAATGAATTTCAATAATAAATAACTGTGAGGTGGTGCATTTTGGTAGGAGGAATAAGGAGGCTACTTAATCCTTGGAAAATAAGAGTCTAAATGGGGTAGAGGTGCAAAGGGATCTAGGGGTATAGATTCACAAATCATTAAAAGTAGCAATGCAGGTTAAAAAAGCCATAAAAGTGGAAATAAAGCACTGGGGCTCATTTCAAAAGCAGAGAAGTTATGTTATACATGTATAGAACCTTGTCTGATTTTTAAATGATTTGAGACAGTGGGGTGGCAATATGGCATTACTGTATATATGCTTTCAAGTGGTTGTTGTTGTAAAAGTAGTTGTTGTTGTAAAATTTGCTCTTGGACGAAAAGTCACGTTCAAAGGAGTTTGTGGCCCGCTCAGTACAAAAAAAAATTAGAGGGAACATTGCCAGTGACGCCCACATCCCGTGAATGAATAAAAAAAATGGAACTCTAGTTGATATCAGTTGATATCAGATAGAAAAAGTTGTTATACTATAAAAAAGTATGCATATTCCTGTCCATTGCACTTCAAAGGTCTGTTACATATTGTTTGATATAAATTTCTGTGCTACACTTGAAAAAATAGAGGATGAAACAAAGGCAGTCATTTGCAATGTACAAAGTCTCCAGTAACACCTCCGGGAACACAATATCCTGGAGCCAGAATGTCTGCGGTCTCCTAACTGACGTCAATATGAACTCATCCCGTGTTTACATAGCAACAGCAGCTTCTTAATTGGTTTCTGTATGAACACAGTGTTTCCTTTGTCAAAGTCATAACCCAAATACAGCCTTAAAGGAACAGACACCTGTATTTTCCATGATATGATCCTCCTGAACCTCTAAACTCAGGACGATAAACCTCCACTGGCAGGAGGGGCGGTAACTCGAGGACACAGATTTACGGTAGGAGGGGGAGATGAGGAGAATTTTTTTTTTTACGCGAGTTGTGATTGGAATGCACTTTCTGAAAGGGCGGTGGAAGCAGATTCAATAGAAACTTTCAAAAAGGAATTGGATATATACTTGAAAAGGAGAAATTTGCAGGGCTGTGGGGAAAGAGCAGGGTAGTGGGACTAATTGGAAAGCTCTTTCAAACAGATACAATGGGCCAAAATAGTCTCCTTCTCTGCTATATAACTCTATAATGATTCCATGCCTCTGTACAGCAATGAGTCAGTCCAGTTTATCTTGTTGGTGGCCATTGAACATTCCGATACTGGTTAGTCGAGCTTCATGGCCACTATGTGATGCAGGAATGTAACAAAGACACTAGTGTTACAACGTACAGAGTGTAACAACAGCCCCTATCATATTGGGCCGAAAATTGATCCCGGGACGCGAGAGTACGCACTGCGTACTCTTGCGTATTCCCACTCCAATTGCCGGTTTTCTGCATGCCCTGCGCATGCGCTGAAAACCGGCAATTGCTCTTCTGAAAAGGGGGCGGGTCCTCGGTGCATCGCGTGCGCGCTACAGGCTGCGCGCACGCTGTGCACTTCATGCTTTGGACGCGCAGGTAAGTACGGAAGATTTTGGAAATGTAAAAAGGAGGAGTAAGACCCACTTTTAAGAAGGTAAGTAGTGAATTAAGTATTTTTTTGAATTTTTTTTAACAGGTATATCTTTTTTAGAGACTTTAAAGACAGGTAAGTTTATTTTTATAACTTTTTAAAAGATTTTAAATTTTTTCAAAAATTTAATTTTTTATTTAAAATGGTTAATTTAATTAACTATACTTATTTTATTAATGAGAAGTCGCACAACACCAGGTTATAGTCCAACAGATTTATTTAATTTTACAAGCTTTCGGAGCTGTCGCTCCTTCCTCAGGTAAGTTAGCAGTGAGAGAATCTCATATTTTATTAATGTGATGGTTTTTTTTTAATTTAATTGAGGTTTAGCTGTTATTTTGGGGGGGTGTAAGATTCATAGATTTCACAGCCGTGCTGTGAAACTTATGAATGGAAGATGGTGTGCTGCCATTGGCTCTAACTGAGTCACGTGATCCCACAGCTCGCACGAATTCACTACGCCGCTGGGATACGCAAGCACTGCCCAGCTGATCTCTAGAACATCAAGTTCGTGCGAGCTGGATCTGAAAAAGCACAAGCGAGGTGAGAGATCGCGGGAAAGCCTTACCCCCGCGGGAACAGAGCGAGATCAATTTCTGGGCCAGTATTGAGGAATATACTGGGAATGGTAAAATGGGAAGAGATTAATTTTTTTTTTTCATTCATTCATGGGGTGTGGGTGTCACTGGCAATGCCAGCATTTATTGCCCTTGAGAAGGTGGTGGTGAGCTGCTATTCCAGAGGGCAGTTAAGAGTCAACCACTTTGCTCTGGGTCTGGAGTCACATATAGGCCAGCAGATTTCCTTCCCTAAAGGGCATTAGGGAAGGTGGATTTTTAAGAACAATCTGATAGTTTCATTACTGATACTAGCTTTGTATTCCAGGTTTATTTAATTAACTGAAGTTAATTTCCCCAGCTGCTGTGGTGGGAATTGAATTCACATCTGTAAGATCATTAGTCCAGGCCTACTGCATTGCTAGTCCAGTAACATAACCACTATGCTACTGCACCCAGATATCTGAAAGGAAAAAGTTGGAATGAAAATGGAATAGTTTCAAATGGATGGGTTTTAAGATGCAAAAGGAATTTATCCCTGAAATAGGTCAGGGACGGAATAAAAGATAATACCAGTTTGGCTGACTAACAAAGTTGTGAAAGGCATTAGGGAGAAAGAGAAAGCATATAAAATGTTTAAATGTTCAGGAAAGGAACAGGATCGGAAGACCTATAAAGATAGGCTGAGAAGTGCCAAGAAAGTGATGAGGGCTGCAAAGAGGGATCACGAGGAAATCAAAACTGGAAACACAAAGCAGAACAATAAAGTATTCTTTTAATATGGCCGTGTATGCACAGAGCTGGGAGTATCTGCTATACAGAGTGGCAATGGGAATTCGCTGGGAGTGAGAATTTGGTGCCGAGGGAGAAGGAGGTGCTAAGTGCTTTAAACCAATAGTAAATATATAAATAATCAGAGTAATTAATTAGATCTGAAGGTTCTAAAATTAAAATTAACTAAGTAGACAATACCAACATTAAAGGAATCCAAATTGCATTAAATAAAAATCTGGTATACATAAATAATCAAATAATAGGAGTAAGCTAAAAACATAAGAGATATCTTTATCTATCTAAGTAGATAGACTTTTAAGCAAAATGATGGGACAGCTGACACCCATTGCCTCAATTCCTGTGGCATATGGGAACTCGAGGATGTTTCATGTGACATGGATAACCAAGTGTGCAGGAAGTGCCTCATGTTGCTCGAACTTGAGCTCAGGGTTTCTGAGCTTGAGGAGCGGCTGGAGTCACTGCAGCGCATACGGGAGGCTGAGAATTTCCTGGAGCAAACGGTCCAGGAGGTGGTCACCCCGCAGCTACAGAGAGCTCAGGAGAATAGTAAGTGGCTGGCCATGCAGCAGGGTAGGAAGAGGCAGGCGGTGCAGGAATCCTCCGGGAGTGTGGCACTCTCAAACACCGATTTTCAGCGCTGAATACCAGTGAGGGTGACGACAGCTTGGGGGAGTGCAGTCCAGAGCACATCCATGGCACTGTGGGGCAAATGACTGCACTGGTCAGGATAGGGGCAGGATAGCTCCGAAAGCTTGTAATTTTAAATAAATCTGTTGGACTATAACCTGGTGTTGTGCGACTTCTCATTTTAGAAATGCAATGGTCATAGGGGATTCGATCGTCAGGGGGATAGATAGGCGTTTCTGCAACCGCCAATGTGAGTCCCTTTTGGTGTGTTGCCTCCCTGGTGCCAGGGTAAAGGACACCACTGAGAAGGTGCAGAAAATTTTGAGGGGGGAAGGGGAACTGATGACATAGGAAGGTGAAAGGTTGACATCCTGCAGTCAGAGTTTCAGGAGCAAGGAAGGAAGTTAAAAAGCAGGATCTCAAAGGTAGTAATCTCTGGATTACTCCCAGTGCCACACGCTAGTGAGTATAGGAATAGTAGGATAAAACGGGTTAACACGTGGCTGGAGAAATGATGCAGAAGGGAGAGTTTCAGATTCCTGGCCATTGGGACCAGTTCTGCGGCAGGATGGAGCTGTTCAAAGTGGACGGGTTGCACTTCAACAGAGCTTGGACCAATGTCCTCATGGGGAGGTTAACTAGAGCTGTGGGTGGGTTTAAACTAATTTGGCAGAGGGCGGGGGGGGGGGGTTGGGGGGGGGGTGGGCACCAGGATGAAACGTCAGAGAGGAGAAACAAGGTGTAAAGGGGACTGGAAGAGGCAAATAGCGCTAGAGTGCAGAATAGTTCAGAATTAGGAAGGATCAGACTGGGGGCAAATGCAAGGTAGCAAAAGAAAATAGGAAATTCAGAATGATTTTTTTTTTACTGAAAGATTGTAAATGTGTGGAACAGATTACTAGCATGAGTGGTGAGACAAGAAACGTTAATGGGATTCAGGGTTAGTAGAAAGGCACCAAGGGAATATTGTGGCTAGTTGGGCTAGATGGGCCGAAGATCTCCTCCTGTCTGAAACTGTTCCTATGTTACTATGATACTTTCATCTGTTCATATGCTCAACTGGATCTAAATGATCTCTTAAAAGCTTCTCTGGCATCCCTATAACCCAATCAAAGTCTTATCAACGTTTTAATAAATTCTTTTATTCCATCCTTATAAGTGCTTCCCTGCTCCATGTTGAATGAAGAATAATCAGCATGTTATTTTGTTAGCAATAACATAACCTAGTTAGGTCAAAGAGAAGTCTTCCCGTCTCAAAGAAAATCAAATAAAATTGCGTCCCAATCCATTTCCCTATCTCCTATCCTTCAAGCAAACTTATTCATGTCAACTTGGCAAGCATCACTTTTAATCACTGGACAATTATAACAGAAACATGCAGTGTTCATTAGTGAACAATTACCTGATAAAATGTAATCAATAATGTTACTAAAGTTAAGTGTAGTGACCTTCTTTCCAAAGTCTGTAATTATGATCAATCAGCTTTTATATTTCTGTTGGCAGAGACTGTTGGCAGATTATTCAAACATGGAAACATAACATCTGCGGCCTGATCCTGTTCTCACAGGCGCACATCTTCCAGCAATGAGCCTTGGAGAACGATCAGGAGCAGGAGCTCCAGTAGATTTTCCTCTCTCCAGCCTAGCGACACTGAAGCCACAAAATTCGATAACTCCCAAAAACGAGCACGGGGTCGCGATGCGCGATTAACCTGCGCCCATTGAATTCATAAGAACATAAGAACATAAGAAATAGGAGCAGGAGTAGGCCAATTGGCCCCTCGAGCCTGCTCCGCCATTCAATAAGATCATGGCTGATCTGATCCTAACCGCCAATCTACTATAAATTCAATGCAGGCAGTACGCTAACTTTGTGCTGCATGTTCATTTAAATGTTATAGCATGCAGACAGCACTGACCGTGCTGTTCATTGGCTGCGCGCATCAGCGGGGGCCCAAAATCGTGAGAGGTTAAGCACCACTTAAAGCCACCCTGCACTACTTAAAGGCAGCCTGCACCTCTTAAAGGGGAGGTGCATTGTGGCTGGAGTTGGTGCTGGGAGTCATGGTTGAAGAGATTCTGACCTGGGAAAGAATGAATAATGGCACAACATGGCAGAGAGTGGGCAGAAAGCATTGGCAGGCCTGCCAGAAAGCCTGCGTGCAATGTCAAGGAGCATGGAGAAGTCCGGCACCAACTTAACACAGGACTTTGCGCAGAGCTTGGAGCTCATCCTTTCCAGCATGGAAGTGGTGGCCAACTTCATTAGCGCACTTGTGGACCCAACCAAGATGCTGCATCTGATGGCCGATATCTCACCTTCCGTTGCAGCACAAGCAGAAGCCACCCAGTGTGTGGGTGCTGCAGTACAAGCTCAGACTTCTGTCATGCAAGGTCAGTTTGCTGCCATGCAAGCTCATCTTGCTGCCATCATTGCTGCGGATACCAGTGTTCAAAGGGGCTTGCAGGGTGTCACAGCAGTCCAGCAATCTGCCCTCCAACAGATTACTAGGACTGCTGAGGTGCTGCCCCGGGGGAGTGACAGTGGTTCTGTGGAGCGTGAACCTGCTGTCCTCCCACAGGATGACAGAATTCATCCTCCCACCACTGCCACTCCACCAGTGCACTTGCTGTTGCCTGTCAGCCAGCCAGCCCAGACTGCTGCCACCCATGCCAAGATGTACAGTCCACAGCCAGGCCTTCTAGGCCCAGAGCTGCTCGAGGTCATCCTGCAAGGCCATCTGCAGTGTCCCCCACTGAAAGTCAGCAGCCTTCCACCAGCCATGCTGCAGCCACTGGGGTAGCACAGCATAGGAGCACCAGGACAGGCAAAGGCACACTGAAGACAGGTACTAAGGGAATGCACAAGGGTGATTAGTTGACCTTTGTATGCAATATGTCATGCTTTGATTTATAAATTTCGTTTGGAATATTTATTTTGTGTTGGCTTTTATTTTTGCATTGTGATGGTCAGTAACAGAGATTAAGGCCACAATTTTGCCGGCACTCAGCGTGCGGGTTCGGAGGCGGGTCCACTGTCAAAATCGAAATGATTGACAGCAGGTTGAGAACCCGCTCCGAACCCGCTTTCATGTAAGTTTCGAAATTGTCGGGTCTGCAATTTCAGAACAGACCTGACACCAAGCGGCGGGGGAGGCATTTAAGATAGTTAAATGCTTGTTAAACGCTTGTCAACTGCTATTTTGCCAGCCTATTTCTATTTTCCCACTTTTTTAACAGGGTTCACATCGTTCGGAGATCACGTCAGGTAATTAGGTCGGGTTCTCTATGTCTCCCCATTGCTGTGAATAGGTGACAGCTGCAAAAGTGGTATAAAAGCTACGATTTCACAGCTGATCACTTTCCAATGTCAGGAGCTTGAGCCTTCAGGAGTTGGAAAATAATTTTGAGCTTTATGTAGTTTGGAAGTGTTTGGAGTAAACTCTCTATCCACTGTCACCTCCTTGGAGCAAGCTCTCTCACCATTGACAGATCACTTCTGTCATCTCAAATTCAGCTGCCATCTATTCCAGCAACATTGGTGCCCTTGAAAAAATCTCACCTTGGTCCTCTGAATCCCTCCACGATCAGCCCCAGCACCAACATCACCAGGCACACCAGCATCACCAACAACAATACCAACCTTTTCCGCAATCACCTGATGCTGCACAGGACAGAGGGCATCAGCACCCGAGCACATTGCTGCCTGGGAGGCCAGTGATGGCATCACCATGGCCAGATTTATTTCACGTGATGCTGTATACCCTGGCTGCCACATGATGCACCAGGTTGACACCTCCCCACATCAGCACCATAAAGCATCCCTACAATGTACAAGCCATTCCTTTCACACTCATCACAATTGAGGGGGGGGGGGGGGGGAATTATGTCTCAACATTCACTGGAACTCACTAAGACACTTCCAAAGGTGAGCACAGATCTGTCCAATAAGGTAAAGTGCTGAAAATATAGATTTCAATGTTTGACAACACATTAACAGAAAATTCACATGAACATTGGCTAAACCACCCAGGTGCCTACCCTTATGTGTTGTTAGTTCGTATGCTTGCAGTAGGTTGAGGGTGAGTGTGAGGGGTGGCTAGTGAGGTGGGGAAGTGATAATGTAGATAGAGATGGATGGGTGGAGGTGCCAGGTAAGTTGGTGTGAGTAAAGATGTGCAGGAGTGGGGTACAGAAGGCAGAGTGATGTGGATGTGATGAGTGACACACCAGGATGAGATTGAGTGTGGCTTGGCAGTAACATTTCATGATCTGCTCAGATCATTGAAAGGCTTGCACCACTGCAGCCTGGTCCTCCTGACGACATCCCTGCTTGTGCCCTCCTGTGTAATGTGCAACCAGGCGGTGTTGATCTCCTGGGGAGGCCTCTTCCGCCCATGGGAAGGGAAGAGAACCTCCCTGCGTGCGGTGACTCCCTCCATAAGCATGTGGAGGGAGTCTTGGGAGAGCCTGAATGTGGCTGTGCACCTTAGTGCCGTGCTTGTCAGTGTTTGCAGCACCTCAGTGCTGTAGAATACTGACAGCAGAACTGTCAAGATCAATTTGGACATGGCCCCTTTAAGGAAACCAGTTGATGAGGCATCATCAATGATGTCATCAGACCCGCTTCCTGTTAATTGGCCGGGAACCTCGCAGGGCGGGCTTAACAAGTCCAATCAACAAAATATCGCTTGGAGAGTGCGGGCTGCAAGAGAGAATGAAATGTAGTCAGCTCTCTTGGAATAGAGAGCCTCAGTGACCTCCCTTATGCAACAGTGGACGGCAACCTGCGAGATGTTGCCAATATCTCCAGCTCCAGCTTGGAAGGAGCCCGACGCATAAAAGTTCATGGCCACAGTCACCTGCACAGCCACTGGCAGAGCGGTCCCCGTCCTGCTCTGAGGTTGCAGTTATGGCTGCAGCAGTTGGCAGATTTCAGTGAGGGCGTCCCTACTGAAGCGCAGACGTCTCATGCACTGTTCCTCGCTAAGGTTCAGGTCGGAGAGTTGCTCCCTGAACACTCTGGGTGGATATGGCCTCCTGCTGAGAGCCCTTCTACCCCTCCTCCTCCTCCTCCCTCTTCTAGTAGCTTGTCCTGCTCTGTGTCGCCTCTGCTCATTCTCTCTGTCATTGCTGTAATCCAAGGGGAATGCCTACTACTGCACCATGTCTGGCAGCAACTGCTTTGTGCGGAAGCCTTGAGGTCAGGACAAAGTCCTTCAGCACCTGCCACACCACTCCCTGCAGACTTTAGCAACTTTAAAGAATTCTAGAAAGCACCAAACACTTGTACAATCGCAGCAACAGATGGTGGGGGTCCTTCCTGCTGCTGAACGCATGTTCAGCTGTGCGAGCTTAACCGAGGGTGTTAGCTGGTGCATTGAGCTCCAAAATGGTAGCGCTGGCATCAAATCAGTGCTACACGCTGACTGACGTCATGATTTGACTATTCTGCATACTTCTGGCGGACGCTCACTGCGCCCACGCTGATGCCCACCAATATGGCATCCGGCGCGACTCGCACCAGAAATGTGTGCGCGCATTGCGGTCGCCATTTTGGAACCTAAACGGAAAAAAAAAAACAGGTGCTACTGATCCCAATGAGTCTCAGAACAGCATCCCCAGTGAGGCCCTGGGCTGATAACAGGTCTGTGACCTGTGCCGCACTGAAACTCATGGGATAGATGTTCAACTTCCTGCCCAGGCGCAAAATTGGTCCTGCCCATCGACCGCCCGTTACAGAAACTGCCCAATTGATTTTTGCTTTTTATTACAGGCGACTGACCCACCAATGTAAGTTGAAAATCTACCCCTTTACCACTTATGGAATCAGTATTGACACTGCACATACAGGCACTTGTCATCAGGATGAATTGACACAATAATTATTATTATAGAATCATAGAATGATACAGCGCAGAAGGAGGCCATTCAGCCCATTGAGCCTGTGTCGGCTCTTTGAAAGAGCTCTCCAATTAGTCCCACTCCTCTGCCCTTTCCCCATAGCCCTGCAAATTTTTTCCCTTTCAAGTGTTTATCCAATTAGTAACTTTTGAACGTTATTATTGAATCTGCTTTCACCACCCTTTCAGGCAGTGCATTTCAGATCACAACAACTTGCTGCATAAAAAAAAAAAAATTCGCCTCATCTCGCCTCTGGTTCATTTGCCAATTACCTTATATCTGTGTCCTCTGGTTACTGACCCTTCAGCCACTGGAAACAGTTTCTTCTTATTTACTCTATCCAAGCCATTCATGATTTTGATCGCCTCTATTAAATCTCCCCTTAACCTTCTCTGCTCTAAGGAGAACAACCCCAGCTTCTCCAGTCTCTCCACATAACTGAAGTCCCTCATCCCTGGTACCATTCTAGTGAATCTCCTCTGCACCCTCTCTGAGGCCTTGATATCCTTGCTAAAGTGAGGTGCCCAGAATTGGACGGAATACTCCAGCTGAGGCCTAACCAGGGATTTATAAAGTGATTTATTATTCTATTTACTCTGTTTGCATTTTCTCCATCCGCATATTGCCATATTTAGAGCAATTATCTCACTTACACTAATTAATCATGGCCAACCTAAATTCACAATGGTTCGACATGAAATTACTGGTTCCAGCTAAATTGAGCCAAATATACTGTGTAATGATTTTTAATACATATAAATAGCTTCATTGCAAATATAAACATGTCCTACCTTAACTGCAACTTATATGACTGCACCCATAAATCATCCCCTCATCTTGTTACATGTTCTGAAAATATTAAATGACACTAGGTTGAGCAGCTTAGTATGTCATATTTACAATGGGATTTCCTGGGGTGTGTCAGTAAATACAGTAAAATCTACTGAAATGTGTCAGCATTTGCAGTTGAATCTCCTAGAATATTGCAGTATTTACAATGGCATTTCCTAGACTGAGTTGGTACTTAGATTTAAATTTTCTGGAAGGTCTCAGTATTTAAAATGAGATTTCTTGGAACGTGTATCTAATTGCAGTGGGAGTTCCTGAAAAGTTTCAGTATTTTCAATTGGATTTTCTGGAGTGTGTCACTAATTATTGCAGAAGGAATTTGTCAGTATTTGCTGTTGTGTCTCCTGGAATATTGCAGTATTTACAGTGTCAGCTGTGGCTCAGTGCAGTACTGAGGGAGCGCTGCACTGTCGGAGGTGGGGTCTTTCAGATGAGACGTTAAACCGAGGCCCTGTCTGCTCTCTCAGGTGGACGTAAAAGATCTCACGGCTCTATTTCGAAGAAAAGCAGGGGAGTTCTCCTCGGTGTCCTCGCCAATATAAATCCCTCAATCAACATCACTAAAAGACAGATTATCTGGTCATTATTACAATTGCTGTTTGTGGGAGCTTGCTGTGCGCAAATTGGCTGCCGCGTTTCCTACATTACAACAGTGACTACACTTCAAAAAGTATTTCATTGGCTGTAAAGTGCTTTGGGACATCCGGCAGTCGTGAAATGCACTGTATAAATGCAAATCATTCATTCATTGGGATTTTCCAGTGTGTCAGCATTTACAGTGATTTCCTGGAGTGAATATGTATTTGCAGTGGCAGATCCTGGAATGTGTCATTAATTACAATGTGATTTCCTGGAGTGTGTCAGTAATTCGAGTGGGATTTCCGAGAGTGAGTCAGTATTTACAACTGGAATAACCTGGAATGTGTCAGTACTTACAATGAGAGTTCCTTGAGTATATTCAAAATTACAGTAGAAACACATGGCATGTGTCAGTATTTACAATACAATTTTCTTGAAAGCTTCAGTATTTATGATGGGATTTTCTGGAGTGTGTCAGCATTTGCAGTAGAATTTCCTGCAATGTTTCAGTAATTACAGTAATAATCTTCTGCAGTGCGATTTCCTAGAGAGTAAATATTCACAATGGGATTTCCGAGAGTGAGTCAGTAATCACTCATGGGATTTCCTGGAGTGTGTCAGTATTTACAAAGGGATTTCCTAGAGTGAGTCAGTCTTCAGAGTTAGATTTTCCGAAATGTGTCAGTATTTACAATGGGTGTTCCCAGAGTGTGCCAGTATATACAGTGGGATTTCCTGGAGTGTGTCAGTATTTGCAGTGGGAGTACTTGGAAGGCGAATTTAATTGCAGTGGGAGTTCCTGGAATGTGTCAGTATTTTTTTATTCGTTCCTGGGATGTGGGAGTCGCTGGCAAGGCCAGCATTAATTGCCCATCCCTAGTTGCCCTTGAGAAGCTGGTGGTGAGCCGCCTTCTTGAACCGCTGCAGTCCGCGTGGTGAAGGTGCTCCCACAGTGCTGTTAGGGAGGGAGTTCCAGGATTTTGACCCAGCGACGGTGAAGGATCAGTGATATATTTCCAAGTCAGGATGGTGTGTGACTTGGAGGGGAACTTGGAGGTGGTGGTGTTCCCATGCGCCTGCTGCCCTTGTCCTTCTAGGTGGAAGAGGTCGCGGGTTTGGGAGGTGCTGTCGAAGAAGCCTTGGCGAGTTGCTGCAGTGCATCTTGCAGATGGTACACACTGCAGCCACGGTACGCCGGTGGTGGAGGGAGTGAATGTTTAAGGTGGTGGATAGGGTGCCAATCAAGCGGATTGCTTTGTCCTGGATTTACAAGGGTATTTCCTGGAGTGTGTCATTGTTTACAGTGGGATTTCCTGGAGTGTGAATTTAATTGCAGTGGGAGTTCCTGGAATGTGGCAGTATTTATAGTGGCATTTCCCAGAGTGCGTGAGTAATTATTGTGGAATTTCCTGGAGTGTGAATTTATTTGCAGTGGGAGTTCCTGGAAAGTATTCGTTTTTACAGTACAATCTCCTGGGATGTGTCAGCATTTACAATGGGATTTCTGAGAGTGAATCAGTAATTACAGTAGAATCTGCTGGAATGTGTCAGTATCAACAGTGGAATTTCTCAGTGTCAGTATTTACAATGTGATTTTCTGGCATGTATAAGTATTTACACGGGGATTTCCTGGAGTATGTCAGTATTTACACGGGGATTTCCTGGAGTATGTCAGTATTTACACGGGGATTTCCTGGAGTATGTCAGTATTTACAGTGGGAGTACTTGGAGGATGTCAGTATTTTCTGCAGAATCTCCTGGAATGTGGCAGTATTTCCATTGGGAATTCCTGGAGTATGTCAATATTTACAGTAGAATCACCTGTAGTGTGCCAGCATTTACAGTGGGATTTCCCGGAGTGTGCCATTAATTTAAAAAGGGATTTCCGAGAGTGAGCCAGAATTTAGAGATCGATTTTCTGTAGTGAGTCAGTATTTACAGTGGGATTTCCTGGGGTTTGTCAGTATTCGCAGTGGGAGTGCTTGAAGGGTGTCAGTATTTTCAGCACAATCTCTTGGAGTGCGTCAGTATTTACAAGGGTATTTCTGGGAAAGTATCGGTACTTACAGTGGGAATTCCCTGAGTGTGTCGGTATTTACAGTAGAATCTCCTCGAATGTGTCAGTATTTACAATGGGATTTCCGAGAGCGAGTCAGAATTTAGTGATTGTTTTTCTGGAATGTGTCAGTATTTACAGATATAATCTTCTGCAGTGAGTCAATATTTACATTGGGAATTCTTGGAGAGTGTCACTAATTACAGTAGAATCTCCTGCAAAGTTTCAGTACTGGCAGTGGGATTTCATGGAGTGTATCATTATTAGCAGTGGGAGTGCCTGGAGTGTGTCAGTAATGACAGTGGAATCTCCTGCAATGTGTCAGTAATTCAATGGGACATCCTGGAGTGTGTCGGAATTTAAGGTAGAATCTCCTGGAGTGTGTCAGTATTTACAATGGGACATCTTGGAGTGAGTCGCTATTTAGAGTCAAGTTTTGTGGAGTGTGTCAGTATTTACAGTAGAATCTCCTGCAATGTTTCAGTATTTGCGGTAATAATCTTCTGGAATGTGTCAGTATTTACAGTGGGATTTCTGAGGATGTCTCAATATTGACAGTGAGAGTTCCTGAGGTTTGCCAGTATTTACAGTCATGATGCGGAGATGCCGGTGTTGGACTGGGGTGGACAAAAGTGAGAAGTCGCACAACACCAGGTTATAGTCCAACAGTTTTATTTGAAATCACAAGCTTTCGGAGCTGCTCCTTCGTCAGGTGAAGTATTTACAGTGGGATTCTCTGGAATGTGTCATTATTTACAATTAGATTTCCTAGAGTGTGTCAGTAGTTAGAGTGGGATTTCCTACAATGTGTCAGTATTTACAGGAATAATCTTTTGGATTATACCAGTATTTACAATGGGATTTACCTGAGTGAGTCAATATTTACAATGGAATTTTTTGAAGGGTGTTATTTTTTCAATGGGATTTTCTGCAGTGTGTCAGTATTTCTGGTGGGAGTTCCTGGAGAGCCAGTATTTACAGTACAAACTCTTGGAAAGTATTGTATTTACAATGGGATTTTCTGGAGTGTGTCGGTATTTACAATGGGACTCCTACACTGTTCCAATGTAAGCTTGAGGAACAGCACCTCATCGTTCGATTAGGCACTTTACCGCCTTCCAGACTCAACATCGGGTTAACAATTTCAGAACCTCTGGCCCCATTTTTTTCAGACGGCAGCTGTTGATGATTCTGCTATTCCCATTTACATCTCTTCTGGACCCATCTTTTGCTTCTTTACTTGTCCCATTACCATCTCCATTCACCTTGCACCATCATCCCTTTTGTCATTTAATCTCTCCCGCCTTCTACCCAATCACAGACCTTCCCTTTTGTTCTTTCCTCCCCTCCCCCTTTCCCTGCCCCTGCACTTGCTTAAAAACCTGTTCCATCTCTAACTTTTTCCAGTTCTGACGAAAGGTCATCGACCTGAAACGTTGGGCTGGATTTTGTCAATGGGGAGCTTTTGGAGGCGGGACTCCCACTTGTCGGGTTTTAGTCCCGCCTCCATTGGCTTGTGGCCAACCCACGCTATTTTCCCTTGATTGACCTTGTTAAGCTCGCCCAGCGGGCTTAGCAGGCCAATTAAGGGAAAGCCGGTTACAGGTGATGTTAGCGAGTGACGTTTCATCTGTCAAGAGCTTTTGACAGATGAAATGTGATCGTTTGACAGCTCTGTGAAGCTGTCAAATACTGACAATCTGTCTTCTAAGTTGAGTCTTTACTCAAGACTCAATTAGAAAGCCTTCCTGAGCAGAAAGCAGAAGGCTGCAGCTTTTGACAGTTCAAAGGTCATTCTGCTTTCTGTGCCGGTGAGCTGAGAGACTCCCGAGAACTGAAGGGAGGAAGCCTGCAGGAAGAAGTGAAGGTAAGTAAAACTTATTAAAACACTTTACACACACCTCGCACACTTACCTCTGCACACATGCACCCATCACTCACCTGAACACCGGACATCTCGGCCCCTCCGACCCCCGCAGACCGACGGCCCGCCTCGCTGACCCTGGCGAGGTTCGGAGCCGTCGGGAAGCCCACACTTCAGGGCTCAAAATAGGGATTAGCCAAAAAACTACCTGTTAACTACCTGTTAACAGGCAGTTAATTGGCACTAATCCCCTTCCCGCCTCGAGGAGACGGGACCCAGCGCGGGTCGGGTACCCGCCTCCTGGGAAGATGGCACGGAGGCGGGTTGGGGGCGGGATGGGTACCCGCCCCCAGATTCTGCCATTTTCCCGGCAGTCCCGCCTCCAAACCTGCCTCCCCAGGACTGGCAAAATCGCCCTCGTTAACTCTGTTTCTCTCTCCACAGATGCTGCCTGACCCGCTGAGTGTTTCCAGCATTTTCTGTTTTTATTTCAGATTTCCAGCATCTGCAGTATTTTTGCTTTTGCCTTTAAAGTGGGACTTGCCGGACTGAGTCGCTGTTCACAATTAGTTTTTCTGGAGTGTGTCAGCAATTACAGTAGAATCTCCTGCAGTGTGCTCAAAGGGATTTCCTGGAAGTGTCAGTATTTACAATGAGATTTCCTAGAGTGAGTCGGTATTTACAACGGGATTTTTATGGAATGCGTCAGTGTTTACAATGTGATTTCGTGGAGAGCGTCAATTTTACAATGGGATTTCCTATAGTGCATGAGAAATTACAGTAGAATCTCTTGGAATGTGTCAGTATTTACAATGGGATTGCCTGGAATGCGTCAGTACATGCAGCAGACTCTCCTGTAGTGTGCCAGTATTTATATAGCGATCTCCTGAAGTGTGTCAGTATTTACAGTGGGTTATCCCGCAATGTGTAAGTATTTACAGTTGAATCTCCTGTAGTGTGTCAGTATTTACAGTGGGTTATCCCGCAATGTGTAAGTATTTACAGTTGAATCTCCTGTAGTGTGCCAGTATTCACAGTGGGATTTCCCCGTGTGTGTGTGTGTGTGTGTGTCAGTATTTACAATAGAAATTCCAAGAGTGAGTCAGAATTTACGGTTAGATTTTCTGGATTGTGCCAGTATTTACAATGGGATTTCCTCGAGTGCGTCAGTATATTCAATGAGATTTCATGGAATGTGTCAGTATTTGCAGTGGGATTTCTTGGAGAGTGTCAGGCCTAGAAATTCGAGTAGGCCGGAAACCTGCCGGTGCCACCGCAGGCCGAAGTTAACGGTTGCCTGCAATAAGAGCGCAGGCAGCACCGGTATTTGGTGCAGTATACTGATTTACATTAGTGCAGCGCAAAACCTACAGTGCAACACTCTTTTTCTGCCGGTAGTCTCAGCAGGAGGCCCAATGTAGTTTGGCCATTAGCATCCCTGGAGCAAGGCAGCATTGTCTTAAAGCTACCCTGTCATTTTTTAAAGCAGTGTCGGTCTTTTAAAGGGGAACTGCCTTCTAAAATGAAAAAAATGAAAATCATTTAAAAATAGGCAGTCTTAAGCCCCTAGAGCTCAACTGCCTTCTGAAAAAAAAATTAAAATAATTCTGAAATGGCAGTCTTCAGCTTTTAAAGATGAACTGCCTTCCGCATGTAACAAAAATGGTTAAAGTGCTTCAGCACCAACAAAAATGACTCAACAAGCCAGGGAAGGGGCACCCAGGGTCTTGTACGCAACTCTTCAGCTTTGTGCAGGGGGTCAACACTGCAAGAGAGGTCCTCTACCCACAGGGGCCTAGAGGACCTCCAGAAAGAACGATGCAGGACTAGATCGTTGAGGCCGTCACTGCCAGCAGTGTTGCCCCCACCATCTAGCTCCTGTGCCCAAAGAAGCTTCATGACCTCAGACCAGTGGGCAAGGTCAGTGAATGCATCTTCAACCAACTGGTCTCCTACCAACTGCACCACTAGCCTCACACACTTCTTAATGCACGACTCCCCCACCCCCCAATCACTCACCTACCAATAATCTGTACCAATCATGAGGCACATCTCCCATTCCTAGCTTCACCTCACCCCCTTGGAGTAGACGGTGCTGGTGATTCTTGACAGGGGCATGGCTGAGCCCTTGGCCAGCAGTGGGGCTGAAAGGATACAAGATGCCGATATCCCCATACGTTATCCTCCTTCTCACATCCCACTTCACCCTCATCCCACAATAGCTTCTGATTTACAAGTGCGGATGGTGTAAGCATGCAGCTCTTGCTTTTCCGCCCTCCCCTCACCACAACTCTACCCTTGTGCCTTCCTCATTTCACACATGCAAGAAATCCAGCCTGCTCAGCCAATGGTTGACCAAGAAGAGGGAGAGGAGAGAGAAGAAGAAGAAGAAGAAGAAGAAGAAGAAGAAGAAGAAGAAGAAGAAGAAGAAGAAGAAGAAGAAGAAACAACATCACTCGATTTGACACTCCCAGCCACCAGCTCCTCGAGGTCGTCTTGCAAGGCCATCTGCAGTATACCCAACTGAAAGTCAGCAGCCTTCCACCAGCCATGCTGCAGCCACTGGGGTAGCACTGCATGACATCACTAGGCAAAGGCAGATGCAAGACAGTCACTAAGGGAATGCACAAGGGTGATTAGTTGATTTCTTGATGTCATATTGGATGGATAGATATATAAAGTTGGATTGGAAAGTTTGCTTTATGGTGGCTTTTATTTCAGCTTTGTGGCCCAGAGGACGCTGTGATGGTCAGTAACAGAGGGAAGGTAATGTGTGGGATAAATGTTGAAAGGGGAATTGGGGTTGTGGTCGCTGGTTCCAAAGGTGGATGATTTCATCCCGGATATCCAGACCAGAAAGGGGCTGTCTGGGTTTCATCCTTCCTTCCGCTTCCTCCTCTTGTGTGTCTTCCTCTTGTGTGTCTTCAACTTCTGTGTCTTCCTCTTCTGCGCCTTCCTCTTCTGCGCCTTCCTCTTTCCTCTGCAAGCGAATGCTGGAAATCTGAAATAAAAGCAGAAAATGCTGGAAATACCCAGCAGGTCAGGCAGCATCTCGACCTGAAATATTAACTCTGTTTCTCTCTCCACGGATGCTGAGTATTTCCAGCATTTTCTGTCTTCTCAGAAGCCTTCCTTTACCATCCGAAGCCTTGCAAGCATCCAGCAGCACTCCCTGCACTCCCTGCACACTTTAAAAATTTTAAAATCTATTGCACCAAGCCACTACTTCAATAAAATATTTTTTTTTTAAGTCCAAAAGCTTAAAAACAAACTTACCTGAAAGATGTTTGTGTCCCTTTGAGAAGCGGTGACAGCATCTCTGCAGGGCTGCTTCACGCACGCTTTTCTGTCCTGCCTTAGGACCCAGTGTTGAAGAGAAGGTCCAAGTTTGCAAGCATCGCTCCAAGTCAGGCGGTGCTCTGCTAATTTACATTTCCAGGGGCCAGCGCTGTCAACGGCAGCGCTATGGCCCTTGCCATAACGGCGGCTGCCGAGTCCCATGCCGGAGGTGGCTGGAAGCGAGGCGGCCGCCATTCTTTTCCAGAAAACCAGCGTTAAAGGCCGGTGCTCAGGTAAGCAATTTCTAGGACTCAGTGTTAACAGCAGAATCTGCTGTCCTGTGCCAGTATTTACATTAATGAGAAGTCGCACAACACCAGGTTATAGTCCAACAGTTTTATTTAAAATCACGAGCTTTCGGAGTTGCTGCCCCTTCGTCAGGTAGAGATACATTGAGGGAATCTATTACACAGTATATATACACAGAGAGCAATTTGTCTTTACATTGGGATTGAGTATTTACATTGGGATTTTCACTAGTTTACAAGTATTTGCGCTGGAATTTCCTGGTGTCATGTTTTAACAATGGGATTTTCTATAGTGAGGAGTATTTACAGATAAATGGTTTTCTGGAATGTGTCGGTATTTACACTGAATCTTCTGTAGTTAGCCAGTATTTACATTGGGATTTCCTGCAGTGTGTCAGTATTTACATTGGGATTTCCTGCAGTGTGTCAGTATTTACATTGGGATTTCCTGCAGTGTGTCAGTATTTACATTGGGATTTCCTGCAGTGTGACAGTATTTACATTGGGATTTCCTGCAGTGTGTCAGTATTTATATGATGCGGAGATGCCGGTGTTGGACTGGGGTGGACAAAAGTGAGAAGTCGCACAACACCAGGTTATAGTCCAACAGTTTTATTTTAAATCACAAGCTTTCGGAGCGCTGCTCCTTGGTCAGGTGAAGTGACCTGATGAAGGAACAGCACTCCGAAAGCTTGTGATTTCAAATAAAGCTGTTGGACTATAACCTGGTGTTGTGCGACTTCTCACTTCAGTATTTATAGTACAATCTCCTGGAATGTGCCAGTATGGGGTTTCCGAGAGCGAATCAGTATTTACAATAAGAACTTCTGGAATGTGTCAGCATTTACATTGGGATTTACGGAACTGTGTCGGTATTTACAGTAGAATCTTCTGCAATGCCTCAGTATTTACAGTATTTCTTGTATTTAAATTTGATTTTCTGGAGTGTTCCAGTATTTAGAGTTCGATTTTCTGGAATGTATCAGCATCTGTGTGGAGTTTGCACATTCTCCCTGTGTCTGCGTGGGTTTCCTCCGGGTGCTCCGGTTTCCTCCCACAGTCCAAAAATGTGTGGGTTAGGTTGATTTGGCTATGATAAATTGACCCTTAGTGTTAGGGGGGATTAAATATGTGGGGTTATGGGGATAGGATGGGATATGTTAGGGGCAATTAAATACGTGGGGTTACGGGGGTAGGGTGGGATATGTGTACTGTGGGGATTAAAGCAGGGACAGGGTACTAGATTTGGATGATCAGCCATGATCGTATTGAATGGCGGAGCAGGCTCGACGGGCCGAATGGCCTACTCCTGCTCCTAGATTCTATGTTTCTATGTTTCTATGTTTGATTTTCTGGAGTGTGGCACTAGTTACAGTAGAATCTCCAGAAAGGTGTCGGTACTTGCAGTAGCATGTCCGACAGTGTACCAGTATTTACAATTGATTGTTGGTAAGGGGTCAGTATAAACTGTGGGATTTCCTGGAGTGAGTCAGTATTTACAGTAGAATTTCCTAGATGCGTCAGTATTTACAGTGTGGTCTCCTGGAGTGTATATGCACTCGCAGGTGGACATAAAAGATCCCAAGGCACTATTTCGAAGAAGAGCAGGGGAGTTCTCCCCGGTGTCCTGGCCAATACTTATTCCTCAACCAACATAACAAAAACTGATTATCTGGTCATTATCACATTGCTGTTTCTGGGACCTTGCTGTGCGCAAATTGGCTGCCACGTTTCCCACATTATAACAGTGACTCCACTTCAAAAGTACTTCATTGGCTATAAAGCGCTTTGAGACGTCCGGTGGTCGTGAAAGGCACTATAGAAATGCAAGTCTTTCTTTCTTTCCTGGAGTCTGCGAGTATTTGCACTGTTGGAGTGTGTCAGAATTTACACTGGAATCTCCTGGAGTGTGTCAATATTTACAGTGGGATTTTCTCGAATGTGTCAGTATTTACAATAGCAAAATACTGCGGATGCTGGAAAATTGAAACAACAACAGAAAACGCTGGAAAAACTCAGCAGGCCAGGTAAGATCCGTGGAGAGAGAAACAGAGTTAACGTTTCAGGTCGAAGCCCCTTCGTCAGAACTGAGAAAAAAGCAGGAAATGAAACAGATAAAAAAGCAAGAGGGAGGCTGGGGGGAGGAATAAAAGAACAAAAGGGGTGGTCTACGATAAGTAGAGACATTAAGAGATGCTCAAGGCAAGACGAGATGGTAATAGGACAGGTTACGAAACAAAAGATGGCTCAGAAGTGTGAAGTGTGAAATGCTGGCAGAGTGAGAGACAGCTGCTGTGGGGGAGAGAGAGAAAAAAAGGGAAATGGCACAAACCAAAAGGGGGGATAAAATATATATATATGGTAGGGGCCGAGGTTATGATCTGAAATTGTTGAACTCGATATTGAGTCCACAGGGCTGTAAAGTGCCTAATCGGAAGATGAGGTGCTGTTCCTCGAGCTTACGCTGAGCTTCCGTGGAACAATGCACGAGGCCGAGGACGGTGAGGTCTGAGTGGGCGTGGAGCGGTGAATTAAAATGACAAGCGACCGGAAGCACGGGGTCACCCTTACGGACTGAACGGAGGTGTTCCGCAAAGCGGTCACCCAATCTGCGTTTGGTCTCCCCAATGTGATTTCCTGGAGTGTGTCATTATTTACATTGGGATTTCCTGCAATGGTCAGAATTTACACTGGGATCTCCTGGAGTGTGTCAGAATTTACACTGGGATCTCCTGGAGTGTGTCAGAATTTACATTGGGAATTCCTGGAGTGCGTCAGTATTTACTTTAGGATCTCCTGGAGTGTGTCAGCATTTACTGGAGAATTTCCTGGTGTGTCAGATTTTCAGTACATTAATTGTGTAGCTGGTCCCAACCACTAAACACGTTGAAAACCACTGCTTTAAATTATTTTGGATTTTTTCTCTTCATGTGAACTTGCCTCTTTTTAGATTCATCAAAATAAATTAAATGTAAGAATTTGTTTATTCTTTGACACAGCAGTATAGAATCGTAGGGGGCGATTTTGCCAGCCCTGGGGAGGTGGGTATGGAGGCGGGACTGCCGGGAAAATGGCAGAATTTGGGGGTGGGTTCCCAACCCGCCCCCAACCTGCCTCCATGCCATCTTCCTAGGGGGCGGGTAGCCGTCCCGCGCCGGGTCCCGTCTCCTTGGAGGCGGGAAGGGATTAAAGCCTATTAACTGAAAATAGGATTATCCCCTTTTTGCCCTCACAAGTGTGGGCTTCCCAAAGGCTCCAAAACACAGCAGCTCACCGAGGCGAGGAGTGGGTCTGCGGGGGTCGGGGGATGCAAAAGTGTGCTGTGAAGGGTGCATGAGTGTAGGGGTGGGTATCTGAGGTAAGTGCAAAGTGTTAGTAAAAGTGTACTTACCTTTGTTTCTTCCTGCAGGCTTCAGTTGGTTTTTATGTGGAGAGTCTCGGACCTCCGTGTTGCAGATGAGAGATGGCCATTGCATTCTCCAATGCAACAACCATCTCATTTCTGTCAAAGAAAGAAGGTTGATGAGGTCTTGTATGCAAGACCTCATCAAACTGCAGAGAATGCCACTGTTTGACAGCTTCACAGAGCTGTCAAACGATAACAATTCATCTGTCAAAAATTTTTGACAGGTGAAACGTCATACGGTGACGTGCTCTGCAACCGGCTTTCCCTTAATTGGCCTGCTGAGCCTGCTGGGCAGGATTAACAAGGTCAATCAAGGGAAAATAGCGTGGGTTGGCCACGAATCGATGGAGGCGGGACATCGACCCGACAAGCAGCAGTCCTGCCTCCAATGCGCCCCCATTCACAAAATCGCCCCCATAGAATCATACAGCACAGAAGGAGGCCATTCAGCCCATCGTGCCTGTGCTGGCTCTTTGAAAGAGCTACCGGATTAGTCCCATCTGCCTGCTATTTCCCCATAGCCCGTCAAATGTTTTCTGCGAACGTTTTGAAAAAATATGGATGTAGTATGGCATAAAACTGTGCTCAGCAAATCACAGTATTTTAAAAAGGAACCAAGAAATTTCAGTATGATTTCCAATGTATAATGATGTGATTTGTATCTTTGCTGCAAAGACCACTGATACATTACAATTATATTCACAAAGTATAGCTGGGAAGTTCTTCGGAGCAACCCCCCCGCTGTTAATTTCACAGAATCGTGACGAATCCCTGTTTTTTCCGCTGCAGAGTTACGGCAGGACAGTGGGAAATCTTAGGGAATTCCCCTGCCCATGAATACTGCAAGTCCCCAATATTCTCTTCCGGCCTCCTCCGCTAAAGGCGCTGGCTGCGAAATTCTGCGGGAGTTTCTCCCGGTCTCCCACTGTAACTTAAACAGAATTACGTAGAATCTACAGCACAGAAACAGGCCATTCGGCCCAACTGGTCCATGCCGCCGTTTATGCGTCACACGAGCCTCCTCCCACTCCTCTTCTTCTAACCCTATCAGCAGAACCTTCTATTCCTTTCTTTGGAATTCTCTACCCCAGAGGGCTGTGGATGCTCAGTCACTGAGTATATTCAAGACAAGGATCGACAGATTTTTGGACTCTAGGGGAATCAAGGGATATGGGGATAGGGCGGGAAAGTGGAGTTGAGGTCGAAGATCAGCCATGAACTTACTGAATGGCGGAGCAGGCTCGAGGGGCCAAATGGCCGACTCCTGCTCCTATTTCTTATGTTCTTATGTTCTTTCTCAGTCATGTGCTTATCTAGCTTCCCTTTAAGTGCATCTAGGCTGTTCACATCAACTGCTCCATGTAGTAGCGAGTTTTACATTGTATGACTGTAACTGTGATGGGAACCCCATTTTTCCCATTCACGCATTTCTCTGGGAGGGGGCGGGGCGGGGGAGGGGACCGACAGTTTCCGACTGGGGTTGCAACAGGAGACTGGAAGAACTCCCAGGAAATGTCGGGGCTGCTGTTGAACCTTCAGGTACACCTACTACCCTTCACTCACATAGCCATTCGTCATATGCTAGCCTACAGAGTGTCTGCAGGCTATTTAACTCGGGAGTGGGGGGGGCATTACTTTCCAGCAGGGGAAACAATCAGTTTAAGGGCACTGAGGAGAATTTTTGCACTTTTACATAGGCTCAGTTAAGGCACAAACCAGTGATTGGTCCTTGGGACCTACTCAGTCTTTATGCTTCATTCTGACACTCGGCAGTGCAATCGCCCTTCGAGCCAGCTAAAGAGTCTGTAATTCAGTGAGGAAGTAACATAGGAGCAGGAGGAGGCCATTGAGCCCCTCGAGCCTGTTCCGCCATTCAATTAGATCGTGGCTGATCTGTATCTTAACTCTACCTTCCCGCCTTGGTCTGTAACCTTGAATACTCTTGCCTAACAAAAATCTATCAATCTCAGTTTTGGAATTTTCAATCGACCCCCCAGCCTCAACAGCTTTTTTGGGGAGAGAGTTCCAGATTTCCACTACCCTTTGTGTGAAGAAGTGCTTTCTGACATCACCCCTGAACGGCCTGGCACTAATTTTAAGGTTATGCCCCCTTGTTCTGGACTCCCCCCACCAGAGGAAATAGTTTCTCTCTATCTGCCCTATCAACTCCAGTAATCATATTAAACATCTCATTTTGATCAACCCTTAATCTTCTATACTCAAGTGAGTACAAGCCTCGTCTGTGCAAACTGTCGTCATAATTTAACCCTTTTAGCCCCCGGTATCATTCTGGTGGAACGGTTAACTAAGTTCGGTAGAGAGGATAGAATAAATTTTGGGTTATTTTGGTGCTCCTGACATTAATCTTCACGTGGCAGGAACACAAATTGGCAATTTGTGTACGTGCCCGTTTCTCTGGTCCCAGCATGCAGGATTGTGCCGGGAGCCTTTGAAACAAAAATGCACTCCCAAAACAAAAACAAGCAGGCAAGGCTGCAAAATATTAACAAACAAGCAGATAATTATAGTGTGGGGACTGCATGCCCTGAATGTACATGAGCCAGTGATTAGTGCAAATCCCTGGCTCCAAATGAATTTAATATATGTTGGAGCGTACAAGCTTGACTAAGTGAAAGATGAGTGCTATTTAGACGTGCGACTGGGGAAAACATGGCACTTCAAAATACGTGTGGGGTCTTTGATTGGAGGGGGGCGATGGTGGGGAAGCAATCTACTTAAGCTTGACCTTCTCACTCGTCTAAAGTGACATGGCTAGAAACCAAGTGATCTGGTTACTATTTGCGTCAGCGATGTGATAAACACCAGGGCAAATGCTTACACAGCATGGAGGAATGTGCAGCACTCTGCGTTGGAGGCCACGAGAAGATTACATTGCTAGAGAGTAATCGACAGTTGTTACAGGAGGTTTCTGAGCTTTCGGAATGAATTTCGAAAGAGCTGAGGCTCTTTTCTCCAGAAAGGAGAAGGCCTGATGGAGGTCTTTAAGATTATGATAGGGTAGACGTAACAAAGATGTTTCCACTTGTGGGGGAGTCCAAAACTAGGGGCCATAAATATAAGATAGTCACCATTAAATCCAATAGGGAATTCAGGAGAAATGTCTTTACACAGAGGGAATGTGGAACTTGCTACCACAATGAGTAGTCAAGGCGAATAGCATAGATTCATTGAAAGGGAAGCTGGATGAACACATGAGGGATAAAGGACTAGAAGGATATGTTGATAGTGCTAAATTAAGTAGGGTGGGATGAGGCTCGTGTGGAGCATAAACACTGGCACAGATCAAGAAGAAAGAAAGACTTGCATTTATATAGCGCCTTTCGCAACCACCGGACGTCCCAAAGTGCTTTACAGCCAATGAAATACTTTTCGAAGTATCGTCACTGTTGTAATATAGGAAGCGCGGCAGCCAATTTGCACACAGCAAGCTCCCACAAACAGCAATGTGATAATGACCAGATGATCTGTTGGGCCGAATGGCCTGTTTCAGTGCTGTAAAATACCATGTAAAATTGCTTTGCAGCGACAACTTGTACTGATATAAAAAAAAGAACTTGCACTTACATAGCGCGATTCACATCCGCAGGTAGTCCCAAAGCACCTCACAGCCAATTAATTCCTGTTTTGAACTTAGGGTACTGTACTTATGCAGCTAAACACAAGAGCCAGTTTGCACAGGACAAGAAACCATGAGCAGGCAATGAGATGAATGACCTACTGAGCTGTTTCTGTAGTGTTGCTTAAGGGAGGACGCACCTTCCTGTTTCTCAAACCACCTCCACCCCCCCACCCCCCGAGATTTACTTGAATCCGTTGCTGGCAAGGCAAGCAAAACAAAAATGCAATCCTCCTGAAGCGTGAGCTGTCTCTGGAGGCGTGACAGGAGCCGGCAGCTTGCCGGAAATATTTAGATGAAGCCTGAGGCCCAATATTGGGCCAGCCTCGGGCCTGTCGGTTCGGGCAGGTGCTAATTTCAACTCCCATTTATCACATTCCTTTCTTTCCCTCTCCTGAAGTGTCTCAGGATCTTAGTTTTTTTTTATTCGATCCTGGGATGTAGGTGTCGCTGGCAAGGCCAGCATTTATTGCCCATCCCTAATTGCCCTTGAGAAGGTGGTGGTGAGCCGCCTTCTTGAACCGCTGCAGTCCGTGTGGTGAAGGGACTCCCACAGTGCTGTTAGGGAGGGAGTTCCAGGATTTTGACCCAGTGACTATGAACGATATATTTCCAAGTCAGGATGGTGTGTGTCTTGGAGGGCAACTTGGAAGTGATGGTGTTCCCATGCACCTGCTGCCCATGTCCTTCTAGGTGGTAGAGGTCGTGGCTTTCGGAGGTGCTGTCAATGAAGCCTTGGCGAGTTGCTGCAGTGCATCTTGTAGATGGTACACACTGCAGCCGCAGTATGCTGGTGGTGGAGGGAGTGAATGGTTAAGATGGTGGATGGGGTGCCAATCAAGCGGGCTGCTTTGTCCTGGATGGTGTTGAGCTTCTTTAGTGTTGTTGGAGCTGCACTCATCCAGGCAAGTGGAGAGTATTCCATCACACTCCTGGCTTGTGTCTTGTAGATGGTGGAAAGTCTTTGGGGAGTCAGGAGATGAGACTCTCACCACAGAATACCCAGCCTCTGACCTGCTCTTGTAGCCACAGTATTTATGTGGCTGGTCCAGTTAAGTTTCTGGTCAATGGTGACCCTCCCAGGATGTTGATGTTGGGGGATTCGGTGATGCTAATGCCGTTGAATGTCAAGCGCTGGTGGTTAGACACTCTCTTGTTGGAGATAATCATTGCCTGGCACTTGTGTGGCAAGAATATTAATTGCCACTTATCAGCCCAAGCCTGAATGTCATCCAGGTCTTGCTGCATGCAGGCACAGACTGCTTCATTATCTGAGGAGTTGCGAATGGAACTGAACACTGTGCAATCATCCCCACTTCTGGCCTTATGATGGAGGGAAAGTCATTGATGAAGCAGCTGAAGATGGTTGGGCCTCGGCCACTGCCCTGAGGAACTCCTGCATTGGTGTCCTGAGGCTGAGATGATCGGCCTCCAACAACCACAACCAACTTCCTTTGTGCTAGGTATGACTCAAGCCAATGGAAAGTCTTTCCCCTGATTCCCATTGATTAAATGCTGCCTTGATGTCAAGGGCAGTCACTCTCACCTCACCTCTGGAATTCAGCTCTTTTGTCCATGTTTGGACCAAGGCTGTAATGAGGTCTGGAGCCGAGTGGTCCTGGCGGAACCCAAACTGAGCATCAGTGAGCAGGTTATTGTTGAAAACACCTTCCATCACTTTGCTGATGATTGAGAGTAGACTGATGGGGCGGTAATTGGCAGGATTGGATTTGTTCTGTTTTTTGTGGACAGGACATACCTGGGCCGTTTTACACATTGTCAGATATATGTCAGTGTGGTAACACAATACAGCTTCCTGTGACTCGAACTTTATTGCATCACTTCCTGTGATTAGTCCAGGATAAATACTGGACTGATCAGTTGGATCCTGAAGAGGCATAGAGTAAGACCTCTTTTGTATGTAGCACCTTTTTAGTTGATTAAAGCTTACTTTAAGTTCACCATGCGTAAGGCTCATTCTTACGACAATTTAATCAACTTTGAAAAACTTCGCACTCAAACTTTTTGGACGAACTCGGAACTAAGGATCCAGGGAATCACCCATCATGGAAAACATCCTTAAACCATCGCATCTTGACTTGGACCCAAACACCCCAGCAGCCGGTAAGGTGTGGAAACACTGGTATCGCACGTTTGACAATTTTCTCGAATATTGCAAGGCTGATGATGACTCAAAGTTGCGGATACTCATCAACTGTGTCACCCCGAATGTATTTCAGTATGTGGAGGAATGGGGCAGTTACGAAGAGGCAATTCGGACGCTTAAAAGACTATATACTAAGACACCGAATGAGGTCTATGCCAGACATCTACTTGCTACAGCCCAACAAGTGCCGGAGGAATCCATTGATAAATTCCTCCAAGAGCTTCGCAGACTTAGTATGGACTGTAACTTTCAGGCGGCCTCAGCTGAGCTGTACCGTGAAGAAATTATCCGTGATGCTTTCATCTGCGGGCTTGCATCCCCATTTATACGCCAGCGTCTACTGGAAAGTAAGACACTTGAGCTTCAGAGAGCTTATGACATGGCTTGCTCTCTAGATCTGGCAAAAAGAAATGCAGACCTTTATACAGTGCCCAGACCTCGGTCTGCTGCCTTAACTACAGTCAGGCAATTTAAGAGGCCACAGGTGAACTCTATTAGGGAGGACTTTATCCCTGACGATCAATCTGATGACTTCACTGATGAAGAGGATGATAACCCCACTGTGGCAGCCTCTTGGCAATCTAAGAAATGCTTCTTTTGTGGTGATGAGTTTCACTCTCGGAAATTCTGCCCTGCTCGCAATGCGTTTTGCAGTCATTGCAACAAAAAGGGTCATTTTGCAAAGGTTTGCCTATCAAGAGCCTCTACGAGGGCTTATCAAGCTAAGTCCTACCGAACTGCCCCGGTAAGGGCCTATCAAGATGTTCCGGCTAAAATCTATCGTGCTTCCTCTCGGGTTTTCTCTCGAAGAAACACACCTAGAGTTTCAGCCACTCTTTGTGCAACGACACCAATTACAGCTGCTTGTCCAAAAATGTGCGGGTTAGGTTGATTTGGCTATGATAAATTGACCCTTAGTGTTAGGGGGGGATTAAATATGTGGGGTTATGGGGATAGGATGGGATATGTTAGGGCGAATTAAATACATGGGGTTACGGGGGTAGTGTGGTATATGTGTACTGTGGGGATTAAAGCAGGGACAGGGTACTGGATTTGGATGATGAGCCATGATCGTATTGAATGGTGGAACAGGCTCGACGGGCCGAATGGCCTACTCCTGCTCCTAGATTCTATGTTTCTATGTTTCTATGTTTCTATGTTTCTATGTAACCTATTCCATGCAGCTACAAAAGCATCAATTAATGGACATACTTTAGATGCCTTAATTGACTCAGGTAGCACTGATAGTTTCATTAGGGAACAGATTGTTGCAGAGTTAAAGCTACATGTTTTCCCATCGGACCAGGCAATTGCGATGGGTCAGTCATCACTTAATACCAGAATTTCTGGCTTTTGTATGGTTGAAATAACACTTAATGGTCACAGGTATCCCTCCACCCGGCTTTCGGTGCTCAAGGACTTATGTAGTGATCTTATCTTAGGGCTGGATTTTCAAAAGCAGCATAAGAAGCTCACCACTGAGTTCGGCGGATCCAAACCTGAATTCACTATTTCTAATATACGACCTCGATTACCGTTCTGTGCATTGTCAGCAGCTTCACTGGATGAACCCTCACTGTTTACCAGTATCCCTCCTCGATGCAAACCGATTATAACAAAGTCACGACGTTTCAGTCAGGAAGACCAGTCTTTTATTGCGGCTGAGATTTCTCGGCTTTTAGCAGAGGATATCATCGAGTCTTGTTCGTCGCCATGGCGCGCCCAGGTCGTTATTGTTAAGAACCCTCTACAACCTCACAAGAAACGGCTGTGCATTGACTATTCACAGACCATCAATCAATATACGGACTTGGACGCATACCCATTGCCGCGCATCGATGATATGGTTAATAAACTGGCTGAGTACACGGTGTTCTCAACATATGATCTGAAAAGTGCCTATCATCAGGTACCCTTGAAGGTCTCAGACAAGCAGTATACGGCCTTTGAAGCCAATGGACGGCTGTATCAATTTTGTCGCCTCCCCTTTGGGGTCACTAATGGAGTGGCTGTCTTTCAGCGAGCAATGGATGACCTGGTCAAACAAGAAGACTTGAAGGATACGTTTCCTTATCTGGACAATATTACTGTCGCAGGTCGCAATCAGCGGGAACATGACGCCAATCTCCAACGATTTGGGGATGCACTCCAGCACCGTAATTTGACATTAAATGCGGCTAAATCCATTGAGTCACAACCAACCATCAACATCCTTGGCTATTGTGTGGGCAATGGCATCATTAAACCTGACCCTGACAGGCTTCGCCCACTCCAAGAACTCCCGCCACCTAAGAATCCGGCCTCCTTGCGGCGGGCCCTCGGCCTGTTTGCATACTATGCTAAATGGATTCCTAACTTCTCGGACCGAATCCAACCTCTACTGAAGGCCAGCACATTCCCACTAGACACAGCGGCTGTTGCAGCCTTTAACCTCCTGAAAAAACAGTTGGAGAAAGCGGCTCTTCACTCCATCGATGAGAGTCTTCTTTTTGTTGTTGAGTGTGATGCCTCGGAGGTGGCGATCTCGGCCACTCTGAATCAGGAAGGTCGTCCGGTGGCATTTTTGTCCAGGACTTTTCAAGGGGCTGAGCTACATTATCCTCAAGTCGAGAAAGAAGCTACAGCCATCATAGAGGCAGTATGGAAGTGGAGTCATCTCCTAGCTCGCCAGCACTTTACCTTAATCACGGACCAGCGATCGGTCGCCTTCATGCTCGATAATCAAAAACGGACCAAAATTAAAAATAATAAAATCCAGCTTTGGCGGCTGGAATTGGCCTCTTTTGGTTACACCATCCACTATCGACCTGGCAAGGAGAATGTGGCTCCGGATACCCTCACATGAGCATTCTGCTCCGCCATGGCACCCTCTACGTTCGTAGACATCCATGATGGGTTGTGTCATCCGGGCGTTACTCGCATGCTACACTTCGTGCGGTCCCGAAATCTCCCATTCTCTACCGGGGATGTAAAGAAGATGTGCTCGGACTGCAGAGTCTGTGTGGAATTGAAACCTCAGTTTTTCCGCCCCTCGGGTGGTATACTCATACATGCGACCAAGCCAATGCAACGGCTTAGCATCGATTTTAAGGGGCCGTTGCCCTCTTCAACTCGCAACACTTATCTATTGACCATGGTCGATGAGTATTCCCGTTTTCCGTTTGCCTTTCCCTGCCCCAATATGCTGACGACCACGGTTATCAGCTGCCTTGAGCAGGTGTTTGCTTTCTGTGGCATGGCATCCTATGTGCATTCGGATCGGGGCCCTTCTTTTATGTCAGGAGAACTCAAGGCCTATCTCTCGGAACGGGATATTGCTGCCAGCAGAACGACGCCTTATCATCCGGTCGGGAATGGGCAAGTCGAGCGTTTTAACGCTATCATCTGGAATGCGGTACGTCTGGCTTTGAGATCTCGGGGCCTACCCAACCAGCAATGGGAAGCAGTACTTCCAGACGCATTACACTCCACACGGTCCCTCCTTTCGACCGCCACAAATACGACGCCTCATGAACGTTTCTTCCGATTTCAGCGTCGCTCATCCTTTGGGATATCTCTCCCGTCGTGGCTGACTGCACCGGGACCAGTGCTACTCCGAAGATATGTCCGGGCGTCTAAGAATGACCCCCTGGTAGATGAGGTTGAGCTCACTGACGTCAACCCTACCTACGCCTATATTCGGTATCCTGACGGTCGGGAATCTACCGTGTCATTGCGGGATCTGGCTCCCTGCCCGCCGAAACATAGAGGGACACCAGGGAATGATATTGTACCAGGCACATCTCTGGGCTCGCCAGGTGCCTCTCATCACGATCTGGATCTGACGCCGGCTGGTACCTCACTCCAGCGTGCCGACCTGGGGCAGACTGACTATTAGCCCGTCGGGGCTCGCACGCGCAGCCACGATCCACCCCGTAACGTACGCTCGGAAACGGATCTGCCACAGCCCTGCCCGACACCTGTTCGGGCACCAGTACACAGTCAGGATCGTCCTGACCCCTCACAGAGCGGGCTGGATCACTCGGACTCTGGTCCACGGCCCGCGGCGGGTAAACGGGCTAGGGGCCCTCTACCACTACGAGAACCCAAACGGGTGCGGCTCTCCCTCGTCCGGCGGCTACGAAATGGAGGGAGCATCCCGGCCTCCTAATCTTTTGGGGGGGGAGAATGTGGCAGGAAGGTAGTGCAGAAATCCCCTGGGGTTGTCTCCCTTAGCAACAGGTTCACCGCCTTAGGTGCTGTTGTCGGGGGGGCTGACTCATCGGGGGAAGGCACCAGCAGCCAGGCTCATGGCACCATGACTGGCTCTGTTGCAAAGAAGGGAGGGAAAAAGAGTGGCAGGGCTATAGTAATAGGGGATTCGATTGTAAGGGGAATAGATAGGGGTTTCTGTGGTCGCGACCGAGACTCCAGGATGGTATGTTGCCTCCCTGGTGCAAGGGTCAAGGATGTCTCGGCGCGGGTGCAGAACATTCTGGAGGGGGAGGGGGAACAGCCAGTTGTCGTGATACATGTTGGTACCAACGACGTAGCTAAAAAAAGGGAAGAGGTCCTACAAGTAGAATTTAGGGAGTTAGGAGCCAAGCTAAAAAGTAGGACCTCGAAGGTAGTAATCTCTGGATTACTACCAGTGCACGTGCTAGTAAGAGTACAGAGAACAGGATAGTTAGGCTAAATACGTGTCTTGAGCAGTGGTGTAAGAGGGAGGGTTTTAAATTTTTGAGGCATTGGAACCAGTTTTGTGGTAGGTGTGACCTATACAAAAGGGACGGTCTACACCTGTGCAAAGATGGAACTGATGTTCTCGGGGTAATTTTTGATAAAGCAGTTCGGGAGCATTTAAACTAGTATGGCAGGGGGCTAGAAACCTATGTAGTGAAATAGAGGAAAGTGAAAGGCAGACAGAAATAAATGGTAAAAGGGTGAGGAACAAAAAACAAAGGGCCAAACTAATTCATAAAAAATGTGAGCATAAAAAAAGCCTGAGGGTTTTATACCTTAATGCGAGAAGCATCAGGAACAAGGTAGATGAATTAGCTGTGGAAATAGAGGTTAATAATTATGATCTAATTGGGATTACGGAAACATGGTTGCAGGGTGAGCAGGGCTGGGAGCTTAACATACAGGGGTATTCAGTATTTAGGAAGGATCGACAAAAAAGAAAGGGAGGAGGGGTAGCATTGCTGGTAAAAGAGGGGATAAATGCAATTGAAAGGAAGGATATTAACTCAGTTAATACAGAATCTATATGGGTGGAGCTAAGAAATAGCGAGGGGCGAAAAACATTATTAGGAGTGGTATATAGGCCTCCAAATAGTAAAATAGAGGTTGGGGAGGGCATCACGAGGGAAATTAGAGAAGCGTGCAATAAGAGCACAGCTGTCATCATAGGTGACTTTAACTTACATATAGATTGGGCTAGCCTAATCAGTAAAAATAATGAGGAGGAGGAATTCCTTGAGTGTTTAAGGGATGGTTATCTGGATCAATATGTCGAGGAACCAACTCGGGAACAGGCTATATTGGACTGGGTACTGTGCAATGAGAAGAGACTAATTAGTAATCTTGTTGTACGGGGACCCTTGGGTCAGAGCGATCATAACATGATCGATTTCTCACTCGAAATGGAGAGCGAAGAAATTGACTCAGAGACTAAGGTCCTGAATTTAAACAAGGGGAATTATGATGCCATTAGACGGGAACTGAGTAGGTCTGATTGGACAACGTTCCTGGGAGGACTGGAGGTAGATAAACAATGGCAAGCATTTAAAGATAGAATGACAAAATTGCAAAAATTGTTTATACCAATCTGGCATAAAAGGAAATCTAAAAAGGTGACTCAACCGTGGATAACAGGGGAAATTAGAGACAGCATAAAATCCAAAGATAGGGCGTATAAAATAGCCAAAAAAAGCACCAGAGCGGAAGACTGGGAACAGTTTAAGATAGAGCAAAGGAGGACAAAGGGCTTAATCAAGAGGGGCAAAATAGCTTACGAAAGAAAGCTGGCGGAAAATATAAAAACTAACTCCAAAAACTTTTATAAGTATATCAAGAGGAAAAGACTGGTGAAAACCAAAGTTGGTCCATTGCAGTCAGATACGGGGGAATATATAACAGGAAATAAGGAAATGGCAGACCAACTAAATGCATACTTTGGGTCAGTCTTTACGAAGGAAGACACAAAAAACCTCCCTGGGATATCGGGAAAAATAGGGACATTGGCAAAGGAGGAACTGACGCAAATCAATATCTCTAAGGATATGGTGTTAAGGAAGCTAAAGGGATTGAAGGCGGACAAATCCCCAGGGCCTGATAACATGCATCCTAGGGTACTGAAGGAGGTGGCCCTAGAGATAGCGGATGCACTAAGTATGATTTTTCAGAATTCATTAGACTCGGGAACAGTGCCCATGGATTGGAGGGTAGCTAACGTTACCCCACTATTCAAAAAGGGGGGTAGGGAAAAAGCAGGTAATTACAGACCTGTAAGCCTTACATCAGTTGTGGGCAAAATGCTGGAGTCCATCATTAAGGATGAAATAGCGGAGCACTTAGCAAATGGGGACAGGATAGGACAGAGTCAACATGGATTTACAAAGGGTAAATCGTGCTTGACTAATCTATTGGAATTTTTTGAGGGAGTAACTGGTAAAATAGATGGGGGAGAGCCAGTAGATGTGGTGTACCTGGACTTCCAAAAGGCCTTCGATAAGGTCCCACATAAAAGATTAGCATGGAAATTTGAAGCTCATGGGATAAAGGGGAAAGTATTGACGTGGATAGAGAACTGGCTGTCAGATAGAAAACAAAGAGTTGGAATAAACGGCTCATTTTCTGAATGGCAGGCAGTAACAAGTGGGGTACCACAGGGATCTGTCCTGGGTCCCCAGCTGTTCACAATTTACATTAATGACCTGGATCAGGGAGTCGGATGCAGCATTTCCAAATTTGCAGACGACACTAAACTAGGAGGGGGGGTGGGCTCAGAGGAGGAGACCAGGAAGCTCCAGAGCGATTTGGACAGACTGGGTGATTGGGCGGATAAATGGCAGATGCACTATAATGTGGACAAGTGCGAAGTTATCCACCTTGGGTGCAGGAACGGGAGGGCAAATTATTATTTAAATGGCAATAAATTGGGAGAGGGGGAAGTACAGAGAGACCTGGGTGTTCTTGTACACCAGTCACTGAAGGCGAGCATGCAGGTGCAACAGGCGGTCAAGAAGGCAAACGGTATGCTGGCCTTCATAGCAAAAGGGTTGGAATACAGGAACAGGGATACCTTGCTGCAGCTGTACAGGGCACTGGTGAGACCACACCTCGAGTACTGTGTACAGTTTTGGTCGCCTCATCTGAGGAAAGATGTTCTTGCCATGGAGGGGGTGCAGCGGCGATTCACCAGACTGATACCAGGAATGGCGGGATTGACCTATGAGGAGAGACTATGTAGTTTAGGGATGTACACACTGGAGTTTAGAAGATTGAGAGGGGACCTCATAGAAGTGTATAAAATTCTGACAGGTCTAGACAGACTAGATGCAGAAGGAATGTTTCCCTTGGCGGGTGAGAACAGAACTAGAGGACATAATTTAAGGATAAGGGCTAAACCATTTAGGACAGAAATGAGGGGGAATTTCTTCACTCAGAGGGTGGTGAACCTGTGGAACTCATTGCCACAGAGGGCAGTGTACGCCAGCTCATTAAATATATTTAAGAGGGAATTAGATATATTTCTACAGGCAAAAGGGGTTAAGGGTTACGGAGAGAAGGCGGGGACGGGATACTGAATTGGAGGATCAGCCATGATCTCATTAAATGGCGGAGCAGGCTCGAAGGGCCGGATGGCCTACTCCTGCTCCTATCTTCTATGTATCTATGTATCTATGTATGTAATACAGCTTCCTGTGACTCGAACTTTATTGCATCACTTCCTGTGATTAGTCCAGGATAAATACTGGACTGATCAGTTGGATCCTGGAGAGGCATAGAGTAAGACCTCTTTTGTATGTAGCACCTTTTTAGTTGATTAAAGCTTACTTTAAGTTCACCACGCGTAAGGCTCATTCTTACGACAGTGAGTGTTGCAGCTGTACTGGAACAGGTTGGCTAGAGGCGCGGCTAGTTCTGGAGCACAAGTCTTCAGCACGACAGCCAGGATATTGTCGGGGCCCATAGTCTTTGCTGTATCCAGTGCACTCAGCCGTTTCTTGATATCACGTGAAGTGAATCGAATTGGCTGAAGACTGGCTTCTGTGATGGTTGCAACCTCACGAGGAGGCCGAGATGAATCATCAACTCAGCACTTCTGGCTGAAGATGGATCCAAACGCTTCAGCCTTGTCTTTTGTACTCGCTTGCTGGGCTCCGCCATCATTGAGGATGGGGATGGTCATGGAGCCTCCTCCTCCCGTTAGTTGTTTAATGGTCCACCACCATTCATGACTGGATGTGCCGGGACTGCAGAGCTTAGATCTGACCCGTTCTTTGTGGGTTCGCTTAGCTCTGTCTATAGCATGTTGCTTCCGCTGTTTAGCATGCATGTTGCAGCTTCCCCAGGTTGACACCTCATCTTTAGGTATGCCTGGTGCTGCTCCTGGCATGCTCTTTTACACTTCTCATTGAACCAGGGTTGGTCCCCTGGTTTGATGGTAAGGGTAGAGTGAGGGATATGCCGGGTCATACAGATTGTGGTGGAATACAATTCTGCTGCTGCTGATGGCCCACAGCGCCTCATGGGTGCCCAGTTTTGAGCTGCTAGATCTGTTCTGAATCTATCCCATTTAGCACGGTGGTAGTGCCACACAACACGATGGAGGGTGTCCTCAGTGTGAAGACGGGACTTCGTCTTCACAATGACTGTGCGGTGGTCACTGCTACCTTCTTCTTCTTCTTAGGCAGTCCCTCGGAACCGAGGATGACTTGCTTCCACATTAAAAATGAGTCCTCAGGTGACTGATGAGTCCAATGCGGGACCTACAGTCTCTGTCACAGGTGGGGCAGACGGTGGTTGAAGGGGCAGGTGGGTGGGGTGCTTGGGTTGACGTACGCTCCTTGCGCTGCCTGCGCTTGGCTTCCGCTTGCTCCCGGCGAAGAGACTCGAGGTGTTCGGCGCCTTCCCGAATGCTTCTCCTCCACTTTGTGCGGTCTTGGGCCAGGGATTCCCAGGTGTCGGTGGGGATGTTACACTTTTTCAAGGAGGCTTTGAGGGTGTCCTTGGAGCATTTCCTCTGCCCACCTGGGGCTCTCTTGCCGTGCCGGAGCTCTGAGTAGAGCACTTGTTTTGGCAGTCTCGTATCGGGCATGCAGACGATGTGACCCGTCCATCGGAGCTGATCGAGCGTGGTCACTGCTACCAATACTGTCATGGACAGATGCATCTGCGACAGGTAGATTGAGGAGGACGAGGTCAAGTAGGTTTTTCCCTCATGTTGGTTCTCTCACCACAGGCTGCAGGCCCAGTCTGGCAGTTATGTCCTTCAGGACTTGGCCAGCTCGGTCAGTATTGTTAGGTTTACAAATGTGAAATCAGCATGTCCTTCCTCTGCATGCCACTGGCCCAAACATTTTGCTGTGGCAGGCTAACGAACAGCACCCGCCATTCATTAGACTGGCCTTGGCCCATTTAACCTCCATGATATTTTGCTTTGCAAGTGCTGGAAGTGGGAGGTGGAAACTGTGTGGCACCCTCTACAGGGCATCTGGGATCTGAGTGAACAAGGCAAGCAACTGCGTATCTCTTTAACCAATCAGTGTAAAGGATTGTGAAATGATCAGCGCAAGGTCTGAACAAGGAATTGTAAGTTAGAGTGGGTGAATTCAATGTCAATTCAGGTACAGAAAGAAAAATCAAGAGAGGGGAAGAGAGATTGTATTAATAGAGAAAAAAAAGAGACAGAAAGAAAAAGTAAAAATAAACTGTTTTAATTTTACATTTAAAAAAAATCTCAAACAACAATTAAAACCTGAAGAAATGAGACTCCACACTTGTAATAATTAATTTTCCGTGTCAGAGAGGTTGACGGGCAGCAATTAACACTTATTACATCGTTAAAAGGGCACCTAGACCGAACAAGCCTTAACTTTCTGTGGCGAGTTTAGTTCGTAGCCACAGTGCATGTACAGGAAATTCACGCCATTCAATGCATTTGAATGGGGAGTCGGACAGTGCGATGCCGTTTTCATGAAGCTAACAGCGGAGCGGCACATCTTGGACAGCAACTTTCGTATTTTCGCGTTAACTGCACATCTGCCCTTGCCTGAAGTTGCTGTGCGATTTGCGCATAAATACCGGTGAGCGCTGTTAGCCTCACCGTTATTTTGACAGCAAATTCTGGGCTATTACCTCTAGCTGTCTTCTCCAAAAAACAGCCAGCAAGAGGCGCCAAAACTCCGCTTGGACAGCTCCACTTCATATCTCAGAAATTCCTTCCATCCATTCTGCAGGGAAGCACTTCCCATATATATTGCTCCTGCACGCTCCTCACTTCCTGCCAGTACTTTCACCTTCTGAATTGGACGTAATCAGCAGACCACTGAAACGTTGCTTGTGCAGGTCACGGTACAATCATTACTCGTGGAATCTCTCAGTTCAGTTAGATTTACATCTGCCTATCAGGTGCTTCTATCGATGTTGCAGAAATCCATCATCACGTGATGTTTGAGACCCAGATTGAAAAGTGACCTTTGACAGAACCTGCTCTTCACCCCCAAATATTCATCCATTTCCTCCCCTCCCCTCTTTAAAGCTCCACTCATCCTGGAGTGGGGTCCCATAGATGCAGCCAACCCTCTGGTACCACAAAGAAGTCGCCAATCATCATTTTTGAGCTTTGAAAAAAGAAAGAACTTACATTTACAAAGCGAATTTCATGTCTTCAGGATGTCCCAAAGTGCTTTACAGCCAATTAAGTACTTTTTGAAGTGTAGTCACTGTTGTAATGCAGGGAAACATGGCCGCCAATTTGTACACATAGGGTTGGACTTTGCTAATGTGGAGCTTTTGGAGGCGGGACTCCCACTTGTCAGGTTTCAGTCCCACCTCCATCAACTTCTGGCCAACCCACGCTATTTTCCCTTGATTGACCTTGTAAATCCACCCAGTGGGTTTAGCAGGCCAATTAAGGGAAAGTCGGTTACAGAGAAGGTCAACGTATGACGTTTCATCTGTCAAAAATTTTTGACAGATGAATTGTCATCGTTTGACAGCTCTGTGAAGCTGTCAAACACTGACATTCTCTGTAGTTTGATGAGGTCTTGAATTCAAGACTCATCAAACATCTTTATTTAGCAGAAATTAGATGGTTGCTGCATTGGAGAATGCAACAGCCATCTGCCATCTCTGCCGCAGAGGTGCGAGACTCTCCGCATACACACCGACTGAAGCGTGCAGGAAGAAACAAAGGTAAGTAAACTTTTACTAACACTTTCCACTTACCTCACATACTCACCTCTCCACACTTGCACCCATTGACGTAAGAAAACTACTAGGCACTTGGTCTGAGTATTAAACAAGGCTTTAATCAACAGTTTTTCAACATGGAGATCTAGTTGTGTCCTTCCCTAGTTCCTGTTAAAGAATGTCCTGAGCAAGCTGGGCCCATGCCCGAGTATTTATACTCTCCCTGGACAGCGCCACCAGCAGGCCGCCCAGCATTATTTCATAAGTCATTTCCACATGAATGACAAGATTCATGTCACCCATCACTTACCTTCACAGCGCACTTTTGCACACCTCCAACCCCCGCAGACCCACTACTCACCTCGGTGACCCTGGCGGGGTTCAGAGCCTTTGGGAAGCCCGCACTTGTGTGGGTAAAATGGAGATAATCCTCTTATCTGCCTGTTTACTACCTGTTAACAGGCAGATAAGTGGCACTAATCCCTTTCCCGCCTCCAAGGAGATGGGATCCGGCACGTGACGGCTACCCACCTCCTGGCAAAATGGCACGGAAGCGGGTTGGGGGCGGGTTGGGCACCCGCCCCCAGATTCTGCCAATATCCCGGCAGTCCCGCCTCCATACCCGCCTCCCCCAGGGCTGGCAAGATTGCGCCCAAGGTCTCACAAACAGCAATGAGATAATGACTAGATAATCTGCTTTAGTGATGTTGGTTGAGGGATAAATATTGGCCAGGACGCTGGGGAGAACGCGCCTACATAAGAACATAAGAAATAGGAGCAGGAGTAGGCCATTTGGCACTTCGAGCCTGTTCTGCCATTCAATAAGATCATGGCTGATCTTCTACCTCAACTCCACCTTCCTGCACTAGTCCCGTATCCTTGATTCCCTTTGGATCCAAAAATCTATCGATCTCTGTCTTGAACACACTCAACGAATGAACATCCATAGTCCTCTGGGGTAGAGAATTCTGAAGATTCACAACCCTTTGAGTGAAGAAATTCCTCCTCATCTCAGTCCTAAATGGCCGACCCCTTACTCTGAGACTGTGACCCCTAGTTCTAGACTCTCCAGCCAGGGGAATCATCTTCCCAGCATCTACCCTATCAAGCCCCTTAAGAATTTTACATGTTTCAATGAGATCACCTCTCATTCTTCTAAACTCTAGGGAATATAGGCCGAGTCCACTCAATCTTTCCTCAAAGGACAATCCTCTCATCCCAGGAATCAGTCTGGTGAACCTTCATTGCGCTCCCTCTAAGGAAATTCCTTAGATAAGAGACCAAAGCTGCACACAGTACTCCAGCAGTGGCTCAGCTAGTAGCACTCTTGCCTCTGAGTCATGCAGGTTGTGGGTTCATAGTCCCACTCCATGAGACTTGACCACAAAAGTATAGGCTGACACTCAGTATTGCACTGTTGTTTGGATGAGATGTTAAACTGAGGCCCTGTCTGCTCTCTCAGGTAGATGAAAAAGTTACCGTAGCATTATTTTGAAGAGCAGGTGAGGTGTCCTGGCCAATTTTTATCCCTCAATCAACATCACTAAAATCAAATTATCTGTTCATTTCACATTGCTGTTTGTGGGACCTTGCTGTGCACTGCTCTTTTTGATATATATTAATGACCTAGACTTGGATATACAGGACATCATTTCAAAGTTTGCAGATGACACGAACCTCAGAAATATAGTAAACAATGAGGGGGATAGTAGCAGACTTCAGGAGGACTTAGACAGACTGATGGAATGGGCAGACAATTGGTGGATGAAATTTAATGCAGAAAAGTGATACATGTTAGTAGGAAGAATGAGGAAAGGCAATATAAACTAAATGATACAATTTTAAAGGGGTTGCAGGAACAGAGAGAACTGGAGATGTATGTACACAAATCTTTGAAGGTGGCAAAAAATAGAGAAGGCTGTTAAAAAAGCATATGGGATCCTTGGCTTTATTGGCTTTATTGGCATAGCAAAAAGTAGTAAGTTACAGTAAACCTTTATAAAGTACTGATTAGGCCTCAGCTGGAGTATTGTGTTAAATTCTGGCACCACACATCAAGGCCTTAGAGAGGGTGCAGAACAGATTTAATAGGGATGAGGGACTTCAGTTTTGTGGAGAGACTGGAGAAGCTGGGCTTGTTCTCCTTTGAGCAGAGAAGATTACGAGGAGATTTGATAGAGGTGTTCAAAATCATGAATGTTTTTGACAGAGTAAATAAGGAGAAACTGTTTTGTATGGCAGAAGGGTCGGTAACCAGAGGACACAGATTTAAGGTGATTGGCAAAAGAACCAGAGGCGACATGAGGAAACATTGTTTTACACGGCAAGTTGTTGTGATCTGGACTGCGCTACCTGAAACGGTGGTGGAAGCAGTTTCAATAGTAACATTCAATAGGGAATTGGATAAATACTTGAAGGGGAAAAAAATGGAGTGCTATGGAGAAAGAGCAGGGGGAGTGGGGCTAATTGGATAGCTCTTTCAAAGTGCCGACACAGGCCAAGTGGCCTCCTCTGTGTTGTATCATTCTATGATTCTATGAAACAGAAGAGGAAAAAGGACGACACAAGGGGGAAAAGGATAACATTTTTCTTTGAGGGAGTGTGTTGGAGTGATTTTTCTTTTGTTTATTAGCTTGTGATTTGTATGCGTGTAGATAAGCAATCTCCACTTCACTTTTGGCTCTCTCTCAAATTGTTTATTTTTTCCTCCTGCAGTTCTTATAATTGGGGCTGGAAATTTGAACATCAGCACAGGCATCTTATGATGAGTTTCAGGTTTTCCCTCAGTCTTTTTCATTTTCATCTGGATACTATTGCACCAGCATCAAGATTGAACTTTGCTCTAAATTACACCCTCTCTTTGATCTCGCTGATACTTGTCCAAGTTCTCCGTCATCGGGGCCAGAGTGACTGAGCACTTGGACAAGAATAAGCTGATTAAAGTGAGTCAGCATGGATTTGTGAAGGGTAGGTCCAGTCTAACTAATCTATTTCAATTTTTGAGATGATCGCTAGCATGGTGGATAGGGGAGTGTCTATGGATGGTGGCTACATGGACTTCCAGAAGGCATATGATAAGGTTCCACACAAAAGAATGAAAGCGCACGGAATTGGAAGTAACATTGTGACATGGGTCAGTAATCAGTTGGGAGGTAGGAGACAGTGAGTAGGGCTAAAGGGTTTGTTCTCTAATAGGTGGGATATAACAAGTGGTGTTCCCCAGGGATCTGTACTGGGGCCTCAGCTTTTCACCATATATATTAATGACTTGGATGAAGCAATAAAAAGTTGTGTATTCAAATTTGCAGATTACACCAAATTAGGAGGCACAGTAAGTTGTGTGGATGGGAGCAGGAAGTTACAAAGGGACATAGATAGACTAAGTGAATGGGCAAAACTTTGGCACATGGAGTTCAATGTAGGGAAGTGAGACATCATTCACTTTGGATCTGAGAAAGTCAAATCGGAATATTTTCTTAATGGTGAGAGTCCAGGAGCTGTGGAGGAGCAAAGGGATTCAGGTGTTAATGTACCTAAATCATAAAAAGCTAGTGCACAGGCACAGCAGGTAATGAAAAAGGCTAATAGCTTAGAAGCATAGAAGATAGGAGCAGGTGTCGGCCATTTGGCTCCTCGAGCCTGCTCCGCCATTTAATGAGATCATGGCTGATCATCCAAATTCAGTACCCTGTCCCTGCTTTCTCCCCATATCCCTTGATCCCTTTAGCCTTAAGAAATATATCTATCTCCTTCTTGAATATATTTAATGAATTGGCCTCAACTGCCTTCTGTGGTAGAGAATTCCACAGGTTCACCACTCTCTGGGTGAAGAAATTCCTCCTCATCTCAGTCCTAAATGGCTTACCCCTTATCCTTAGACTGTGACCTCTGGTTCTGGACTCCCCCGCCATCGGGAACATCCTTCCTGCATCTAGTCTGTCTAGTCCTGTTAGAATTTTATAAGTTTCAAAGAGATCCCCTCTCATTCTTCTAAACTCTAGCGAATACAAGCCCAATCAACCCAATCTCTCTTTATACGTCATTCCAGCCATCCCAGGTATCAGTCTGGTAAATCTTCGCTGCACTCCCTCCATGGCAAGAACATCCTTCCTCAGATAAGGCGACCAAAACTGCACACAATACTCAAGGTGTGGTCTCACCAAGGCCCTGTACCACTGCAGCAAGACATCCTTGCTCCTGTACTCGAATCCTCTCGCTATGAAGGCCAACATACCATTTGCCTTCTTAACCGCCTGCTGCACCTGCATGCTTACCTTCAGCGACTGGTGCACAAGGACTCCCAGGTCTCGTTGCACTTCCCCTTTTCCCAATCTATTGCCGTTCAGATAATAATCTGTCTTCCTGTTTTGGAATGTTGGCCTTTATCTCAATAGGTTGGGATTCAAAAGTGAGGAAGTGATGCTTCCGTTGATCAGACCCCATCTGGAGTACTGCGCCAGTTCTGGGCACGGAAGCTCGGGGAAGATATATTGGCCTTGAAGGGGTAAAGCTCAGATTAACCAGAATGATACCAGGGCGTAAAGGGTTAAATCATGTAGACAGGTTGCATAAACTTGGTTTGCATTCTGTAGAGTTTAGAAGGTTGAGGGGTGATCTAATCGAGGTGTTTAAAATGATAAAAGGATTTGATAAGGTAGATACAGGGGAACTATTTCCTCTGGTGAGGTAATCTAGAACAAAAGGGTATAACCTTAAAATTAGAGCTAGGCCATTGAGGAGTGAAATTAGGAAGCACTTTTTCCACACAAAGGTTGTTGGAAATCTGGAACTCTCTCCCCCAAAAAGGCTGTGGATGCTGGGGGACAATTGAAATTTTCAAGACTGAGATCGATAGATTTCTGTTAGGTAAGGGTAGCGAGGGATATGGAACCAAGGCGGGTAAATAGAGACGAGGTACAAATCAGCCGTAATCTAACTGAATGGTGGAATAGGCTTGAGGGGCTGAATGGCCTACTCATGCACTGTGATGTCTCAATGCTCGTTGGTAATGTAACAACATGAGGCTGTTCCGCACATCGTCGTCTAACAATTTTCCAATTCGATCTGCTTGGTCTCAGAAATCCAAATACCATATAAGCCCCATCAAGGAAGATACAAATGGCTTAATAAGCTTGTCAGTATAATGGCATAAAAGGAAGCAAGTCCCAGGATTGGTACCTGGCCTCTGCTGAGTCATTTGATCTGAGGCAGGGTGAAGGTAGGGTGGTACAATTGGCCACAAAACCCCTAGTGTAGGGGTATGACAAACCCATTGAATTACTTCTTCTGATATATATCCTGAAACCAGTGCTAAGAAGTATATGTTTGTGGATGTCGAACAACAACAGGATTGGACCTTGGTTGTGATGTCCCTCATGATGGAATGGCCAGTCAACATTCACTGGACGTAAAAGATCCCACGGCACTGTTTTGAAGAAGAGCAGGGGAGTAGGGCTCATTTGGATTGGGGGGTAATATATTAGCATGGACTGAGGATTGGTTAATGGACAGAAAACAGAGAGTAGGAATAAACAGGTCATTTTTGGGTTGGCAGGCTGTAACTAGTGGGGTACTGCAAGGATCAGTGCTTGGGACTCAGCTATTTACAATCTATATCCATGAGGGGAGTGAGTGTATTGTATCCAAGTTTGCTGACGATGCAAATTAGGTGGGAAAGTAAGCTGTGAGGAGGACACAAAGAGCCTGCAAAGGAATATAGACAGGTTAAGTGAGTGGGCAAGAACATGGCAGATGGAATATAAAATGGAGAAGTGTTTATATAGGATATACAGCACAAAAACAGGCCATTCGGCCAAACCAGGCCTTGCCGGTGAAGTTATACACTTTGGTAGGAAAAATAGAAAAGCAGAATATTTTTCAAGTGGTGAGAGACTGGGAAATGTTGGTATTTAGAGGGGCCTAGGTGTCCTTCTATACGAATCAGAGAAAGGTAACATGCATGTACAGCAAGCAATTGGGAAAGTAAATGGTATGTTAGCCTTTATTACAAAAGGATTGGAGTATAAGAAGTCTTACTACAATTATATACGGCCATGGTGAGACCACACCTGAAAGAAAGAAAGACTTGCATTTATATAGCGCCTTTCACGACCTCAGGACGTCCCAAAGTGTTTTACAGCCAATGAAGTACTTTTTGAAGTGTAGTCACTGTTGTAATGTAGGAAATGCAGCAGCCCATTTGCGCACAGCAAGGTCCCACAAACAGCAATGAGATAAATGACCAGATAATTTGGGTTTTTTTGCAACGTTGGTTGAAGGATAAATATTGTCCAGCACTTCCCTGCTTTTCTTCAAAATTATGCCATGGGATATTTTACGTCCACCTGAGATGGCAGACCTTGGTTTAACGTCTCATCTGAAAGACAGCACCTCTGACAGTGCAGCGCTCCCTCAGTACTGCACTGGAGGATCAGCCTGGATTATGTGCTCAAGTCTCTGGAGTGGGGCTTGAACCCATGACCTTCTGACTCAGGTGAGAGTGCTACCACTGAGCCACAGCTGACACCTAATTTACAACAACAACAACTTGCATTTACATAGCGCCTTTAACGTAGGAAAACTTCCCAAGGCGCTTCACAGAAGCGTAATCAGACACAATTTGACACCGAGCCACATAAGGAGATATTAGGACAGATGACCAAAAGATTGGTCAAAGAGGTAAATTTTAAGGAGTGTCTTAAAGGAGGAGAGAGAGGTAGAGAGGAGGAGTGGATTAGGGAGGGAGTTCCAGAGCTTAGGGCCTTGGCAGCTGAAAGCACGGCCACCAATGCAGGAGCCCAGTATTGGTCACATCTAAGTATATGTGGCTATTAAGAGTATGCTGCATGGTCATACTGAATACACTACAGCTACTTAAAAGTATATCGCTCTCTTTCTAGGAAAAGTTGCCGTTCAAAAATTCAGAGTTGTGGCAAAAACAGGTGGTGGCAATAAAGAAAAGGAAATCTTCAGTCCCAAGGAGAATTCATACCATTGGCATCAAGTCCAACAGCAGAATTATGAAAGGAGAACTTAAAGGTTCTGGCTAGTCTTGTGAAGTAACATGCCATATCCTTTGATGCAAAAGTAATCATTAACTAAATTCATACAGTAACCGCACTTTTACTGTAAACAGCATGTTATTACAATGATGCATAAAAATGCCTAACATTAGCGTCACTATAATACCCTGCCCAGTTTTATGGTTAGTGTGGATTAATTTGTGGAAGAGCAGGAACAGCAGTACCATAAGTCACTATCCTCCAGCCCTGAGCAACTCCTGCAGCGATGTGCAACAGCCACAACCATCTTCCTTTGTGCCAGTTGTGACTCCAGATATTGGAGAGTTTTCCACCTAATCCCAATTGCCTTCAGTTTTACTAGGGCTCCTTGGTGCTACACTCAAGTCAAATGCTGCCTTGACGTCAAGGGCAGTCACTCTCACCTCACCTCTGGAATTCAGCTTATGTCCATGTTTGGGTCAAGGCTGTAATGAGATCTGGAGCTAATTGTTCCTGGCGGAACCCAAACTGAGCATCGGTAAGCAGGTTATTGGTGACTAAATGCTGCTTGATAGCAGTGTTGATGATTCCTTCCATCAATTAGCTGATGATTGAGAGTAGGCACAAATATTGGTAATTGCCTGAGTTGAATTTGACCAGCTTTTTGTAGCCAAAATATATTTGGATAATTTACCACATCGTCGGGTAGCTGCCAGTATTGCAGTTATACTGGAACAACTTGGTTAGAGGATGCCTAGTACTAGAGCACAGGTCTTCAGCACTACAGCCGGGATGTTGTCGGGGCCATAGCCTTTAATGTGTCCAGTGCATTCAGCCATTTCTTGATGTCATGTGGAGTGAATCAAATTGGCTAAAGACTGATCTGTGATGCATACTTTGGGTCAGTCTTTACGAAGGAAGACACAAAAAACCTCCCTGGGATATCGGGAAAAATAGGGACATTGGCAAAGGAGGAACTGACGCAAATCAATATCTCTAAGGATATGGTGTTAAGGAAGCTAAAGGGATTGAAGGCGGACAAATCCCCAGGGCCTGATAACATGCATCCTAGGGTACTGAAGGAGGTGGCCCTAGAGATAGCGGATGCACTAAGCATGATTTTTCAGAATTCATTAGACTCGGGAACAGTGCCCATGGATTGGAGGGTAGCTAACGTTACCCCACTATTCAAAAAGGGGGGTAGGGAAAAAGCAGGTAATTACAGACCTGTAAGCCTTACATCAGTTGTGGGCAAAATGCTGGAGTCCATCATTAAGGATGAAATAGCCGAGCACTTAGCAAATGGGGACAGGATAGGACAGAGTCAACATGGATTTACAAAGGGTAAATCGTGCTTGACTAATCTATTGGAATTTTTTGAGGGAGTAACTGGTAAAATAGATGGGGGAGAGCCAGTAGATGTGGTGTACCTGGACTTCCAAAAGGCCTTCGATAAGGTCCCACATAAAAGATTAGCATGGAAAATTGAAGCTCATGGGATAAAGGGGAAAGTATTGACGTGGATAGAGAACTGGCTGTCAGATAGAAAACAGAGAGTTGGAATAAACGGCTCATTTTCTGAATGGCAGGCAGTAACAAGTGGGGTACCACAGGGATCTGTCCTGGGTCCCCAGCTGTTCACAATTTATATTAATGACCTGGATCAGGGAGTCGAATGCAGCATTTCCAAATTTGCAGACGACACTAAACTAGGAGGGGGGGTGGGCTCAGAGGAGGAGACCAGGAAGCTCCAGAGCGATTTGGACAGACTGGGTGATTGGGCGGATAAATGGCAGATGCACTATAATGTGGACAAGTGCGAAGTTATCCACCTTGGGTGCAGGAACGGGAGGGCAAATTATTATTTAAATGGCAATAAATTGGGAGAGGGGGAAGTACAGAGAGACCTGGGTGTTCTTGTACACCAGTCACTGAAGGCGAGCATGCAGGTGCAACAGGCGGTCAAGAAGGCAAACGGTATGCTGGCCTTCATAGCAAAAGGGTTGGAATACAGGAACAGGGATACCTTGCTGCAGCTGTACAGGGCACTGGTGAGACCACACCTCGAGTACTGTGTACAGTTTTGGTCGCCTCATCTGAGGAAAGATGTTCTTGCCATGGAGGGGGTGCAGCGGCGATTCACCAGGCTGATACCAGGAATGGCGGGATTGACCTATGAGGAGAGACTATGTAGTTTAGGGATGTACACACTGGAGTTTAGAAGATTGAGAGGGGACCTCATAGAAGTGTATAAAATTCTGACAGGTCTAGACAGATTAGATGCAGAAGGAATGTTTCCCTTGGCGGGTGAGAACAGAACTAGAGGACATAATTTAAGGATAAGGGCTAAACCATTTAGGACAGAAATGAGGGGGAATTTCTTCACTCAGAGAGTGGTGAACCTGTGGAACTCATTGCCACAGAGGGCAGTGTACGCCAGCTCATTAAATATATTTAAGAGGGAATTAGATATATTTCTACAGGCAAAAGGGGTTAAGGGTTACGGAGAGAAGGCGGGGACGGGATACTGAATTGAAGGATCAGCCATGATCTCATTAAATGGCGGAGCAGGCTCGAAGGGCCGGATGGCCTACTCCTGCTCCTATCTTCTATGTATCTATGTATCTATGTGATGGCGGGGCCCTTAGGAGGAGGCCAAGAAGGACTATCTGCTTGGTACTTCTGGCTGAGGACGGTTGCAAACACTTTAGCCTTGACTTTTACACGCGCTTGCTAGGCTCCGTCATCATTGAAGATGGGGATATTCATTGAGCCTCCTTCTCCTGTTAGTTGCTTAATTGTCCACCATCATTTACAATTGGATGTGGCAGGACTGCAGAGCTTTGACCTGACCCATTGGTTGTGGGATCGCTTAGCTCTGTCTATAATATGCTGCTTCCGCTGTTTAGCATGCATGTAGTCCTAGCTTCACCATGTTGGCAACTCTTTTCATGTATACCTGGTGCTACACCTTATGCTCTGCTACATTCATTGAACCAGGGTTGGTCATCTAGCTTGATGGTGATGGAGGAGTAAGGAATATGCCGGGCCATGAGTTACAGATTGTGGTCATATACAATTCTGCTGCTGCTGATGGCCCACAGCACCTCATGGATGCCCAATTTTGATCTGTTAGATTTGTTCTTAGTCTAGCTGACTTAACACGGTGATGGTGCCAAACAACATGATGGAGGGCATCTTCAATGTGAAGATGAGACTTGGTCTCCACAAGGATTATGCAGTGGTTACACCTATCAATGCTGTCATGGACACATGCATCTGCCACAGGTAGATTGGTGACAACGAGGTCAACTAGGTTATTCCCTCATGTCGGTTCTCTCACCACCTGCTGCAAGCCCAGCCTGGCAGTTATGTCCTTCAGGACTCAGCCAGCTCGGTCAGTGGTGGTACTACCGAGACAGAGTCTTGGTAATGGACTTTGAATTCCCCCCAGCCAAATCACATACTACCCTTGCTACCCTCAGTGTTTCCTCTAAGTGGTATTCAACATGGAGGAGAACTGATTGATCAGCTGAGGGACGGCGGTAGGTGGTAATCAGCAGGGAGTTTCCTTTCCATAATATAATAGCATAATACTGCGGATGCTGGAAATCTGAAATAACAAAAGAAAATGCTGGGAACACTCAGCAGGTCAGGCAGCATCCGTGGAGAGAGAAACAGAGTTAACATTTCAGATCTGTGGCCCTTTGTCAGAACTGGAAAAAGTTAGAGATGTAACAGATTTTAAGCAGGTGCAGAGGCAGGGAAAGGGGGGAGGGGAGGAAAGAACAAAAGGGATGGTTTGTGATAGGGTGGAAGGCAGGAGAGATTAAATGTTGCAAATGGGGATGGCAGAATCATCAACAGCTGTCTCCTGAAAAAATAGGGGCAGAGGTTATAGTCTGAAATTGTTGAACTCAATGTTGAGTCCAGAAGGCTGTAAAGTGCCTAATAGAAAGATGAGGTGTAAGAGGCCGAGGACAGAGAGGTCAGAGTGGGAGTGGAGCAGAGAATTAAAGTGACAGGCGACCGGAAGCTCGGGTTCACCCTTACGGACTGAGCGGAGGTGTTCCGCAAAGTGGTCACCCAATCTGCGTTTGGTCTCCCCAAAGTTTCCTTCCCATGTTTGACCTGAGACCATGAGACTTCGTGGGGTCCGGAGTCAATGTTGAGGACTCCAAGTCCACTCCCTGCTGATTGTATACCACTGTGCCACCACCTCTGTTGGGTCTGTCCTGCTGGTGAGACAGGAAATACCCAGGAATGGTGATGGAGGAGTCTGGGAATTTGACTGATAGATATGATTCAGTGACTATGACACAACCTTCTGACTCAGAGGCAAGGGCCCTACCACTGAGCTATGGCTGACATCTGACAACCTCAATTGCAGTTACACACATGATCTATTGCTGTTACACATGGTACTATTGCTGTCAGAAATTTGCTTTAAGCATAAATTCAGAACTTGCAATGAAAATGGTGCAACCGTGGGTCACTGGGAATCTGTGCTATTGAACGTCCGTTTTACACATTCGTTGGTTTTATGAATCATGGGATTTCTGTGCCTATGAGCCTTTTTGTAACATTCACAGTTTGATTTTTTTTTACATTTTTTTATGTGCGCCTTTGGGGGGAAAAATTCAGTTGGTTGAGCCTCCCGTTAGCGCCTTAAGAGGGCGCTAATGGGGCGCAAAGCAACTAGTGCCCGGGCGCGGCGATGGTTGCGCCGCTCGCGAAATTAACTAGACATTTTGCGGCGGCGCTAAACACTACCGCCACGATCTCCTGCGCCGGCAGATCGTGACGTCAGTCGAGTGCGCAACGCCCCGGTAGCGCCCCGGAGCGGATATTGAGTGGCGCCCCCTGCCTTACCGCCTGCCGCTAGGAACGACAGGTTGAGGGGAGCGTTTTGCAGTCAGGAAGGGACTGGGGGAGCGCTATTTAAAGGCGACCCTTCCTGCCTTTTTTTGTTGGTGACATTTTTGAACCACGCATTCTGAGAGAGAGAGAGAGACTTCTGGAGAGATTCAACGCAGTGTGAAGGTGTTTTGGGTACTGAGCAGCACTTTGCAGGGTCATTTTGATTTGCCCTTCCTTGTATCGATTTAGAAGAGACCATGGGGGTTGCACTCTGAGCTCTTTCCCTGATTCTCTCCGTTGTTCTTTCCAGCAGATTTGATGTACAGGTCTCTCCTGGCTGAGATTCAAGGCTGCAATGAGCAGGATGTGGATGGAAAGCAAGATCAACCCTTCCCTTTAAGAACTGGCCGGCGCCATTGTGTCTGTGTTCCATTGCTGACTGACATCACATGAGCTTCGCCAGCGCTCTGAGTTAGCGCCTCGCTCCTCAGCCTTTGCGCCTTAAGCCAGATGTGTAGCGCCTGATTTAGCGCTCGAATCACCTCCGGGGCGATAAAAGTCAAGTTTGCAGTCGGAGGTGATAATTAGCACCAGGCGCTAATCTTTGCACCGGCCGATAATTGCGCCCCAAACGGGGCGAAACTGAATTTTTCCCCCTTGGTTTCTTATCAAGCCCAGTTTTTTTCTCTCTCTGATATGTGGATATCAGTTATGTGAAGTGACTAGAGAAGCTGGGATTGTTCTCCTTAGAGCCGAGAATGCTCAGGGGAGATTTAATAGAGGTGTTCATAATTATAAGGATTTTTGATAGAGTAAATAAGGAGAAACTGTTTCCAATGATAGGTGGGTCAGTAACCAAGGGATACAGATTTAGGGTAAGTGGCAAAAGAACCAGAGGGGAGATGAGGAGAAATTTTTTTACACAGCGAGTTGTTATTATCTGGGATGCACTGCCTGAAAGGTTCAATAATAACTTTCAAAAGGGAATTGGATAAATATATGAAAAGGAAAAAGCTGCAGGACTACGGGGCAGTGGGAGAAATTGGAGAGCTCTTTCAAAGAGCCGGCACAGGCACGTTAGGCTGAATGGCCTCCTTCTGTGCTGTAGGATTCTGTGATCCTATATGACATGACTTTAACAGATGCACATGGGAAAATAACCATAAAAAATTAAGTCAATAGCAAAATACTGCAGATGCTGGAAATCTGAAATAGCGACAGAAAATGCTGGAAGCGCTCAGCAGGCCAGGCAGCATCTGTTTCTCTCTCCACGGATGCTGCCTGGCCTGCTGAGTGCTTCCAGCATTTTCTGTTGTTATTTTATAAAAAAAATAAGTGTCAGAACGTGAAAGTTGAGGTATCATATTTTTCACATACTAATTGCATTCCAAGCAGTTCATTCTTTTACAAAGGCATGTAAAATGATCTATCACAATTGATTAAAATAGCTTTCAGCCATTAGGATATGATTACCCACTGGCAGACTATTAGCAAGGGATTACATTTCAACAAAAAACCTTTCCCTCGGCAGAGATTTAAAAAGGGAAAAACTAACATCTGTCTTTAAGAAGTTGAGAGGAAGAGATGATGCAGATTTGGTTATTAGGTTATTTGCTTCAAAGAAGAAAGATCTTATTTTCTATCGCGCCTTTCACAACCTCAGGATGTCCCAAGGCGCTTTACAGCCAATGAAGTACTTTTGAAGTGTAGTCACAAACAGAACTGTGAAAAATGACCCACTTATCTGTTTTGGATGTTGGTTGAGGGATAAATATTGGCCAGCACACCAGGAAGAACTCCCCTGCTCTTCTTCGAAATAGTGCCATGGAATGTTCTACATTTAAATGAGAGGGTAGGTGGAGCCTCGGTTTAACGTCTTATCCAAAAGACAGTACCTCTGACAGTGCAGCGCATCCTCAGTACTGCACTGAAATGTTAGCCTGGATTATGTGCTCAAGTCTCTGGACTGGGACTTGAGCCCACAACCTTCTAACTCAGAGTGCTACCCACTGAGCTACGGCTGACACCTAATGGGACGGGAGGTACGAAGGATAAATATGGAGCCAGCTCAATGGCTGGAATGGTCTACTCTTGTTCCTGCATATAGACTGAAATAATTAAATACCAGAAGATAAACGTTCCTTTTCCTATTCTGCTGAGGCCAATTTAACAAAGAAGGAGGGTGGGAAGGGAAGGGGATGGAGAGGCACTCTGGAATTTTGCTTGATTACTTTTGTTGATCATGAGCCATTTGTGCAAAACATTCTCTTAAGAGGTTAAACAGGTGGGGCAGAGTCCATTGTAGGGCATTTAGTGCATGCCGTTTGCTGGTTAGGTCGTATGACCACTTCTCCTTCCATGCCTCATGTTCTTAATGTGCAATTAAGCAGCTCGGTACAGGTTGCTACTGTAATTGAACCTTTGAACCTGAGAGGTCTATATTTCAGTTCATGAAGCAGATATTCTCTTGTGTGCACTGTGCAAAGTAATGTGACAAAAAATAATGAGACGCATTTAACTGCATTGGTACTAAGCAAGCATGACTTGCATCAGATTGGAATTAGACCTGTTTTTACGAGTCTCATTTATTTTATCTGTATTCTTCTCTAAAACTCCCTATTGATGCACATTCATGCAGATAAGATTACAATCTCATTCCTCCAATTCATTGCCCCAAGGGTAGATTTTTTTGTCTCATCTATTCAAAGTCAATGGGTGGAAAATCATGTTAACGAAAGGAACTATCTATTGGATCATCCATGCGTAATGACAGTTAATCTTCCCATTGTGACAACACATAAACAGGAGCTGCCTTTTGGCCCAACTGGTCTATGCCAGCCTCCTCCCACATTATTTCATCGAACCCTATCAGAATATTCTTCTATTCCTTTCGCCCTCATGTACTTACCTAGCTTCCCCTTAAATGCATCTATGCTATTTGCCTCAACTCCTCCATGTTGCAGCAAGTTCCACATTCTAACCAGTCTTGGGGTAAAGGTGTTTCTCCTGAATTCCTTATTGGATTTATTAGTGACTATCTTATATTTATGACCCCTAGTGCTGGACTCCCTCACAAGTGGAAATATTTTCTCTATGTCTACCCTATCAAACCCCTTCATAATTTTAAAGACCTCGATCAGGTCACCCTTCAGCCTTCTCCTTTCTAGGGAAAAGAGCCCCAGCCTGTTCAGTCTTTCCTGATAGTTATAACCTCAGTTCTGGTATCATCCTTGTAAATCTTTTTGCGCCTTTGCCAGGGCTTCTCTTTCTTTCTTGTAATATAGAGACCAGAACTGTGCACAGACTACCTAAAAAGGGAGTGTTTTACCAACCCAAGCGCACGTCGCCTACCACCTAGAAGGTCAAGGGCAGCAACTCCAACTCACACACAGCATCCTGACTTGAACATATATCGCCATTCTTTCATCATCGCTGGGTCAAAATCCTGGAACTCCCTACCTAACAACACTATGGGAGTACCTTCACCACATGGACTGCAGTGGTTCAAGAAGGTGGTGGTGAGCAATTAGGGATGGGCAATAAATGCTGGCCTTGCCAGCGATGCCCACATCCCATGAATGAATAAATTAAAAATAAACAGGAACTCAAAAGGACTATCCCTGTCTTTCCTAAACTACGTCATGTTCATTCTAAACATTCAAGCCCCCAAACCCTTAAAGAGCTCATCCAAAACTCAGCTGCCTGTATCCTATCTCGCACCAAGTTCCATTCATCTATCATCCCCTGTGCTCGCTGACCTACGTTGACTACAAGTCCGGCAACGTCTCAATTTTAAAATTCTCATCCTTGTTTTCAAATCCCTCCTGGCTTCATGCCTCCCTTTTTCTGTAACCTCCTCCAGCCCTAAAACCCTCCGAGATCTCTGCGCTCCTCCAATTCTGACCTCTTGCACATCCCCAATTTTCTTTGCTTCACTATTGGCGGCCGTGCCTTCAGCTGCCTGGGCCCTAAGCTCTGGAATTCCCTCCCTAAACCTCTCTGCCTCACTACCTATCTCTCCACCTTTAAGAAACTCCTTAAAACCTACCTCTCACCTGTCCTAACTTCCCATTATGTGGCTTGGTGTCAAATTATGTCTGCTAACACTCTTGTAAAGCGCCTTGGGACGTTTTACTATGTTAAAGGCGCTATGTAAATGCCAAGCTGTTGTTGTTGTTAAGAGTAGATTTGCCAACCCTCCCCGGGATCGTCCGGGAGTCTCTCACAATTGAGGGATGCTCTCCCGGGAGTAAAGCGAGACTTTGCGCCCCACTGCGCCTTAGAAAAACTCGAGATGGGAGAAAACCCAGGAAATATTGTCAGAAAGACGGTAAAATGCCGCCAAAAACCGAGAGGGCAGGGAAGACCCTTTACAGGGGAGCGGGGATTTGAATTTAAAGTTGAAAATGTAACCTTCGGCCCTGCAGCATTCCAATTCTCCCCACAAGTTAAATTACCCACGCGGAGTCCTGAAAAGGTGATTGGGTCAGGTCGGTCACATAGGAACATAAGAACAGGAGTAGGCCATTTAGCCCCTCGAGCCTTCTCCGCCATTCAATGAGATTCAATGGCTGATCCGCGATCTAAACCAATGTGCCCGCCTTTGCCGCATATCATTAATAACTTTGGTTAACAAAAATCTAGCAATCTCAGATTTAAAATTAACAAGTAACCTAGCACCAACTGCCGTTTGCGGAAGAGAGTTCCACGCTTCTACCACCCTTTGCGTGTAGAAGAGTTTCCTAACTTAACGCCTGAAAGGCCTGGCTCTAATTTTTAGGCTATGTCCCCTGGCCCTAGACTTCCCTACGATGCTGGCAATCGATTGACAGGAAGGGGGCTGGGCCAGGATAACAGACAAAGGCAAAGGGCGCCTGCAGTAAGAAGTGATGGGAAATACAGGTAAGGTGAGGGAAAAAAATTAGGGAATGTGAGGGGAAAAACAGGGACTATGAGAGAAACACGGGGAATCCGAGGGTAAAAGGATTTGAAACGTAAAATTACATAGAATTTACAGCACAGAAACAGGCCATTCGGCCCAACTGGTCTGTGCCGCTGTTTATGCTTCACATGAGCCTCCTCCCACCCTACTTCATCTCACCCTATCAGCAGATCCTTCTATTCCTTTCTCCATCATGTACTTATATAGCTTTTCCTTAAATGCATCTATGCTATTCTAAGTGTGGTCTGTAGAAAGTTAACATAACCTCTCTGCTTTTCAATTATATTCCTCTAGAAATTAACCCCAGTGCTTTGTTTGCATTTTTCTATGGCTTTCTTAACCTACGTTGCTTCTTTTAATTATTTGTAAAAGAATCTGTTAAAGAAACTACCCAGACTTGCTTCAATTTATAAATTATTTTTGCAATTCATCTCACTGAAATCCTTCTACTCTACAAAACAAATAGATTGAAAAATGTTCTTCAGCCCTTGTTGATACTAAGACACTCAACCATGGTAAATGCAATAACATTTGCAAACAGCAGGCAAATGGCACGTGATCAAATGTCACGTGATCGAATTCCCGTGATCAAATACCACCGGATTAAAAATCACATGATCAAACCTCCAGGAATACATCCAACCGGAGTTGGCAACCCTACTTAAGAGCCAGCCATAATTGAAGCTCTTTCTTCAGGCCCACAGCAATCTGCGTTCTTTACATTCCATGCAAATCCCTTTTCCCCCAGTATACAGTTCAGATCCGTACACTTGTAGCCCCTCCTCTAACCAAAGAAACATAGGAGTGGGTGGCGAGTGGGGAACTGGAACACCGTTGTCGTGGTAACCCAAACATAAAACATAAAGCCATTACCAATGACTTATTAAGTCCAAAGATTTGCTTGTTGATTTCTACATTGCAACAGTGACTACACTTCAAAAGTACTTCATTGGCTGTAAAGCGCTTTGGGACATCATGAGGCCATGAAAGGCACTGTAGAAATGTAAGGTCTTTCTTTCGAGATTGACCCTTCCTATTTAGACAAACAAAGTTCAACTGACAAGAGTAAATCAAGGTAAAGACCAGGGGGGGGGGGAGAAATTCATGAAATCCCCGTTTCGGGCGCTAACTTTTAAAAGTTGAAAAAATTAGCACCAGGCGCTAATGTCTTTCAACTTTTAAAAAATTCGGTTTTGCGCTCCAGGAAGGAAGTGGAGCACTAAATCAAGCTCTCTACTTCATTCCTGGAGCGCAACAGGCAGCAGACGGGGTGGTGGGTGAGCAGCGCTGCACACTGGGCCATGCAGCGCTGCCGCGTTGTAAGGCTTCTTCCCTCCCTTAAAGGGAAGGGCCATTGCTGCAGGCTCTGCAAGGGAAAGCAGCTTATCTGGTCCCCGACGGCAGCTGCAATCTGGCCCGATCAGCCCGATGCACTGCAGCAGAGTGCCAGGCTGATTGAGCGCTGGGGAAAAAAAAAAAGCAAAAAAAAAAAGAGACGGAGCATTTCAGTACTTTGTTTCCTACCTCGGCCACCTCGCCTTTAAGCATCGCCCCCGAAGCGCCCGGCCTCCCGATGAACGCCTCCTGCAGCTGCCGGTGTTTTCGCCCGGCGATGCTGCAAGGGGTGGAACCGAAGTTCGGGTCTGGGGCGCTACCGGGGTGATGCGTACGGCGATGACGTCATGAACTCTGAGCGAAGGAGATCGGGGCGCAACGCCATACCACTGCCACAAACCTCCCATCAAATTTAGCAGGAGGCGATATTCTCGCCGCGCCCGGGTGATAAGTGGTTAGCGCCTCGTTATCGCCCCCCGGAGGCCCTAACGGGAGGCGCTAACCAGCCGAATTCTGACGCTTTAAAAGTTCTCTTCACAGCAAAATTATTTTTGATGGGACAAATCCCATTTGCTCTCATCGACTGTATTTCAATACTGAAAAATAACTTCAAAATGGTGAATGGGGAATGTTTTATTTCAAATGTTTAGGAACTTTGGAATGTCTGGCAGAGTCTGCAGTCCACCTGGCTGGTCTCAAAAAACAATCCATTCCGACAGGCCACACTCACAATTACCTACTCAATTCTTCCTTGGATCTTCCCACACCCGGTGTCTCCACTTGCACCCTGAACAGCCCATTCCAGGAGTTCACCCTCCTCTGCGTCAAGCAGTTCAATCTAAATTGACCCTTAGTGTTAGGGGGGGGATTAAATACGTGGGGTTACGGGGATAGGGTGGGACATGTGTCGGTGCAGGCTCGATGGGGATTCTGTGTGAGAAAGCAGGGACAGGGTACTGGATTTGGATGATCAGCCATGATCGTATTGAATGGTGGAGCAGGCTCGACGGGCCGAATGGCCTACTCCTGCTCCTAGTTTCTATGTTTCTATGTTTCTAAACTGTGTGCACTCTTTTCCTCTTACAACCATGAGCCCATGTCTGTTGGTTCTACAGTTTGTGGCAATCTTGATCATATTTCCAGGGTTCAGTTTATCCATTCCCTTTAAGGATCTTGAATACTTGAATAATATCTTCCTTGAATCTTCTCTTCTTCAGGGTAAATACTCCCAGTCTCTTCACCTCTCCTCAGAGCTCAGATATCTTAAGTGAGGTATGTTTTTTTCAAAATAGGTTGACGCTCTTTCTCCTCACGTTGGTTATTTGGGTTCGCTTTATGATTAATTAGGAAATACAAACAAGATGCTAACATAAACCTCTGATATCCTATTATAGTGACTGGGTAAGAAACTCATGGAGCTTGAACAGCACAAAATGTTTTGGCTCATGCCATGGACAAGTTATGGGCAAACACCAGAAGTATCTCATTACCGATCAACAGCTGGAAACGGTTGCCAGGAACATCAGGACACTGGACCATTTAAGAAACAGCTGAACATTGTAATGGGAAGAGGGCAAGGGTTGATATTCTGGAAGGATGAGCTCAATGTGAGCTTGTGAGGTGGAAGTGTGGCTCCTTTAGAAGTTGTAGCAGGTTTCCAAGAATAGTTGACATTTCAAAGGTTTTTTTTTAATCAAGTCACAGATACTTGTAGAGTTTATTCACTTTGCCAAACAACAAGCCAGGAAGCATAATATTAGTCTGATTTTAGTACACAAATTTATACTCCCACCCTTGCTACAACAAATAATTTTTGTGCATTTGATTCTTCTTCATTTCTCTGTCTCCATACTGTCCTCATACAACCAGGACAACATGGGTTACGTACAATATAACTCATATTACGATAAACTGTATCATTTAAAATAATGAAGCAAGTTATGGTGAACCTATAAGGTTAGTCAGAAAGGTGATAACAGCAACTTTATAGACTTCAGTTTGCAAAATGCCTTTGTGGCAAAAATTCATGAACTATTCTTATCAGAGAAATGTGAGAAGTCGCACAACACCAGGTTATAGTCCAACAGTTTTATTTGAAATCACAAGCTTTCGGAGCGCTGTTCCTTCGTCAGGTGAAGTGAAGAGATAAAACTGTTGGACTATAACCTGGTGTTGTGCGACTTCTCACGTTTGTCCACCCCAGTCCAATATTCTTATCAGGTAACAGATAGTCCGCATTTGTTAATGACCTTTAGAACAGTGTCACAATCCACGCTGTTGAAGCACATTTCACAGAGTCCACTACATGCTGAGGTGTGCCTCAATTCCCCGGGCACACTAACCACACCGTTTGTGATTAAAAAGATGTATCTGCATCACACAACAAGGGGCTCCTAGTGAAAAAACTAACACAGCACAATCTTCAGGAACGGCAGGGCTCATTCCCCAATTGGGCACTCTCGACAAGGAGCGACACCCACAGGGAGCGCTGGTCAGGAGGCCACTGGTCCATAGCCCCCTAGATATTCCATCCGTTCAAACTGATGGATGGACAATCAGGGGCGGCAGTCCCACAGTGCTACCTCATGCCGTTTAGTCATGGTGGATGAGAAGCCAACTGACACACCTGGATCTCCTTCAACTTCCTTCTCGGCATGTTCCACCTGACCACACGCACCTCCAATATTTACTTCCAATATGCAGCATCTTGCACTTTTCCGCATTGAACTTCATTTGCCACTGATCAGCGCAGGTACAAATCCTGTCATAATCTCTTCGTAAGATCTCGGCTGCCTCCACTGATTAGAGGAAATGACTTTTGCACAGAACGTAACCCTTTACAACTGTTTACAGCATTTTAAAATCTACTTAAAGGCCATTAAACCCATCCATTACCTCTTTGTGAAAGTAATTGGCACATTTCAACTCAAAGTCTACCAGTTGTTGTTCAGTCCTGCGAGGAGTTTCTCCAGCCCGACCATACCAGTTGTGATTGCGGGGTGATCTGATTGAGGTGTTTAAAATGTTAAGACGATTTGATAGGATAGATAGGGAGAAATCATTTCCTCTGTTGGGGTAATCAAGAACAAGGGGACATAATCTTAAAATGAGAGCTCGGCCATTCAGGAACGAAATCAGGAAGCATTTTCTCACACAGAGGGTAGTAGAAGTCTGGAACTCTCTCCCCCAAAAGGCTGTGGATGCTGGGGCAATTGGAGCTTTCAGGACTGAGATGGATGAACTTTTGTTTGGTTAAGTTATCAAGGGAAGTGGAACAAAGGTGGGTGAATGGAGCTGAGGTATAGATGAGCCATGATCTAATTGAATGGCAGAGCAGGCGCGAGGGACTGAATGGCCTACTCCTGTTCTTCATGATCCTATGTTGCTAAATGATGAAGGGCTCCACCTGAAATGGTAACCTATCATTTTGAGTTGGATTCGAGAATTTTCTATTACTATTTGTGAAAAAACTAATTACGATTTGTGACCAGGGTGATGAATGAGCGTTCATTCAAAGCGTAGGTTCCAAGGGTCCAAAATGTGGATTTTGCTCAAAGTCCAAATCACAAGGCTTATAAATAGGCAGCAAAATGACAAACTCCTTTAAGCATAATCTTACTGACCATATTTTTCTTGCAAGTGTTTGGATCTTCAGGGTCCACACAGCGGGGGGGGGGGTGAATTTCCTCTGAGCTCGTCCTAGTTCCGACACGTTAAATTTGTCTGAGGTTCAGTGGAAACTCCGTTTACGCGTGTGAATTTCAGGGTTTGCCCTGAAGTTACAACATTGGAGTGGGAGAATGGCCAAGGAAATATACCCCGTAGATGTTTGCACTCAGACATTCCATATGAGGATAGAAACTAGGCTTTTGGAGAAGTTTGTGTTCAGCAAGATGACGAACCTTGGGGTGGGGGAGGGGGGGTGGGGAAATTGGTGTTGGGCGGTAGCGCAAAACAGGCGATAGCGAATTGGCAGCCCGCTTTATACTCCCACCCTTTTCCATTGTGGAAAAGAAAATCAGGCGGGGTGTAAAATGGGCTAGCGATTCGCTATCGCCCGTTTCACGCTAACGCCCATAAGACCACCTCTTATGTCTGGCAAATTGAACAATTTTTCCATTTCAGGCAACCGGGCATCAAGCACGCCCCAGTCAAGTGTAGCATAGTTACCAATAGAATAAAACTCCCTCTACTTTACTCCAACAACATGCCTCAACTTTAACCTCAGAAAACTGCTGTAGCCATGTGACGTGTATCTACTTCCCACACCAGCCGTCCTCTAGGACAGAGATTACAAAGTTGGAGCCAACTCATGAACGGTTTTGTTCTGTGGGCCCATTGCCATAGGAGTTGGATTGAGTCTGGCCAACCTCATTTCACATTGGGCCCTCACACTTTACCAACAGATGAAAGAGATTTTAATCCCAACGGCCTGGCCTAGAACTTAGCTGGAAAAGACACTGTCTAATCCACAACCACTTTCCCCCACCTTCCCCCACACAAATTTGTCATTTGTTAATGGGACTAAAAATGTCTTTCATTATTTTTCTTAAAAGATGAAATCATTCAATGCATTAACTACTGCAATATCACATAGAGTCATAGAGTCATAACGGCACAGAAGGAGGCCATTCAGCCCATCGAGTCCGTGCCGGCTTTCTATAGAGCAATCCAGTCAGTCCCATTCCCCCACTCTATCCCATAGCCCTGCAAGTTTATTTCCCTCAAGTGCCTATCCAGTCTCCTCTTGAAAACATTGAGTGTCTCCGCTTCCACCACTTCCGTCGGCAGCGAATTCCAGGTCATCACCACTCGCTGCGTAAAAAAGTTTTTCCTCACATCCCCCTGTATCTCTTGCCCAAAACCTTAAATCTGTGTCCTCTAGTCCTTGTACCATCAACTAGTGGGAACAGCTTTTCCCCGTCTAGCCTATCCAAACCCGTCATAATCTTGTACACCTCTATCAAATCACCCCTCAACCTCCTTTGCTCTAATGAAAGCAAATCCAGCTTCTCCAATCTGTCCTTGTAGCTAAGATCCCCCATCTCCGGAACCATTCTGGTAAATCTCCTCTGCACCCTCTCAAGAGCCTTCACATCCTTCCTAAAGTGTGGTGACCAGAACTGGGCGCAATACTCCAGTTGCGGCCTAACCAGCGCTTTATAAAGGTTCAGCATCACTTCTCTACTTTTGTACTCAATATCTCTATTTATGAAGCCCAAGATCCCATATGCTTTGTTAACCACTCTCTCAATATGTCCTGCCACCTTCAGGGACCTATGCACATTAACTCCCAGGTCCCTCTGTCCCTGCACACTCTTTAAAACTGTGCCATTAAGTGTACATGTGTGGACTCCAGGTGGCAGATGCATATTCCACAATGTGGCCTGACAAAATTGTTTAAAGTAGTTCAACACTTCCAATCTTATTCTTAGGTCTATAAGAGCATGGACTGACCTTTCAAGATGACTTCCAATTCATCCCTGAGAATGTCAAAGGTACTGTATCGGGAGCTGGTCTCGGGGATGATGTGCTTCTTCAACCATCCTCCACAGGCATACTGGTAAAAATTCTTACAAGGATCCACAACTTGGTCCATATTCCCAATGATACGGGCAGCTGAGAGGGGAAGGGAAGAAAGGTTAAAATGAACGATCAATTTTCCATGAAGACTGAACAGTGTATAAAGCAGGTTAAGCTAAGGATTCCTTTAGACACATTGGCCCAAAAATTCGGCCAAATACGGGAGAGTACCCGCTGCGTACTCACCCGTATTCGGTCCCGAAGTGCCGGTTTCCTGCATGCACTGCGCATGCGCGGGAAACCGGCACTTCCGGTATGGCGAAGGGGGCGGTTCCTAGGTGAACCGTGTGCGCACTACAGGCTGTGCGCACGCAGTGCATTTAGGTTTTTTTTCAGGTTTCAACGCGAGGGTAAGTATGGAAGATTTTACACATGAAAAAAGGAGGCGTAAGACCCCCTTTTAACAAGGTAAGTAGTTAATTAAGTATAATTTTAAAATTTTTTCAACAGGTTTATCTTTTTTAGAGACTTTAAAGAAAGGTAAGTTTATTTTTATAACTTTTAAAAAGAATTTAAATTTTTTCAAAAATTTAAGTTTTTGTTTAAAGTGGTTAATTTATTTAACTATAGTTATTTTATTAATGTGATGGTTTTTTAAAAAAATTATTTGAGGTTTAGCTGTTCTTTTGGGGGCAATTTGTATTCATAGTTTTGACAGTTCTCCTGTCAAATCTATGAATGAAAGATAGTCTGCTGCCATTGGCTCTCCATGGCCCACGTGATCCCAGAGGTCGCATCGCACTAACTGCGCCTCTGGGACACGCACACACTGCGCGCCGGCACCAGGGAGAGGCCCAGGACCCGAAGTTCCTGTGGGCCCGAAACACAACGGCAGGCGCGGTAGGTAAGATCGCGCGCGATCCTTACCCCCGCGGCAAGCCTCCGAGTCAAATTTCTGGGCCTATGTGTTGCGATTTCATTAATGATTTATTTTAGAACATATGCACGATATTGCTAGATGTACCAAATGCCTTTAGGAACTATGGAACAGGAGGAGCCCATTCAGCCCCTCGAGCCTGTTCCGCCATTCAATTAGATCACGGTAGATCTGCACCTGAACTCTATCTACCTGCCATGGTTCCATAACCCTGAATATCCTTGTCTAACAAAAATCTACCAATCTCATTTTTGAAATTTTCAATTGACCTAGCCTCAACACCTTAATGTCACTACAAATAGAAGTCAGGGGAATACATACCCCATGTGTTTAGCTAATTCTATTCAACCAATAACTGAACTCAATGGTACCCAGAGGAAGCAATGTGACTAATTTGAGCACAGGCTGAGACTCCAGTGCATTACTGAGGGAGCGCTACACTGTTGGAAGTGCTGTCTTTAGGATGAGAGGATAAACCGCGGCCTTATCTACCTTCTCAGGTGGACGTAAAAGATCCCATGGCACTATTTCAAAGAATAGCTGGGGAGTTCTCCCTGGTGTCCTGGCTAATATTTATCCCCCAACCAACATCACTAAAACAGATTATGTGCACAAATTGGCTGCCGTATTTCCTACATTACAACAGTGACTAAACTTCAAAAAGTACTTCATTGGCTGTAAAGTATTTGGGGCGTCCTGACGTCATGAAAGACGCTAGAATACAAGAGGTTAGAAGTCATGCTACAGCTATACAAAGCCCTGGTTAAATCACACCTGGAGTACTGTGTTCAGTTGTGGGCACCACACCTTAGGAAGGATATATTGACCTTGGAGGGAGTGCAGCGTAGATTTACGAGAGGAGAGATTACACAAACTAGAGTTGTATTCCCTGGAATTTAGAAGGTTATGGGGTGATTTGATCATAGTCTTCAAGATATTAAGGGAAACTGATAGGGTAGATAGAGAGAAACAATTTCCGCTGGTTGGGGAGTCTAGAACTAGGCGACATAGCATAAAAATTAGAGCCGGGCCTTTCAGGAGTGAAGTTAGGAAACACTTCTACATGTTAAGGGTGGTAGAAGTTTGGAACTCTCTTCCGCAAATGGCAATTGATGCTAGGTCAATTGTTAATTTTAAATCTGAAATTGATTGATTTCTGTTAACCAAAGGTATTAAGGGATCTGGGACAAAGGCAGGTATATGGAGTTAGGTCGCAGATCGGCCATGATCTCATTGAATGGCGGAACAGGCTCCAGGGGCTAAATGGCCTACTGCTGTTCCTATGTTTCTTCCTACGTTCCTATAAATGTGAGTTCTTTCTGTTTGGGGATTACAGTGCCTTATTTCTCACACATGTGAAGCATCAACCCATTTTGTGTTCCAGTGTCAACATAGGTTAACATCCAAAGGCCTGGCTTTGGTCAAACATAACCTAACCAGTTATATTTTCGTCCATTTGTTTCTCAGACCTAGGCCATTGTGCATTCTTCAATCAGTAGGTATTATAGATACACATGAATAGGTTGAAATTGTGACATGGTTTTTAAGTATCCCTACAAAATTCCTCTTCCTGCTATTTTAGCACAGGCATTAACCAGTCTATTTTAAATAGATTAATTTCTTCATTAAAAGTAATTTCATATGAATGTATTCATTTGCAGGTTATTAAGGTCACACAGCATGATTTTAACCCAGAAGTGTGCTAGATTTGCTCAAAATGGCGATCAAATGCATTTAAGACCTAAGGCCATTGAGGTAGATTTTCCTTAAAAATTACTGTTAGGCCATTTAGGAGTGCAATTAGGAAGCACTTTTACACACAAATGGTAGTGGAAATCTGGAACTCTCTTCCCCCAAAAGGCTGTTGATATTGGGGGTCAATTGGAGCTTTCAACACTGAGATCGATGCATTTGTGTTGGGTAAGGCTATCAAGGGACATAGAACAAAGGCGGTTAAATGGAGTTGAGGTACAGATCGCCCGTAATCTAATTGAATGGTGGAACAGGGTCGAGGGGCTGAATGGCCTCCTCCTGCTTATCCAACCAGTCCTCGCAATTTAACCCTTTAAGCCCTGGTGGTGAATCTGCCAGGGGGACAACTGTGGGGTAGGCAGCAGAGGGGAAAACACAATGGTGAGGCGTTGTAATAAGAAGAAAGAACTTGCATTTATATAGCGCCTTTCACGACATCAGGACGTCCCAAAGCGTTTTACATTTTGAAGTGTGGTCACTGTTGTAATGTAGGAATATCTATGACATGCTTAGTTTTGACTGACTGACAACTGGCAAGACACGTCAATGGATTATTAATGTACATTGAATTGTTTACATATAAAAGGGACTTTCTCCTAACATTTATAAACAGTGGATACCATTGTTTAGATTAGACAACATCACTGTGTCACAAAAATAGTTTGAGAAGGAGAATGACTGTTCTTTTGGGTTGTTTGCTTCCAGTTAACTTGGGATTTTACACGGTGTTTAACAACATGCTGTACAAAATCTTTAGAGGTGGGCTGACAGGGCATATTAATAACACTTTACTCTTTCTTTGAGAAGTGTGCTTACCTGCCGATACACATGATGGCGTAGTACATGTTGAATCTGTGGAGAAACAGAAGGAAAACAATCATGAGCGGTCCCATAGTCCAGCAGCACTGTAATTAATTAGACGGCATACGTTAAGTGTTCATACGGGAATGGTTCCAGTGAGAAAATATACCCTGCCTCCCCCCAGCATCTGAACTGTACTGCGTCTTGCTTGGAAGTCTATTTCCCCCAGCTCTCCCATTCACAAACTCCAAAACGGAACAAAGGGGAGCTGCTTTAATATAAAATAACCAAGTGAGTATTGACACCAGTGTGTCAGCCAATGAGTTGAAGGTGGGCAGGAGATACAACACAATCCCAGTCACTTACAGCAGGCGTGATTGACGGGGGAATTACCCAATCATCTCCATTCAGGCCAGGACTTGTGGTGCCACTATATGCAGCCTAAAATAAATGCTGGACTAATATTTTTACTGGATACTTGACGCTGGGTGCTGCTGAATATTTTTGCAGGTTGAAATTCCTGATTGCAATTTACCGTGGAACCTCCATTTACCATCATCATGGAGAGGATCTCCCCCCCATGGCTAATGGAGATTGTTGGATAGTCAACAACAACTTGCATCTATATAGCACTTTTAACGTAGTGAAACGTCCCAAGGTGCTTCACGGGAATCTTATCAAACAAAATTTGACACCGAGCCACATGAGGAGATATTAGGACAGGTGACCGAAAGCTTTGGTCAAAGAGGTAGGTTTTAAGAAGGGTCTTAAAGAGGTGAGAGAGGTAGAGAAGCGAAGAGATTTAGGGCAGAATTCCAGAGTTTAGGGCCGAGGCAGCTGAAGGCACGGCCGCCAATGGTGGAGCGATTTAAAATCAGAGATGTGCAAGAGCCCAGAATTGGAAGACCCAAATATCTCGGAGGGTTGTAGGGCTGGAGGAGGTTGCAATTGCAAGGCCCCTCCCCTTTAAGAAGGGGTGGAAGGCCTACAATACTGCGGCGCAACGTGCCGCAGCGCCTGGCGCTGCAGCACGTAGCGCCATGATATTGACTCGCAGTGCCCCAAGAGGTATGCGGGGCACTTCCAGTAGCGCCCCGCATCCCTCTTGGGGCGCAAACACTCAATTTCCGGTGCGGGGCGCTAATTTTTATGGGGCACTAAAAGTAGCACCCCGGCGAAGTTAGCGCCCCAAAGGGGGCGCGACTCAATTTTTCCCCCATTAGGACAGCAGAGGTAGGTTTTAATGAGCATCTTAAAGGAGCAGAGGGAGGGAGCGAGGTGGAGGGAGGGACTTCCAGAGCTTAGGACCGAGGCAGCTGAAGGCATGGCCGCCAATGGTGGAGTGATTAAAATTAGGGGATGCGCAAGAGGCCAGAATTGGAGGAGCGCAGAGATCTTGGAGGGTTGTAGGGCTGGAAGAAATATAGAAACATAGAAAAATAGGTGCAGGAGTAGGCCATTCGGCCCTTTGAGCCTGCTCTGCCATTCATTGGCCCAGAAATTAAATAGTGAGTGTTCACGCGGGGGTAAGGCTTCCCCGCGATATCTCACTCCGCGCCTACCTTTTTCCTCCGGGCCCACACGAACTTTAGTTTCAAGGCCAGTCCCACATGCAGCTGTGCAGTGCTTGCGTGACCCAGAGACGCAATTAGTTCGTGCGAGCTCTGGGATCACGTGATTCAGTTAGAGCCAATGGCAGCACACCATCTTTCATTCATAGTTTTAACAGCAAGGGCTGTCAAAGCTATGAATCCTACACGCCCCCAAAAGAACAGCTAAACCTCAATTAAATTTTTTTAAAAAGCCATCACATTAATAAAATAAGTATAGTTAAATAAATTAACCACTTTAAACAAAAAATTAAATTTTTGAAAAAATTTAAAATCTTTTTAAAAGTTATAAAAATAAACTTACCTTTCTTTAAAGTCTCTAAAAAAGATAAACCTGTTGAAAAAATGTTAAAATAATACTTAATTAACTACTTACCTTGTTAAAAGAGGGTCTTACGCCTCCTTTCTTTATGTGTAAAATCTTCCATGCTTACCTGCGCGTTCAAAGCTGCAAAAATAACTAAGTGCACTGCGTGCGCGCAGCCTGTAGCGCGCACGCGGTTCACTTAGGAACCGCCCCCTTTTGAATTCACGAAGTGCCGGTTTCCCGCGCATGCGCAGTGCATGCAGGAAACCGACAATTGGAGACCTAAAACGCGAGAGTACACAGTGCATACTCTCGCGTATTAGGTCTAATTTTCGGGCCAATATGATCATGGCTGATCCTCTATCTCAATACCATATTCCCGCTCTCTCCCCATATCCCTTGATGCCTTTTGTGTCTAGAAATCTATCTATCTCCTTCTTAAATATATTCAGTGACTTGGCCTCCACAGCCTTCCGTGGTAGAGAATTCCACAGGTTCACCACCCTCTGAGTGAAGAAATTTCTCCTCATCTCAGTCCTAAATGTCCTACCCCATATCCTGAGACTGTGACCACTCGTTCTAGACCCCGCAGCCAGCAGAAACATCCTCTCTGCATCCAGTCTGTCTAGCCCTGTCAGAATTTTATACGTTTCAATGAGATCCCCTCTCATTCTTCTAAACTCTTGTGAATACAGGCCTAGTCGAATCAATCTCTCCTCATACAACAGTCCTGCCATCCCAGGAATCAGTCTGGTGAACCTTCGCTGCACTCCCTCTATGGCAAGTATATCCTTTCTTAGGTAAGGAGACCAAAACTGCACAGTACTCCAGGTGTGGTCTCACCAAGGCCCTGTACAACTGTAGTAAGACATCCTTGCTCCTGTACTCAAATCCTCTTGCAATGAAGGCCAACATACCATTTGCCTTCCTAACTGTTTGCTGCACCTGCATGTTTGCTTGCAGTGACTGGTGTACAAGGACACCCAGGTCCCTTTGTACATCAACATTTCCCAATCTATCACCATTTAAATAATACTCTACCTTTCTGTTTTTCCTACCGAAATGGATAACTTCACATTTATCCACGTTATATTGCATCTGCCATGTATTTGCCCACTCACTCAACTTGTCTAAATCGCCTTGAAGCCTCTTTGCATCCTCCTCACAACTCACAATCCCACCTAGTTTCATGTCGTCAGCAAACTTGGAAATATTACATTTGGTTCCCTCATCCAAATCATTGATATATATTGTGAATAGCTGGAGCCCAAGCACCGATCCCTGAGGTACCCCACCAGTCACCGCCTGCCACCCCGAAAAAGACCCATTTATTCCTACTCTCTGTTTCCTGTCTGTTAACCAATTTTCAATCCATGCCTGTATATTACCCCCAATCCCATGTGCTTTAATTTTGCACACTAACCTCTTATGTGGGACTTTATCAAAGGCCTTCTGAAAATCCAAATACACCATATCCACTGGTTCTCCCTTATCTATTCTACCAGTTACACCCTCAAAAAACTCCAGTAGGTTTGTCAAACACGATTTCCCTTTCATAAATCCATGTTGACTTTGTCTAATCCCGTTGATATTTTCTAAGTGTCCTGTTATCACATCCTTTATAGTAGGCTCTAGCATTTTCCCTACTACTGATGTTAGGCTAATCGGTCTGTAGTTCCCTGTTTTCTCTCTCCATCCTTTTTTAAATAGTGGGGTTACATTTGCCACCCTCCAATCTGCAGGAACTGTTCCATAATCTAGAGAATTTTGGAAGATGACAACCAATGCATCCACTACTTCCATGGCTACCTCTTTTAGTACTCTGGGATGCAGATTATCAGGCCCTGGGGATTTATCAGCTTTCAGTCCCATTAATTTCTCCAGCTCTATTTTTTTTTACTAATACTAATTTCCTTTAATTCCTCCTTCTCACTAGACCCTTGGTTCCCTAGCATTTCTGGGAAGTTATTTGTGTCCTCTTCCGTGAAGACAGAACCAAAGAATTTGTTTAATTGGTCTGCCATTTCCTTGTTCCCCATTATAAATCCCCCCATTTCTGACTGTAAGGGACCTACATTTGTCTTCACTAATCTTTTCCTTTTTACATACTTTTAGAAGCTTTTACAATCCGCTTTTATGTTCCTTGCAAGTTTACTCTCATACTCTATTTTTCCCCTCTTAATTGATCTCTTGGTCCCTTTTTTGCTGAACTCTAAACTGTTCCCAATCCTCAGGCTTGCTACTTTTTCTGGCAACTTTATATGACTCATCTTTGGATCTAATAAACTATCCTTAATTTTTTTGTTAGCCGTGGTTGGGCTGCTTTTCCTTTTGTGCGTTTGCGCCAGAAAGGAATGTATAACTGTTGCAATTCATGCATTCGTTCCTTAAATGTTAGCCATTGCCTATCAACCATCATGCCTTTTAATGAAGCTCCCCAATCTATCATAGCCAACTCACTCCTCATACCTCCGTAGTTTCCTTTGTTTAAATTTAGGACCCTAGTTTCGGATTGGACTTCTTCACTTTCCATTTTAATGAAGAATTCTATCATGTTATGGTCATTCTTCCCTAAAGGACCCCGCTCAACAAGATTATTAATTAACCCCTTCTCATTGCACAATACCCAATCTAGGATAGCCTTTTCCCTAGTTGGCTCCTCAACATACTGGTCTAAAAAACCATGATTGAGAGGTCGCACAACACCAGGTTATAGTCCAACAGTTTTATTTGAAATCACAAGCTTTCGGAGCTATCGATTTGCTCCTTCCTCAGGTGAAGTAAATTAGATTTAATTCTAACATCTAATTTACTTCACCTGAGGAAGGAGCAAATCGATAGCTCCGAAAGCTTGTGATTTCAAATAAAACTGTTGGACTATAACCTGGTGTTGTGCGACCTCTCAATTTTGTCCACCCCAGTCCAACACCGGCATCTCCGCATCATGACCACTAAAAAACCATCTCAGACACACTCCAGGAATTCATCCTCCACAGTATTATTGCTAATTTGGTTTGGCCAGTCTATATGTAGAGTAAAGTCACCCATGATTACTGTAGTACCCTTGTTACATGCATCTCTAATTTCCTGTTTGATGCCATCCCCTACATTACCACTACTGTTTGGAGGCCGATAGACAACTTCCACCAATGTTTTCTGCCCCTTGGTGCTTCTTAGCTCCACTCAGACTGATTCTACATCTTGATTTTCTGAGCCAATATCCTTTCTCACTATTGCTCTGATTTCATCCTTTACTAACAAGGCCACCCCACCTCCTTTTCTTTTTTGCCTGTCCTTCCTCAATATCGAATATCCTTGGATATTCAGCTCCCAGCCTTGGTCACCCTGCAGCCATGTCTCTGTAATCGCAATTATATCGTATCCGTTTACATCTATTTGTGCTGTTAATTCATCTACCTTTTTATGAATGCTTCATGCATTCAGATACAGTGCCTTTAGATTTGTCTTTTTAACATTTTTAGACATCTTAACATTTTTTTTGTACTATGGCTCTATTTGTCTTATTACCACACAGAGGCACACATGAAGCTCCACATATGAGCACGAGCACATTGATAGCCATTCATGGGCAATTTAAGGAGAAGTGTGTGGACCAATAATTAGGAACATAGAAATGTACAGGACTGGAAATGACATATGGCCAATTACAGGATCCATGAGTTATCCTATCGCATGAAACCTCTTGTACCTTCCTATCAAATTTTTACCAGGTATATATCAAACTCTTTCTTGAAATAACTAACACAAAATGCCCCCACTGCCTCTCTTGGCATTCCATTGCATACTCTGTTAGTAAAATATTGGACTTGGAGGGGGGGGGGCAGCGCAGATATACCAGAATGATACCGGGTGGCAGAGGGTTAAATTACGAGGACAGGTTGCATAAACTTGGTTTGTATTCCCTTGTGAATAGATGATCCGATCAAGGTGTTTAAAATGATAGAGGGATCCGATAGAGCAGATGCGGAGAAACTATTTCCTCTGGTGGGGGAATCAAGAACAAGGGGACACAATCTTAAAATTAGAGCCAGGCCATTCAGGAGCGAAATCAGGGTGCACTTTTTCACACAAAGGGTAGTGGAAATTTGGAACTCTCTCCTCCAAAAGGCTGTGGATGCTTTGACAATTGGAGCTTTAAAGAGTCAGATAGATTGATTTTTGTTAGGTAGAATATCAAGGGATATGGAGCAAAGGTGGGAAAATGGAGTCAAGATACAGATCAGCCATGATCTAATTGAATGGCGAAGCAAGCGTGAGGGCATGAATGGCCTACTCGTGTTCCTAATGTTACTATGTAATTAAGTCTATAGGGTTTTCTCACCCTCACTCTTCCAAGTGTTAGGTTGCGCCCACTTATTTTGGAAATGCTGATATTTGCCATCCAACATTGGCACACAGACAGGACTTGGGTTGCCAACTCTGGTTGGATGTATTCCTGGTGGTTTCATTACATGAGGTCCCGCCTCCCACACTCCCACCATTGGTCGTCTAACATGTCTATCCTCATGGCACACTATCTTCCCAAGCCAATTGGAACGTGAACAGACTGTTCATGCCTCAACTGCATGATTCTTGACTGTCAAACAGTCTTTTTTTCCCCAACTCCTATACTATTATAACTAATACATTAAAGTGTTCAAAGAAAATGAAAAAAAAAGGCACGCCATTTTTTTAACGCCCCTATGATTTTTCTCCCGGTTTTGCTCACAGCAGAGCCCTTCAGATTAATCTTCAATTCCTGGAGACTCCAGGACAATCCTGGGGCGTTGGCAAGCTGAGACAGGACTCAGCAGATACTGACTGTCAGTGTGAAGTTGGCTTGTACATTCAAGCCCAAGTTCTGCACATGAATGGTCACTGTTCCACTTTACTGAACCACTGAGTCCCTGTGGGCCTGTGTACTTTTCACCAGATTACCTTAATTGACTCCAACTGAAAACTTCTCTGTGTAAACTATACCATTGAAAGAGTCCAAAAAATAATTGTTGTTTTGCTGATTTTGCTACAGTTTATGAGCAGGATTTAATGACTTGAATGCCAGAAGTATGGGTTGAGTATTGCTTCCATCTCTGAAACAGTATTAAAGATGCAAATCAATGTGAATGCACGATGGTGATGAACTATTTTGTTGCTACTAGATAAGAGTTCTACCACAAAGAGGCATGGACTCAAGATCAGAAGAGGGCCAATGCAAACAGATTTAACTATGTTACATGTAAGAGGCTGAACATAGGGAAAAGAATGGAGCCAGCATCAGCAAATTCGAAAGGGAACTCGATACATATTTGGCAGAGAAACCAATTGAGGGGCTGAGAGATAGGTCAAATGGACCATAAGGATAGTATGCAATTCAGTGAGAATACAGCAAAGGGCTGTGAAAGATTTATGTATCCTTTCATAAGTCTATGCTGCCTGGTGACAGACTGGTGAAATGGGCAGACACATGGCAGATAAATGCGGAGAAGTGTGAAGTAATTAATTTTGGTGGAAGAATGAGGAGAGGCAATATAAATTAAATGGTACAATTTTAAAGGAGTTGCAGGATAGAGAGACCTGGGGGTGTATGAACATAAGTCTTTGAAGGTGGCAGGACAAGTTGAGAAGGCTGTTTAAAAAGCAGATGGGATCCTTGTCTTTATTAATAGAGGTCATGATGCGGAGATGCCGGTGTTGGACTGGGATGGACAAAAATGAGAAGTCGCACAACACCAGGTTATAGTCCAACAGTTTTATTTGAAATCACAAGCTTTCGGAGCTATCGATCGCCCCTTCCTCAGGTGAAGTAAAGAGATACAGAATCGCCAAAGCATATATAGATAGAGAACAATGCATGTGTTACTTACAAAAGCAGACGACTACATTTAAATCACCCTGACTGTTTATCTGCCGAGGTGTGACAAAAGGCAATCAGGTCACATCAAAGACATAGCAAGATACAACTGAGACAATGAGGTGGAGCCACAGGGGGTCCAATGTGTCAAAAGCCGCAGTATGGGAAACGATAAACTTTAAAATTTTTACTTTTTTACTGGGAATCACATCTGTTAACAAGCCAACGACGACTCGAGTCTGGATCACGTCATGTATCGTGACATAAACCCAAGATCGGCCTCAACCGGGATCTTGGGTTTATGTCACGATACATGACGTGATCCAGACTCGAGTCGTCGTTGGCTTGTTAACAGATGTGATTCCCAGTAAAAAAGTAAAAATTTTAAAGTTTATCGTTTCCCATACTGCGGCTTTTGACACATTGGACCCCCTGTGGCTCCACCTCATTGTCTCAGTTGTATCTTGCTATGTCTTTGATGTGACCTGATTGCCTTTTGTCACACCTCGGCAGATAAACAGTCAGGGTGATTTAAATGTAGTCGTCTGCTTTTGTAAGTAACACATGCATTGTTCTCTATCTATATATGCTTTGGCGATTCTGTATCTCTTTACTTCACCTGAGGAAGGGGCGATCGATAGCTCCGAAAGCTTGTGATTTCAAATAAAACTGTTGGACTATAACCTGGTGTTGTGCGACTTCTCATTTTTATTAAAAGAGGCATAGAGCACAAAAGCAAGGAAGTTATGCTAAACTTTTATAAAACACTGGTTAGGCCTCAGCTGGAGTATTGTGTTCAATTCTGGGCACCACACTTCAGGAAGGATGTCTAGATCTTAGAAAGGGTGCAGAAGAAATGCGCTAGAATGGTACCAGGGATGAGGGACTTCAGTTATGTGGAGAGACTGGAGAAGCTGGGATTCTTCTTCTTGAGCAGAGAAGGTTAAGCGGAGATTTGATAGAGGTGTTCAAAATCATGAATGGCTTTGATAGAGTAAATAAGGAGAAACTGTTTCCAGTGACAGAAGGGTCGGTAACCAGACGACACAGATTTAAGGTGATTGGCAAAAGAACCAGAGGCGACATAAGGAAACATTTTTTACGCAGCGAGTTGTTGTGACCTGGAACGTGCTGCCTGAAAGGGTGGTGGAAGCAGATTCAATAGTAATTTTCAGAAGGGAATTGGGTAAATACTTGGAGAGAAAATATTTACAGGGCTATGGGGAAAGGGCAAAGGAGTGGGACTAATTGGATAGCTCTGTCAAAGTACCAGCACAGGCACGATGAGCCAAATGGCCTCCTTCTGTGCTGTATTATTTTATGAAACTGTGAACTCACAGATCATAATTTCAGCAGGAAGATTAATATATGGAAAAATTGAGAATAGTTTTAATAATGCCCCTAGATTGTTTTTCAGTATGCCTCATGCTTGTGCAGCATTTTGTTTATGCATATGTTTTGATTTGGCCTCACATTTCTCCTATTGCTAGAAGAGATCAAGTGGGGGATCATCACTTCCTTCACCCCACCATTGGTGGCCGTGCCTTCAGCCGCCTGGGCCCTATAGCTCTGGAACTCCCTCCCTAAACCTCGCCGCCTCTCCATCTCTCTCTCCTTCTTTGAGATATTCCTTAATTCCTACCTCTTCGACAAAGCTTTTGGTCACCTGTCCTAATGTCTCTTCTTTGGCTCGGTGTCAATCTTTGTCTGATTACGCTCCTGTGAAGCGCCTTGGGATGTTTTACTATATTAAAGGCGCTATATAAACGCGAGCTGTTGTTGTCAGACTTTCCTGGTGTCACACCTGGATGCACCTGATTTTCAGCCCAGCGTGAGGAAGCCTGCCTGATTTTCTGCCTGTTTAAATGAATGAATGAAAATGGGATGGGCTCTTTGATGGACATGTGCTCATACCTGCCTGATTTTCCTGCACTTGTTGTGCCCAGGTGATCCAGTAGACCCAGGCATAGACCACGGTAAACTACCCTTGAGTGTAAATGAAATGGGCACTGTAAAGTGAAAGAGTAGTATGGCCTGCTGGCAATTATATTTTGGCATCATTTTACCATTGATTCTTTTTTCCCCTTCCTCCTTTTGTCCCACCAATTTTCTCTCCTTCTTCTTGCTCCTCTCAGCAAAGAGTTGACTATAAGAACATAAGAAATAGGAGCAGGAGTCGGCCATTTGGCCCTTCGAGTCTGCTCTGCCATTCAATAAGATCATGGCTGATCTTCTACCTCAACTCCACCTTCCTGCACTAGCTGTTAATTCCCTTAGGATCCAAAAATCTATCGATCTCTGTCTTGAATATACTCAACGAATGAGCATCCACAGTCCTCTGATGCAGAGAGTTCCAAAGATTCACCACCTTTGAGTGAAGAAATTCCTCCTCAGCTCAGTCCTAAATGGCCGACCCCTTTCTCTGAGACTGTGACCCCAAGTTCTAGACTCTCCAGCCAGGGGAAACATCTTCCCAGCATCTACCCTGTCAAGCCCCTTAAGAATTTTGTATGTTTCAATGAGATCACCTCTCATTCTTCTAAATGCCAGAGAATATAGGCCTAGTCTACTCAATCTTTCCTCATAGGACAATCCCCCCCCCCCCAATCCCAGAAATCAGTCTATGTTTAGGTACGGTTCCACAGCTAACCCTCAATACCACACCTCAGTGTGTGCTCTTCATGTGCGAGCCTAGACAATGAGTACTGGCAGGCTATTGTATCACGGAAGGTATCAGTCGAACCTGATCTTGACATCTACACCTGCTCCCTTCTGGCAGGGAATGCTGGATAGAGATCAGGATTGAGAATCCTGGCCAATTTTTCCTTCCCTAATCCAGAAATGCTGAGCTCAACTGCTATCCAGCATATACAGATTACTCAGTACAGACCAAGGATCAAACTTGGGAACCCCTGGTCTATGGATCAGTTACTCAATGTCTCCATCATTTGGGCCATTAGCTTTTATTTTTACCATCCTACGATAAAACCACTTTTCACTATAACTGGCTATAACTATAGCTTTATGCAGCCATGGGAAGAGAAAAAATACCAAATTTACAGAAGCATTTTTGAAGCTCTGTGTTACAACGGAAAGATAAATATTATTCAATTGCAGACCATATTTCAGTAATGTGGGTGCGAGGAAGCTGCTTTGCAGTGGTTGATGTAAGATAAATCCCTATACTTGAGCACAAAACTCTACGCGACACTCAAGCAGAGTGCCAGGCTGATCGATCGCAGGCAGAAACCCGCGAAAAAAAGCGGAACAAGAAAGGTAAGTTTTTTTAAATTACCTCGGCCACCTCGCCTTTAATCATCGCCCCTGAAGCGGCCGGCCGACCGATGCACGCCTCCTGCAGCTGTCGGTGTTTTCGCCCGGCGCTGCAGCAGGGGGCGGAAGTCAATTTTGGGTCTGGGGCGATGCACACGGTGATGATGTCACGCTCTCCGGGCGAAGGAGATCGGGACGCAACGCTATAGCGCAGCCACAAAACTCCCGCCGAATATGGCGGGAGTTGATGTCAGCGCCACGCCCGGTCGTAAAGCCATTTGCGCCCCATTAGCAACCCCCAGGGACACTGACGGGAGGCGCAAAGACACCCAAATTCACCCCCCTAGAATATAAAATCAAAGAGATCAGGCTAGAACTTTATAAATCACTGGTTAGGCCTCAGCTGGAGTATTGTGAACAATTCTGGGCCCCACACTTCAGGAAAGATGTAAAGGCCTTAGACAGGGTACAGAGGAGGTTTACCAGGATGTTACCAGGATGAGGGACTTCAGTTATGAGGAGAGGTTGGAAAAGTTAGGACTGTTTTCCTTGGAACAGAGAAGGTTAAGAGGTGATCCTAATAGAGGTTTTCAAGATGATGAGGGGTTTTGATGGAGTAGAGAGAGAGAAAAACTATTCCCTCTGGCGAGTGGGTCAATAAACAGAGGTCATAGATTTAAAATCATTGGCAAAAGATCTGGAGGGGAGATGAGGATTAATGTTTTTCACTCAGCGAGTTGTCGGGATCTGGAACGCTCGACCTGAAAAGCTGATTCCATAAATCATTTTAAAAGGGAATTGAACAAGTACTTGAGGATAAGGAACTTACCGGGCTGCGGACAAAAAGCGGGAGTGTGGGACCTAGCAAGACTGCTCTTTCAAAGAGTCAGCACAGGCACAATGGGCCAAATGGCCCTCTTCTGCGCTGTGAGTTTCAGTGATTCTACCATGAAGGTGCAACACACTTTTCAAGGGGAAAAAACCTAAACCCCTTTGCAGCGACACAAAGAGGTTGAAATTGCACTGCACATTTAAAATGGGTGAATGCCCTTTGTTAAAGCAGCCGGTAAAGTAATTGTATAGGAGTATATAACACAGTTTTTAATAATACTGCACAGTGCCGATTTGAACCACAACATGTATGGTATGACTGGACTAGTAATCATCTCAGTTAGAATGGGAGATGTAATTTATCTTAATATTACTTAGTACTTAAGGAAGATTTATAGTGTGGTGATTTATTTTTTAAAAAGCTTGTGATGTTACAAGCCAATTTGCAATGTGTGAGTTATGATGGCTGCAGCCTGCCTGGCCTCAACTGCTTCACACACAATAATGAGCCCTGGCAGACACCACCTTACTGGAAATTAGGATCCTTCTGTGCTTGGACAAGTTCTAACAATAACACTTATTAGTGTTTACGAAACATCAGTGAGACTCACAAAATCCTTGTCTGTGAATCTGCCACGGGTTTCCTTGAAAATTTTAGAAGCTCTATCCATGCTGGTGGACAGGCAGTCTGAAGAAAAAAGAGACTAAACTGCATCAACAGCAGGGTTTAGTGCCACCTTCAAACAATGCTGTTACGCAAACACATTTGTGTGAAATACTGTCAAACCATCCTTAATAATTGGTAACACATCAAAATTTGGATTTAAAAAAAAATTGTTTTATGGAATGTGGGCGTCGCTGGCAAGGCTAGCATTTATTGCCCATCCCTAATTGCCCCTGAGAAGGTGGTGGTTAGCCGTCTTCTTGAACAGCTGCAGTCCGCACGGTGAAGGTGCTCCCACCGTGCTGTCAGGGAGGGAGTTCCAGGATTTTGACCCAGTGGTAGCAGAAGAAAGCCATTGAAGGTGTCAACACACCGTCTTTGTACTTCGGCCTGTGGAAGACTATGTTTTCTGGTTTGCAAGCAGTGAACTCTTGATAAAGCATGACCTTTAAATAACAAAACCAGCCATTAAAGCAAATGCTCTATCGGTGATTTTTAACCCAGCTAACTATCACTGGCAGTCACGCCCCATGAAGGCAATAATGATCTGAATCACCATGAAATACCAGCTGTCCCTGACTTTATTTCAGTGGTGTTACATCCAAGCCTGATTATAGTCAGAAGTGTTTAGGTAACCTATTGAATGTAACAGAATTCCACTTTAATAGATCTCTGTATTTCATTCCTTTGCAAAATTTTTAAAAAATAACTCAAATTCTTTGCTGCACATATTAAACCGTTTAGTTGGTTAACTTCCACATTTTATTAAGTGCCAGAAATGATTTTTCTTTGTTACGTGCTACAAATCCTGAAGCGGGGCTTGAATTTACGAGTTTCTGACTTGGAGGCAAGAGTCCTGACACTGAGCCAAGTTCACACTTCTGCATTGCCTTTGCCAGTAAGAAACTGCTATCTGGTTATCAGGTCTACAGAGCAGCAGTGATACCCGCCCTCCTGTATGCTTCAGAGACATGGACCATGTACAGCAGGTACCTCAAAGCACTGGAGAGGTACCACCAACGCTGCCTCCGCAAGATCCTGCAAATCCATTGGCAGGATAGGCGCACCAACGTCAGTGTTCTCGCTCAGGCCAACATCCCCAGCATCAAAGCTTTGACCACGCTCGATCAGCTCCGATGGACTGGTCACATCGTCCGCATGCCCGATATGAGACCCAAAACAAGCGCTCTACTCGGAGCTCCGACACGGCAAGAGAGCCCCAGGTGGGCAGAGGAAACACTTCAAGGACACCCTCAAAGCCTCCTTGAAAAAGTGCAACATCCCCACCGACACCTGGGAATCCCTAGCCCAAGACCGCACAAAGTGGAGGAGAAGCATCCGGGAAGGCACTGAACACCTCGAGTCTCTTCGCCGGGAGCAAGCAGAAGCTAAGCGCAAGCAGTGTAAGGAGCGCACGTCAACCCAAGCACCCCACCCAGCCGCCCCTTCAACCACCGTCTGCCCCACCTGTGACAGAGACTGTAGGTCCCGCATTGGACTCATCAGTCACCTGAGAACTCATTTTTAATGTGGAAGCAAGTCATCCTCAGTTCCGAGGGACTGCCTCAGAAGGAGAAGAAGTTATCTGGTTTGATTAAGTACACATGAAAGCCCTTTGTTGCTGGGAAGGCATCAGAAAAGCATTAGTCACATCATTTAATCTTCATGGCAGTGAACATACAGTTGATGGAACAAATTATGCTGCAGAGCTTCACCTGGTGCGTTGGAATGCAGAAAAGTATTGCAAATTTACCGAGGCTGTCGAAGCACCTGATGGCTTGGCTGTAATTGGTGTCTTCCGAAAGATGTGGTGAAGAAAGGGGACTTTTGTTTCTTTAACTTTTGGTTAACATTAGGGATAATTGTAACTTTAGGCGATATTGAATTAGCCGCTCATTATACACCATGCACAATTTTCCACTCTGCTGAAGGCAATAGAAGGCAAAATTGGGTGGGATGTATAATGAGTGCCAAATTTGCTATTGCCCACCATCACCCAAAGTCAAAATTATCCCCACTCTTTATGCTCAATCCCCTTTCCGAGCAGGTATAAATCTCAGAGATGCTACAGGTTTTAAGCAAGTGCAGGGGCACGGAAAGGGGGGAGAGGAAGAAAGAACAAAAAGGGAAGGTCTGTGATAGGGTAGAAGGCAGGAGAGATTAAATGAGAAAAAGGTATGATGGTACAAAGCAAAAGAGATGGTAATGGGACAAGTAAAGAAACAAAAGATGGGTCTAGATGAGATGTAAATGGGAATGGCAGAATCATCAACAGCTGTCATGTGAAAAAATAGGGGCAGAGGTTATGGCCTGAAATTGTTGAACTCGATGTTGAGTCCAGAAGGCTGCAGCCTGCCTAATCGAAAGATGAGATGCTGTTCCTCAAGCTTACCTTAAGCTTCATTGGAACAGTGTAAGAGGCTGAGGACAGAGAGGTCAGAGTGGGAGTGGAGCTGAGAATTAATGTGACAGGCCATCGGAAGCTCGGGGTCATGCTTACGGACTGAACGGAGGTGTTCCACAAAGGTCATCGACCTGAAATGTTAACTCTGTTTCTCTCTCCACAGATGCTGCCCGACCTGCTGAGTATCTCCAGCATTTTCTGTTTTTATTTCAGATTTCCAGCATCCGCAGTATTTTTGCTTTTGGCAGGTATAAATCTCGTTCATTGTTATTCTGTTTGAAAAATAAATCCTAAGCCCCGAAATTTGCTCCGGCGCTGGGATTGTTGCCTTTCTGCTTGGGGCTGGCTGTCCAGCTCCCTTATCTTTGCCGTATCGGGTAGATTGAATTAGAACTCCCAGACCAGAACTTCCCAGGACGGGGACACATATCGAACATAATGGAGCGTGCCCCTCTCCATCCATTCACTTTAGGGTTGGAAATTCCGCAAGATCCGCTAACTCTCCCTGCTCAAAAAAGAAATCCGATGTGCGCGGCAGTTGCGCAAAGCTTTGCGCTAGGAGCGTGGATCCGTTTTAAACCACCCCCATATCTTTAACATTTAATCCCCAAAACGGTAGCTGCTGCCGAAATGACTACCCCGACTGTCGCAAAGGATTGCGGTGTAGCACAGACACCCTGGGCAGAATGCATTACCCGAACTGTGGTCATCCAACTTGGTACTGAATTCTAGGTTACATCTGGCGAGCTGTAACTGGGGGCTGTGTGTGGGCGGTGGGTGCCCAGCCTCCTCTTGTGTACACTGGTCCGCCAGAGATTCCCCTGCCCTGATTTTGTTGGTGTAATCACTGGGATTCTTGCAGTACTCGAATCATTCATGAACAACCTACTCACCACGATTCCTTAGCGAGGCTGGGAAGTTGTTGCAACTCTTTAGAAAATTGAGGACTTGCGAAAAGTCGCTTCTGTGGCACTTCCATTGAAAAGTTCATGAAAATCCCTGAAATTCTGCAAAATGATTTTTTTCTCTCCCTCGTAAGTCAATTCATTGAATTCAGAGATTCAAACACACACACACACACCATGTTGCCTGCTCTACTCACCCTTGCGTGTTGCATACAAAGCGATCAAAGCGATGACTACAATGAGCAGTAAAACCACAATGGTGGTTAATCCAATCTCCAGAGAGGTCCATGATTTACACGACTTCTTCGATTTTGGTGGGTTCCTTTCAACCATATCCATTTGGCTTTCAGACTTGCCCATAACAACAATCTGAAGAGCAAGCCATAGCACACCGTTAGACCGAGAACCGTCAGATTAAATCATATCCACAGCACAGCGTTAGACTAAGGATCGGTATATTAAACCATGTACATGTACCGCCGAATAATTCACATTCGTAATCATATACACAATAATTTCAAAGAGTGCCTGGAAATCAGTGCTCCCGCTGCGAAAGACACCCTCAACACACACACACACATGTTTTGGGTTTTGAGATGATTACAGTACCAGTACAGTTGAAGTAAAATGTATAATTTGCCAAGTTTAGAACTAACAGTTATACGATAGCAAGATACTGCGGATGCTGGAAATCCGAAATAACAACAGAAAACGGCGTTTTCTGTTGTTATTTAGAACTATCAGTATTTGTGTTAGGCTCAGTTCACAGGCACGAACCTAAACTCACTGCGAATCCGGGCTAAAAGACTTAAAGGATCCGCTAGCGACCATTGTCCTTCCAGCCAACAGAGGAACTTTGCAATTCATAATTTCCCTTATCAGATTCCCCTCTATAAATAGCATTAACAAGAGCATACAGTAAGATTTTAACTGAAAAAATCATCACCTTATTTTGAAGTTAAAATTGCAAATTAAACAAACAACATATTCGACCTAGGACCTAAACTATCTCAAATAAGTAATTTAACTGAATATGTAAGTATATTTATGCCCCATATTTTGTACAAAGTAATCACTGATCTCAGAGAATTTCATAGAATCTCTCTCCGATTAACGTTTTAATAAATTGGGCTCATGGCTTCGAGTCTTGCAAAGTTAAATGAACCTAAAAGAAAGTTTGCAGCAAACTTATAGCCTGTTAAAGTTTAGGAATGAGAATGCAAGTCACTCGGAGGCATTGGGAGTCGTGTATCATATCGTGTACTTACACCGCACAGAGAATCAGCTGAACACTGGAGTGGGAAGAGCTGGGACCAGCGAAGGGCAACTAATTCCTCAACTAACTGGACTTTGGTGTAATCATCGCCAGCTCAAGGAATCGAGAGGGAGGATAAAACAGTTATTAAGCTTTTTTTTTAAATGTGCTGCTGCACCCAGATCAGGGGTTAAAGATCGGTCGGTGCTGGCGCCGAGACGTGCCTGGTCAGCGTTTACATGGCGTTGCAAGAACTTGCGTAAAGTGCGCCGGCGGCGGAAAAGGCGAAAATGCCAGTTCAACTCAAGGGCGAGAAACAAGTTGGGGTGAAATGACTGAGCCAGCTCGGGGACTGTGAAAAGAATAGATCGGAAAAAAAATCACTTTATTTAAAATAGCAGTCACGCATGAATGGAAAGAAATCGATCTGGAATCATTAAAAAAAATTAACTTTGAATAGGAAATTGATTTATTCGGAGGGGGAAGGATAAGAATCAGGAAATAAATGGAATGATAATTGGGCCGTTTATCAGTCTGCGTGAACCCGACAGAAATTCTTGCGCAAAATTCTGATGAGGATTATTTGACCTGTTGCTCCCCTTGGCTCAACACGCATCCAGACTGGTTTCCAATCGAGGAAATTAACTTGAAATTGACATTTTTTGTTCCAATTAACTGCTATTGGTTGGACAGTACCCCAGATCTACATGGCAACAATTACTTTTTTTTGGAGGAGGAAGAATAACTGTGACAGAATTAGCACCTTTTATCCTATATTTATGACATAAATTAAAGCGCGGGGGCGCGTCTACTCCATGCAATACGGAAGTGACCTTATCCTACTTTTACGATCTTCCCTGTGGGAATACAAGTTTTAGATTCGGCGAACTGCGTCCTCGGCTTCCAATAGCGAGCAGACGTCTCTTCGAAGCGTGTCCTTTCCTTATTTTAGTTATAACTCGCGTCCGGGTCATCCTTATCCCAGCAAAGGCGGGGTTGGGAGGGACTTGGTTGGATCTCTAGCATCCCCAGCAAGAGCCTCAGAGATCTGGCGGAAGATTCCCGACCAGGAGATCACACGGGGAAGATCACTGCTCACCGACGCCAACCTGATCTAATGGAAATTCCCAGCGGTCAAACTGCCCGCTGCGTTGTTCGGCTTCCCGGCTCGGTTATGTCAATTTCAGATCAATTCCAGAGACACACAGAGAGATAAATGAACTGTGTACCGAACAAGTTGAGCAGAAGGCGTCGATAAAAGATTAGTAAGAGTGAGGATACGCTTCAGGACGGAGAGTGCAAAAGGCTGGCTTCTCCCGACGTGTGGTGGATTTTCTTTCACTGGCGCTGAGTATTTCGCCTTCCTGAGCTCGCCAATGAAGCCACGTCTAGCGGCCGGCTGGTCAATCGTCCGCTGACATTCACTCGTAAGATGAACTTCGCAGCGGGAAGGACTGAGCGACCTCGCCAGCAAAGACCGAGGCTCCAAAGAGGTTCCAAGCGCCTCTTTAAAGGGGAACTGCACATCACATCACCCCCCACCACCCCGCCCCTCCTCAACTTCTGATATATGTGTATATATATATATATATATATATAAATTGGCTTCAGTTAACCTGTCTGTAGAAATCAGTTTAGAGAGGGGTTGCAATTGAAAGAAAGACTTGCATTTCTATAGCACCTTTACACGACCACCGGATGTCCCAAAGCGCTTTACAGCCAATGATGTACTTTTTGAAGTGGAGTCACTGTTGTAATGTAGGAAATACAGCTGCCAATTTGTGCACAGCAAGCTCCCACAAACAGCAATGTGACAATGACCAGATAATCTGTTTTAATGATGTTGATTGAGGGATAAATATTGGCCCAGGACACCAGGGATAACTCCCCTGTTCTTCTTTGAAATAGTGCCATGGGATCTTTTACATCCACCTGAGAGAGCAGACCGGGCCTCGGTTTAACGTCTCATCTGAAAGACGGCACCTCGACAGTGCAGCACTCCCTCAGCACTGCACTGCAGTGAGAGCCTAGATTTTTGTGCTCAAGTCTCCTGGAGTGGGACTTATGAACCCACAACCTTCTGACTCAGAGGCAATGGGTGCTACCCACTGAGTCACAGCTGACACAGTGGGCTGACATACTAGGTTGCACAGGTCGAAGTCAGCACTGGTTGAAGAGGTCAGGGTCTAAATAAATGAAGAGGTGAGTCCCAATAGGAGGAAGTGAAGCTGATTGACGCACAGGTAAATCTTCGGGACTCTGAACCCCACTTCAGTACAAGGTTCAGTTCATGTCACCTCCCCTCTATTGTAAATATAATCAAAATACTTAAGAAACTGTTATATATTAATCAAATCCTCGTCAAGCGGTTATAGATTAACGCTGCCGAGACTAGGACTTTGCATGCTAATTAAAAATGGAATCATTATTAAATATTTAGTACACTTATATCTTGGTTGTGCAACAAGTCTTTACAGAAATGGTGAAATATTAAGGTACTGGAGTCTTTTAAAACAAGTGTCACGACTCAGATTTCAGATATATTCATTAGTAATTTAGGTCCTTTTTAAAATGTGTGTAGAATTAATATTTCTCTGTTCCCTTCATTAAGACAAACACATATAGAACTTACCAGGTATCTGTTGTGTAGCTTGCGCCAGTGTCATTGGATATCACTGACCAATCAGACCCAGGACATAGGTAATAGCAGGCATGGTGATCTTTCCCAGGTGATAATATCAGTCCCCAAATCCCAACGAGATATAAAGAGAGCGTTGCAGACACCACCATTAAACCGTGGTCCAGACTCTCTCTCTCGCCCTCTCTCTCTCCTCTATGATCAGACGGGAGCTTGCGATCGTCCAGCACTTGTCAAACGAAATTTATTTCCCAACGGCAATCTGACACTATTTCCCCAGCACTGGCTCATGCTGAATGTGGTTAATATGATCGTGGAATCGTAAAGGAAATGAGGAGGAGGGAGGGAGGAGGAGGAGGAGGGAGGGAGGGAGGAGGAAGAGGAGGGTGGTCTGCTTTCAAGAATCCGAGAACAGCACGTAAGTTCCTTTGGTGATTGAATGACCTGAAGGTTTCAATTCGTGAAGGCCGAGCCGTGATCCAACTGTGCTGACTCCATCAGCTCTGGTCGTTTGTAAAATGACGATTTGCAGCCCGCTATCTAGGTATGAGCAGGCAGGCTGTGAAGAGTCCTTTGACAGTAATGCACACTAACTCATTTGCATCTGTGCATAATCTCTCCCTCACGCTCTCTCGTCCTTGCTTGTGTTTTCGAACACATTATTCGATTAAGGAGTCAATCATTACGAATGAATTAAGTGGGGATTGGTTTGGTTTGGTGCACACTGCTTTTCAATTTATGGCACCCACTTCATGCCATTGGCAAAGGTGGAACTTTACATAGAGTCACATTTTCCAGCATTTGCTTTGCTCACTGGTCGTGGAGCACACATTTTACAGGGGCACTGCATAGGGAGGGCAGCGAAAGACCAGCTGGTCCACCAAGCCTGCCCTACGCCTCCTGATGGCTGGAGCATCATGAGTAGATGCTTCTCCAGCCCACCCACCCACCCAGCCATGTAATCTCCTGGGAGAGGCCAAAAAAAACCCAGGGGCAATAAGAGGGGGAACATCTGGAGTATTCCTCTCCGACCCCGTCAGGCAATCAAAACTAGTAACCAGTCCAGGATCTCTCAGTGACCATGAGTACGTTAACTGTGAATCCACGTACTTTCTATATGATGCAATCTCTGCCCCACCCAAGAACCGGCCCAGCTCCCTATTGAAGGCAATGCAGAGAGTCAGCACCCAGCACACCAGCCAGCAATGTATTCCAGAGGCTCACTGCTCTCTGGGAAAAGAAGAACCGCCCAACATCTAGCCTATTCCTACTCCTGCATAGTTTGAACTCCTGTCCCCTGGTCCTCCCCAATCTGTCAAGCTGAAATAATCTATCGATACGCACACATTCCAACCCTTTCATTATTTTATATACTGCTATCTGGTCGCCTCTAAGTCTACACTGCTCTAGTTTATAGTGACGGAATAAGTCAAATTCTGCTTCTATTCTAAGAGATTCCTGGAATTCTTCCCAGGGTTTTGGGTGATAGCAATCCACAAATCCATCCATTTTTGATGAGTGTGTCGGCCTTGGCTCAGTGGGTAGCTCTCTTGCTCTGAGTCAGATGGTCATGGGAGCAAGCCCCACTGCAGAGACTTGAGTACAAAATTCAGGCTGACAACTCAGTTCAGTACTGAAAGAGTGCTGCACTGTTGGAGGTGCTGTTTTTTGGATGAGATGTTAAACTGAGGCCGCTGCCTGCCCTCTCAGGTTGACTTAAAAGATCCCACGGCACTATTCTAAGAAGAGCAGGGGAGTTCACCCCGGTGTCCTGGCCAACATTTAGCCCTCAACTAACATCACTAAAATAGATTATCTGGTCATGTATCTCATTGCTGTCTGCGTATCTCTGCAACCTACTCCAGCCCTACAACCCTCTGAGATCTCTGCGCTCTTCCAATTCAGGCCTCTTGCACATTCCTGATTTTAATCGCTCCAACATTGGCGGTTGTGCCTTCAGCTTCTTAGGCCCTAAGCTCTGGAATTCCCTCCCTAAACCTCTCCGTCTCTCTACCTCTCCCTCCTCCTTTAAGACGCTCCTTAAAACCTACCTCTTTGACTAAGCTCTTGGACACCTGTCCTAATATCTTCTTGTGTGGCTCGTTTTTTTTTATTCGTTTATGGGATGTGGGCGTCACTGGCAAGGCCAGCATTTATTGCCCATCCCTAATTGCCCTTGAGAAGGTAGTGGTGAGCCGCCTTCTTGAACCGCTGCAGTCCATGTGGTGAAGGTACTCCCACAGTGCTGTTAGGGAGGGAGTTCCAGAATTTTGACCCAGCAACGATGAAGGAACAGATGGTGTGTGACTTGGAGGGGAACTTGGAGGTGGTGGTGTTCCCATGTGCCTGCTGCCCTTGTCCTTCTAGGTGGAAGAGGTTGCGGGTTTGGGAGGTACTGCCGAAGAAGCCTTGGCGAGTTGCTGCAGAGCACCTTGTAGATGGTACACACTGCAGCCATGGTACGCCGGTGGTATGGGAGTGAATGTTTAAGGTGGTGGATGGGGTGCCAATCAAGCGGGCTGCTTTGTCCTGGATGGTGTCAAACTTCTTGAGTGTTGTTGGAGCTGCACTTATCCAGGCAAGTAGAAAATATTCCATCACACTCCTTGCTTGTGCTTTGTAGAAGGTGGAAAGGCTTTGGGGAGTCAGAAGGTGAGACACTCACCACAGAACACCTAGCCCCTGACTTGTTCTTGTTGCCACAGTATTTATGTGGCTGGTCCAGTTAAGTTTCTGGTCCATGGTGACCCCCAGGATGTCGATGGTGAGGGATTCGGCGATGGTAATGCCATTGAATGTAAAGGGGCGGTGGTTAGACTCTCGCTTGTTGGAGATAGTCATTGCCTGGCACTTCTGTGGCGCGAATGTTACCTGCCACTTATCAGCCCAAGCCTGAACATCGTCCAGGTCTTGTTGCATGTGGGCATGGAGGCTTCATTATCTGAGGAGTTGTGAATGGAACTGAACACTGTGCAGTCATCAGCGAACATCCCCATTTCTGACCTTATATTGGAGGGAAGGTCATTGATGAAGCAGCTGAAGATGGTTGGGCCTAGGACACTGCCCTGGGGAACTCCTGCAGCGATGTTCTGAGGCTGTGATGATTGACCTTCAACCACCACAACCATCTTCCTTTGTGCTAGGTATGACTCCAGCCAGTGGAGAGTTTTCCCCCAGATTCCCATTGACTTCAGTTTTACTAGGGCTCCTTGATGCCACACTCGGTCAAATTCTGCCTTGATTTGAAGGGCAGTCACTCTCACCTCACTTCTGGAATTCAGCTCCTTTGTCCATGTTTGGACCAAGGCTGTAATGAGGTCGGGACCCAAGTGGTCTTGGCGGAACCCAAACTGGGCATCAGTGAGCAGGTTATTGGTGATTAGATGCCGCTTGATAGCACTGTCGACGACACCTTCCATCACTTTGCTGATGATTGAGAGTAGACTGATAGGATGGCAATTGGCTGGATTGGATTTATCCTGCTATTTGTGGACAGGACATACCTGGACAGTTTTCCACATTGTCGGATAGATGCCAGTGTTGTAGCTGTACTGGAACAAGTTGGCTAGAGGTGCGGCTAGTTCTGGAGCACCAGTCTTCAGCACGATAGCCGGGATGTTGTCGGGGACTGCAGTCTTTGCTGTATCCAGTGCGTTCAGCTGTTTCTTGATTTCATGTGGAATGAATCAAATTGGCTGAAGACTGGCTTCTGTGATGGTGGGGGCCTCAGGAGGAGGCCGATATGGATCATCCACTCAGTGTCCAATTTTGTTCGATATCGCTCCTGTGAAGCATCTTGGGGGCGTTTTTCTACGTTAAAGGTGCTATATAAATACAAGTTGTTGTTGTGGGACCTTGCTGCGCTCAAATTGGCTGTCGCATTACCTACATTACAACAGTGACTATACTTAACAAAAGTACTTTATTGGCTGTAAACGCTTTAGGATGTCCTGACGTGATGAAAGGCCCTATTTCAATACAAATCCAAGTTCAAGGGTATCGGAATTATGACGACTGAATAAATCTAATTCTGCTTTTATTACTTGGAATGTTATTCCCAAATTCTCTTCTACTATTCCACCCATTTTTCTGTGAAAACTGTAAATTGGGGCAATTTCCTGTTTAGTTGCTACTGGACAAAATTGGGATAAGATGATATTGCAGTTAAAGGGACATGGCCATCCATTTAACTTGCTTGAGAAAGTATTCTGTCCATGTTTACAAACAAGGTAAGCAACGATTTGGCTTGTATTGCAAGATATGATTTGGGGTGCAGAAATTGCAATTATTCGCGCACTCCCAGGGACCCTCTGCAAGTTGAGACACACTTTCAGAAGTCACTGTCAGAAAGATAGTGTTAGCTACCGAAAGCCAAGCAGCACTGTTGTGACAACAAACATTCTGCTCAGTATGTAGCATTAGAAATAGGAAAGGAAGCAAGAACTTGCATTTATACAGTGTTTTTCACAACCTCAGGACCTCCCAAAGCGCATGAAGTACTTTTTAAATGTAGTCACTGTTGGAATGTAGGAAATGCGGCAGCCAATTTGTGCACAGCAAGCTCCCACAAACAGAAATGTGGTAATGACCAGATAATCTGTTTTTGTGACGTTGGTCGAGGGATAACTATTGGCCCAGGACATCGGGGAGAACTCCCCCGCTCTTCTTCAAAATAGTGCCGTGGCATTTTTATGTCCACATGAGAGGGAAGACAGGGCCTCAGTTTACCGTTTCATCTGAAAGACAGCACCTCTGACTGTGCAGTGCTCCCTCAGTACCGTACTGGCATGCCAGCCGAGATTTTGTGCTGAAGTCTCTGGAGTGGGACCTGAACCAACAACTTTCTGACTCAGAAGCTACCAACCGAGCCACGGCTGACACCTAACACAGAATCTCGAATCTCGAATTCTTGATATACCACGGAACACAGGGACAGGAGTCGCCCGTTCAGCCCCTCAAGCCTCTTCCTCCATTCAATCAAATTATATCTGATCTGTAGCTGAATTCCATTTACCTGCCTTTACTCCATATCTCTAGATACCTTTACCATACATGACATGATGGGTAGTATGTCCAGTTCATATGAACAGAAAGCTGGTGACTTCTGAGACCCCCTCAGATACCCTTCTGGACCCCAGATTGAGTGAGAGGAAGAGAAGCAGCTAGTTTGCAGGAATACACATTGGCTGCACTCTTGTCTCTGAGTTACAACAACAACAACTTGCATTTATGTAGTAAAATGTCCCAAAAGGCGCTTCACAGGAGCGTTATCAAACAAAATTTGACACCGAGCCAAATAAGGAGATGTAAGGACAGGGGACTAAAAGCTTGGTCAAAGAGGTAGGTAATAAGGAGCGCCTTAAAGGAAGAGAGAGAGGTAGAGAGGCAGAGAGGTTTAGGGAGGGAATTCCAGAGCTTAGGGCCTAGGTAGCTCAAGGCACAGCCACCAATGGAGGGGTGATGGAAATCGGGGATGTGCCAGAGGCCAAAATTGGAGGATGTGGGATTAAGCCCCACTCGAGGATTTGAGACATGTGTGTAGTACTAAGGGAATGCTACACTGTCAGAGGCACCACCCTTCGAATGAGGTGTTGAACTAAGGCCCCATCCATCTATCTATCAGGTGATCCTTAAAGATCCCAGGACATTGAAAGAAAAGCAGGAATTTCTCCCGCTCTCCTGGTTAACATTCTTCCCTCAACAGCACCACCAAAAACAGATTAACTAGTCATTCATCTCATTACTATTCGTGGGATCTTTCTGTCTGTAAAACGACTCTTGTGCTTGCCTACAACACAACAGCCGCTGTAACCAACTGTACGTGAAGTGCCTTAAGATGTTTTTGGGAGATGTGATAAAGTGCTATTTAAATGCAAGTGTTTCTATTTAAAGAAGGCAGATATGGAAATGTAGCTTATGATAAAGACTGTAGCATAATAATTCGATGTGTTTGTTTTTATCAGATCTTCACTACTTAATTTCCCACTCCAAAACGATGGCAATTTTACTTTCAGATGAGAATCCTCCACACACTGAACTATTTCCATTTACTGCAGCGATCTCGATGATAAAATGCTCCTTAAACATTTTAGACCAGCATTTCACTCTGTGCTTATGTTGTAATATAAAATTCCCTGCTTTCCTCTCCATACCGCAATGGCATAATCAAGTCACAGTGTGAAAAGGGTTTTCGTGGCTGTGATTCAAGTATTTAACAGTTCTAATTAGTTAGCAGTACCAAAACAAACATTAGCTAGCGCACCACTAATTGTTTGTTTGGAGGGGATGCTACAGGCAGAGTGCCTTATTGTTAAAAGATCATCTTTCTGTGTAATTGTTGATAGAAGGTGCAGATGCATCAAAAGCTGTTCAGTTAAAATGCCCTGAAATCATCTAACGATGCATTGAGCCATGCGAGTTACATAACAGTTATGCAACTAGAATGGTCAGAGCCAAAAAGGTAATTCTTGCGACTGAAAAGACTTTGATTAACAAAGGGAAATTGGAGCATTTTAATCCTTGTGGCGCATGAATTTTTTGTTGAAAAATACAATAAAGTGGAAGTCAATTATAATTCCCCCAACCTCACAAAAAGGAAGCAAACTCCTTTCATATTTCAAAGCATGGTCCTTCACAGTGTTGGCTAATTTGCAAGCATATTCACATGTCTTAAAAGCAATAAGAGCCTTTCCTGTGCATCATTTATGGAACCCCCGCACCCCCACCTGCACCCCCGCCCCCGTGTGGTGTTGAGCATGGTAAGAATACCTGCTGTTTTATAAGGAACATAGCTAACACCCTGAAACTCCCGCTAAGGTAGACAGCTTCATTTCCATGCCCAGCTCCAAGCTATTCATATACATTGTAAACCGCAATGCCCCCACCACTCCATCCATAACCCCATGTCTCTTTAATGCAACTCCGTTCACAGCTTACGTCGTCTTTCGGATGAGATGTTAAGCCGAGTCCCCATCTGCCCTCTCAGGTGGAAGTAAAAGATCCCACGCCACTCTTCGAAGAAGAGCAGGGGAGTCCTCCCCAGTATCCTGGCCAATATTTATCCCTCAACCAACATCGCTGAAACACTATAGATCGGTGAGAACTTTGGGAGAGAAAATTGGAGGAAAAATAAATCCCATTGAAGATCAGCCTTTCCTGTGAACACTAGGAATTGATTATAAAAGACTTGCACGGTGCCAGTCACCTATGAAGAAGCATCAAAGTACATCCGAGATCCAACATGCAGCATCAGCAGCAACGACAACAATAACATGCATTTATACAGCACCTTTAATGTAGTCAAATATCCCAAGGCACTTCACAGGAGCATTCTCAAAAAAAATTTGATGCCGAGCCACATCAGGAGTTATTAGGTGTAGTGACCAAAAGCTTGGTCAATGAGGTAGGTTTTAGTGAGCAACTTAAAGGAGAGAGAGGTGGAGAGGTTTAGGGAGGGAATTTCAGAGATTAGGGCCCAGGCAGCTGAAGGCACGGCCGCCAATGGTGGAGCGATGTAAATCGGGGATGCGCAAGAACTCAGAATGGGAGGAGCGCAGGGATCTTGGACGGTTGTGGGTCTGGAGGAGGTTACAGAGATAGGGAGGGGTGAGGCCACGGAGGGAACTGAAAACAAGGATGAGAATTTTGAAATAGAGGGGTCGCTGAGTGTCCGAATGCGGATCTGTACCCATGGCCTCCATAATCGCTGGACCTCTTCATTACCAGTGAGGGATGGACATTCTTCAAGGTTGAATTGGTCTCCAGCTTTGGTGACCTGAAGAACAAACAGACTGACTGACCTGCTCAATATGGATTGAGAGACTCATGTTGCCCTCAATGCTCTTTGTAATGACCTGCTCGAAATGCCACTGCTGAAGATCAGGAGCAGAGTGACCCATCCCCTCTCAGGTGCTGTAGTTGGTGCATAACCAGGCATAAAGCGAGAAATAGAGATAGTTTTATCTATGTAAGAGTGGGGATAGACCGGATGTTGGGCGGGTCTTCTTTTCCCGGGGAGCAGTGAGCCTCTGGGATGTGTTGCCGGTTGGTGTGCTGGGCGCTGACTCGCTGCCTTCAAGAGGGAGCTGGACCGGTTCCTGACTGGGGCAGAGATTGCATCACAGAGAAATTCAGTGTCTGTTTTCCCTTATTGGTCCTGGGTTTTCTCTCTGCATGTTTTGCCTCTCCCATGAGATTACATGGCTGTGGGTTCAAATCCCACTCCAGAGACTTGAGCACAAAAATCTAGGCTGACGCTCCAGGGCAGTACTGAGGGTGTGCTGCACTGCCGGGGGTGTTGTCTTTCGGATGAGATGTTAAACCAAGGCCTACTCTCTCAGGTGGACGTAAAAGATCCCATGGCACTATTTCGAAGAAGAGCAGGGGAGTTATCCCTAGTGTCCTGGCCAATATCTATCCCTCAACCAACATCACTAAAACAGATTATCTGGTCATTGTCACATTGCTGTTTGTGGGAGCTTGCTGTGTGCGAATTGGCTACCGTATTTCCTCCATTACAACAGTGACTACACTTCAAAAAAAGTACTTAATTGGCTGCAAGTGCTTTGGGAAGTCCTGAGGTGGTAATTGCAAGTCTTTCTTTTTCTTTTTTCTGGGGTGGGGCATAGGGGTGGACGGGAGGGAAGAATTATTTAGTCAACAATGCTCTGGCCAGCATGAGCTGGCTTGAGGCACCAGCTGATCTTTCCCTTCCCGTCAATTTTGTACGGTCGCATCTTTATCACCTCTGAGAAAATCAGTGTTGACAGTACTGCAGCAGGCATCCCACACCTGTCCATCAAGCTCAATATTTAATATATATTTTAGTTACTTCTGTCAGTTTAGATCGGTGATGTTCCCCCTATACCCACCATGCTGCAAAGTGGTTAGTGTCTCATAAATTTTACACAGCCTTGTGAATGCAAAATGCTCAAAATCCACAGTGGGGCTTCACAGTCTGGATCCATGCAGTTATGTCCTGTTGCTCCTTTGCCTAAAATTGTAATTTTAAAAAAAAATAATGAAAAAAATCTCCATTCCCTGTTGGGTAACAATAGTCACCGAACTTCAGCCAGACCTTCTTGGGCCGGATTTTGCTGTGAGACAATCAGCAACTTCCAGCAAGCGCAGATGTGCAGTTAAACCCGAAAATGCGGAAGTTGCTGCCTGAGATGCGCCGCTCCTCCGTAAGCTTCCCGAAAACGGCATCTCGCCATCTGGCTCCCCATTCAAATGCATTGAATGGCGTGAAGTTCCTGTACTTACATCATAGATATCAACTAAACTCACCACAGAAAGTTAGGGCTTGTCCATTTCAGTCTAACTACCCTTTTTTAACGGCATGATAAGTCTTAATTGCTGCCAAACAACCTCTCTGGCACTGAAAATTAACTTTTACAAGTGTGGAGTCTCATTCCTTCAGCTTTTAATTATTGTTAGTGATTTAAAAAAATTTTTTTTTTAACTCTCTCTGTCTATTTTTTTCTTTCTCTCTTAATCTAATCTTTCTGTCCTTCACTTTATTTTGCTTTCTGTACCTAATTCGATATTGAATTAAATATTCTAACTGACACTTTCTGGTTTAGACTCTGCGCTGCTTATTGATGATTCTTCAATCTGATTGGTTAAGGAGATACACAGTTGCTTACCCTGTTCACACAGGTCCTAGATGCCCTGCAGAGGGCGCCGCACTGTTTGGCTGACAGCAACTTGTCGTGGAAAAACCAATGGAAAGTCAGTGGGCAAGTGCAGGACTATTGAATGGCGGGCACGGTTCGTTCGCTGCTCACAGCAAAATCCAGCCCAGCGTTTTGAGACATTTCGATGAGATAAGGCACTGAGCTGTCCCGAAAATAAGGAGGCAAGCCAATCATTTGAGGTGGCGATTTGAAGTCAATTCTAGCTAGCAGCGATGGAGAAATTGCCCAGACCCCAAATTTACATCAATGCAAACAATGCGCAGCATAACTGGATTATGTTGGTCGAATAACATAATAAAATCTAATCTTTGAATTGAATGAATTGCTATAATACATGTAGGAAAGGTTCTCTTGTTCTAGCACCTGGGTGTATTGGTGATGGTATAAGATAATTGGCAAAAAAGCCAGAGGGGAGATGAGCAGAATTATTTTTACGCAGGGAGTTGTTATGATCTGGAATGCGCTGCCTGGAAGGGCGGTGGAAGCAGATTCAATAGCGACTTTCAAAAGGGATTTGGATAAATACTTGAAAAGGAAACAAATTGCAGGGCTCTGTGGAAAGAGCAGGGGGGGAGTGGGACTAATTTGTAGCTCTTTCAAAGAGCCGGCACAGGCACGATGGGCCGAATGTCCTCCTTCTGCGCTGCATCACTCTATGCAGTGAGTAGAAAAGAATCAGTCAGAAAAGATCACACACTTGTAGGGAACCTGTCTAATTTACTATTCATTTAAATTACCAGACAGTAAACCATATCCCCAACGGATTTTCCTCTATTTGCTGTGCTCAGGCAATCCAATACACCTCGGTACAAGAACAGGAAAATCTGTCCCCTCATTTCTTGGGTTGTTAATCAATGAATGATGTGTAGAAGTAGATTAGGCACAGTTTTGGCCCCTACTGGTGACAAGTAATCTCTCTATCCGTTTAGTGGGAAGCCCTGATGCGAATACCTTTTAAGCTCCCATGATAGCTCACTTCCCAAAAGCAGCGTGCAACCAAAGCTTTGATTCCCAGTCTGTGCTGAAAAGACTGAGATAAAGGAGCGATGTGTTAGTATGGACAAAAAACACACAGAAGAAAGGAGTAATTTAAACGGGAACAAAAGAAAGATTGCAGTGCTCAGGGTGTGGGAAGCAAACTGCGGAAATTAGAAGCAATTATGCCAAAGGAAGGTATAGATTTATAAACACCAACAGAAGCTTGACTGCAAACTGGGCAGGAGTGGAAAGAATTTCACATTGGTTTATAATATTCTGTGGAATGATAAAATAGGTAAGAAAGGAGGAGAAGTAGTAATATTGGTACAGGAGGATTTACCTGCTGTAGAAAGGACTGATTAACACACAAAAAGAAATGAGACTGAAGCAGCATCAGTATGGTTCGAGATCAAAGATTAAAAGAAGGATTGTTAAGTTAGTGGGGTTGCCCTACAGACCCCCGAATTGTGAGAGGGAAATGGAAGAGAAAATCTGCAGACTGATCAGGGAGAGGAGCAGGAACAACAAAAGTGTTGTTCGAGGAGATTTTAACCACCCGCTCAATGATTGGGACAGGGAGTGAATAAAAAGGAAAACAGGAATGGAATTGTTAAAAGGTGTGCGGGACTCCTTCCTCAAGCAGAATGTTTATATCCTTACAGGGAGAACAGCACTGCTAGATCGAGTTGTAAGTAACAAACGAGATGAGTTAAAAGTGGGTGACTACCTCAGGAGGAGTGAACTTAATAGGAGAAGGGTTAAGATCCAAATAGACTGGGGAACAGTTAGCACAAAACCAGGACATTAGTCTGGAAAAGTTTACACGATAAAAAGAAGAGAAAGGGACAAAATTCAAATTCGGCAGAGGTGCGAAACGGGCAATAGCGGAGCGGCCGCCCGTTATATAACCACCCACTATACACCCCGCCCGATATACACCCGCCCGTTATACACTCGCCCATTATACACCCCGCCCGATATACACCCGCCCGTTATACACCCGCCCGTTATACACCCGCCCGATATACACCCCGCCCGATATACACTCGCCCGTTATACACCCGCCCGTTATACACCCGCCCGTTATACACCCCGCCCGATATACACCCGCCCGTTATACACCCGCCCGTTATACACCCCGCCTGATATACACCCGCCCGTTATACACCCGCCCGTTATACACCCCGCCCGATATACACCCGCCCGATATACACCCGCCCGATATACACCCGCCCGATATACACTCGCCCGTTATACACCCGCCCGTTATACACCCCCGCCCGATATACACTCGCCCATTATACACCCCGCCCGATATACACCCGCCCGTTATATACCCGCCCATTATACACCCGCCCATTATACACCCAGCCCGATATACACCCGCCCATTATACACCCAGCCCGATATACACTCGCCCATTATACACCCGCCCATTATACACCCAGCCCGATATACACTCGGCCATTATAAACCCGCCCGTTATACACCCCGCCCGTTATACACCCGCCCGTTATACACCCCGCCCGTTATACACCCCGCCCATTGTACACCCCGCCCATTATACACCCGTCCGTTATATACCCGCCCGTTATACACCCGCCCGATATACACCCCGCCCGATATACACTCGCCCGTTATACACCCGCCCGTTATACACCCCGCCCGATATACACCCGCCCGTTATACACCCGCCCGTTATACACCCCGCCCGATATACACCCGCCCGTTATACACCCGCCCGTTATACACCCCGCCTGATATACACCCGCCCGTTATACACCCGCCCATTATACACCCTGCCCGATATACACCCGCCCGATATACACCCGCCCGATATACACCCGCCCGATATACACTCGCCCGATATACACCCGCCCGATATACACCCGCCCGATATACACCCGCCCGATATACACCCGCCCGATATACACCTGCCCATTATACACCCAGCCCGATATACACCCGCCCATTATACACCCAGCCCGATATACACTCGCCCATTATACACCCGCCCATTATACACCCAGCCCGATATACACTCGCCCATTATACACCCGCCCGTTATACACCCCGCCCGTTATACACCCGCCCGTTATACACCCCGCCCGTTATACAGCCCGCCCATTATACACCCCACCCGTTATACACACCGCCCGTTATACACCCCGCCCATTATACACCCCGCCCATTATACACCCGTCCGTTATATACCCCGCCTGTTATACACCCCGCCCATTATGCACCCCGCCCATTATACACCCAGCCCGTTATACACCCCACCCGTTATACACCCGCCCATTATACACCCCACCTGTTATACACCCCACCCATTATACACCCGCCTGTTATACACCCCGCCCGTTATACACCCCGCCCGTTATACACCCAGCCCGTTATACACCCGCCTGTTATACACCCGCCCGTTATACACCCCACCTGTTATACACCCGCCCGTTATACACCCGCCCTTTATACACCCCACCTGTTATACACCCGCCGTTATACACCCGCCCGTTATACACACACGCATTATACACTCGCCCGTTATACACCCGCCCTTTATACACCCTACCTGTTATACACCACGCCCGTTATACACACGCGCGTTATACACCCGTCCGTTATACACCCGTGCGTTATACACCCGTCCGTTATACACCCGCCCATTATACACAAGCCCGTTATACACCAGACCGTTATACACCCGCCTGTTATACACCCGCCCGTTATACACCAGCCCCTTCTACACCCGCCTGTTATACACCCGCCCATTATACACCAGCCCGTTATACACCAGCCCGTTATGCACCCGCCCATTATACACCCCGCCCATTATACACCCCACCCGTTATACACCCGCCCGTTATACACCATGCCCGTTATACACACGCGCGTTGTACACCCGTCCGTTATACACCCGTGCATTATACACCCATCCGTTATACACCCGCCCATTATACACAAGCCCGTTATACACCAGACCGTTATACACCCGCCTGTTATACACCAGCCCATTATAAACCATGCCCAATATACACCCCACCTGTTATACGCACCGCCCGTTACACACCCCGCCGTTATACACCCGCCCGTTATACACCCACCCGTTATACACCCGCCCATTACACACCCCGCCCATTATACACCCCACCCGTTATACATCCCACCCGTTATACACCCGCCCATTATACACCTCACCCATTATACACCCACCCGTTATACACCCCACACGTTATACACCCCACCCATTATACACCCGTGCGTTATACACCCGCCCGTTATACACCCGACCCGTTATACACCCGACCCGTTATACACACCCCCGTTATACACCCCCCTGTTATACACCCGCCCATTATACACACCGCCCGTTATACACCCGCCCGTTATACACACGCCCGTTATACACCCCGCCCGTTATACACCCAGCCCGTTATACACACCCCCCGTTATACACCCGCCAATTATGCACCCCACCCGTTATACACCCCACCCATTATACACCCCGCCCGTTATACACCCCGCCCGTTATACACCCCGCCCGATATACACCCAGCCCGTTATACACCCCGCCCGTTATACACCTCGCCCGTAATACACCCAGCCCGTTATACACCCTGCCCATTATACACCCGCCCTTTATACACCCCACCCATTATACACCCGCCTGTTATACACCCCGCCCGTTATACACCCCGCCCGTTATACACCCCGCCCGTTATACACCCGCCCTTTATCCACCCCACCCATTATACACCCACCTGTTATACACCCCGCACGTTATACACCCCACCCCGTTATACACCTCACCAATTATACACCCCACCCATTATACACCCCGCCCGTTATACACACAGCCTTTTATACACCCCGACCATTATACACCCCACCCGTTATACACCACACCCATTATACACCCGCCCATTATACACCCCGCCCGTTATACAACCCGCCCGTTATACACCAGCCCTTTATACACCCCGCCCGTTATACACCACACCCATTATACACCCGCCCATTATACACCCCGCCCGTTATACACACAGTCCGTTATACACCCCACCCATTATACACCCCACCAATTATACACCCCACCCATAATACACCCCGCCCGTTATACACACAGCCTTTTATACACCCCACCCGTTATACACCCCACCCATTATACACCCGCCCATTATACACCCCGCCCGTTATACACCCCGCCCGTTATACACCCCGCCCGTTATACACCCACCCTTTATACACCCGCCCGTTATACACCCCACCCATTATACACCCGCCCATTATACAACCCGCCCGTTATACACACAGACCGTTATACACCCCGTCCATTATACACCCGCCTGTTATACACCCCGCTCGATATACACCCGCCCGTTATACACCCTGCCCGTTATACACCCGCCGTTATACACTCGCCCGTTATAGAGACACGCGTTATACACTTGCCCGTTATACACCCCGCCTGTTATACACCCGCCCGTTTTACACCCCACCTGGTATACACCCCGCCCGTTATACACCCTGCCGGTTATACACCCCGCCCATTAGACACCCTGCGCGTTTACACCCCGCCCATTATACACCAGCCCATTATACACCCCACCCGTTATACACCCGCCCGTTATACTCCCCGCCCGTTATACACCCGCCCGTTATACACACACGTGTTATACACTCGGCCGTTATACACCCGCCCGTTATACACCCCACCCATTAAACACCCGCCCGTTTTACACCCCACCTGGTATACACCCCGCCCGTTATACACCCCGCCGATTATACACCCCGCCCGTTAGACACCCTGCGCGTTTACACCCCGCCCATTATACACCCGACCTTTATATAACCTGCCCATTATACACCCGCCTGTTATACTCCCCGCCCATTATACACCCGCCCGTTATACACACACGCGTTATACACTCGGCCGTTATACACCAGACCGTTATACATCCCACCCGTTATGCACCCGCCCATTATACACCCCGCCCATTATACACCCCACCAGTTATACACCCCGCCCGTTATACACCCGCCCTTTATACACCCCACCCATTATACACCCCACCCATTATACACCCGCCCATTATACACCCCGCCCGTTATACACACAGCCCGTTATACACCCCGCCCATTATACACCCAGCCCGTTATACACCCCGTCCGTTATACACCCGCCTGTTATACACCCTGCTCGATATACACCCGCCCGTTATACACCCTGCCCGTTATACATCCGCCGTTATACACCCGCCCGTTATACAGACACGCGTTATACACTTGCCCGTTATACACCCCGCCTGTTATACACCCGCCCGTTTTACACCCCACCTGGTATACACCCCGCCCGTTATACACCCCGCCGGTTATACACCCCGCCCGTTAGACACCCTGCGCGTTTACGCCCCGCCCATTATACACCAGCCCATTATACACCCCACCCGTTATACACCCGCCCGTTATACTCCCAGCCCGTTATACACCCGCCCGTTATAAACACACGCGTTATACACTCGGCCGTTATACACCCGCCCCTTATACACCCCACCCGTTAAACACCCGCCCGTTTTACGTCCCACCTAGTATACACCCCGCCGTTATACACCCCGCCGGTTATACACCCCGCCCGTTAGACACCCTGCGCGTTTACACCACGCCCATTATACACCCGCCCTTTATATACCCTGCCCATTATACACCCGCCCGTTATACTTCCCGCCCGTTATACACCCGCCCGTTATACACACACGCGTTATACAATCAGCCGTTATACACCCGCCCGTTATACACCCCACCCGTTAAACACCCGCCCGTTATACACCACGCCCGTTACACACCCACGCGTTATATACCCATCCGTTATACACCCGCGCGTTATACACCCGCCCGTTATACACCCGCCGATTATACACAAGCCCGTTATACACCCGCCCATTATACACCAGCCCGTTATACACCAGCCCGTTATACACCAGCCCGTTATACACCTGCATGTTATACACCAGCCCGTTATAAACCCCGCCCGTTATACACCCCACCCGTTATACACACCGCGTTATACACCCGTCCATTATACACCCCACCCGTTATACACCCCACCTGTTATACACCCCACCCAGTATATACACCCCACCCGTTATACAACCGCCCTTTATACACCCCGCCCGTTATACACCCGTCTGTTATACACCCGCCCATTATACACAAGCCCGTTATACACCAGACCGTTATACACCCACATGTTATACACCAGCCCATTATAAACCCTGCCAGATATACACCCCATCCTTTACACACACCCCCATTATACACCCACCCATTATACACCCACCCATTATACACCCCCCCGTGATATACCCCACCCATTATACACCCGCCCGAGATAGACCCGCCCGTTATACACCCGCCCGTTATACACCCCGCCCGTTATACACCCGCCCATTATACACCCCACCCATTATACACCTTGCCCGTTATACACCCGCACGTTATACACCCCGCCCGTTATACACCCACCCGTTATACACACCACCCATTATACACCCCAACCGTTATAAAACCCGCCCGTTATACACCCTGCCCGTAATACACCCACCCATTATACACCCTGCCCGTTTTACACCCGCCCATTATACACCCCACCCGTTATACACCCGCCCGTTATACACACATGCATTATACACTCGCCCGTTATACACCCGCCCGTTATACACCACGCCCGTTATACAGCCGCGCGTTATACACCCGTCCATTATACACCCGCCCGTTATACACCCGCCCATTATACACAAGCCCGTTATACACCCGCCCATTATACACACCCCGTTATACAGCAGCCCATTATACACCCCACCCATTATACACCCCACCCATTATACACCCCACCCGTTATACACCCCACCCGTTATACACCCGCCCTTTATACTCCCCGCCCGTTATACACCTGCCCGTTATACACCCGTCCGTTATACACCCGCCCATTATACACCTGCCCATTATACACTCGCCTGTGATACACCCGCCCGTTATACACCAGCCCATTATACACAAGCCCCTTATACACCAGACTGTTATACACTCGCCTGTTATACACCCGCCCGTTATACACCAGCCCCTTCTACACCCGCCCGTTATACACCCGCCCATTATACACCCGCCCGTTATACACCAGCCCGTTATACACCTGCCTGTTATACACCAGCCCATTATAATCCCCGCCTGTTATACACCCCATCCGTTATACACCCTTCCCGTTATGCACCCCATCCGTTAGACATCCCAGCCATTATATACCTGCCCGTTATACACCCGCCCGTTATACAGCCGCCCATTATACACCCCACCCATTATAAAACCCGCCCGTTATACACCCTGCCCATTATACACCCACCCGTTATACACCCCGCCCGTTTTACACCCGCCCATTATACACCCCACCCGTTATACACCCGCCCGTTATACACACACGCGTTATACACTCGCCAGTTATACACCCGCCCGTTATACACTACTCCCGTTGTACAGCCGCGCGTTATACACCCATCCGTTATACACCCGCACGTTATACACCCGCCCGTTATACACCCGCCCATTATACACAAGCCCGTTATACACCCGCCCATTATACACCAGCCCGTTATACAGCCGCCCATTATACACCCGCCTGTTATACACCCCGCCCGTTATACACCCCGCCCGTTATACACCCACCCTTTATACACCCCGCCCGTTATACACCCCACCCATTATACACCCGCCCATTATACAACCCGCCCGTTATACACACAGACCGTTATACACCCCGTCCATTATACACCCGCCTGTTATACACCCCGCTCGATATACACCCGCCCGTTATACACCCTGCCCGTTATACACCCGCCGTTATACACTCGCCCGTTATAGAGACACGCGTTATACACTTGCCCGTTATACACCCCGCCTGTTATACACCCGCCCGTTTTACACCCCACCTGGTATACACCCCGCCCGTTATACACCCTGCCGGTTATACACCCCGCCCATTAGACACCCTGCGCGTTTACACCCCGCCCATTATACACCAGCCCATTATACACCCCACCCGTTATACACCCGCCCGTTATACTCCCCGCCCGTTATACACCCGCCCGTTATACACACACGTGTTATACACTCGGCCGTTATACACCCGCCCGTTATACACCCCACCCATTAAACACCCGCCCGTTTTACACCCCACCTGGTATACACCCCGCCCGTTATACACTCGCCCATTATACACCCCGCCCGATATACACCCGCCCGTTATACACCCGCCCGTTATACACATGCCCGTTATACACCCCGCCCGTTATACACCCAGCCCGTTATACACCCCACCCATTATACACCCCACCCATTATACACCCGCCCGTTATACACCCCGCCCGTTATACACCCCGCCCATTATACACCCTGCCCGTTATACACCCCACCCATTATACACCCGCCGGAGAAAAACCTGCCCATTATACACCCGCCCGAGATACACCCGCCTGTTACACACCTTGCCCGTTATACACCCGCCCGTTATACACCCCACCCATTATACACCCGCCAGTTATATACTCGCCCATTATACACCTGCCTGTTATGCACCTGCCCATTATACACCCGCCCATTATACACCCCGCCCGTTATAAAACCCGCCCGTTATACACCCTGCCCGTAATACACCCACCCATTATACACCCTGCCCGTTTTACACCCGCCCATTATACACCCCACCCGTTATACACCCGCCCGTTATACACACATGCATTATACACTCGCCCGTTATACACCCGCCCGTTATACACCACGCCCGTTATACAGCCGCGCGTTATACACCCGTCCATTATACACCCGCCCGTTATACACCCGCCCATTATACACAAGCCCGTTATACACCCGCCCATTATACACACCCCGTTATACAGCAGCCCATTATACACCCCACCCATTATACACCCCACCCATTATACACCCCACCCGTTATACACCCCACCCGTTATACACCCGCCCTTTATACTCCCCGCCCGTTATACACCTGCCCGTTATACACCCGTCCGTTATACACCCGCCCATTATACACCTGCCCATTATACACTCGCCTGTGATACACCCGCCCGTTATACACCAGCCCATTATACACAAGCCCCTTATACACCAGACTGTTATACACTCGCCTGTTATACACCCGCCCGTTATACACCAGCCCCTTCTACACCCGCCCGTTATACACCCGCCCATTATACACCCGCCCGTTATACACCAGCCCGTTATACACCTGCCTGTTATACACCAGCCCATTATAATCCCCGCCTGTTATACACCCCATCCGTTATACACCCTTCCCGTTATGCACCCCATCCGTTAGACATCCCAGCCATTATATACCTGCCCGTTATACACCCGCCCGTTATACAGCCGCCCATTATACACCCCACCCATTATAAAACCCGCCCGTTATACACCCTGCCCATTATACACCCACCCGTTATACACCCCGCCCGTTTTACACCCGCCCATTATACACCCCACCCGTTATACACCCGCCCGTTATACACACACGCGTTATACACTCGCCAGTTATACACCCGCCCGTTATACACTACTCCCGTTGTACAGCCGCGCGTTATACACCCATCCGTTATACACCCGCACGTTATACACCCGCCCGTTATACACCCGCCCATTATACACAAGCCCGTTATACACCCGCCCATTATACACCAGCCCGTTATACAGCCGCCCATTATACACCCGCCTGTTATACACCAGTCCATTGTAAACCCCGCCTTTTATACACCCCATCCGTTATACACCACACCCCGTTATGCACCCCATCCGTTAGACATCCCATCCATTATATACCCGCCCGTTATACACCCGCCCGTTATACACCCCGCCAATTATACACCCGCCCGTTATAAACCCCGCCCGTTATACACCCAGCCCGTTATGCACCCCGCCCGTTATACACCCAGCCCGTTATACACCCAGCCCATTATACACTCCGCCTGTTATACACCCCGCCCGTTATACACCTGCCCATTATACACCCCACCCGTTATACACCCGCCCATTATACACCCCAGCCATTATACACCCACCCATTATAGACACACGCAATATACACTCGTCCGTTATACAGCCGCCCATTGTACACCCGCCTGTTATACACCAGCCCATTATAAATCCCGCCTGTTATACACCCGCCCTGTTATACACCCCAGCCGTTATACATCCCACCCGTTATGCACCCGCCCATTATACACCCCGCCCATTATACACCCCACCCGTTATACACCCGCCCGTTATACACCACGCCCGTTATACATACGCGCGTTATACACCCGTCCGTTATACACCCGTGCGTTATACACCCGTCCGTTATACACCCGCCCATTATACACAAGCCCGTTATACACCAGACCGTTATACACCCGCCTTTTATACACCAGCCCATTATAAACCCTGCCCAATATACACCCCACCTGTTATAAACACCGCCCGTTACACACCCCGCCCGTTATACACCCGCCCGTTATACACCCGCCCATTATACACCCGCCCATTATACACCCCGCCCATTATACACCCCACCCGTTATACACCCCACACGTTATACACCCCACCCATTATACACCCGCGCGTTATACACCCGCCCGTTATACACCCGACCCGTTATACACCCGACCCGTTATACACACCCCCGTTATACACCCCCGTTATACACCCGCCCATTATACACACCGCCCGTTATACACCCGCCCGTTATACACATGCCCGTTATACACCCCGCCCGTTATACACCCAGCCCGTTATACACCCCACCCATTATACACCCCACCCATTATACACCCGCCCGTTATACACCCCGCCCGTTATACACCCCGCCCGTAATACACCCAGCCCGTTATACACCCCGCCCGTTATACACCCGCCTGTTATACACCCCGCCCGTTATACACCCCACCCCGTTATACACCCCACCCGTTATACACCCCACCAATTATACACCCCACCCATTATACACCCCGCCCGTTATACACACAGCCTTTTATACACCCCGCCCGTTATACACCCCACCCGTTATACACCCCACCCATTATACACCCGCCCATTATACACCCCGCCCGTTATACACCCCGCCCGTTATACACCCCGCCCATTATACACTCGCCCTTTATACACCCAGCCTGTTATACACCCCACCCATTATACACCCACCCATTATACACCCCGCCCGTTATACACACAGCCCGTTATACACCCCACCCATTATACACACCACCAATTATACACCCCACCCATAATACACCCCGCCCGTTATACACACAGCCTTTTATACACCCCGCCCATTATACACCCCACCCATTATACACAAGCCTGTTATACACCCGCCCGTTTTACACCCCACCTGGTATACACCCCGCCCGTTATACACCCCACCCATTATACACCCGCCCATTATACACCCCGCCCGTTATACACACAGCCCGTTATACACCCCGCCCATTATACACCCAGCCCGTTATACACCCCGTCCGTTATACACCCGCCTGTTATACACCCCGCTCGATATACACCCGCCCGTTATACACCCTGCCCATTATACAGCCGCCGTTATACACCCGCCCGTTATACAGACATGCGTTATACACTTGCCCGTTATACACTTGCCCGTTATACACCCGCCCGTTATACACCCGTGCGTTATACACCCGTCCATTATACACCTGTGCATTATACACCCGCCCGTTATACACCCGCCCATTATACACAAGCCCGTTATACACCAGACCGTTATACACCCCGCCTGTTATACACCCGCCCGTTTTACACCCCACCTGGGATACACCCCGCCCGTTATACACCCCGCCGGTTATACACCCCGCCCGTTATACACCCTGCGCGTTTACACCCCGCCCATTATACACCAGCCCATTATACACCCCACCCATTATAAACCCGCCCATTATACACACCGCCCATTATACACCCGCCCTTTATATACACTGCCCATTATACACCCGCCCGTTATACTCCCCGCCCGTTATACACCCGCCCGTTATACACACACGCGTTATACACTCGGCCGTTATACACCCGCCCTTTATACACCCCACCCGTTAATCACCCGCCCGTTATACACCACGCCCGTTACACACCCAAGCGTTATATACCCATCCGTTATACACCCGCGCGCTATACACCCGCCCGTTTACACCCGCCGATTATACACAAGCCCGTTATACACCCGCCCATTATACACCAGCCCGTTATACACCAGCCCGTTATACACCTGCATGTTATACACCAGCCCGTTGTAAACCCCGCCCGTTATACACACCCCGTTATACACCCCACCCAGTATATACACCCAACCCGTTATACAACCGCCCTTTATACACCCCGCCCGTTATACACCCGTCCGTTATACACAAGCCCGTTATACACCAGACCGTTATACACTCGCCTGTTATACACCCGCCCGTTATACACCAGCCCCTTCTACACCCTCCCGTTATACAACCGCCCATTATACACCAGCCCGTTATACACCAGCCCGTTATACACCCGCCTGTTATACACCAGCCCATTATAAACCCTGCCCGTTATACACCCCATCCTTTATACACCCCCCCGTTATACACCCACCCATTATACACCCACCCATTATACACCCCCTCCGTTATATACCCCACCCATTATACACCCGCCCGAGATAGACCCGCCCGTTATATACCTGCCCGTTATACACCTTGCCCGTTATGCACCCGCCCGTTATACACCCCGCCCGTTATACACCCACCCGTTATACACCCCACCCATTATACACCTTGCCCATTATACACCCCACCCGTTATGTAACCCAGCTGTTATACACCCCACCCATTATACACCCGCCAGAGATAAACCTGCCCATTATACACCCGCCCGAGATACACCCGCCTGTTACACACCTTGCCCGTTATACACCCGCCTGTTATACACCCCACCCATTATACACCTGGCAGTTATACACTCGCTCATTATACACCTGCCTGTTATGCACCTGCCCATTATACACCCGCCCATTATACACCCCGCCCGTTATAAAACCCGCCCGTTATACACCCCGCCCATTTTACACCCGCCCATTATACACCCCACCCGTTATACACCCAGCCTGTTATACACCCAGCCCATTATACGCCCCGCCCATTATACACCCCGCCCGTTATACATCCGCCCGTCATACACCAGCCCCTTCTACACCCGCCCGTTATACACCCGCCAATTTTACACCAGCCCGTTATACACCAGCCCGTTATACACCCGCCTGTTATACACCAGCCCATTATAAACCCCGCCTGTTATACACCCCGCCCGTTATACACCCGCCCATTATACACCCCACCCGTTATACACCCATCCGTTATACACCCCGCCTGTTATACACCCGCGCGTTATACACCTGGACGTTATACACCCGCGCGTTATACATCTGCCCGTTAAACACCTGCCCATTATACAACTGCCCGTTATACACCAGCCCATCATACACCAGCCCGTTATACACCCACCTGTTATACACCAGCCCGTTATAAACCCCGCCCATTATACACACCTGCCCGTTATACACCCGCCCATTATACACCCCACTTGTTATACACCCACACGTTAAACACCCCACCCATTATACACCTGCCCGTTATGCACCAGCCTGTTATACACCCTGCCCATTATACACCCGCCCGTTATACACCCCGCCCGTTATACACCCTGCCCGTTAGACACGCTGCACGTTATACACCCGCCCGTTATACACCCCGCCCGTAATACACCCGCCCATTATACACCCTGCCCGTTATACACCCGCGCGTTATACACCTGTCCGTAATACACCCGCCCCTTATACACCCGCCCATTATACACAAGCCCGTTATACTCAGACCGTTATAAACCTGCCTGTTATACATCAGCCCATTATAAATCCCGCCCGTTATACACCCCACCCGTTATAAAAACCCCCGTTATACACCCGCCCATTATACACCCTACCCGTTATACATCCCACCCGTTATACACCCCCCGTTATACACCCGCCAATAATGCACCCTGCCAGTTATACACCTGCCCGTTATACACCCCGCCCGTTATACACCCGCCTGTTATACACCAGCCTGTTATACACCAGCCTGTTATAAACCCCGCCCGTTATACACCCCGCCCGTTATACACCCGCCCATTATACACCCCACCTGATATACACCCGCACGTTATACACCCCACCCATTATACACCCGCCCGTTATACACTCGCCCATTATACACCATGCCCGTTATACACCCGCCCGTTATACACCCCACCTGGTATACACCCCGCCCGTTATGCATCCCGCCCATTATACACCCTGCGCGTTTACACCCCGCCCGTTATACACCCGCCCATTATACACCCCACCCGTATTACACCCGCCCGTTATACACACACACGTTATACACTCGCCCGTTATACACCCGCCCTTTATACACCCCACCCGTTATACACACGCCCGTTACACACCATGCCCGTTATACACCCACGCATTATACACTCGTCTATTATACACCCGCGCGTTATACACCCGCCCGTTATACATCCGCCCATTATACACCAGCCCGTTATACACACCCCATTATACACCCCACCCATTATACACCCCACCCGTTATACACCCCACCCGTTATACACACCCCGTTATACACCCCGCCCGTTATACACCCAGCCCGTTATACACCCCGCCCGTTATACACCCAGCCCGTTATACACCCCGCCCGTTATACACCCCACCCGTTATACACACCCCGTTATACACCCCGCCCGTTATACACCCGCCCGTTATACACCCCACCCGTTATACACCCCGCCCGTTATACACCCAGCCCGTTATACACCCCGCCCGTTATACACCCCGCCTGTTATACACCCGCCCGTTATACACCCGCCCGTTATACACCCCACCCATTATACACCCCACCCGTTATACACACCGCCCGTTATACACCCAGCCCGTTATACACCCCGCCCGTTATACACCCGCCCGTTATACACCCCGCCTGTTATACACCCGCCCGTTATACACCCTCCCGTTATACACCCCGCCCGTTATACACCCGCGCGTTATACACCCATCCATTATACTCCCGCGTGTTATACACCCGCCCGTTATACACCCGCCCTTTATACACCTGCCCATTATAAACCCCGCCCGTTATACACACCGCTCGTTATACACCCGTCCGTTATACACCCGTCTGTTTTACACCCGCCCGTTTTACACCCGCCCGTTACACACCCGCCCGTTATACACCCGCCCGTTATACACCCACGCGTTATACACCTATGCATTATACACTCACCCGTTATACACCCGTCCGTTATACACCCGCCCGTTATACACCCGCCCGTTATATAACCCGCCTGTTATACATCCCGCCCGTTATACACCCCGCCTGTTATACACCCCACCCATTATACACAGGCCTGTCATACACGCGCCCGTTAAGCACCCGCCCGTTATACACCCCGCCCATTATACACCCGCCCATTATACACCTGCCCGTTATACACCCCGCCCGTTATACACCCCGCCCGTTATACACAGGCCCGTCATACATGCGCCCGTTAAGAACCCGCCCGTTATACACCCCGCCCGTTATACACCCGCCCGTTATAAACCAGCCCGTTACAAGCCCCGCCCGTTATACACCCCACCCATTATACACACCCCGTTATACAACCGCCCATTATACACCCCACCCATTATACACCCCACCCGTTATACACCCCGCCCGTTATACACCCCGCCCGTTATACACCCCGCCCGTTATACACCCCACCCGTTATACACAGGCCTGTCATACACGCGCCCGTTAAGCAACCGCCCGTTATACACCCCGCCCATTATACACCCGCCCATTATACACCTGCCCATTATACACCCCGCCCGTTATACACCCCACCCATTATACACACCACCCGTTATACACCCCGCCCGTTATACACCCGTCCGTTATACACCCGCCCGTTATACACCCGTCCGTTATACACCCCAGCCGTTATACACCCGCCCGTTATACACCCCGCCCGTTATACACCCGCACGTTATACACCCGCCCTTTATACAACTGCCCGTTATAAACCCCGCCCGTTATACACACCGCTCGTTATAGACCCGTCCGTTATACACCCCACCCGTGATACACCCGCCCATTATACACCCCGCCCGTTATACACCTGTCCGTTATACACCCGCCCGTTATACACACACGCGATATACACTCGCCCGTTATACACCCGACGTTTATACAACCCACCCGTTATACACTCACCCATTATACACCTACCCGTTATACACCCGCCCGTTATACACACCACCTGGTATACACCCCGCCCGTTATGCATCCCGCCCATTATACACCCTGCGCGTTTACACCCCGCCCGTTATACACCCGCGCATTATACACTCGTCTATTATACACCCGCGCGTTATACACCCGCCCATTATACACCCGCTCATTATACACAAGCCCGTTATACACCCGTCCATTATACACCCCGCCCGTTATACACCCCACACATTATACACCCCACTCGTTATACACCCCACCCGTTATACACACCCTGTTATACACCCGCCCATTATACATCCCCCTGTTATACACCCCAGCCATTATACAACAGCCCGATATACACTCGCCCGTTATTCACCCCGCCCGTTATACACTCGCCCGTTATACACCTGCCCGTTATACACCTGCCCGTTATACAAATCCCGTTATACACCCGCCCATTATACACCCCACCCGTTATACACCCCGCCTTTTATACACCCCGCCCGTTATACACCCCGCCCGTTATACACCTGCCCGTTATACACCCCGCCCGTTATACACCCCACCCGTTATACACAGGCCTGTCATACACGCGCCCGTTAAGCACCCGCCCGTTATACACCCCGCCCATTATAAACCCGCCCATTATACACCTGCCCATTATACACCCCGCCCGTTATACACCCCGCCCGTTATACACAGGCCCATCATACACGCGCCCGTTAAGAACCCGCCCGTTATACACCCCGCCCGTTATACACCCGCCCGTTATAAACCAGCCAGTTACAAGCCCCGTCCGTTATACACCCCACCCATTATACACACCCCGTTATACACCCACCCATTATACACCCCACCCGTTATACACCCCGCCCGTTATGCACCAGCCTGTTATACACCCTGCCCATTATACACCCGCCGTTATACACCCCGCCCGTTATACACCCTGCCCGTTAGACACGCTGCACGTTATACACCCGCCCGTTATACACCCCGCCCGTAATACACCCGCCCATTATACACCCTGCCCGTTATACACCCGCGCGTTATACACCTGTCCGTAATACACCCGCCCCTTATACACCCGCCCATTATACACAAGCCCGTTATACTCAGACCGTTATAAACCTGCCTGTTATACATCAGCCCATTATAAATCCCGCCCGTTATACACCCCACCCGTTATAAAACCCCCCGTTATACACCCGCCCATTATACACCCTACCCGTTATACATCCCACCCGTTATACACCCCCCGTTATACACCCGCCAATAATGCACCCTGCCAGTTATACACCTGCCCGTTATACACCCCGCCCGTTATACACCCGCCTGTTATACACCAGCCTGTTATACACCAGCCTGTTATAAACCCCGCCCGTTATACACCCCGCCCGTTATACACCCGCCCATTATACACCCCACCTGATATACACCCGCACGTTATACACCCCACCCATTATACACCCGCCCGTTATACACTCGCCCATTATACACCATGCCCGTTATACACCCGCCCGTTATACACCCCACCTGGTATACACCCCGCCCGTTATGCATCCCGCCCATTATACACCCTGCGCGTTTACACCCGCCCGTTATACACCCGCCCATTATACACCCCACCCGTATTACACCCGCCCGTTATACACACACACGTTATACACTCGCCCGTTATACACCCGCCCTTTATACACCCCACCCGTTATACACACGCCCGTTACACACCATGCCCGTTATACACCCACGCATTATACACTCGTCTATTATACACCGCGCGTTATACACCCGCCCGTTATACATCCGCCCATTATACACCAGCCCGTTATACACACCCCGTTATACACCCGCCCATTATACACCCCACCCGTTATACACCCCACCCGTTATACACACCCGTTATACACCCCGCCCGTTATACACCCAGCCCGTTATACACCCCGCCCGTTATACACCCAGCCCGTTATACACCC